>CM077644.1:11454374-12054374 GCA_039707465.1 Rhabdophis nuchalis
ATGGTATAGGGTCTCCTGCTTGAGCAGGAGGTTGGACTAGAAGACCTCCATTCCATCTCTGTCTATTCTATTCTATTCTATTCTATTCTATTCTATTCTATTCTATTCTATTCTATTCTATTCTATTCTATTCTTCCTTTTTCCTATTCTATTCCACTCCACTCCACTCCTTCTATTCTATTCCACTCCACTCCACTCCTTCTATTCTATTCTATTCTATTCTATTCTATTCTATTCTATTCTATTCTATTCTATTCTTCCTTTTTCCTATTCTATTCTACTCCACTCCACTCATTCTATTCTATTCTATTCTATTCTATTCTATTCTATTCTATTCTATTCTATTCTATTCTTCCTTTTTCCTATTCTATTCCACTCCACTCCACTCCTTCTATTCTATTCTATTCCATTCCATTCCATTCCATTCTTCCTTTTCCCTATTCTATTCTATTCTACTCCACTCCACTCATTCTATTCTATTCTATTCTATTCTATTCTATTCTATTCTTCCTTTTTCCTATTCTATTCCACTCCACTTATTCTATTCTATTCTATTCTATTCTATTCTATTCTATTCTATTCTATTCTATTCTATTCTATTCTATTCTTCCTTTTTCCTATTCTATTCCACTCCACTCCACTCCACTCCACTCCTATTCTATTCTATTCTATTCTATTCTATTCTATTCTATTCTATTCTATTCTATTCTTCCTTTTTCCTATTCTATTCTATTCTATTCTATTCTATTCTATTCTATTCTATTCTATTCTATTCTATTCTATTCTTCCTTTTTCCTATTCTATTCCACTCCACTCCACTCCTTCTATTCTATTCTATTCCATTCCATTCCATTCTTCCTTTTCCCTATTCTATTCTACTCCACTCCACTCCACTCATTCTATTCTATTCTATTCTATTCTATTCTATTCTATTCTATTCTATTCTATTCTATTCTATTCTATTCTTCCTTTTTCCTATTCTATTCCACTCCACTCATTCTATTCTATTCTATTCTATTCTATTCTATTCTATTCTATTCTATTCTATTCTATTCTTCCTTTTTCCTATTCTATTCCACTCCACTCCACTCCTTCTATTCTATTCTATTCTATTCTATTCTATTCTATTCTATTCTATTCTATTCTATTCTTCCTTTTTCCTATTCTATTCCACTCCACTCCTTCTATTCTATTCTATTCTATTCTATTCTATTCTATTCTATTCTATTCTATTCTATTCTATTCTATTCTTCCTTTTTCCTATTCTATTCCACTCCACTCCTTCTATTCTATTCTATTCTATTCTATTCTATTCTATTCTATTCTATTCTATTCTATTCTATTCTATTCTATTCTATTCTATACTATTCTATTCTATTCTTCGTTTCCTATTCTATTCCACTCCACTCCACTCCACCTATTCTATTCTATTCTATTCTATTCTATTCTATTCTATTCTATTCTTCCTTTCTCCTATTCTATTCCACTCCACTCCTTCTATTCTATTCTATTCTATTCTATTCTATTCTATTCTATTCTATTCTATTCTATTCCATTCCATTCCATTCCATTCCATTCTTCCTTTTTCCTATTCTATTCTATTCCACTCCACTCCACTCATTCTATTCTATTCTATTCTATTCTATTCTATTCTATTCTATTCTATTCTATTCTATTCTTCCTTTTTCCTATTCTATTCCACTCCACTCCTTCTATTCTATTCTATTCTATTCTATTCTATTCTATTCTATTCTATTCTATTCTATTCTATTCTTCCTTTCCTATTCTATTCTATTCTATTCTATTCTATTCTATTCTATTCTATTCTATTCTATTCTATTCCACTCCACTCCACTCCACTCCACTCCACTCATTCTATTCTATTCTATTCTATTCTATTCTATTCTATTCTATTCTATTCTATTCTTCCTTTCTCCTATTCTATTCCACTCCACTCCTTCTATTCTATTCTATTCTATTCTATTCTATTCTATTCTATTCTATTCTATTCCATTCCATTCCATTCCATTCCATTCTATTCTTCCTTTTTCCTATTCTATTCCACTCCACTCCATTCCATTCCATTCAATTCCACTCCATTCCTACTATTCTATTCCATTCCATTCCATTACCTCCCCACTCCATTCCATTCTACTTTCTGCAATTTGCTTTACTAAAACTTCTACTTTCTCTTTTATATTTAACAGAATAGAAATTTTTGGCACGATTGTGGGCATGTGTCGAGGAATACCTGCAGTATCAGTTGAGGATAAACAAATAGCATTCCCCCCTCTCTCCCAAATTATTAGTTTTGAATCCAACTGTTGAATCTCAGTCAACAGATTTTCCTCGTAAATCTTTAACGGGATTCATAGGGACCAATTAAAAGTAAAAATAAGCTGGAAAAAAAAAGGAGAAAAACCATTTGAGACAATCTTTGATAGAAAAAATAATTCCATGTGTTTAACCAGGTGCTAATTATGTTTATTTTAAAATTTATGTTTAGCGTTTTAGTTTGTGGCATGTTTTGCTTTGCAATGAAGAGTTTGGCAGTAATAATTTCCGCTTTGTATTTGCAAGGAGCCACAAGTTTAGCCTTCATTTTTGGAGATGTGAATGCCACGGATTGATTGATTTTACTGTATTTGTATCCCACTTTTATTATTTATGTATATAACTCAAGGTGGCAACTGGTTTTTTTTTTTTAAATCTAATCAACAGGAACTAATTATATGCAACCAGTTTGGGTACCAATCAGTTGATGTAGTAGCAGAAACGTTCAAATCCTAAATAATAATCTATATCCAGGATGGCAAACCTATGGCACACGTGTCATTGATGGCACACGGAGCCATTTGTCAGGGCACACAAGTTGCCCTGTAAGCTGGTCAGTGTGCATGCGCGCACTGGACATCTGAGTTCAGCCTTTTTTAAAGCCATTTTTCGCCCTCCCCAGGCTCCAGAGGCTTTATAGGAGACCAGGGAGGGTGAAAACAGCGGAAGGCCTAAATTTAGAAGGCCTAAATTGGTTGGTCAGTGCACACATGCGTGCTGGAGCTGACAGGGCAACGCCTTGCGTGCCCTAAGAAATGGCTCCACGTGCCACCTGTGGCACCCGTGCCATAGGTTCGCCATCACTGGTATAGGGCAATGGTGGGTTTCAAACTTTTTCACAACCTCTTCTGTAGGTGTGGCCTGCTTTGTGGGAGTGTCTTGCCAGCCATGTGACTGGGTGGGTGTGACCAACTTTTAAAATGTGGTGAAACTCACTTAACAACGCTCTTTCTTAGCAACCAAAATATTGGCTCAGAAACTCTGGCATTTGAAGCACACAAGTCTTAAAGCTGTCAAGTTCCAAGACCCTCACATCCCTAACCCTTTAGGAAAAAAAAACCCCAGGGGTGTTCAAACTTGACAGCTTTAAGACTTGTGGACTTCAACTCCCATAATTCCTCCTCTTGCTCTTCCTCTGGATGATGGGCAGACGGGCGGGGGGAGGGAGCTGGAACCGGTTCTAAACAGCCCTGTAGATTTGTAGAACCTCTTCTGTAGAAGAGGTTAGAACTGGCAGGAACGCCACCCCTGGTATAGGATCTGCTGCTTGAGCAGGGAGTTGGATTAGAAGACCTCCATAGTTTCTTCCAACTCTGTTATCCTGTTATTAATTAAAAGGCTCATGTGAAAAGTAGTAGAGGGAATTACTGCCTAGATCTCTGTGTTTTCGTAGACCATATTTTTTGGACTATAAGACGCACCGGTGTATAAGACGCACCACGATTTAAAAAAGTGTAAAAAAAATGTAAGAAAAAAAAGTTTTTTCCTTCCCTCAGCCCCAAAGCAGCACTCTGCAGGGTTCAGGAGGGCTGGGGTAAGGCAAAAATGCCTCTGTTTCTGCCTTGCCCCAGCTCTGCTGAAGCCTGCAGAGGCCTGCTGGGGGTTGAGGGAAGGCAAAAAAGCCTCCATTTTGGTGAAAAACAGCCTGCTTTTTGCAAAAACGGGATGCAGGGGCGAGGCTTCGGGAGGCTAAAAATGGCTGTATTCGGTGCATAAGACGCACCAATATTTCCACACTCTTTTTTGGGGAAGGGGGAGGGAAAGGTGCGTCTTATACTCTGAAAAATACGGTACTAGGCAACTAGTGTTGCACATTGTATAGTACTGTATGCTACAAGTAGACTTCGCCTTATGACCACAATTGAACCCTACATTTCTGGCTCAGAGAATTCTGGGAGTTGAAGTCCATCCATCTTTAAGTAGGCAAAGCTTGAGAAATACTTAACATATTTAACAGATGAACAGAAGGAAGGGACCCTTGCAGGTCATCTCGGCCAACCCCCTCCCCAAGCAGGAGACCCTACATCTGCTCCTACCTAGGATTGAACTCACAACCTCCTGATTAGGAGGCGAGAGCTCCACCTCTGGGCCACAGCCGACTCTGTTTTTGAAGCGGTTCAGTAAGTGAGCTCAGTCTTTGTGGAGTTCTAACTTTCATCGGACCCTGAAAGAGGAAGAGAACAGGAATTTGGAGCTGAAACAAGAAAACCAGGTTTTCAAAATGCAACTTTTTGACACGGATCTCATTTGAATGTACCCTAAGATAAATCGGTCGCCTACCGATTAATCGTGGCCAGTTGAGTATTTTAGTCCTCCTTCTAAATCTCTACACATTCCCCCCCCCCCCCCATGTGGTTTGCCAAAATACACATGCTGGCAAAGAGAGAGGATGGAGAGATAATCTAAGCCTTCAACCAATCCTCAGAGGTTCAAGATAACCAGCCAATCACAGAATAGAAAAAACGCCCAGGGGGAGGGGGGGATATTTGCAAGTTGAGGCAGACAGCCAAGAGGAACCAGCTGTTCACTCTGCAGAATCCATAAGCAAGATTAATTCCTTCTCGCTATCCCATGTCATAGGATGAATCTTCTCCGTCATAAGTGCTCCATAAACGACCTGATCAGAGACTCAGTTTATGAACACATAGTGTGCTGGTCCTTTCCTTTCCTTTCCTTTCCTTTCCTTTCCTTTCCTTTCCTTTCCTTTCCTTTCCTTTCTCTTCCTCCTTCCTTCCTCCTTCTCTCTCTCCACTTGTTCCTTTAGCAATTATTTCATTTTCCTTCCTTCCTTCCTTCCTTCCTTCCTTCCTTCCTTCCTTCCTTCCTTCCTTCCTTCCTTCCCTCTCTCTCTCCACTTGTTCCTTTAGCAATTATTTTCCTTCCTTCCTTCCTTCCTTCCTTCCTTCCTTCCTTCCTTCCTTCCTTCCTTCCTTCCTTCCTTCCTTCCTCCTTCTCTATCTCCTTCTCCTCTTCCTTTAGCAATTCTTTCTTTTCCTTTCCTTTCCTTTCCTTTCACTTCCTCCTTCCTTCCTTCCTCCCTTCCTTCCTCCTCCCTCCCTTCCTTCCTTCCTTCCTTCCTCCTTCTCTATCTCCTTCTCCTCTTCCTTTAGCAATTCTTTCTTTTCCTTTCCTTTCCTTTCACTTCCTCCTTCCTTCCTTCCTCCCTTCCTTCCTCCTTCCTTTCTTCCTCCTTCTCTCTCTCCTTGTAGCTTTAGCAATTATTCTTTCTTTCTTTCTTTCTTTCTTTCTTTCTTTCTTTCTTTCTTTCTTTCTTTCTTTCTTTCTTTCTTTCTTTCTTTCTTTTTTCCTTCCTTCCTCCCTCCCTTCCTCCTTCTCTATCTCCTCCTCCTCTTCCTTTAGCAATTATTCCCTTCCCCCTCCCCTTCCTTCCTTCCTTCCTTCCTTCCTTCCTTCCTTCCTTCCTTCCTTCCTCCTCCTCCCTCCTCCTCCTCCTCCTTCTCCTCCTCCTCCTCCTCTAGCAATTATTTCCTTTCCTTCCTTTCCCCTTCCCTCTCCTCTCTTTTCCTCTCTTTTCCTTTCACCCTTTTATTTCCCTTCCTTGTTTCCTTTCCTATTTCCTTTCCTTCCCCCCTTCCCCTTCTGTGCACGCACACACAGAAACTGCTGCCTATTAGCGCATATTCACGTAATTAAGTATATACAAACTTTAGATTGCACATCTCTCACAACACCATCATGACACCAGGCAAGGCGCTGATGACTAAACTCTCCCATTAAAAAAATTGATTTGAAGCTCTATGAATAGCAACCATCAATCAGGGGAAGTCATAAAGAGATGATTGGCGCTGACGAGCTCAGGCTGCTTGAAAAGACAACTTCTGGAGGGAAAGAGCTGTCAATTGCTTAGGGCCAAGGTGTGAGTGTGAGTTGTGGTTGACTCCATTGAAACTCCGTTTCGCTGTCAGGGTTCCAAGTAAATAATAATAATAATAATAATAATAATAATAATAATAATAATAATAATAATAATAATAATAATAATAATAATAATAATAATAATAATAATAATCTTTATTGTCATTGTAATAATATTGTAATAAAATTACAATGAAATTGGTTTGAGCGCCGTGCCAACACCTGCACCAGGTGGAATACAGACAGCAGTGACAGCCACAACAGGAATCTCTTCAGGCAAACAAAAAGGCCGACAAATGACAGTTGAAACAAAATGGCCAACAAATGACGGTTGAAACAAAATGACCGACAAATGACAGTTGAAACAAAATGGCCGGCAAATGACAGTTGAAACAAAATGGCCGACAAATGACAGTTGAAAAGGATCAATTGTACTTTGTCTTTTATTATCCATTTCTTCAAATCTGTTTGGCATTTTAGGAGTTGGTGGAAGAGGAGCACATCTCTTTTTCTTTTTTTATTTCTTGTTGCAATGAACTTTGAGGAATCGCACTTGGTATTTTTGTTCTTTTTCTCTCTCAGCTTTCCTAACAGAAAAGGATGGAATTACTGGTAGGGGTGGCACTCTCCGCTTCTTCATTTCCATTCTTGCAGTTGCCCCTTGTATATTCCCAAGAGATAATGATGGTGCCACCGTTACAGAACATAAACTTCGTGAAGAATCTGCAATCATTGTTTCATCAGGGCTTTGTTTATGATATAACATGGGTTTTTAAAAATTCTCCACTACCCAGATCTAGGCTTCTTCTTGAGGATTTCTCTGCCTGAAACTTGTTTTCCTTACTTGTCCTAAAAAATCCGAGTAATCCTTTTTTTTTTTTTAACTGATGTGTCACAATCAGTTGATATGTTTGTTTCTCTATAATTCACAGTAGGTTCAGAGCGAGTTTTTGATGGAAAAGTCTGCTGTGACACCAATTGATCCATAGCAAGCAAAACTCCGAAGCCGATGAGTTCCTCAAAGAACAGTTTTATTGGAAATATCATATTGGCACAAATCTGGTGAACAACTGAGCCTGAAGACTCCTGCAGTTTTCACCTAATTAAAAGTAAAAGCTTTTTCTCTTTCTCAAAACAGTCAGTCACAATCACAGTGTGGTCTGGCAACCCGATAGCATCACTCTGCCTTCCTCCGATCAGAGAGGAAGAGAATGTCCTTGATTCCCAAGAGAAAGTATTTTGTTTTGACTACAAAATCCCCTCTATCTCGAATCCTTCCTCCCTGACCCTCAAGTTCCAGTGTGGCAACACTGAAGTGGTCAAAAATGGCTTCGGTCAAGTCAGCTTCAGGGTTCACGCATATTGCCAGCCAACTTCATAAATAAATAATAAACTATGAACTTTTTTCTTCTTTGCATTGAACTGTAGCACAAAGATTTACCCAGTTATTTTTTGTTGCTTTTTTATTTTGCTGTTTTTCCCCCCCACGAGATCCTCAGCCTGTATCTGAGGTAATCTTAAGCCGGAGTCCTCAACTTCCAAATTGACGTTGGTAAACGAGACATTTGTTAAGTGATTTTTGCCCCATGTTACCACCATTGTCACGTGAATTAGTGCTGCTGTTAATTGAATAACATTGCTGTTATTTCAAACTTTGCCTTTGCTTCTCAGAAGTTCACAACAGAGGATCATGTGACCCCAGAACACTGCAACTGTCATAAGTACATTCCAGTTGTTAATCTCTATGGAGATTCCCAGTCATCCAGGTCATGGTTGTCCCAAAGGTGCTTTTTCAAGAGGCAAATGGACTTACATGGACTTACAAAACCTGGTTCAATGACCGTGGGATTACTGTGCTTGATTGGCCAGCAAACTCGCCTGACCTGAACCCCATAGAGAATCTATGGGGCATTTATTTATTTATTTATTATTTATTTATTATTCATATTTGTAACCCGCACCCATCTCACCACAAAGGGACTCGTGGCGGCGAACAGAGATTTAAAATAAATATACCGTATTTATTCGAGTATAACGCACACACGTGTATAACGTGCACCCCCTAATTTTCGATTTAAAATCGGTATAAAATTTTGTTTCACTTTTTCTCGGCTCAGACCAAGCATTGTAAGTGACAAACGTTGTTGAACACATGCGGCCATGATAAAAATCGTTTATAACGCGCACCCTCGTTTATAACGCGCACCCAAACTTTGAGTTCTTTTTTTGGTAGAAAATTTTGCGCATTATACTCGAATAAATACGGTACATAAATACAAAATATTACTAAATAATAACTAAATTAAATCAAGACCCTGCTTAAAATAAATTTAAAACCCATAGATTAAAACTTTGATTTGTTATGAGACAATAGGGTGCGGAGTAGTTCATGCCAGGCCGGCCAGATGAAAATAGTAAGTTTTTAAGTGCTGGCGGAACAAGCAGAGGTCCGAGATGGTACGGAGATCGGGAGGTAGGTCGTTCCAGAGGGTTGGGCCCACCACAGAGAAGGCCCTTCCCCTGGGAGCCGCCAACCGGCATTGCCTGTTCGACAGCACCTGGAGAAATTGCCAAGAGAAAGATGAGAAACATGAGACCGAACAATGCAGAAGAGCTGAAGGCCTCTATTGAAGCATCCTGGTCTTCCATAACACCTCAGCAGTGCCACAGGCTGAGAGCTTCCATGCCACACCACATTGAGGCAGTAATTGCTGCAAAAGGGGCCCAAACCAAGTCCTGAGTACATATGCATGCTTATACTTTTCAGAGGTCCGATATTGTTCTTTGTACAATCCTAGTTTTATTGATTGCGTGTAATATTCTACTTTTCTGAGATTGTGGATTTGGGGTTTTCATGAGCTGTACGCCTTAATCATCACAATTATGACAAATCACAGCTTGAACTATCTTGCTTTGCATGTAATGAGACTTATCCCATATGTTAGTTTCACCTTTTAAGTTGCATTACTGAAATAAATGAACATTTGCACGATATTCTAATTTTTCCCACAGAGGCCCTCCGAAAGGCGGAAACGAATCCTTTCCAAACTTCCTGTTGGCTCATTGGGCCCATTTTCCGCCCTCCCCAGGCTCCGGAGGCCTTCCCAAAGCGTGGGGAGGGCAAAAACAGTCTCCCACGGCCCTCTGGAAGGCCAAAAATCACCTTAAGGTTGGCGTGCCACCAAATACGGATCCATGTGCCACCAGTGGCACGTGTGCCATAGTTTCGCCATCACAGGTGTAAGGTCTCCTGTTTGTGTGTGTGTGTGTGTGTGTGTGTGTGTGTGTGTGTGTGTGATTGAACTAGAATGATTCACAAGACCAGAAAGATTCCCGAGCACAGAGAGAGTCTCATGTTCCATGGAAGTCTTCCTTTTTCAAAGTTCTGCTGAGGCAATTTGCATTCAAGTCGCCCACTTGAATGTGACATTTACATGTGAAAGAAGGAAAGAGCAGTGATTTCCCCTCGATTTTAGAAATGGGTTTGCGGCAATTTAGGCTAACCGTTGTGCCAGTGAGGAGAGGCTGGCTGAAAAGCCCCTACGAGGCAAGAAAGTTATGCCATTTTCTTCAAGCTTTATTTTTAAAAAATGCGCAGGAGAATTGGGCGGACTAGGTTGATCTGTTTAATTGGGCATGTCTAATTGAATGAAAAGTAGGAGCAGGGGTGACACGATAGCAGCGTTCCAATCTTTGACAGGCTGTCACAGAGAGGAGGGGGGTCAACTTTTTCTCCAAAGCACCTGAGGGCAGGACAAGAAGCAACGGATGGGAAATCATTAAAAGAGAGATCCAACCTAGAAATTTCCTGACCGTGAGAATGATTCCTCCGTCTTCGGAAGTTTTGGGTGCGTCCTCGCTGGCGGTTTTAAAGAAGAGAAGAGACAACCATTGGACTGAAATGATAGAGGGCTTCTTGTCAAAATAGGGGATTGGACCTCCAAGGCCTCTTCCAACTCTGTTTTCCTGTTAGTGTGAGCAGCAAAACAAATAGAAACTTTTAGACATTCATGTGTAAATTAGAATACGTAATGGGAGAGATCAATCAAGAATGTGAACTTCCTGGTTATCAGGTTGATAATTGTTGGAATTCATTGTTGTTGTTAGTTGGGAAGTCGTGTCCAACCCATGGACAACATTCCTCCAAGCCTTCCTGTCCTCTACTATCCTCTGGAGTCCATTGAAGCTCACACCTACTGCTTCGGTGACTCCATCCAGCCACCTCCTTCTCTGTTGTCCCATTCTTCTTTTGCCCTCCATCTTTCCCAGCATGAGGCTCTTCTCCAGTGAGTCCTTCCTCCTCATTAAATGGTCAAAGTATTTGAGCTTCCCCTTCAGGATCTGGCCTTCTAAAGAGCAGTCAGGGTGGATCTCCTCTAGGACTAACTGATTGGATGGCCTTGCAGTCCAAGGGACTTGCAGGAGTCTTCTCCAGCACCAGAGTTCCAACGTCTCAATTCTTGGTACTCAGCATTTCTTATGGTCCAACTTTCACAGCCATACATGGCAACTGGGAAAACCACAGCCTTGACTATAAGCACTTTTGTTGGCAGGGTGATGTCTCTGCTTTTTAGTATAATGTCTAGATTTGCCATCGCTTTCCTCCCCAGGAGCAAGCGTCTTTTAATTTCTTGGCTGCAGTCCCCATCTGCATTGACCTTGGAGCCCAGGAAAATAACATCTGTCACTACCTCCATTTCTTCCCCACATATTTGCCAGGAATTGAGAGGGCTGGTTGCCATGATGTTCGTTTCCTTAATGTTGAGTTTCAAGCCAACTTTTGCACTCTCCTCCTTCACCCACATTAAGAGGCTCTTTAGTTCCTCTTCACTTTCTCTCATTATGCAGTGGTATCACCTGCATATCCGAGGTTGTTGATATTCTTAATTGTTGGAATTAGGGTTTAGTTATGGATACTTTGAGATGCTCTCTCTCTGTCTCCCTCCTCCTCCTCCTCCTCCTCCTCCTCCTCCTCCTCCTCTCCCCAGGAAAAAGAGGAACAAACCACTTCTAAAAATGCTGGCCACATGAAGAAAATTCCATTCTTCATATGAAGAAAATTCCCTTGTTAGTATCATCCACTTTGCTACTTCTGGCCCACTTCTTTTAAGATTGCAAGCTTGGCTATGTATATCCTGAAGAATTCAACAATTCCCATGCCTTTAGGGTTGTCTTAATGCATCTAGTTTGTGCCAACCCAAGTAAAGCATGGTGACATGAGAAGCCCTTAAGCTCCATTATCTCACTGAGTGTTATTGGAAATTGATACAGGCAGGAGCCCCGACAGACGTTTGTGTAAAGGTCACCATCATCTCACTGACACAGTTGTGCCATTTTGAAGAAGGCAATGTCGTGTTAATCCAATCTGAATTTCTATTAACCATCCCAGGTAAAACCTCCTGTAGTGCAGGGTGGGGAAATCTGGGAGTTGAAGTCCATAGGAGTGGACTCTCCTAATCAAGGAGAGAAGCAATCTGGAATTAAGGAGAAATGTTTGTTGGAAGCTGGCTGGGAAGGTTACAAATGGTGATCACATGACCCCGGGACAGTGCAACTGTCATAAGTACATGCCAGTTGCCAAGCGTCTGAATTTTGATCACGTGACCCTGGGGATGCTGTGATAGTCGTAACAGTGAGGTCTGGTTGTACGTTACCTTTTTCAGTGCTGTTGCAACTTTGAACATCACTAAACAAATGGTTGTAAATCGAAGAGTTCCTGTAAGGATTTAGTGTCAGGCCTGCAGCTATCTTTTCTTTTGTGTCATTGGCCTGCCACACTTTCTATTATTCTACTATGCCTTTTCTGTTGTGGGAAAATGGGAGGGGGGATTGTACAGAGTTAGATGCTACGTAGCCATAACAGCATTCTTTCTAGAAAGCCAAGGTCATCCTTTGTCTCTGCCCTTGACCGGAATTGGATGGGTGGAAGCTGCCAGCATGGCAGTGGGAGATTGGACCATGGGGTGGACTTGTGGGTGTGGGGAGACAAGATCTTGCACTTTCAACCGGGTGGGGAAAACCGGGAAGCTTTCAGATTCGGGTTTTCCCAGATGTGCCAACGTGGCTCTCTTAATCAATTGGAACTTTGAGCCATACTTTGCCTTGGACGCTGATTTACTGTTGGATGCCATTTGGAACCCTGACATTTAGTTGTTTACTGGACATACTCATGAAGCAGAGGGAGTCTGAGCTTTTTGGCACTTTAACAACTGACACATTTACTGTGTGCTGATTGGAATAATGGGAATAATGTAATAATAACAGCATTATGAAAACCAGCCCTCTCTTGAGCTTATGGTTGAAGGCTAACATGATTAATCCCTTTGGATTTATGGCTCCTTTCCCTTAAGCATGAAGTGTGTGTGTGTGTGTTTGCATGTGCAATCGTTTGTGCTGGCTGCCTTGGGTGCCAAAGGATTAATATCTGATGGATTGCAAACTCTGCCCCCTTTAGAAAACCAATGGTTGTAAGTTAAGGGCTACAACTCTGCTATTTTGTTAGATTCTAGAAATCCAACAAAAGGAAAGATCTAGACAATCTTTTTATAGACTATTCCTATTTATTGGCCATATGTGTACATGTGTGCGTGCGTGCACATGCGTGTGTGTGTATTGTGTATAACACACACACACACACACACACACACACACACACACACACACACACAGCTCTGACCCGTATTTCCCATTGTTATATTGGATAGTGGCAGGGGTGGGTTCCTGCCAGTTCTAAGCTCTTCTATAGAAGAGGTTCAACAAATCTACAGGACTGTTTAGAACCGGTTGCAGCTCCCTCCCCCCGCCCGTCCGCCCATCATCAAGAGGAAGAGCGAGAGGAGGAATTCTGGGAGTTGAAGTCCACAAGTCTTAAGGCTGTCGAGTTTGAACACCCCTGGGGTTGTTTTTTCTAAAGGGTTAGGGATGCAAGGGTCTTGTAACTTGACAGCTTTAAGTCTTGCGTGCTTCAAATGCCAGAGTTTCTGAGCCAACATTTTGGTTGCTAAGCAAGAGCATTGTTAAGTGAGTTTCACCACATTTTACAAGTTGGCCACACCCACCCAGTCGCATGACTGCCAAGCCACTCCCACCTGGTCACATGACTGCCAAGCCACTCCCACCTGGTCACATGGCTGGCAAGCCACTCCCACCCGGTCACATGGCCGACAAGCCTCTCCCACAAAGCAGGCCACCCCCAGAAGAGGTTCTAAAAATTTTTGAAACCCACCACTGGATAGTGGCCAACCAATAGAGAAAAAAAAAGGAAAGGAAAAGTTAAACAAGAAAAGAACACGGATCGATTTAATTAATTTAATTTGGGGCTAAGCTACAGAGACACTTATTCACTTCCTCTTCTTAATTCTTGAATGGAAATTACTCATTCAAACAACTCAGAGTTTTTTGAGTTTGAGTTTTATTTGATTTATATCCCGCCCTTCTCCAAAAGGACCCAGGGCGGCGCACAGGAATTTAAAATAACATATAAATATACAAAATACAAAATTGAAAAAGCTATTAAATATTTCAGACCTGCGCTAAAACCAATTAAAATCCCCATTTTAAAACTATCTGATTCAGAGACAGAATAAATACAAGCTAAGGAGAAGGTAACATCATGGGCCAGTGAGATTGTTCAAGCTAGAATCAAATCATGTTATTAAATTCTTAGCAGACCATGGTTTTCCCATGGTGGTTCAGCAGAACATTGGATAGGCCAGGAGAAAGAAAGAAAATTATAAATACATGGCATTAGCTGTAATATTGCGTTTCTCGAAAAAAGAGAAAAAGGAATAGCTCTACCGAAGTGGAAAATTATTCAGATGGGGAAGAAAAGCTCTAATAATTGGAAGGTAATTGCTTGAAATCTTATTCAAGATTATTCACAGTCTTTAAACTTTACATAATCGACCTTTGCAATCATATTATAAGCAGCTGCGTCCTCTTCATTGATGATGTAAAATGATGCAACACCACCGACAATGCTGTTGCCGTACAAAGTGACCTTGATTATGTGTCAGAATGGTTAAACAAGTGGCAACTCCAAATGTCAACCAACAAAGTGGAGAGGGAATGGAGATTTTGCAGTATCCTTCCCCTGGAGTGGGGAAGGAATGGAGATTTTACAGTATCCTTCCCCTGGAGTGGGGAGGGAATGGAGATTTTGCAGCATCCTTCCCCTGGAGTGGGGAAGGAATGGAGATTTTACAGTATCCTTCCCCTGGAGTGGGGAGGGAATGGAGATTTTGCAGCATCCTTCCCCTGGAGTGGGGAAGGAATGAAGATTTTACAGTATCCTTCCCCTGGAGAGGGGAGGGAATGGAGATTTTACAGTATCCTTCCTCTGGAGTGGGAGGGAATGGAGATTTTGCAGTATCCTTCCCCTGGAGAGGGGAGGGAATGGAGATTTTGCCGTATCCTTCCTCTGGAGAGGGGAGGGAATGGAGATTTTGCAGTATCCTTCCCCTGGAGTGGGGAGGGAATGGAGATTTTACAGTATCCTTCCCCTATAGTGGGGAGGGAATGGGGATTTTGCAGTATCCTTCCCCTGGAGTGAGGAGGGAATGGAGATTTTGCAGTATCCTTCCCCTGGAGTGGGGAGGGAATGGAGATTTTGCAGTATCCTTCCCCTGGAGTGGGGGGGAATGGGGACTTTGCAGTAACCTTCCCCTGGAGTGGGGAGGGAATGGAGATTTTGCAGTATTCTTCCCCTGCCACGCCCACCAAGCCACGCCCACTGAACCGGTAGTAATAAAATTTGAATTTCACCATTGATACAAACTCAAGGTAAACAGCTCCAAACTTGATGGCAGAAAATACGACTTCAGCAACAGAGAGGTCAACGCCTGGAATGCTCTACCTGACTCCGTTGTTACCTCCTCAAACCCCTTCTAATTTTAACCAAAGGCTGTCTACTGTCGACCTCACCCCATCACTAAGAAGTCTATAAGGGGTGTGCATAAGTGCACCAGTGTGCCTACCGCCCCTGTCCTATTGTCTCCATGTATTTGTACCAGTGGTGGGTTGCAGGAGGTACTTCCTGGTATGTGCGTACCGGAGCTTGCCCGGAGCACTGGATACCGTTCTGGTACAGTGCTCCAGAGGGCCCACCTGGCCGCCCTTGCTTCTTACTTCTCCTTTATGCCTTTGGCACTTCTGTGCATGCGTATTGTATGTACAGCGCCTGCACGACGCTCTGCCGAGCAACTGGGGCATCGTGGAGGCTTGCGGAAGCGTGGCAGGCATGTACGATGCTTGCGTGCACCGTGTGTGCGCATGTGGGTGACGCCGGGGCAGTTCCAACCATACCAGTTGGAATAGAATCCGGAACCCACCGCTGATTTGTACCCATTTACTGTATTCAGATTTATATTTATATTTTTACCTGTTACCTTTTACATTTGATAGCTAGACCTCAAACAAATAAGAGGAAGTACTTTTTCACCCAGAGGATCCCTGGTCTATGGAACTCCCTGCCAGAAGAAGTGGTGACAGCTGTCAGCCTCGACACCTTTAAGAAAGGATTAGAAGAGTTCATGGAGAACAAGGGTATCCATGGCTATCATGATGGATGCCTAAGGACACCCTCCGGGTTGGAGAGATAGGCAGGATATCTCTCAATGCCATTTGCAGGGAATCATAAGCAGGTGAAGACATCTGCTTGGGAAGACCCTGAAGCAAATGGAGAGCCACTGTGGGAGACAGAATGCTGGACCAGATGGGCTGTGGCCTGTTCCAGCAAGGCTGTTCTTTTTTTTTTTTAATTGAAAAAGTTTTATACAAACAAGTTTCCCCCCTTTTTCTCCCCCCCTAACATATAATATAAATCACATACGAGTACTGTGTCCCCTCCCCCCGTCTTAAAATAAGTTTCTCATACAAATATTGTACCCCCTCTCCTCCCAACAATCATAATATAAATTTCTCTTAAAATAACATTATCCCATTAACCCCATCTTCTAGATTAATTAAACATATATAAATCATAATATAAATTTCTTTTAAAGTAACAGTATCCCATTAATCCCATCTTCTAAGTTAATTATACATATATATTTCCCCACCCTCCACCCTAACCCTCCCCCACCTCCCATTCAAACCCACCCCCCTGACTTCTGCTATACACCACTCTAATAATTCCAAACATCCCATATATTATTTACTCTGTTCACCTGTCAATCTAAACATTCTTACCTAAAGGCTATATAATACTTCCTAGTCTGATATTTATTCTGTATATAATCAATCCATTTTGCCCATTCCTGTGTATAATTCTCCTGCTTCTGATCTTTTAAGAAAGCTGAAATTTTTGCCATTTCCGCAAACCCCGCCACTTTCTGAATCCATTGATCAATCGTCGGTAAAAAATCTTTTTTCCAGTGCTGAGCAATCCAGCAAAGCTGTTCTTATGTTCTTATGTTCTTATACAATACAATACAATACAATAGCAGAGTTGGAAGGGACCTTGTAGGTCTTCTAGTCCAACCCCCTGCATGGGCAGGAACCTTATACCATTTCAGACAAATGGCTATCTAACATCTTTTTAAAGACTTCCAGGGTTGGGGCATTCACAACTTCTGGAGGCAAGCTGTTCCAGAGGTTAATTGTTCTAACTGTCAGGAAATTTCTCCTTAGTTCTAAGTTGCTTCTCTCCTTGATTAGTTTCCACCCATTGCTTCTTGTCCTGCCCCCAGGTGCCTTGGAGAATAGTTTGACTCCCTCTTCTTTGTGGCACCCTCTGAGATATCGGAACACTGCTATCATGTCTCCCCTGGTCCTTCTCTTCATCAAACTAGACATACCCAGTTCCTGCAACCATTCTTCATATGTTTTAGTCTCCAGTCCCCTAATCATCTTGGTTGCTCTTTTCTGCACTCTTTCCAGAGTCTCCACGTCTTTTCTACATTGTGGCGACCAAAACTGTATGCAGTATTCCAATTGTGGCCTTCCCAAGGCCTTATAAAGCGGTATTAACACTTCACGTGATCTTGATTCTATCCCTCTGTTTATGCAGCCTAGAACTGTGTTCGCTTTATTGGCAGCTGCTGCACACTGCTGGCTCATATTTAAATGGTTGTCCACTAGGATTCCAAGATCCCTCTCACAGTTGCTACTATTGAGCAAGGTACCACCTATACTGTACCTGTGCATTTTGTTTTTCTTGCCTAAATGTAGAACCTTACTTTTTTCACAATTGAATTTCATTTTATTAGATAGTGCCCAACAGTGCCCAATGTTCAAGTTTGTCAAGATCCTTCTGTATCTTAAGCCTATCTTCTGGAGTGTTGGCTATTCCTGCCAGCTTGGTGTCGTCTGCAAATTTGATGAGTTCCCCATTTATCCGGTACGGCCGAATAGGTAGTAACTTGGCCGGCCACGCCCCCGAATTGGACCGCCACCATCTTGTTTTTTACCTACTGCATATCTGCGCGCGCCCGAAGTGCATTCCTGAGTGAACCGGCAGTAGAAGAAGCCAGAACCCAGCCCCGTTAATGAGTTTTGCCCCATTTTACATCATCTCTTGCTACAGTTGTTAAGTGAATCACTGCAGTTGTGTAATTGGTAGGACGGTGTTTAAGGGGAGGTGGCTTCCCCATTGACTTTGCTTGTCAGATAGTCACAAAAGGTAGATCCCATCACCCCGGAAAACTGCAACTGTCATAAATATGAACCAGTTGTTAAGATGTTAAGTGAATCCCTGCGGTTGATAAGCTAGTGACAAGGTTGTGAAGTGAATCTGCCTTCCCCATTGATTTTGTTTGTCTGAAGGGCTCGAAAGGGGATCACATGACCTTGGGATACGGCAACCGTCATAAATATGAGTCATTTGCCAAGCGCCTGAATTTTGATCACATGACCATGGGGATGCTGCAAAGGTCATAAGGGTGAACATTGGTCATCTGTCACTTTTTTCAGTGCTGTTATTAGTCGAGGATTATTTGTACGCAAAAGTTGATGATTTACACTTTTCAGAAAGTATTTTCTGTGCATTAATTATTCTGGAACTTTCGGATGTGGAAGGGAAGGGAAGGAAACGGAAAAGAAGTAGGAAGTGTGAATTTTGAAAAGAATTTTATTTTCTTTATTTTGGTAGGAGGGGCCCATGACTCCTAAAGACGTACAGAAGGATGCCAAAAATAATATATAAGAAAAGGACATTTAGCTTCATATTTTTTTAAATTAAAAAAAAAACCCAACATCCTTCCATCAGAGATTAGCTAGTGTAGTAGGCACATATTTAAATAGCAGTTTGGTCTTTGAAAAGATTTAAAATGTTTGCTTAAATAGAAAGGTCAGGTCTAAAACATTTAATAAGTATTTGGTAAATCTCTTTTATTTTGTTTTTGTTTTTTCAAAAAAATCAATGTTGCAAATCTTTGTTGCTTTGTTGCTTTAAGGTGACCAGATTTTGAAACTTCCAAAGCGGGACACCGTCGACAAGGGGGGGGGGGCACGCGCGCACACGCTCCAGCATGGCATGCGCCTGCGCAGAGGCGGCGGCAGTGACCCGGCGGCGTTGAAAGCCGCTGGCTCGGGCGGGAAGGCGGCCTGAGCCGGCCACTTTCAGCTCAGGCCATCATGCCGGCATGATGGGCTGACAGCGGCCGGCTCGGGCCGCCTTCCTCCGCGACACCAGCCCGCTGCCCACCGCCGCCTTTAAAGAGGGCCCCGCGGGGGGGTACATGCTCCGCTGCGGCACGCGCCTGCGCAGAGGGTGCGCTCCCACCTGCCCTCGTGGGGCCCTCTTTAAAGGCGGCAGCACTGAGAGCCGCTGGCTCGGGCGGGAAGGGGAAAGGCGGCCCGAGCCGGCTGCTGTCAGCCCATCATGCCGGTGTGATCACTGATGGCCCGAGCTGAAAGCGGCCACCTCGGGCCCTCTGAGCAGCCCCCCCTCAACCCCGATGCCCGAGCCGTCCGAGCTGGCGCTCAGAGGTGCACGCCTCTGAGTGCGTACAGAACGCCTGCCGCCTGCCCGCAAAAAGCGGGACATTCTGAAGAGGGGGCGAGGGGCAAGGCATCTGCTGGTGAACCGGGACTGTCCCGCCAGAAGCGGGATGGATGGTCACCTTATCTTAGTTGCAAATTTGTATCTGACCCATTGCAACCCCATGGACAATGTTCCTCCAGGCCTTCCTGTCCTCTACCATCCTCTGGAGTCCATTTAAGCTCACACCGACTGCTTTGGTGACTCCATCCAGCCACCTCCTTCTCTGCCGTCCCCTTCTTCTTTTGCTCTCCATCGTTCCCAGCATGAGGCTCTTCTCCAGGGAGTCCTTCCTTCTCATTAGGTGGCCAAAGTATTTGAGTTTCCTCTTCAGGATCTGTCCTTCCAAAGAGCAGTCAGGGTTGATCTCCTCTAGGACTGACCGGTTGGATCGCCTTGCAGTCCAAGGCACTCAATGCAGGAGTCTTCTCCAGCACCAGAGTTCAAAGGCCTCCATTCTTTGGCGCTCAGCCTTCCTTGTGGTCCAACCTTCACAGCCATCCATTGCAACTGGGAAAAACCATAGCCTTGACTAGATGCACTTTTGTTGGCAGGGTGATGTCTCTGCTTTTGAGTATGCTGTCTAGATTTGCCATAGCTTTCCTCCCCAGGAGCAAGAGCCTTTTAATTTCATGGCTGCAGTCCCCATCTGCGGCGATCTTGGAGCCCAGGAAAATAAAATCTGTCACTACCTTCATTTCTTCCCCATCTATTTGCCAGGAATTGAGAGGGGCGGATGCCATGATCTTAGTTTTCAGGGGCAGATTAAAGCTCACTGGTGCCCTAATCTTGTGGCTCCCCTCCTTTGTACATATTATACAAATCTTCATTGGTTTTTTCCCCCTTTCTTAACTTCGTTGTGCTCCCTTGGGCCTGGGGTCCTAAGCACATACTTATTTATTTATTTTATTTATTTATTTATCAAATTTCTATACCGCCCTCTCTCCCAAGTGGGACTCAGGGCGGTGCACAGGAATAATAAAAATATAAATATAAACATACAAACAATCAAATAGATTTAAAATTGAATTAAATAAATTTGACCCGTGCTAAAACATAATTTAAAACCCAACTAAAATCAGTAATAAAAACAGCTATGCCAGGCCGGCTGCATGAAAGAAGTATGTTTTTAGTGCCCGACGGAAGAGGCGAAGGTCCGTGATTGTACGGAGGTCGGGGGGCAGGTCGTTCCAGAGGGCTGGGCCTGCCACAGAGAAGGCTCTGTGGCAAATGGTCGCCAGCCGGCATTGTGCGACGGACGGCACCCTAAGGAGGCCCTCCCTGTGGGAGCGGGCAGGTCGGGTGGAGGTATGTGGCAGGAGGCGGTCCTGCAAGTAACCAGGTCCCACTTAGTCTGCTTAATGGTTGATGCAACACTGGATCTCCTCTAGGACTGACCTGTTTGATCGTCTTGCATTCCAAGGGACTCGCAGGAGCCTTCTCCAGCACCAGAGTTCAAAGGCCTCAAATCTTAAATTAGGCTAATTTAAAAAAAAACAACCACCACATTTGTGCATCACTTTAGCCTAATCTGATCAATTGAATAAAAATTAATCTAATCTGTTAATGTTAACCTAATCTGATCAATGGACATTAATGCCAAAGGTGGTTTTTCAAGAGGCTGCTGGACTTTTTGCTTTTTCTTTGAAGACGTTTCGCTTTTCATCTGTTGAACGGAAAAAGGTTCGGATTTCCCAGCTGGGAGAAAGGCACCAGCTGAGTGAATGAAGTTAGGATCGAAGCGAGCTGCGTTTGAAAGCAGGTTGTCTTTATTATATCAGGAAAGCGAGACCAACAGTGATGTGGGTCAGCATTCCTGGGTGAGCTGACCTCTGACATATAGTGAATGTACATTTTTATACCATTTTCCTCTTTGAAGTCCTTTTGTTCTCTTTGTGCTATTGTTTTATTACCTTTTGTGTGTGACTTTGCTAATGGTTCTAATCCTGTCTTGTGCTTTCTTATTCCTCTGCCCTAAAGTACTTCCCATGGGGCAAGGATGAGCCCTAGTGTCTTCTACTGTATTTCCTATTTTTACATTTTCGCCCGGAGGTAATAAGTCTTTGTTGTCACTCTGACCTTTTTGCCATTCTATAGGTAAAGTCTTCCTGTGCTCCCTGGGTCTTTTGTATTATTTTGTACTCTGCAACTACTTCTAATGGCCCTGATATCCTGGCAATTATTCTCAGGAAGTTTCATTCAGAATGTATGCTGGCTTTGTTATTCTAGTGACTTCCAGTTTGCCTATGGGCTGTATTGGTCTTCCTAACACAACACTGTCCTGGTGAAGTTCCCTTCCCACACATCCAAGAAGCTTCTTCAGCTCTGCTCCATCCATTATGATGAGAAGCGAAAAGTCTTCAAAGAAAAAACCCCAAAAGTCTAGTGGCCTCTTGAAAAAGCATGGATGACTGAGAATCTCCCTAGACCAGTGTTTCTCAACCTTGGCAACTTGAAGATGTCCGGACTTCAACTCCCAGAATTCTCCAGCCAGCATTCGCTGGCTGGGGAATTCTGGGAGTTGAAGTCCAGACATCTTCAAGTTGCCAAGGTTGAGAAACACTGCCCTAGACAATGGAAATTAATGATTTTTCCCCTCCCAGAAAACTGTTGCTCCTGTTACTCCAATAGTGATAAAATATTTGTTTTCAAGAAGGGACAAAATTAAATGTCTGGAATGAACAGGCAACTGACGAAGAAGCAGAAAGTTATTTAGTAAAAGAATATTCATTGAAAAAGAGGGTTCTAAACGGCTCGTGTTGTATATCAAAAGTGGCACAAAATAAGAGAGAAAGAAACGTTTTTATTTCCCCTTCAGGCTCCCCCTTTCCCCCAATTTTCACAAATTTTATTTGACAACGTGATTTAATATAAAGAGTATTTATATATCAGAGACAGCAAGAGATGACAGCAGATATGGAGGAGGGTGTGATCTCTGCTTTTATTTTCTTGGCAAGTCCTTGTGTTTCTTAGATCTTAATTAATCATTTCATCTCTCTCTTTATGTGCGTATTTGCTGTGATGTTTGTTTTTCAATTGCAGCCCTCCGATTAAGTTAATGCAATTACTATTTATAAATATCACACAGTATTAGATGGATATTGGTTGCTTTGTTTCACCAAGTCAGATGGAAGCTTAACGGAGATAGTCTCATAAATGCAGTGAATGCCAACCATTGTCAGTTTGTTTGCCGTTTAACCTGTTGGCTCAAATCAGCCCTTTTTCTTAATAGGAGGTGGGGGGGGACGAGAGAGAGAGAGAGAGAGAGAGAGAGAGAGAGAGAGAGAGAGAGAGAGAGAGAGAGAGAGAGAGAGATACAGGGATAGGGATAGGGATAGGGATAAAGATGGATGGATACATAGATAGATACAGATAGATGATAGATAGATAGATGATAGATAGATAGATAGATAGATAGATAGATAGATAGAGATAGGTAGGTTGGTAGGTCGGTAGATAGATACCATAGATGATAGATAGATGATAGAATGATAGATGGATGGATAGATGGATGGGTGGGGAGTGATAGATAGATAGGTAGAGAGATACCACAGATAGATGATAAATAGATGATAGAAAGATAGATAGATAGATAGATAGATAGATTGATAGAGAGAGAGAGAGAGAGAGAGAGAGATAGGAAGCAATAGATAGATAGATGATAGAATGATAGATGGATGGATGGATGGATGGATAGATGGATGGGTGGGGAGTGATAGATAGGTAGAGAGAGATACCACAGATAGATGATAAATAGATGATAGTTAGATAGATAGATAGATAGATAGATAGATAGATAGATAGATAGATAGATAGATAGATAGAAATATAGATGGATGGATGTCTCACTTAGAGCATAAATTTGGGTCTCAATTGTGGTCCTGTATTTTATTTCCACACTGACCAAGGTCCTTGTCTGAGACAGATGGGCAGTTTCGAAATTTGTTAAATAAAAGAAAATCAGAAAGATCTAATCCAGCTACCTTTCAGGACTAACCTCTCTCTTTCAGTATCCCATTAATTGTGTTCCTGTTTCATCCCCTGACGTCATGGGTCTAACCTTTGATGGACATCTTTTGTTGCCCTGTGCGGCTTTGTGCTAATTAGCTTTGTGCTAATTAAATGTGAACTCAAAACCACGACAATAAAGCAGGCAGGCTCTGAAGTGGAAAGGAGCCATTGATCTGCAGCTCCGAAGCACGTCCAATAAGCACAGAGTGTTGTCTGTTCCAGTTTAAGAAACCCACTGGTGCGTTTTCGCTGGAGACTCCGCAGCTCTTGAAAAATTGCTCAAATTAGCGAGTAACCGAATGCAGCAGCCTTGCTTGGTGCCAACAGACAAGACAGCTGATAATGTCATTAGCATGCGGAGGTCAAAACTGTGGGCTCCAGCAAACCGTCTCTAATCTGCCACGAACTCCTGTCGCCGCAAATTGGAATGGAGGTTATCATCTTAATGAATAATGGCTATGAAATTATGTCATCGGTAACCTGGTTGCACAGTATATTTGTTGGGTAGTTATCTGGTTTTTAAATTTTTTTGCAGGGTGTACACCAGTGGTGGGTTCCGGATTCCGTTCCAGCTGGTACGGTTTGAATGGGCCCAGCGGCATCCATGTGGTCGCAGGCAGTGCTTGGTGCTTCCGTGAGCCTCCGCGATGCTTCAGCTGCTCAGCGGAGCATTGCGTAGGTGCTGTATGCGCTGTGCACATGCACAGAAGCACTGAAGACGTAAAAGGATGGTAAGAAGCGACGGCGGGTGAGTGGGCCCTCCGGAGCACCGTACTGGGACAATATTTGGTGCTTGGGGCAGGCTCCTGTAGGCCCATACCCAGGTGTACCGGCTTCAACCCACCACTGGTGTACACATTCTGCAAAGGCAATAGGCTGGCTAAGAAGGAAACATAGCATCTGTGGGCAGAGATGACACCACCATATCTCTGATCCTCAGTGGGTCTGTCACCTTTTAGGTCTGTGATGGCGAACCTATGGCACGCATTTATGGCGTGCATGTGGTCATTTTTGGGGCCATTTTCTGGCTGTTTTGGGTGTCAAAAGCAACTTGAAAAAAGGCCAGAAATTTCCCTGGAAAATGGCCTGTTTTTTGGCTGTTTTCGGTACAGTTTCTGGGCCATTTTCCAGGCTATTTTCCAGCTGTTTTTTTGGGTCAAAAACAATGTGAAAAAGGCACGAATATTTCCTGAAAAATGGCCAGGAAAATGGCCTATTTTGTGGCTGTTTTCAGGCCATTTTCCAAACTATTTTTTCAGGGAATTTTCAGGCCATTTGTTGAGCTTTCGTGGCCCAAAAAACAGCTGGAAAATGGCCCCAAAACCAGCCTGAAAACAGCCCTCAAAACAACCCCAAAAGTGGCCAAAAAAATAGGCTTGCACATTTGGGTTTCCGATGCTCCGGCACACACACATGCATGGACATGCACATGTGTTCTGGTTTGGGCACTCGGTGCCGAAAAAGTTTGCCATCACTGCTTTAGGTTTTCAAGAAAAGAATGGACAGCCATTTGTCTGAAATAGTATAGGGTCTCGGGATTGGACTAGAAGACATCCAACGTCCCTTCCAATCCTATCATTCTGTGTTCTATATTCTCTTTCTTGGTCCAACAGATAGTACAATGTACTGTCAGAATATTCATGACGGGCAGAGACATGGTGACAAGGTTTAGCCAATGAATAGGACTTAGTAACAAGGTCAGCGAATGGGAGTTAAAACAGCTTGGAGCCTGGGCGTGGTTTAGCCCTGCAGTTCTGAGTGCCGTGCTAAGAATTGAAACTGAAACTAGGTTTGTCTGGTCTGCTCTCTGAACTGAAACAAAACTCTTCTCTCCTCTGCCTGTGAACCAGCTATCGGTATTGTATATTTACTTATGTATTATATTATATTATATATAAAGAGAAGTTAATGAATCCTTCTGAATCAGTCACTTCTGTGTGCTTTCTGGATTTGATTTTTGCAACAAACTCTGACATGTACTATTTATTTTATTTTATTTTTACATTTATAATAAATTATTAAATTTTATGTACTGATGCGAATTTTGAACTAAGATGGGAAGATCCAGGTTCTAGGTTCCCCTTGGCTATAGAATCTTCTCCGGGTTTTCTGGCCAGCTTTCCTCTCAGCCCCAACTATCTCACAGAGTTGGTTTTGTTATGAGTGGAAAAAATGAGAGAGAAAGAACAGGCATCCATCAAAGAAGCGAGCAAAGGCATCAATAAAAGGCCTTAGGAAAAGACATTAGCAAGATATTGTTCATCAATACATGTAATAAAATGATCTGTGGTTTGATTATTATTTTTTATTTACGTTTGAGTGTCTTCATTGGGGAGATCAGTCCTTACCAAGTGTGTGAATTTATTTACTTAAGGAAATTTATATGGCTGGCCAACTCACTCGCATGGACTCTGGGTGACTTTGCACTATTTCAACACTTCCCCCTCCACCCCATAGAGAGGGACTGGCTCAAAGTCACCCAGACGTCTTTCATGCCTAAGGTGGGCAAGAACTAAGGTGAGAAATTTCCTGACAGTGAGAACAATTAACCAGTGGAACAGAAGTTGCCTCCAGAAGTTGTGAATGCCCCAACACTGCAAGTCTTTAAGAAGATGTTGGATAGCCATTTGCCTGAAATGGTATAGAGTTTTCTGCCTAGGCAGGGAGTTGGACTAGATGACCTCCAAGGTCCCGTCCAACTCTGCTATTGTATTGTATTATTTATGGTAACTCACCATCACCTAGCTTTCATGGCTAAGGTGAGATCAGAACTCAAGGTCTCTTGGTGAATGGCCCAAACTCACTCAGCCAGCTGCTATGGCTAAAGTGGGACTAGCATTCCCTGCCTCCTGTTTTCTAGGCTAGCCCACCTTAACCACTATATCAAACTTGAACATTGGGCACTATCTAATAAAATGAAATTCAATTGTGAAAAAAGTAAGGTCCTACATATAGGCAAGAAAAACCAAATGCACAAGTACAGTATAGGTGGTACCTTGCTCAATAGTAGCAACTGTGAGAGGGATCTTGGAATCCTAGTGGACAACCATTTAAATATGAGCCAGCAGTGTGCAGCAGCTCATTCTGTCTGCGCACGTGCGAAAAATGGCGATCGCGCCTTGATCAGGAGGAGACCCGGGGGTCGTTTTGCCTCCGGAGGGACGTTGCCAGCCCTCATTGCCCATCGTGGAGGGCTGGCCATGCAAGCTGACCCACTGGCCGTCACGCCGAGCCGCCCGGATTCAGAGGGCGAGCCTGGGCTGTGACGGGAGAGAGTGGAGACGCTGGGAGCGAGGGACGCGGCCAGAATCGGCCCTGCGGCCTAGAACGCCCCAGCCTAGAGCGTCCCGGCGTATCCTGGCATTGGGGGGCGAAGCCGGGACGCGGAAGAACTAGAGGGTCCGGCCGGAACATCTGAAGGGCCGGACCGAGCCGTGCCGGGAGGATTTTATTCAATCCGACCCGAGTGTGATCTTACCGACCGGCCCAGGAGAGGAGGGGAGAGTGCTGCGGGAGCTGCGGAAGCTGTGGATGGAAGGTTGGATGGCTGGAGGCGACGGACGGGAGGTGGAGCTGGTATGGAGAAATGGAAGAAGCTTGCGAGAGGAGAGATTGGAAGAGAGTGATATGAAGAGAGGAGAGAGGAGGAGAGAAAGAGGGGAAGGAGAGAATGAGGAGGAGATGGACTGGAGATGGATTGGAGATGGAGGAGAGATGGAGAGATGGATTGGAGAGGAAATGGTGATGGAAGGGAGATGGATTGACGATGGAGATGGAAGGAGTTGGAGATGGAGGAGAAAAGAAAGAAGAAGAAGGAGTTTGAGAATGTGTAGAAGAAGGAGAATGGACTGAGAGAAGCCAAGCAGCCAGGTCGGAAACGGTGGAACAACAGCGCAGAAGGGCTCAGGAAGATCCAAAGTGAGTGCCTTGGACAGGAGGAAGTGAGCCGGGCCGGCACATGGCAGCATCTTTCATCAGGCCACACGACAGACCAACTAGTCGTGTGGCACTAGGTGCGGACTTGGGCCTGTGTGGCCGAGAAGAACAGTCGGCTGGGGTTTGTACAGGGACTAACCTTCGATCTGCCCATATGCAGGACCCCTAGACTGATAGACTAAGACCAACTGACTTTTTTCCCTCCTGCCCCCCCTTAAGGTCATCTATTGCACTTTATTCATCTGTCACTTTATTGCTGCTCCTCTGGACTCTTAGCGGACTTGCTATTATCCCCCCGGACCTAGACGACTATCGGGGGTTCCAAATGTATTCTAGGTGTGATCTCCTTTGCCTGCGGGAGTCTCCCCTCTCGCAGGCCTGGCCCCCTTATCTAACACGGGCCCACCTCGAGGATGGACTGATTGCTCCTGAGAGGTGGGCGAAGCGCAGACTAAGGGGGTTTTTATTTAAACATTTTATTCGACTTTTAGGGGGTTCCAGGGAGGGGGGGAGGGAGAGTCAGGTGGGGGTATGCCAAAAAGGGCCGGCAGGAAGCGGAAGTAGAGTAACGGAGGAGGGGGGAGGGGGGGTCGTTTCCACTGGGGTATTTTCCATCAATACGGTCTTGGGGAGGGGCAGGGGCGGTGGGAAGGGGGATGGACATCACCAGTTGGAGGACCGGGGCCGCTGGTTACGGGTGGTCACGCGCTCCAACTCCCCCTGTCCCCATCGCAGACTAGGTGGGCAAGAACCACAGACCCGGGGCCCTAGGCTGATGCTATGCAACGCCAGGTCCGTGGTACAAAAAGCCCCCCTCATCCATGACCTTGTGTCAGAGGGGGACCCGGACCTGGTAGGCATTACGGAAACCTGGTTGGGCCACGAGGGAGGACATCCCCTCGTAGAAATGTGCCCACCAGGATACCGAGCCTTCCATCAGCCTAGGGCCCTAGGGAGGGGTGGGGGGGTGGCGATTATGGTTAGGGAAGGTCTTGAGCCAAAGGAGACCACGATCCCTCAGACGACCGGGTGCGAGTCCCTCCTTGTGAAGTGGGGCCTTGGGAGGCAGTTGGGCGTGTTAGTTGTATACCTGGCTCCTCGCTATGCAACAACAGCCCTGCCCGAGCTCCTAGAGGTGATAGCCGAGGCGGCGGTTGAGACCCCCAGACTTTTAGTCATGGGGGACTTTAACCTGCCGTCGGCAGGCGAAACCTCTGGTGCAGCTCGGGAGTTCATGGCTTCCATGACAGCCATGGACCTGACCCAGGTAGTTTTAGGCCCTACTCACGAGGGCGGACACACCCTGGATCTCATCTTCGTCTCGGGACAGTGGAGTAGTGATCTGGGAATAGGGGATTTAGTCATCACACCCCTGTCATGGACAGATCACGCTCTCCTTCGGCTCGACTTTCCGATCGCTGCACCTCACTGCGGGGAGGCGGAACCGGACATTCCTATATGGTTCCGCCCCAGGCTCCTGATGGACCCGATAAGGTTCCAGAGGGAGCTTGGGCCAATTCCTGTGGACTTGCCCCGCGACTCGACTGAGGACCTAGTGGCTGCATGGTTAAGTGCGGCCACGGGGGCCTTGGACCGAGTTGCGCCCTTGCGGCCTCTCTTGCGGCGATGAACCACCTGGGCTCCTTGGTTTACCGAGGGGCTTAGGGAGATGAAGCGCCACAAGAGACGCCTAGAGAGCAGATGGAGATCTTCTCACTCCGAAGCCGACCGAACGCATTATCCCCCTCAACAACACATGGAAGCTGCAAGTAAATTGAAAAGAAAATAATAGGGGCACCATGTTCTCTTAGCAGCAGTTTCTGCTAGGGAGAGAATATTAGACTCCCTAGTTTCTGCTAGGAAGAGAAACAGAAGCTCAGAGAATCTAAACCGAACATTCTCAATTCTACTTGATATATCTTCTCAGAATAACAGAGTAGAATAACAGAATAACAGAGTTGGAAGGGACCTTGGAGGTCTTTTATTCCAGCGGTCACCCACTGGTGGTCCGTGGACCAGTGGTGGTCCATGAGAAAATTCTGGTGGTCCGTAGAAAAATGATTTGCATTTTTTATATTGCACTAAATCAGGGGTCCTCAAACTACGGCTCCTGGAATGCGACTCGACTGAGGACCTAGTGGCCGCATGGTTAAGTGCGGCCACGGGGGCCTTGGACCGAGTCGCGCCCTTGCGGCCTCTTTTGCGGCGACGAACCACCTGGGCTCCTTGGTTTACCGAGGGGCTCAGGGAGATGAAGCGCCACAAGAGACGCCTAGAGAGCAGATGGAGATCTTCTCGCTCCGAAGCCGACCGAACACTAGTGAGAGACCATATTAGGACTTACTTAGTGGCGATAAGAGTGGCCAAACGTGAGTATTGTGCCACTCTTATTGCATCCGCAGATAACCGCCCTGCCGCCCTGTTTGGGGTGACCCGCTCCCTCCTCCAACAGAGGCCGCGGGAAGCCCCTTTACAGGGTCGAGCAGAGGAATTTGGGATTTATCTGCAGGAGAAAATCACTCGGATTCGGAACGAGCTACCCTCCATCGACAGTGGTCCAGTCGAGCGGGCCGAGGCTGTTCTTGTGACACCATCATGGGAGGAGTTTGATTTTGTTACCACCGAGGATATGGACAAGTTGTCAAAGAGACTTAGGGCTACCACATGTTTATTGGACCCGTGTCCCTCCTGGCTTGTACTGGCATCCTGGGAGACGACACGAGGCTGGCTCCAGGGCATTGTCAACGCATCTTTGAGTGAGGGGTCCTTGCCTGCCGTCCTGAAAGAGGCGGTGGTGAGGCCCCTCCTCAAGAAGCCGTCCCTGGATCCAGCATTATTAGAGAACTATCGTCCCGTCTCCAACCTCCACTTTTTAGTGAAGGTTGTTGAGAGTGTGGTGGCCCAACAGTTTCCGCGACACTTGGAGGAAGTTGATTATCTAGACCCGCGCCAGTCCGGCTTCCGACCCGGGCACAGCACCGAGACGGCATTGGTCGCGTTGGTTGATGATCTCTGGAGGGCGCGGAATAGAGGATATTCCTCTATCCTAGTCCTATTAGACCTCTCAGCGGCTTTTGATACCATCGACCATGGTATCCTATTGCACCGACTGGGGAGGTTGGGGTTGGGAGGCACCGTTCTGCGGTGGTTCTCATCCTACCTCTCTGGTCGGTCACAATATGTGTTGGCAGGGGGGCAGAGGTTGGCCTCGAGGTCCCTCATATGTGGGGTTCCTCAGGGGTCGGTCCTCTCGCCCTTACTGTTCAACACATATATGAAGCCGCTGGATGAGATCATCCGTGGTTTTGGGGTGGGATATCATCTGTACGCTGATGATACTCAGTTGTACATATCCACCCCAGACCACCCCAACGATGCCGTCGAGGTTATGTCCCGGTGTTTGGAGGCCGTACGGATCTGGATGGGTGGTAACAAACTCAGGCTCAACCCGTCCAAGACTGAGTGGCTGTGGCTTCCGGCGCCCCGGTTCAGCCAGATTATTCCAACTCTGGCCATTGGGGGCGAAACACCGGCCCCCGTGGAGAGGGCGCGCAATTTGGGTGTCCTCCTGGATTCCCGGCTGTCTATGGAAGATCATGTGGCAGCCGTGGCCAGGGGGGCATTCCATCTGGTACGACTGATGCGCCAATTGCGCCCCTTACTGGACCGGGGTGCCTTACGCACAGTCACTCAAGCACTCGTCACCTCTCGACTTGACTACTGTAATGCTCTCTACATGGGGCTTCCCTTGAGGTGCACCCGAAAGCTGCAGCTAGTCCAGAACGCAGCCGCGCGGGTGATTACGGGAGCGCCTAGACACTCCCACATAACACCTATCCTGCGCGAGCTGCACTGGCTCCCTGTGGTCTTTCGGGTGCGCTTCAAGGTTTTAACGACCATCTTTAAAGCGCTCCATGGCTCGGGGCCTAGTTATATGCGAGACCGCCTCCTGCCCCATACATCCCTCAGACCGATACGCTCCCACAGAGAGGGCCTCCTCAGGGTGCCGTCGGCTGGACAATGCCGACTGGCGACACCCAGGGGAAGAGCCTTCTCTGTGGCGGGCCCTGCCCTTTGGAACGACCTACCCCCTGAACTCCGCACCATCTCTGACCTCCGCCTCTTCCGCAAGTGTCTGAAGACACACCTATTCCATCTAGCCGGCCTAGCATAACCCCCATTACTGACTCTTAGATAGTTTTAAATTTGGGTTTTTTAAATTCGGTTTTTAGCGCAGGGTCTATTAGAATAAGTTTTTAAAAATTTTATATGTTTTATATGTGTTTTAACATCCCTGTGCGCCGCCCTGGGTCCGTTTGGAGAAGGGCGGGGTATAAATTTAATAAAATAAATAAAATAAAAATAAGCTGCCAAAAAAGCCAACACAGTTCTAGGCTGCATAAACAGAGGGAGAGAATCCAGATCACGTGAAGTGTTAATGCCACTGTATAGTGCCTTGGTAAGGCCACACTTGGAATACTGCATACAGTTTTGGTTGCCACAATGTAGAAAAGACGTGGAGACTCTGGAAAGAGTGCAGAGAAGAGCAACCAAGATGATTAGGGGACTGGAGACTAAAACATATGAAGAACGGTTGCAGGAGCTGGGTATGTCTAGTTTGATGAAGAGAAGGACCAGGGGAGACATGATAGCAGTGTTCCGATATATCAGAGGGTGCCACAAAGAAGAGGTCGTCAAACTATTCTCCAAGGCACCTGGGGGCAGGACAAGAAGCAATGGGTGGAAACTAATCAAGGAGACAAGCAACTTAGAACTAAGGAGAAATTTCCTGACAGTGAGAACAATTAACCTCTGGAACAGCTTGCCTCCAGAAGTTGTGAATGCCCAACCCTGGAAGTCTTTAAAAAGATGTTAGATAGCCATTTGTCTGAAATGGTATAAGGCTCCTGCCCACGCAGGGGGTTGGACTAGAAGACCTACAAGGTCCCTTCCAACTCTGCTATTGTATTGTATTGTAAAATGATGATCTTCCACCTGATCATCATCATCTTTTAACTACCCTTGCAGGTTGGAGTCTGGGCAACTGAATGGAGCTAGCAGAGTGTTGTTGTTGTTATCATCATCATCATCATCATCATCATCATCATCATCATCATCATCATCATCACAGAGAATCCACAGCTTATGGCCACAATTGAGCCCTACTCAGACATATGTTAAGTGAGTTTTGCCCCATTTTACGACCTTTCATGTCACGGTCCTTAAGTGAATCCCTGCAGTGATTAAGTTAACAACACGGCTGTCCAGTGAATCTGGCTTCCCCTTTGACTTTGCTTGTCAGAAAGTCACAAAAGGGGATCGCCTGGCAACCCACCCACCCCCGAGACACCCCAACCGTCGTAAATCTGAGTCAGTTGCCGAGCATCTGAATTTTAAGCATGACAAACATTCCTAAGTCACTTTTTTAGCGCCGTTGTCTAGTGGAACAGACACTAAATGAACTGTTGTGAGGACTACTTGTAACTGTTCCAAAGTAGGATGGATATCACCATCCTCTTTTAATGACCTCATAATCCCTTGCGGGGTGAAGTCTGGGCAACTGGATGGAACTAAGGATTTACTAGCCAGATGCCCTTCCTGTCGCCAATGCGGAGTTTTATTCGGCAGATATATTCTCATTGTGCCCAGAGAGAGAAATATCTGCCTCTACCTAGGATCGAACTCACAGCCTCCTGATTGTGAGACAAGAGCGCCACCTATAGGCCACCACACTACTTCGGCTCTTCCACCTGATGTTTTTCCAGATACGGGAACAATTGCTTTGATCCATGGAGAGTAGATTAGAACATTAGTAGAATTAGCATTTTTTTGCCATGCTAATTAGCCTTAATTATTGCAGCTATAGTTTAGTACAGGGGTCTCCAACCTTTGCAACTTTAAGTCTGAAGGACTTCAGCTCCCAGACTTCTCCAGCCAGCTTTGCTGGCTGGAGAATTCTGGGAGCTGAAGTCCTTCAGACTTAAAGTTGCAAAGGTTGGAGACCCCTGGTTTAGTACATTCCACAGGCGTCAGATTGGGCAAGACTTCAAATTTTATGGACTGGAGATAAATGTTAATCATTGTGGCAATAGGGATGTGGGATTATGGGAGACGTCAACTAGAACATCTGGAGGCTATGAAGAATGTACAAAATGTTCCAAGCATCAAACATTCCCAATGAGAAATGTTGGTTGGAAGGATTCAGGCAGAAACGTCTAAATGTAATTTATGCAGCCCTGATTATTTTGTACTTTATGTTAATTATTTATAAATTGGTATCAGATGTGCATGATCAGAAAAATATTATCTGTCAAAATTTGAATCCGCTGAGAAGCTTATTTTTGACACAGAATAGTCTTTTTAAGTTGCCATGCTCTGAAGTGGGGTAATGTGGAAATTAATTGGAAAACATTCATTTTCATATAGAGTAGATCTGTAGACAATCATAAAGTCTGGTATCAGAGTTCTCTGCATCTATTTACTCATTTATCTTGCCTTTATCTATATAAATAAAAAAGTTAACTATGGGTTTGTTCAAAACCGCTAATCTCAGAAAGTACTGCACCGATCGCCACCAAATTTTCACACAACGTTCCTTGCAGCACCAAGGACACATACAGATTGTGTGGATATGGCACCTGTGCCAGGTGCACGCCACACAAATGTAAAACTGCAGCTCTTCTCACTGGCCCCCCCCTCCCCTCCGCGGCCCCTCCCACCCGACCGCTTTTCAGCTCATGTCACTTGCACGTGTGGTCTGCCTCATATCTTCGATGGTCGCCTCCTCAGTGGTCTCTCTGTCCTCCACCGCCGCTGCTCCCCTGCCACAGCTGCCCCCTGCCACTGCTGATGCCCCGCCGCGGCTGCTGCCCCACTGCTGCCCCCCCACCATTCCCCCTGCCACCGCCACTGCTTCCCCCGCTGCTGCTGACCCGCAGCTGCCACTGTCCCTCCACCGCTGCTCCCCCTGCCGCCACTCCTTCTCCCCCAGCCGCCACCACCACTGCCGCCGCTGCCAACAATAGGTTGGTAGGTAGAGGGATAGAGAGAGAGGGAGAAATACAGGAGGTAGGTAGGTAGAGGGATAGAGGGGGAAATACAGTAGGTAGGCAGGTAGGTAGATGGGGGATAGAGAGAGAGGGAGAAATACAGGAGGTAGGTAGGTAGGTTGTTAGGTAGGTAGAGGGATAGAGAGAGAGGGAGAAATACAGGAGGTATGTAGGTAGTTAGGTAGGGAGAGGGATAGAGAGAGAGAGGGAGAAATACAAGAGGTAGGTAGGGAGAGGGATAGAGGGAGAAATACAGGAGGTAGGTAGGTAGCAGGATAAAGAGAGGGAGAAATACAGGATACAGGCAGGTAGGTCGGTAGGTAGGTAGAGGGATAGAGAGAGAGGGGGAGAAATACAGGAGGTAGGCAGGTAGGTAGACGGAGAGGGAGAAATACGGTAGGTAGGTAGGTAGAGTAAGAGAGGGAGGGGAGGGAGAGGGAGGGGAAATCGAGGCAGAGAAGGAAGGGTGTTGCTGAGAGGGTCTATGAGGGGAAACTTTTTCATTTAACCAAACCTGGCCATAGCAACGCGTGGCGGGTACAGCTAGTTATTTTCATAAATAGCAAGGCAGAGAACATATTCAACACAAATTCCTCCTCCAATTTTCCTCACCTATTTTCCTCTTATTTTCCTCACAACAACCTTGTGAGGTGAGTTGAGCAGACAGCAGGTGACTGGCTCAAAGTCACCCAGCCAGCTTTCATGCCTAAGGCAGCACTAGAACTCACAATCTCCTGGCGATTGACTGAAAGTCACTCAACTGCCTTCGTGCCTAAGGCAGGACTAGAATTCACAGTCTCCTGCTGATTGGCCTAAGACAGGGGTCTGCAAAGTCGGCTCTTTTAAGACTGGTGGACTTCAACTCCCAGAATTCTTAAAAGAGAATTCAACTCCCACCAGTCTTAAAAGAGCCGACTTTGCAGACCCCTGGCCTAAGACATCTAGCCGGCTTTCATGCCTTAGGTGAGACCAGAACTCCCAATCTCCTGGTGATTTGCTCAGGGGTGGGTTGCTGCTGGCATTACTGCCAGTTTGGGGCGCAAAAAGGTCTGCGCATGCACACAATGTTAGAAAAGGGGAAAAAATTTCATTGTTCTGAAGATTATTCTGCACATACGCAGAACCAGAAACCAAGATGGCGCTACCACCACTAGAACCAGTTCATGGGCGTGGCAGGCTGAGTTACTGCCTACTCAGCCGAACTGGTCCGAACCGGTAGGAACCCACCTCTGGATTGGCCTAAAGTCATCCAGCCATCTTTCATGCCTACGGCAGGACTAGAACGCACTGTCTCCTGGTTTCTAGCCTGGTGCTTTAACCACTAGACCCCATTATGGCAGGCCGAGTGTTGTAGAGTAGACAAAACTGCCATTGGAATCGAAATAACCCTTGTCTTTATTAAAAAAGGACTCTCAAGCACATTGCTTACTCAAACCTCTCCATGATTTTTACAATGGTTTGTATTGTCTTTCAAGCTTTGTTTTGCTGTGGCCTCGTCAATGCAACTCTGTGGCATTTTACCAAGGTGGGTTGTGTCATATTTAAATTCCAATAGGAAACAAAGGCAACAACACAAGCAAAAAGTCTTACTTTTATGGAAATGGAAAAGGTGCAGAGGAGGGCAACCAGAATGATTAGGGGACTGGAACACCTTCCTTACCATCGGAGGTTGCAACGGCTGGGCCTCTCCACCCTAGAACGATGGCGCCTGAGAGGTGACCTGATTGAAGTCTATAAAATCATGCAAGATCAAGTGACAGCCGTGGCCAGGAGGGCGTTTTACCAGGTTCGCCTGGTTCGCCAGTTGCGCCCCCTATTGGATCGGGACGCCCTTCGCACAGTCACTCATGCTCTCGTGACATCCCGACTGGACTATTGTAACTCTCTCTACATGCGGCTCCCCTTGAGGTGCACCCGAAGACTTCAGCTGGTCCAGAATGCAGCCGCGCGAGCAATAATGGGTACCGTAAGGTATACCCATGTAACACCGCTCTTGTGCGAGCTGCACTGACTACCTGTCGTCTTTCGGGTGCGCTTCAAGGTGCTAGTTCTCATCTTTAAAACGCTCCATGGCTCTGGACCTAGCTATCTGCGGGATCGGATTCTGCCCCATACATCCTCCCGGCCGATTCGCTCCCACAGAGAGGGACTTCTCCGGGTGCCGTCCACTAGACTTTGTCAGCGGGTGACGCCCAGGGGAAGGGCCTTCTCTGTAGCGGGCCCAGCCCTCTGGAACGGCCTTCCCCCCGACATTAGAACAACTACGGACCTCCGCTCCTTCCGTCAGAAATTAAAAACTCACTTCTTCTGCTTGGCCGGCCTAGGTTAGTCTCTACCTCAGGGGTTAGGGAATGTTAATTTTAAAAATGGGGATTTTAGTGCAGGGACAGTTGATTTAATCTGTTTTTATTGTATTTATTTATGTATATATTTTATATATTTTATGTTTGTTTTAATTTTTCCCTGTGCACCGCTCCGAGTCCCCCAGGGGAGAGGACGCGGTATAGAAAAATAAAATCTATCTAAATCTATCTATCTACCCTCCGGGTTGGAGAGATAGGCAGGATATCTCTCAATGCCATTTGCAGGGAATCATAAGCAGGTGAAGACATCTGCTTGGGAAGACCCTGAAGCAAATGGGGAGCCACTGTGGGAGACAGAATGCTGGACTGGATGGGCTGTGGCTTGTTCCAGCAAGGCTATTATTATGTTCTTATGTTCTTATGTACTTTAAGATCAGAGGTTTATTGTTTCTAACAACTTGGAACATTAGAAATAAATGGATATAAAAGATATAATGGAAATAATACAGTGCATTAACATATTGATGCAGAGGGCCAATGAGATATAGCAAGTCCTACAAGGAATGTTATAACTCAAAGAGCTGATCTTGAACCGCATCCTTTATAGTGTTCTTCTAACCACATACATGTTTCCACAACCTCACTAACTGTCAATTTCTGTGAACACCTGGGTAACATCAATTCCTCATTTCCAACAGTTTCATTCTGCCTGTTTTAAGCGAATCTGTACAAGTGCATATTTTAGAAAAAAAAACATATTTCACAGTGAGTAACGGTTCAGCAGGATTACAAATATTTCTGGTAAATTTTGAAATCATCCTAGCTGAAAACTTTGGCTCATATCTCTTTCTTCTGGGGCCTGCTATCATCCCTAGGACTTGTTGAATCTAATAGCTCAATAGGCTACATTTCTTAATTCTCACAGAAGTGAGGGAAGAGAAAGGCAAAAAGGATACATTGGTCGAACATAACAGAGGTGGGTTCCGGCCAGTGGTGGGTTTCTGCAGGCTCGCACCTACTCGCGAGAGCCGGTTGGTAAAATTTAGAGAACCGGTGAGAGGGGGTTCCACTGGCGTACCTGGAAGTAAATCTGGCCTGCCGCTGCCAGTGACCCAACGGGAAGGAAAGGAAAGGAAGGAAGGAAGGAAGGAAAAAGAAAGAAAGAAAGAAAGAAAGAAAGAAAGAAAGAAGGAAAGAATTTATCATCACAATTGAGTCCAAAATTTTGGTTGCTAAGCAAGAGCGTTGTTAAATGAGTTTCACCACATTTTAAAAGGTGGCCACTCCCACCCTGTCACATGACTACCAAGCCATGCCCACAAAATAGGCCACACCTACAGAGTAGGTTCTAAAAAATTTGAAACCCACCACTGGTTCCGGCAGGCAACAAGATGGTGGTGCTGATAGTGCTGCCCGGGAACTGGTTTGGTGGCGTGGCACGTCTCAGCCACTGCCAGTTCCAGCGACCCAGGCCGCCAAACCACTACCGGTTCAGCTGAACGAATCCGAACCGGTAGGAACCCACCACAGAGCCTGTTCTATGACAGTTTACTAAGCAAGGACAATGTCTATTCTCATCAGTTTTCAAGCGTTCAGCTTTAATGTGGCACAGGTGTTATTCACATAAGTGTCACTGCCTCCCTCCAAGCTCTGAACGGAGAATAATACTTGAGCAGAGATGTAACACCTTCCATCCAAATCACAGTCCTCGCCGCTAATGGAGGCTTTTCAGGTTTCTGTATTGTTTCTCATAAAACTCCAAGGATAAGTCCCTGTAATTATCACATGTAATGTGTTGAATTCCTCTCCAGAGAGTCTCTTCACATCATTTTATGCCGCTTCCCAGGGACTCACCATAAAACAAATGAAGAACTAGGAGATAAACCTGATTAGGATGCAAAATTGAAATGGCAGTGTGTAAAAAATTGTTAATATAAAAAGTAGGCCTTAAAAATGGAGACACAAGGGATAAGTGGTTAAGCTATGCTTGTCTGCTGGAAATCTGACAGCTCTGGTTCGAGACTCGGATGCTGCACGAGGGGGGCGAGTTCCCCTTCCTGCCCCAGCTGCTGCTCACCTAGCAATTTGAAAGCATGCAATTGCGAGTAGATAAATAGGCACCACTTCGGCGGGAAGATAGCAGCCTTCTGTGTTTTGCCTGATGCTCTGCAGTTGTCGACTTACAAGCATTTATTTAGTCACTGTTCGACAGTCCAATGACATTGAAAAAAGTGACTTACAACCGTTTTTCACACTTATGACTGTTGCAGCATCTGTTAGGGTCACATGGTCAGATTTTGGATGCTTGGCAACTGGGAGGTATTTAGGATGGTTGCGGTGCAGAAGTGGTGAATGCCCCAACACTGCAAGTCTTTAAGAAGATGTTGGATAGCCATTTGTCTGAAATGGTATAGGGCTTCCTGCCTAGGCAGGGAATTGGACTAGATGACCTCCAAGGTCCCTTCCAACTCTGCTATTGTATTGTATTGTCCTGGGTTCACGCGATCCCCTTTTGCGAGCTTCTGACTAGTAAAATCGATGGGGAAGCCAGATTCACTTTTCAACCCTATTATTAAGTTAACAAGTACAGTGCTTCACTTAACAACCACGGTAAAAATAATAATAATAATAATAATTTTTATTTATAATTCGCTCTCTCTCCCCGAAGGGACTCGAGGCGGGGCACAGGGAATTAAAAAACAATTAAAACAGACAAAATACAAAGTTAAAAACAAATTAAACTGGCCCTGCGCTAAAAACTCCTATAAAACTAAAACTATCCCTAAAACCCCTAAACAATTAAAAAATTTAAATTACCCTAGGCCAGCCAAGCAAAAGAAGTGTGTTTTTAGTTTCTGTTGGAAGGAGCGAAGGTCCGTGGTTGTTCTGATTTCGGGGGGAAGGTCATTCCAGAGGGTCGGGCCCACCACAGAGAAGGCCCTTCCCCTGGGCGTCGCCCGCTGGCACAGCCTAGTGGACGGCACCTGGAGAAGTCCCTCTCTGTGGGAGCGAATCGGCCGCAGGGATGTATGGGGCAGAATGCGATCCGCAGATAGCTAGGTCCCGTGCCATGGAGTGCTTTGAAGATGATAACCAGCACCTTGAAGCGCACCCGAAAGACGACAGGCAGCCAATGCAGCGCGCGCAGGAGCGGTGTTATATGGGAGAACCTGGAGGTTCCCATAAGTACCCACGCGGCTGCATTCTGGACAAGCTGAAGCCTTCGGGTGCACCTCAAGGGGAGTCCCATGTAGAGAGCATTACAGTAGTCCAGTTCGGATGTCACGAGGCCATGAGTGACTGTGCAAAGGGCACCCCGATCCAATAGGGGACACAACTGGCGGACCAGGCGAACCTGGTAAAACGCCCTCTTGGCCACGGCTGTCACTTGATCTTCCATGGACAGCCATGCATCAAGGAGGACGCCCAAGTTGCGTGCCCCATCCACAGGGGTTAGATGTTCATCCCCTATGGCCAGTGATGGAGTCAGCTGGTTGTACCGGGATGCCGGGAACCACAGCCACTCGGTCTTGGACGGGTTGAGTCTGAGTCTGTTACTTCCCATCCAGGCCCGCACGGCTTCCAGGCACTGGCACATCACTGCTACGGCATCGTTGGGGTGGTTTGGGGTAGATATATACAGCTGTGTGTCATCAACGTAGAGATGGTACTCTACCCCAAAACCACGGATGATCTCACCCAGCAGCTTCATATATGTGTTGAACAGGAGTGGCGAGAGGACCGATCCCTGAGGCACCCCACAAGTGAGGGGTCTAGAGGTCGACCTCTGCCTTCCTGTCAACACAAATTGCGATCGACCGGAGAGGTAGGAGGAGAACCACCGCAACACGGTGCCCCTCACCCCTAACCCCTCCAGCTGATGCAATAGGATACCATGGTTGATGGTATCAAAAGCCGCTGAGAGGTCTAATAGGACCAGGATGGAGGAACAACCCCCATCTCTGGCCCTCCAGAGATCATCCACCAATGCGACCAATGCCATCTCGGTGCTGTGCCCGGGCCGGAAGCCGGACTGGCGCGGGTCCAGATAATCAATTTCCTCCAGGTGACGGGGGAACTGTTGTGCCACCACACTCTCTACAACCTTCACCAGAAAGCGAAGGTTGGAGACCGGACAGTAATTCACCAATAATGCCGGGTCCAGAGAGGGCTTCTTGAGGAGGGGTCTCACCATCGCCTCTTTAAGAGAGGCCGGCAAGAACCCCTCGCTCAGGGAAGCGTTGACCACCTCCTGGAGCCATCCTCGTGTAACCTCCCAGGATGCCAGTACAAGCCAGGAGGGACACGGGTCCAATAAACATGTGGTAGCTCGCAGTCGCCCATGTAACCTGTCCATATCTTCGGAAGTAACAGAGTCAAACTCTTCCCACAAAACTGTCTCAAGATCTGCCTCGGGGCATCCCACTGGGCCACTTTCAATGGAGACCAACTCGCTCTGAATCTGAGCGATTTTATCCTGCAGATATTCCCCAAATTCCTCTGCTCTACCCTGCAAAGGGGCCTCCCGCACCCTCTGTTGAAGGAGGGAGCGGGTTACCCTAAACAGGGCGGCAGGGCGGTTATTTTAAAAAAAGGTCACAAATGTGGCAAAATTCACCTAACATCTGTCTAGGTCAGGGGTCTACAAAGTTGGCTCTTTTAAGACTGGTGGACTTCAACTGCCAGCATTCCCCAGCCAGACAGGCTGGCTGGGGGAATTCTGGGAGTTGAAGTCCACCAGTCTTAAAAGAGCCAACTTTGCAGACCCCTGGTCTAGGTTAGCAACAAAGTTTTTAGGCTCAATTGTGGTCGTAAATTGAGGACTACCTGTACACCTAGATCACCTGTACACCTAGATCACCTAGATCATGAGCCATGTTGGCGCAGTAGTTAGAATGCAGTACTGTAGGCTACTTCTGCTGGCTGTCTGCTGCCTGCAATTCAGCAGTTCGATTCTGTCCAGCTCAAGGTTGACTCAGCCTTCCATCCTTCCAAGGTGGGTCAAACGAGGACCCGGATTGTTGGGGGCAATAGGCTGACTCTAAACTGCTTAGAGAGGGCTGTAAAGCACCGTGAAGCAGTATATAAGTCTAAGAGCCATTGCTATTCCCATTGCTGCTGAGGTGATGCTAATATAAACAAACTAAAGAAAAGGTGATTAACTAAGAGATATGCAACGGTATTTACCCCTTAAGTAATAAGCAGAAAATCTAGTTAACACTTCCTTGCCACCTTAGATATTTTCAAATATACTTGGTGTCTTGTAGTGGTAGATGTTTATTATTACAGTGGCTCATGCCTGTAAATTTTGAATGCAGGAGACATTTGTTTTAATTGAATTTAATTCTGAGCAGTCCTTGCCTTCAGGGAAATTGTTCACTTTCAGACTCGTTTTCTAATGGCAACCTAACCAGAGCTTGTGTGGTATAGCTGTTTCTCCCACGGAGCGTTCCCTTCGGGGTGGCAGCCTCCCTCCTCCAAGGTCTCTCCTTAAATCTATGAAAACCTGATTTGCAATTCATGGCTGGCTTAACGAAGACACAAGTTAGGCAAGAAAACATATGAAGCGCTTCTCTTTCAGATGAATATTTATGAAGTCCTGAAATCAAAGCATCATTTTGCATAAACCCTACTAGAATTTAAAAACTCACAGAGCGCTTAAAGATGAAGCTTTGGAGATTGCGGGCATCCGTTGTTGTTTCCCCCCCCCCCCATTCCATCTGAAGTTGGTTCGGAAAACATTGAGGAGCCTTTACACCCCCAAGGCAAAAATATCCATACTTTTTTAGATCGGATGGGTATCTCACCTGCCTTAAATTGCTACGCAGGTCTACATCCCCCATAAGGCTCTGAAATCATCTCCACTGAAGCTGCACAGACATATTTAGCTCAACCATATCAGATGAGTGAGATGCGGGAATAAAAAGGCTCTTTTCCTGGATTTTTACTTTTTCTTCTAAAGGTGCTTCCCCCCCAACCTCCTCTTTATTTTCCAAATAGCTAGGGGAGAGTCTCTTCTGAGATTCCTCCTCCCGTTCTCGCTTCTCAGACAGATTAGGTAGATAGATGGTAGGTGGGTGGGTGAATGGATAGATAGATGATAAATGGATCCTAGATGATATATGATAATAGAAAGCTAGATATAGATGAGAGAGAGAGAGAGAGAGAGAGAGAGAGAGAGAGAGAGAGAGAGAGAGAGAGAGAGAGAGAGAGAGAGAGAGAGGCAGTCAGGCAGGCAGGCAGGCAGGCAATATATAAACAGACTAGAGAGTAGGAGTGGATAGATAGATGGATAGCTAGATAACTAACTAGCTAGCTAGCTAGATGGATGGATAGATGGATAGTTAGATGGATGGATGAATAGATGGACAGATGGATGGATAGATGATGGATAGGTAGGTAGGTAGGTAGGTAGATGGATGGATGGATGGATGGATAGGTAGGTAGATAGATGGATGGATGGATAGATAGATGATGGATAGGTAGATAGGTGGATGGATGGATAGACAGACAGACAGACAGACAGACAGACAGACAGACAGACAGACAGACAGACAGATAGAATATAACTAGAGTGTTGTGGAGTAGAAGGTGGATGGATGGATGGACAGACAGATAGATAATATATAAACAGATTAGAGCAGGGGTAGTCAACCTTTTTATACCTACTGCCCACTTTCCTATCTTTGTTAGTAGTAAAATTTTCTAACCGCCCACCGGTTCCACAGCAATGGTGATTTATAAAGTAGGGAAGTCAATTAAATTAAAGAAAGGAAAGTGCTTCAGTATCGGACAAAACCCCTACCACCCACCATGAAAGCTGGAACGCCCACTAGTGGGCGGTAGGGACCAGGTTGACTACCACTGGACTAGAGGGCATGGGGGTGGGGGTGGATGAATGGATGAATGAATGGATGGAGGGACGGACAGACAGACAGACAGACAGACAGACAGACAGACAGAAAAGGCTTTTTTCTTCAGCCTTTTTCCCTTTGTATTTTCTGTATATTAAATTCTCTTCAGTTTTTTTCTGCCCCCCGTAATGGAAAAAACATGGCCAGAAATGCAGCTAGTCCTCCCTTAAGGACTTGCTCCTATGCGAATGACAAACCCTCCAAAAAGTTCTATGACCCAGTTCTGAAGATTCAGTGGCGGGGCAGTCACATGCACTGCCCCAGACAGACCCAGGGTATAATCTGGAAGTCCTCCTGGGCTGTCAGACCTACCCCAGTTGCCTCCCTCCCAACCCCAGGAAAGCGAGACTTTTGAATCCATTGAGTTGAATGAAAATAACTTTTACTGAGAGTTAACTGGATGCCATAAAATCAGGCGGAATCTAAAGTCCCTGTGCAAAGCATCCCTTTTAGGGGGAAATATTCTTCCCTTTTAATATTTCCTAAAATATTTCATTTTCTAGGAGAAAACTTCCTACAGTGCTCATTCCGATAATGGATAGAAATGATAAATTATCTAAAACCGTTTACAGTGTAACTGGGATTGTTTGGAATTGTGACATTTATAAAGCAGGATAATGTAGGAGCTGGCTTCTTTACAGTATAATAATGCGCCAGTAAGATAAAATTAAGTTTAATATAGATATTAAGAATTGGACCTCCTTCAGTTTCTCCCTATTTTTATTTTAAAATAGTCAAAGAGCCAGCTACCTTTTCTGGTTAGACAAGCTTTGACTTCAGTTATCTCAGAATTAAAATCCATTTTGTGTTATTTTCACTTAACAGAAAAAGGAGACAATTTCTCCTTGGTTTTCCTTAAAAAAAAACACGCTCTAATTTTGTAGAATTAATTCTGCCTTCCTTTTGCCTTATTTTGTTCAACCTTATAGAATAGTAATCAAATGGATCCCTCAAATTCTTTGATTTTTTCATAATTTCTTGCCATTTGAGAAACGGTTTTATTTTTCACAGTTTATAACATTCCTTCTTTTCTATTTTTCCTTCTAACTTAGCCACTAAGTAAATCTTTACATGGATTTTGGAAAGTTAATATTTCAGTTGAAAGCTTCAAAAAGATTCAAATTTTTATTTGATTTTTTAAAAAATCTCACCTTTATTACTTTGTAGATAACTCAAGGTGGCAAATGTACCTAATACCCCTTCCTCCTCCTATTTTCTTTGCCACACAGATTTATTCTGGCGGTATTCAGCAGGTTTTGACCAGTTCTGGAGAACCAGTAGCGGAACTTTTGAGTAGTTTGGAGAACTGGTAAATACCACCTCTGGCTGGCCCTGCTGCCATCTACTGTATTCTCTGCCCCCCCCCCCCCCCCGATTTCAAGCTGATTGGGAGTGAATAGAGATTTTACAGTATCCTTCCCCTGGAGAGGGGAGGGAATGGTGATTTTAATAATAATATAATAATAATAATAATAATAATAATAATAATAATAATAATAATTTAATTTTATATCCCGCTCTCTCAACCCAAAGGGACTCGAGGCGGGGCACAGGCACTTAAAAATACAATTAAAACCACAGACAAAATACAAAATTAAAAATGAATTAAATTAATCCTGCGCTAAAAACCCATAAACTAAAATTCCCCCTTTAAAACCCCTAACCTTAAAAGAGACTACCCAAGGCCGGCCAGGCGAAAAAGATGTGTCTTTAATTTCAAACGGAAGGAGCGGAGGTCCGTAGTTGTCCTAATGTCGGGGGGAAGGTCGTTCCAGAGGGCTGGGCCCGCCACAGAGAAGGCCCTTCCCCTGGGCGTCGCCCGCTGACAAAGTCTAGTGGACGGCACCCGGAGAAGTCCCTCTCTGTGGGAGCGAATCGGCCGTGAGGATGTATGGGGCAGGATCCGATCCCGCAGATAGCTAGGTCCCGAGCCATGGAGCGCTTTGAAGATGATGACTAACACCTTGAAGCGCACCCGAAAGACGACAGGTAGCCAGTGCAGCTCGCGCAAGAGCGGTGTTACGTGGGTAAACCTAGAGGTTCCCATTATTGCTCGCGCGGCTGCGTTCTGGACCAACTGAAGCCTCCGGGTGCACCTCAAGGGGAGCCCCATGTAGAGAGAGTTACAATAGTCCAGTCGGGATGTCACGAGAGCATGAGTGACTGTGCAAAGGGCGTCCCGATCCAATAGGGGGCGCAACTGGCGTACCAGGCGAACCTGGTAAAACGCCCTCCTGGCCACGGCTGTCACTTGATCTTCCATGGACAGCCGGGTATCCAGGAGGACACCCAAGTTGCGCGCCCCATCCACAGGGGCAAGATGTTCGCCCCCTATGGCCAGAGATGGCATCAACTGGTTGAATCGGGCAGCCGGAAACCACAGCCACTCGGTCTTGGTCGGGTTGAGCCTGAGTCCGTTACTTCCCATCCAGATCCGCACGGCTTCCAGGCACTGGCACATCACCGCTACGGCATCGTTGGGGTGGTTTGGGGTAGATATATACAGCTGAGTATCATCAGCGTAGAGATGATACTCTACCCCAAAGCCACGGATGATCTCGCCCAGCGGCTTCATATATGTGTTGAACAGGAGAGGCGAGAGGACCGACCCCTGAGGCACCCCACATATGAGGGGTCTCGAGGTCGACCTCTGCTCTCCTGTCAACACAAATTGCGATCGGCCAGAGAGGTAGGAGGAGAACCACCGTAAAACAGTGCCTCCCACCCCCAACCCCCCCAGCCGATGCAATAAGATACCATGGTCGATGGTATCGAAAGCCGCCGAGAGGTCTAATAGAACCAGGATGGAGGAACAACCCCCATCTCTGGCCCTCCAGAGATCATCCACCAACGCGACCAATGCCGTCTCGGTGCTATGCCCGGGCCGAAAACCGGACTGGCGCGGGTCTAGATAATCAACTTCCTCCAGGTGACGGGGAAACTGTTGTGCCACCACACTCTCAACAACCTTCGCCAAAAAGGGAAGGTTGGAGACAGGACGATAGTTAGATAATAGAGCTGGATCCAAAGAGGGCTTCTTGAGGAGGGGTCTCACCATGGCCTCTTTTAGGGAGGCAGGCAAGGAACCCTCACTCAAGGATGCGTTGACAACCTCTTGGAGCCAGCCTCGTGTCACCTCCCAGGATGCCAGTACAAGCCAGGAGGGACACGGGTCCAGTAAACATGTGGTGGCTCGCAGTCGCCCACGAAGCCTGTCCATATCATCGGAAGTAACGGAGTCAAACTCCTCCCAAACAAGATCCGCCTCGTGGCATTCCACTGGGCCATTAATGGGGGTTAGCTCGTTCTGTATCTGAGCGATTTTCTCCTGCAGATAAGACACAAATTCCTCTGCTCTGCCCTGTAAGGGGGCTTCCCGCACCCTCTGTTGAAGGAGGGAGCGGGTCACCCTAAACAGGGCGGCAGGGCGGTTATCTGCGGATGCTATGAGAGTGGCACAATGGTGGTGTTTGGCCACTCTCAGCGCCACAATGTAAGTCCGTAAATGGGCTCTTACCTGTGTCCGGTCAGATTCAGATCGGCTAGACCTCCATCTTCTCTCTAGGCGTCTCTTGTGGCGTTTCATCACCCTCAGCTCCTCGGTAAACCAAGGAGCCAGAGTGGCTCGCCGCCACAAGAGAGGCCGCAAGGGCGCGACCCGATCCAAGGCTCCCGTGGTCGCAGTATTCCATGCGGCCACGAGGTCCTCCATCGGGGCGCGGGTCAGGGGCACAGGAAGTGGCCCAAGTGCCGCCTGGAACCCATCAGGGTCCATCAAGCGCCTGGGGCGGAACCAGATTGGTGATTCAGGTTCCGCCTCCCTGCGGAGGGGAGTAGCGGTCGGAAAGTCGAGCCGGAGAAGTGAGTGGTCTGACCATGACAAGGGCGTGATGACTATATCCCCTATACCCAGATCACTCTTCCATTGGTCAGAGACAAAGATGAGATCCGGTGTATGTCCACCCTCGTGGGTGGGGCCTTGAATTAATTGGGTCAGGTCCATGGCCGTCATGGAAGCCATGAACTCCCGAGCTACCACGGATGATTCGCCCACCGATGGCAGATTAAAGTCCCCCATGACTAAAAGTCTGGGGGTCTCAACTGCCACCGTAGCGATCACCTCCAGGAGCTCGGGCAGGGCTGCTGCTACATAGCGGGGAGCCAGGTATACAACCAGCAAGCCCAACTGCCTCCCTAGGCCCCATTTCACGTAGAGGGACTCACAACCGGTGGTCTGTGGCACAATGGTCTCTCTCGGCTCAAGACCTTCCTTTACTATGACCGCCACCCCACCACCCCTGCCTAGGGCCCGGGGCTGATGAAAAGCGCGGTAACCTGGTGGGCACATTTCAACGAGGGGAAGTCCCCCCTCGTGGCCCAACCAGGTCTCCGCAATTCCTGCCAGGTCCGGCTCCCCCTCTGACACAAGGTCATTAATGAGGGGGGCTTTGTTGACAATGGACCTGGCGTTGCAAAACATCAGCTGCAGGCCCTGGCTCTGTATACCCTGACCACCTAGTCTGCGGGGGTTGTGGCACTTCACCGTTTGTAGCCAACGGTTCTGTGCCCCCAACCGGGAGGATGGAATATGACTCCCCTCGGATCTGCCTCTCCCCATCAGCCTCTCGATGGGAAAGCCCTCTATGGAAACGACCTGTGTATCCCCCCTCTTAGCGGATCCATCCGCCTCCTTCCGTGGTCTGCTGGCTCGGCCCGTCTCAACCTGTCTACACCCTCCCCCCTCCCTGGTACCCCCTAAAATACACAACAGTTTTCTAACTAAAAAACCCCTGATTTTACAGCATCCTTCTCCTGGAGAGAGGAGGGAATGGAGATTTTACAGTATCCTTCCCCTGGAGTTGGGAGGGAATGGAGATTTTACAGTATCCTTCCCCTGGAGTTGGGAGGGAATGGGGATTTTACAGCATCCTTCCCCTGGAGAGAGGAGGGAATGGAGATTTTACAGTATCCTTCCCCTGGAGTTGGGAGGGAATGGAGATTTTACAGTATCCTTCCCCTGGAGAGGGGAGGGAATGGTGATTTTACAGCATCCTTCCCCTGGAGTGGGAGGGAATGGGGCTTTTACAATAACCTTCACCTGCTATGCCCAGCAATCCACGCCCAGCAATCCACACCATGCCCAGCAATCCACACCCACAGAACCGGTAGTAAAATTTTTTGAATCCTACCACTGACTAAAACTCACACACACACTTTGGCCCAAAGTCAACCAGCTGGCTTTCATGCTACTGCAGGACTACAATCCAGTCTCCTGATGATTGGGTCAAACTCACCCAGCTGGCTTTTGTGATTAAGGCTGGGACTAGCATTCACCATCTCCTAGTGATTGGCCCAAAGTCACCCAGTTGGCTTTCATGCCTAAGGCAGGACTACAACTCAGAGTCTCTTCTTTTCAAGTCCCGCACCCTAATCATCCTGGGAGGTGACACGAGGCTGGCTCCAGGAGGTGGTCAACGCTTCCTTGAGTGAGGGTGCCTTGCCTGCTTCCCTAAAAGAAGCGATGGTGAGGCCCCTCCTTAAGAAGCCCTCCTTGGATCCAGCTTCTTTGAACAACTATCGTCCCGTCTCCAACCTTCCCTTTTTGGCGAAGGTTGTCGAGAGTGTGGTGGCACAACAGTTTCCCCGTCACCTGGAGGAAGTAGACTATCTAGATCCGCGCCAGTCCGGCTTCCGGCCCGGGCATAGCACCGAGACGGCATTGGTCGCGTTGGTTGATGATCTCTGGAGGGCCAGAGATGGGGGTTGTTTTCCATCCTGGTCCTATTAGACCTCTCGGCGGCTTTCGATACCATCGACCATGGTATCCTATTGCATCGGCTGGGGGGGTTGGGGGTGGGAGGCACTGTTTTACGGTGGTTCTCCTCCTACCTCTCTGGCCGATCGCAATTTGTGTTGACAGGGGGGCAGAGGTCGACCGCGAGACCCCTCACATGTGGGGTGCCTCAGGGGTCGGTCCTCTCGCCCCTCCTGTTCAACACATACATGAAGCCGCTGGGTGAGATCATCCGTGGTTTTGGGGTAGAATACCATCTGTACGCTGATGACACCCAGCTGTACATTTCTACCCCAAACCACCCCAACGATGCCGTAGCGGTGATGTGCCAGTGCCTGGAAGCTGTACGGATCTGGATGGGAAGTAACGGACTCAGGCTCAACCCGACCAAGACCGAGTGGCTGTGGTTTCCGGCTGCCCGATTCAACCAGCTTACTCCATCGCTGGCCATAGGGGCCGAACATCTTGCCCCTGTGGATGGGGTGCGCAATTTGGGTGTCCTCCTGGATGCCCGGCTGTCCATGGAAGATCAGGTGACAGCCGTGGCCAGGAGGGCGTTTTACCAGGTTCGCCTGGTTCGCCAGTTGCGCCCCCTATTGGATCGGGACGCCCTTCGCACAGTCACTCATGCTCTCGTGACATCCCGACTGGACTATTGTAACTCTCTCTACATGGGGCTGCCCCTGAGGTGCACCCGGAGGCTTCAGCTAGTCCAGAATGCAGCCGCGCGAGCAATTATGGGGACCGCAAGGTCTACCCATGTAACACCGCTCTTGCGCGAGCTGCACTGGCTGCCTGTCGTCTTCCGGGTGCGCTTCAAGGTGCTAATCATCATCTTTAAAGCGCTCCATGGCTCGGGACCTAGCTATCTGCAGGATCGGATCCTGCCTCATACGTCCTCACGGCCGATTCGCTCCCACAGAGAGGGGCTTCTCCGGGTGCCGTCCACTAGACTGTGTCAGCGGGCGACACCCAGGGGAAGGGCGCTCTCTGTGGCGGGCCCGGCCCTCTGGAACGACCTTCCCCCCGACATTAGGACAACTACGGACCTCCGCTCCTTCCGTCTTAAATTAAAAACTTACTTTTTCCGTCTGGCCGGCCTGGGATAGCCTCCTTGCCTTGGGATTTTATAGAATAGGTTTTAGTTTAATTGGGATTTTAGCACAGGGTTTATTTAATTGGTTTTTAAATTTTGTTGTTATATTTATTGTTGTTGTTTATATATTGCTTTTATGCTACCTGTGCACCGCCCCGAGTCCCCAAGGGGAGAGGGGGCGGTCTAGAAATAATAAATTATTATTATTATTATTATTATTATTATTATTATTATTATTATTATTATTATTATTATTATTATTATTATTATTATTATTATTATTATTATTATTATTATTATTATTATTAAATTATTATTATTATTATTATTATTAATTATTAATCATGAAAGCAAACTTGACTAAGAATGTACTTTTAACTAAGACAGACAGAATAGAATAACAGAGTTGGAAGGGACCTTGGAGGTCTTCTAGTCCAACCCCCAGCTCAGGAAGGAAACCCTACACCACTTCAGACAAATGGTTATCCAACCTCTTCTTAAAAACTTCCAGTGTAGGATCATTCACAACTTCTGGAGGCAAGTTGATATATAAGTCCACAGAAGTGGAAACACTAGAAATCAAATATGTTTGGATAGCAGGCTTAATAACCAAAGCATTCATATGCATATTTTAGAAATGGCAAAAGTAAAAAAAGTTAAAAAAAAACACAACCCGAATTACATCTGATCTGAAGATGGATCATTTGTATATTAATGGTTGAACTATACAGATGAATCAACTACAACATATGAAGAACGGTTGCAGGAACTGGGTATGGCTAGTTTAATTTGCAGGATCGGATCCTGCCGCACACATCCACACGGCCGATTCGCTCCCACAGAGAGGGACTTCTCCGGGTGCCGTCCACTAGACTTTGTCAGCGGGCGACGCCCAGGGGAAGGGGTCTCTCTGTGGCGGGCCCAGCCCTCTGGAACGACCTTCCCCCCGACATTAGAACTACCACGGACCTCCGCTCCTTCCGTCTAAAATTAAAAACATATCTGTTCTGCTTGGCCGGCCTAGGATAGTCTCTCTTCGATGGGGCTGCTAGAAATTTTAGATGGGGATTTTAGTTTTTAATTGGATTTTTAGCGCAGGGAAATATTTAATTTGTTTTTTAACTATATGTATGTATTTATTGTTTTATTAGCCCTGTGCACCGCTCCGAGTCCCTTCGGGGAGAGGGAGCGGTCAACAAGTTTAATAAATTATTATTATTATTAATGGAAAAAGGACCAGGGGAGACATGATAGCAGCCTTCCAATATCTCAGGGGTTGCCACAAAGAAGAGAGAGTCAAACTATTCTCCAAGGCACCTGAGGGCAGAACAAGAAGCAATGGGTGGAAATTAATCAAGGAGAGAAGCAACTTAGCACTGAGGAGAAACTTCCTGCCAGTTAGAACAATTAATCAGTGGAACAGCTTGCCTCCAGAAGTTGTGAATGCCCCAACACTGCAAGTATTTAAGAAGTTGGATAGTCATTTGTCTGAAACGGTATAAGGTTTCCTGCCTAGGCAGGGGGCTGGACTAGAAGACCTCCAAGGTCCCTTCCAACTCTGCTATTGTATTGTAACTGGTTTTTTGTGTCAGTGAGATTCAACTGTTAATTTCATTTTTTGGCTTCCGGTGACCATTTTTATTTCACTTCGTTTTGTGTCAGTCTGATGGCACTTAGAAAATTGCAATCTATTCTGAGCTTTCCTTTTTAGAAGGACATTCACAAATTGGAGCTTGTCCAAGGAAGAGCAGCTAAGAGAAAAAAGGGCCTGAGTGGGGAAAAAAAAAAAAAAGACTAGAAAGATGTACCGTATTTTACGGAGTATAAGACGCACCAAGATTTTGAAGAGGCAAATTTAAAAAAATGTTTGCACTCTGCAGGCCTCCCCAAAATGGCCCGTTTTTTGCTAAAATGGACCCATTTTTCACGAAAACAGCCCTGTTTTTTGTCAAAAAAAGGACACAAATAGCCTTTTAGGAGGCTTATAAAGTGCTCGGGGGGGGGGATGGCGGCAAAAATGAGCAAAAAACAGCCTGATTTTTGTGGAAATGCCCCCCTTTTTTTGTCAAAAAAGAGCATGCATAGCCTTTAACAGGCTTATAGAGTGCTCCTAGGGGCTTGGTGGGGGGAACAACCAGAAAAACGGGCCATTTTTCACTCATTTTTGCCCTCCCCAGCCCCCAGGAGCACTCTGGAAGCTTCCTAAAGGCTATGCACAAGGGGCGGGGTTTCGGTAGGCCAAAAATGCTGTATTTAATGTTTAAGACGCATCCAGATTTTCAGCCTCTTTTTTGAGGGAAAAAGGTGCGTCTTATACTCCGAAAAATACGGTAGTTTTCACCCATTGCAAACCTATCCTAGTGTCATTATCACAATCTCTCCACTGGAGACTTTTGCATATTTATACTGGAATGTGCTTTCTACAAATGTTTGTCGCTCTAATGAGCCTTGCTATGAACAGAAACGGAATTGCACAAAATTCCTAGCTGAAATGAGGGCTATTGTGGAGCTGTTGCTGTTGCCTAAATGTGATTCTTTTCTTGCAGACGTTTCATTACCTATTTAGGTAACATCCTCAGTGCTGGGAAGGAGTGGGGTTCGCTCTCATTTGATTTACAAGTGGCTTCTCCTGACAGTTTTCTAAGTGGTTCCTTGATTGGATTGTTGTTTACTGTTGGAACAAATATTCTACAAGCAGGATACCCGTGCTTCGCGATGAAACTATGTGATTGGGCAATGCAGGAGAAGTCCAGTTCACTCTGGTTCAATCCATTGGCTTTGTGGTGGTCGGTGGTTGAAACACATAAGGGAGCATTGCTCCTGCTGTATTGAGTCCAGAAGGAGTTCTATAGATGGAAGGCGTAGATATTTTGGTGAGGTACTGACATTTAATACTGTAAGGAGTCCCAGACCACTCCAGAGTGAAGGAGTGGAACGTCTGCCAGTTTGAACTGAGGTAACGGAATGTGAGGCAACTAGCAGTTGGAACAGAGCTCTTTTCAGATGGGGAGGGGGAGTAGAATGCCTAACTCCTTATGTGTGTGTGTGTGTGTGTGTGTGTGTGTGTGCATTTATGATGATAGATAAATAAAATACAGGGAGACTAGGATAGATCTATTTCAAGCTATTTAGCTCTCATCAGCTAGCCATACCCTTACTGTTACTGGGATTCGAACTCAGGCTATTTACATGTCAGGCAATTGCCTTAACCATTAAGCCATGAGCTCTACTCCCTTATCAGCTGAGCCAGGGAAATAATTCAGTGTTTATATCAGAGCACCTGGTATGCTCAAATATGGGAGGAAGGGAGCATACTGCTACCTATTTTGCCTTTCAGCTCCAACCTAGGAGCCTTCCAGACTAGGATAGATCTATTTCGAGCTATTTAAATCTCATCAGCTAGCCATACCCTTACTGGGATTCGAACTCAGGCTATTTACATGGGGCCATGTAAGGGTTATGTAGGGGTCACAGCTGCCTCTGTAGGTTGTCTGAGCTCCCCAGTTTGGTTGAAGTTTCTGAAGGTGATGTAATGAAGGAGCACTGGGCAATTCCTATTGTGGCTGAGGGCTAATCCTACCTTTGCTGGAACTTGGGTGAGGGTATTTGCTTATGAATAGAGCTAGCTAGATACTTGGCTTCTTTCAATAAGATCTTTAACTCTTTAGTGCTGACATCTACTGAGTTCGGGGCAGCTTTCTGTCTCCAAAAGCATGTTTCTCCATTGCCCCTTTAGGGAAATATAATATTCTACCTTTTTAACTATTTCCTAAAATATTTCCTTCTTCTAGGGGAGGGGTGGGTGCTAACTTTCTACAGGGCTATGGTTAACTTCTTGATTGTTGGACTCGAGTGTTAATCTTGGTATTAATCTCTGCTTATCTGGATGTTGATTGCTGGCGGGGAGGTATTTGACCTTTCGGTTTCTTTTTATAGCTTTCTGATTGTCTCTTTTGAACTATATGTAAATGTTGTTTACCTCTATGTGCCGGTTGATGGATGATTTGTCTGACTGCCAATCTTCCAGGAATTCTCTAGAGTTTTTGAACTTACTTGGTCTAGGATACTCACAGTTTCCCAGTTGTAACTATGGCTACGTCTGCCCACATATTATGCCATTAAGTGGTTTTCATCATGTAGAACAGAGGTCTGCAAAGTTGGCTCTTTGAAGACTGGTGGACTTCAACTCCCAGAATTCCCCAGCCAGCCATGCTGGCTAGGGAATTCTGGGAGTTGAAGTCCACCAGTCTTAAAAGAGCCAACTTTGCAGACCCCTGATGTAGAACATAGAACAGAGGTGAAGGGACCTAGGAGATCCTCTCGTCCAACCTCCTGCGCGAGCAGGAGACCATTTCACACAAATGGCTGTCCACTCTCTTCTTAAAAATCTCAAAATGTCTTCTGATTGATTAAGGCCCCAGGCTAGAAATCAAGAGACTGAGAGTTCTAGTCCTGTCTTAGATATAAAAGTCATCTGGATGGCTTTGGGCCAATCAGCAAGAGACTGTAGTTCTAATCCCACCTTAGGCACAAATGCTGGTTGGTTGACTTTGGACCAATCACCAGGAGACAGTGAGTTCTGATCCTGCCTTAGGCATAAAACCAGTGAGGTGACTTCAGTCACTCTCTCAGAGCCCAATTCACCTCACAGGGTTGTTGTTGTGGGGAAAATAAAAGGAGGAAGATGAAGATGTTCATTTCCTTGAGTTCTAATCCCACTCTAAGCAGAAAGCCATCTGGATGACCTTGGGCCAGCCCTTCTCTCTCAGCTCTAGGAAGGGGGCAACGGCAAACCAAATCTGCCAGGAAAACTCCAGGCGGTCTCTGAAATTTGGACACAATTGAATAGGAAAAAAACCCCCTACTCTTTACAAAAATATAACAGAACGTAAATTGAATGGCAACAGTGGTGTTATAAAGTTGGCTCAGGGGCTAAGACACTGAGCTTGTCGATCAAAAAGATCGGCAGTTCGGCGGTTCGAATCCCTAGTGCTGTGTGACGGAGTGAGCTCCCATGACTTGTCCCAGCTTCTGCCAACCTAGCAGTACGAAAGCACGTAATTGCAAGTAGAAAAATAGGAACCACTTTGATGGGACGGTAACAGCGTTCCGTGAACCTTCGGTATTTAGTCATGCTGGCCACATGACCACGGAGACGTCTTCGGACAGCGCTGGCTCTTCGGCTTTGAAATGGAGATGAGCACCGCCCTCTAGAGTCGGGAATGTCTAGCACATATGTGCAAGGGGAAGGTTTACCTTACTGGTGTGTTATTCATATCACATTGCTGGATGGGTGGCAACCAAAATAATCTTACATAAGCCTTCAATGTAATTTCAGCTTTTAGCCACTGGACACTGCTATTTGTCAGGCCTGGAAGCCATCTTTTGCATTGGGCCTTCAGGCCTGCCGCATTCAATGCTGTGGGAAAATGGGAGGGGGGATTATATGTAGTTGTCAACTTGTAAAGCGTTTCCATGACTATTATCAAGTTGACATAGAAAAAGGTGGATAATTCCATGCATACCTTTGGCCAGAGTCAGATTTCATATTTCTACAACAGGTGTGTGAGATGTGCACGTTCATAGCCTGCCGCAGCACCTTGTTGGTGGATGTGATTTATGACACAGATGAAGGGGAGACGAGACACAGGAGTAAAGTTCAGATGCCATTAAGCAGAAATCAGATTTGGCTCCGCAGCAGAAGAAAATGCCAAAATGTTGCTCCTAATAAATGACTAGATTTCTTTTGAACTTTGTCTCGAGGCTCCAAATTTACTTAGGGCATCTTTTGGAAACTTCGCAGTAGTATGTGAGATATATAATCAAAATAACATTCCTTTCTCAGAGAGTTAAGGACAACTTGCCCTGCACCTGGAGTGGCGTGACTGGGAGGCATTTCCACTTGGAACGGTGCCTGATTGGACCATGTGATGGACATGTGGATGCTAGGAAGGGGCTCAGAGTTTCATTTGGGTGGGAAAAACCTGGAAGCTTTCAGATTCGGATTTTCCCAGATGTGCCAATATGACATCTATATAAATAAAAATGTAACAAGAGTTTGTTCACAACCGCTAATCTCCGAAAGTACTGCACCGATTGCTTCCAAATTTTCACACAACGTTCCTTTCAAATACGGCACCAATGCTATATATAGATTGTGTAGATGTCACACCTGTGCCAGGTACATGCAACGGAAATGTAAAAAATTGTAAAAAAGGTAGGTAGATGGATACAGAGAGCAGTGGGCCACTGGTATTATGTCATCTTTTATGACATAAAATACTCTGTCCATAAGATTCAAGGAGAAATATAGTAGGTAGGTAGGTAGGTAGGTAGGTAGGTAGGTAGAGGGATAGAGAGAGCAAGGGAGAAATGCAGTAGGTAGATAGGTAGGCAGGTATGTAGGCAGGTAGAAGGATAGAGAGAGGGAGAAATACAGTAGGTAGGTAGGTAGAGGGATAGAGAGGGAGATGGAGAAATACAGTAGGTAGGTAGGTAGGTAGGTAGGTAGGTAGGTAGACGGATAGAGAGAGAGGGAGACTACAGTAGGTAGGTAGGTAGGTAGAGGGATAGAGAGAGGGAGAAATACAGTAGGTAGGTAGAGGGATAGAGAGGGAGAGGGAGAAATACAGTAGGTAGGTAGGTAGAGGGATAGAGAGGGAGAGGGAGAAATACAGTAGGTAGGTAGGTAGAGGGATAGAGAGAGGGAGAAATACAGTAGGTAGGTAGAGGGATAGAGAGGGAGAGGGAGAAATACAGTAGGTAGGTAGGTAGAGGGATAGAGAGGGAGAGGGAGAAATACAGTAGGTAGGTAGGTAGAGGGATAGAGAGAGGGAGAAATACAGTAGGTAGGTAGGTAGAGGGATAGAGAGGGAGAGGGAGAAATACAGTAGGTAGGTAGGTAGAGGGATAGAGAGAGGGAGAAATACAGTAGGTAGGTAGGTAGAGGGATAGAGAGGGAGAGGGAGAAATACAGTAGGTAGGTAGGTAGAGGGATAGAGAGGGAGAGGGAGAAATACAGTAGGTAGGTAGGTAGAGGGATAGAGAGAGAGAGGGAGAAATACGTAGGTAGGTAGGTAGGTAGGTAGGTAGAGGGATGGGGGGAGAAATACAGTAGGTAGGTAGGTAGGTAGGTAGGTAGGTAGGTAGGTAGAGGGATAGAGAGAGGGACAAATACAGTAGGTAGGTAGGTAGGTAGAGGGATAGAGAGAGAGAGGGAGAAATACGTAGGTAGGTAGGTAGGTAGAGGGATGGGGGGAGAAATACAGTAGGTAGGTAGGTAGGTAGAGGGATAGAGAGAGGGACAAATACAGTAGGTAGGTAGGTAAAGGGATAGAGAGGGAGAGGGAGAAATACGGTAGGTAGGTAGGTTGGGGGTTATACGGTGGTTATGTGTACGTGTTTGTGTGTGCAGGTATACATCTACACACAGATTGGTTGGCCATTTAAGCATACTCGGCCGCAGCAACGCGCGGCCGGGAACGGCTAGTCTCTAATACAATGGAACTTTGAGGAACCTCAAGCCTCGGAGTCTTCTTTCGTTGGGGGTGTTAGTTGGGACCCTGACATTATTTTTTTAACAGATGAATTTAAGCCACAATCCCATAAAAACCACTTGCCACGACCAAAGATAAAAACGCAGGGCTGTTTTATTTTTGAAGTTCAGTGAAAGAGCATTACCATACTGTACAAAGGTTAGTAGCCGAAAAGAACCGATATTTAAACACGGAACTGTTTGTATTTGTAAGACCACTTCTGTTTCGATAAATGGGGGAAGAGAAAAACACTCCATCCCCTGCTTTGTTGTCTTTAAAACACGAACTATTAACAGGGAGATAGGAACACTCATGATTATATCATTTTATTCGATGATGGACACTTGAGATGACTAACGATATAAGGTCTCCGCTGTTTCTTTAAATGACTTTTTTTTTTTATATTTCAGCCATAAAAATAGAATGAGAGCCAAGCTGTTACATCGAGCAAGTATAGGAATCTGCCAGCACACAGATATTTTTGAAACCAAGATTGCTTTGTTAGTTGTAATTGCCATCTTATTCTCTCCCCCCCCCCCCCGAAGACCCAGACAAGGTTCACATCACATTGTTATGTGTCTATGGAGATTCTCAATCATCCAGCTCATGGTTGTCCCAAAGGGGCTTTTTCCAAAAGGCAACTGGGCTTCTTTTCTTTTCTTTTTTCTTTTCTTTGAAAACGTTTCGCTTCTCATCCAAGAAACTTCTTCAGTTCTTAACACAAATTCAATGAAGATTGGGGTGCAATGGAGAAGGGGGAGGAAAGAGGAAGGGGTGCAGTGAAGATTGGGTGCAATGGAGAAGGGGATGCATGGAGATTGGGGTACAATGGAGAGGGGGCAATGGAAATTGGGTGCAACGGAGAAGCGGGTGGAATGAAAACTGGGTGTAATGAAGATTGGGTGCAATGGAAATTGGGGTGCAATGGAGATTGGGGTGCAATGGAGATTGGGTGCAATAGAGAAGGGGGTGCAATGGAGATTGGGGTGCAATAGAGAAGGGGGTGCAATGGAGATTGGGGTGCAATGGAGATTGGGGTACAATAGAGAGGGTACAATCATGGAGAAGGGGGTGCAATGGAAATTGGGTGCAATGAAGATTGAGTGCAATGGAGATTGGGGTGCAATGGAGATTGGGGTGAAGTGGAAATTGGGGTGCAATGGAGACTAGCCACCTTGGGGTGCATCCCAGGAAAGGTGACTGTATTACAGCTAAATAGTGTACACACACACTGGCTGCTGGCTCTCATAAGGACTGCCCATCAAAAAGCAGCAGCAGGAACACTGAAAAGTAGAATGGCTGAAATGTTAAATTATGGAATATGGGTAGTCCTCGGTTTACAACCATTCATTTAGTGGCCATTCAAAGTTACAATGGCACTGAAAACAGTGACATTGAATCGAATCGAATCGAGTGTGATTGGACACAAAAGAAATTTGTGTCCAGTACATAAACTCTCAGAATAAGTGAACAGGTACCTGTATGTAAAGCTTAAGTAATTGTAATTATTAAAGCTTTTGTAGGTTAATAGTGACTCTCTGCCCATCCGGGAATCTTGTGAACATTTCATTACTGCCTAAGACTTCCCAAACTTCAAATATGTAACACAGAAAGGTCAACTGAGCAGCCTTAGGAGAAAAAGCAGAAGGTTATTGGACCACGTAGCATCCACAACTGCCTGAAACACAAGTGGCTCCAGTGATCCACGCACTACATCATTACTAACAGCCGTGTGAGCAAGGGGGCAGACATGCCTGACAATTCATTGCAGCATATACATCTTATTCTGGGGGTGGTGAGGTAGCCTAGAGGTGGAGCTATCGCCTCACAATCAAGGAGGCTATGAGTTCGATCCTAGGTAGAGGCAGATATTTCTCTCTCTGGGCACAATGAGAATATATCTGCCGAACAAAACTCCCCATTGGCGACAGGAAGGGCATCTGGCCAGTAAATCCTTAGTTCCATCCAGTTGCCCAGACTTCGCTCCGCAAGGGATTATGAGGTCATTAAAAGAGGATGGTGATATCCATCCTACTTTGGAACAGTTACAAGTAGTCCTCACAACAGTTCATTTAGTGTCTGTTCCACTAGACAATGGCACTAAAAAAGTGACTTAGGAATGTTTGTCATGCTTAAAATTCAGGTGCTCGGCAACTGACTCAGATTTACGACGGTTGTGGTGTCTCGGGGGTGGGTGGGTTGCCAGGCGATCCTCTTTTGTGGCTTTCTGACAAGCAAAGTCAAAGGGGAAGCCAGATTCACTGGACAGCCGTGTTGTTAACTTAATCACTGCAGGGATTCACTTAAGGACCATAAGAACATAAGAACAGCCTTGCTGGAACAAGCCACAGCCCATCCAGCCCAGCATTCTGTCTCACACAGTGGCTCCCCATTTGCTTCAGGGTCTTCCCAAGCAGATGTCTTCACCTGCACATGATTCCCTGCAAATGGCATTGAGAAATATCCTGCCTATCTCTCCAACCCGGAGGGTGTCCTTAGGCATCCCTAATGATAGCCATGGATACCCTTGTTCTCCATGAACTCTTCTAATCCTTTCTTAAAGGTGTCGAGGCTGACAGCTGTCACCACTTCTTCTGGCAGGGAGTTCCATAGACCAGGGATCCTCTGGGTGAAAAAGTACTTCCTCTTATTTGTTTGAGGTCTAGCTTCCAAAAGTTTCATGGAGTTGCCCCCTAGTTCTAGTGTTGTGCGATAGGGAAAACCATTTTTCCTTTTCTACTTTGTCCACACTGTGCATGATTTTATAGACTTCAATCAGGTCACCTCTCAGGCGCAGTCGTTCTAGAGTTTGGACTTCCTGTGGCCTTTCGGGTGCGCTTCAAGGTTCTGACGACCATCTTCAAAGCGCTCCATGGCTCGGGACCTAGTTACATGCGAGACCGTCTCCTGCCCCATACATCCCTACGGCCAATCCGCTCCCACAGAGAGGGCCTTCTCAGGGTGCCGTTGGCCGGACAATGCCGACTGGCGACACCCAGGGGAAGGCCTTCTCTGTGGCGGGCCCTGCCCTGTGGAACGACCTGCCCCCTGAACTCCGTACCATTACTGACCTCCGCCTCTTCCGCCAGTGTTTAAAAACACATTTGTTTCATCAAGCCGGCCTTGCATAGCCTCCACTGTTGACTAGTTTAGATAGTTTTAAAATGGGGGGTCTTAATTGATCTTAATTGATTTTTAGCACAGGATTTCATATTTAATAAGCTTTTAAAATTTTTATATTTTTGTATTGTTTTGTATATTATTTTAATTTTCCTGTGCGCCGCCCTGGGTCCGTTTGGAGAAGGGCGGGATATAAATCGAATAAAAAATAAAATAAAATAAATAGAGTGAAGAGGCCCAGCCGTTGCAGCCTCAGATGGTAAGGAAGGTGTTCCAGACCCCTAATCATTCTGGTGATCGTGACATGAAAGGTCGTAAAATGGGGCAAAACTCACTTAACGTATGTCTGAGTAGGGCTCAATTGTGGCCATAAGCCGTGGATTATCTGTAATGATGATAATAATAATAATAACAACAACTTTGTTTTCCCTCGGAAATTTGCTTTGCTTTGGTGGCTTAGATCTTAAATATAATCCTCCATTCTATGGAGGATCCAGTATATTGTCCCCCTGCCCCATGCTTGCTGTGATATCATTTGTACCAGAAGCAATGATCATTAATTACCCTTAAGTAGATCCCTCTCCTCTAAGCTACGGTTAATACTCTGGGAGCAAAATTTCCTTTATAGCAGACATCTGGATGCTTGTTCCTTAATTAAGCAATTAACTCATTCCATCTATTCTTTATCTCTCTAGTGTAGCAAGCATCCAAAGCTGCCTTCCCCTATGAAATCCCTATCTTAGGCATCGTATATTATGGGGAGGTTCGATCAAGAAACGGAGCCCTGGTGCAGAAAAATGAAACCTAGACAGGTAGTCCTCGACTTACAACGGTTCATTTAGTGACCGTTCGGCACTGGGAAAAAGTGCTTTCCACACTTACAACCGTTGCAGCGTCTCCGTCGTTATGGGATGTGGCAACGGGTTCATACTGATGAGTATTTTTCGGGTAGTGTTGTGACCCAGGCTTCACCAAATCACGAAGCAGAATCCTGGTCCTGACAAAAACAATAAATACAATACAATCGCAGAGTTGGAAGGGACCTTGGAGGTCTTCTAGTCCAACTCCCTGCCTAGGCAGGAAATCCTATACCATTTCAGACAAATGGCTTTCCCACATCTTCTTGAAGACTTGCAGTGTTGGGGCATTCACAACTTCTGGATGCAACTTCTGTTCCACTGGTTAATTGTTCTCACTGTCAGGAAATTTCTCCTCAGTTCTAAGTTGCTTCTGTCCTTGATTAGTTTCCACCCATTGCTTCTTGTCCTGCTCTCAGGTGCCTTGGAGAATAGCTTGACTCCCTCTTCTTTGTGGCAACCCCTGAGATCTTGGAAGACTGCTATCCTGTCTCCCCTGGTCCTTCTTTTCATTAAACTAGACCTACCCAGTTCCTGCAACCATTCTTCATATGTTTTAGTAATAAAACAAAAGGGGTTTAATAAAACTCCTTTTTATTAAGCTAATGTGAATTCCTCTTGTTCACACGCAGCAAAGTCCCGGCAAACTGGCTTTCAAGGGTGAATTTACAACCACAGACCTTATCAGGCTTGGAGAGATGCCAGGCTGGTATCTTCCAAATGCAACGCTGTGTGAGAAAATACTTGGCAAGGAATCTCGGAGAGTCAAAAACAAATCTTCACACTAATTAAAGGAACAAATTGCCTCCTACGATCTCCATTCCCCTTTCACTCCTCTTTTATTCCCTATGGGAGGGGCCATTCACCGTCCACCTGTGCCTTTACTCCCGTCCTGGTCCTTAGCTGTTCCCTTCTCCTGGCAGCTGTGCGCATGCGCACATCAGGAACAGGCTCCAGCTGTTCTTCTGCCCCACTGATCTTCGACTCTGAAGGCATCTTGTTAGGATATTCAGCCTTATATTGGGTTGACAATATATATGAGCCTATGTTCTGTAGCTTTAAGTAGTTATGTAGCTTTAAGAACTGTGTTAAATTCTGATTGGCTGTGCTTCTCAGCTCTACCATAAAGGAAGCTCAGGAACACAGTTCGTTCCCTTGTTCGACCACTGAGTCCTGTGTTTACTGATTGCCGCTGGAGGAGTTGAAGCTGAAGAGAGAAGAAATATTTGTTTTGCATCACTGTAAGATAACTCTGTGTTTGGTGAAGGACTGTTATTGTTTTGAGAAGTTAGAATCTCTGGTCGGAAGAAGTATTTTAGTTGCTACAAAGTAAAGGCTATTTATTTTCTTACTATCAGAGTTTTAGAGTTTGTGTGTGGTTAAAGCAACGTATCTCTTTACTGTCCGGTGTATTACACTGTTCCGCATTTATTTCCTAACACTGGTTACGGGACCAGAGTTGTAACACTGGTTCTGAAACCAGAGTTGCTAACACAGCTGATAACTATTGGATGGCCCTGGCCCACTCTCCTCCTCTGATGCAGAGCCTTCCCCAGACTCCAGGACTGGCCCATGTTCCTCTCCAACCTCCTCACTGTCTGAGTCTTCCACCAGCTCCGCTGGCCACTAGTGGGCCACAAGAAGTAGCTCTTGACTTACAACAGCTCATTTAATGACTGTTGAAGGTTACAACGACCCTGAAAAAGTTACATGACCATTTTTCCTCACTCACGACTGTTGAAGCATCTCTGGGGGGGGGGTGTCACATAATCAAAATTCAGATGCTCGGCAACCGCTTCATATGTATGACGGTCGCATATTTGATGCGATCCTTCTTTGCGACCTTCTGACAAGCCAAGCCAACTTCACAACCCTGTTACTAGCTTAAGAGCTGCAGTGATGCACTTAGCAACTGTGGCAAGAAAGGCGGAAAAATGGGGAAAAACCCATTTAAGAAATGTCTCATTTAGCAACGGAAATTTTGGGCTCAACTGTGGTTGTAAATCCAGGAATACCAAGAAAGAAGGTATCATGATTCCCCAAAAATAAGACTAGGTCTTATATTATTTTTTGCCCCAAAAGATGCACTGGAACTTATTTTCTGGTTAGGGCTTATTTGGGGGGAAATACAATGCTAATTGTGTCTGTCTGGCTGACAATCTTAACTGGGGCTTACTGTATTTTTCGGAGTATAAGATGCACCTTTTCCCCTCCAAAAACAGGTTGAAAATCTGGCTGCGTCTTATACACGGAATACAGCATTTTTTGCCTCCCAAAACCCTGCCCCCTTCACCAAAATGGCCGTGCATAGCTTTTAGGAGGCTTTCAGAGTGTTTCTGGGGACTGGGGAGGGCGGAAAATGGGCTGTTTTTTGCTTAATTTTGCCCCCCCCCCCAGCCCACAGGAGCATTCTATGTCTCCTAAAGCAGGGGTCCCCAACCTTTTTTGCACCAGGGACCGGTTTCATTTTAAAGAAAATTCTGCAGACCGGCTGGCGTAGAGGAGGAGTGGGGGGGGGGAGGGGGAACAGGCGGCACATGCGCACGCCGGGGGGGGGGGAGTCGGCTTACTCGGCCCTCTAGGGCCTCCAACGGTGCGAACGGCTGAGCCTGCGCTCTCCCGCATCCAGTGCGCACTCTGCCCAGGGGGCTGCCCCCTCCTCCTCCTCTCCGGCCCTGCGGTCCGCTTCCTATCAAGCCACGGACCAGCACCGGTCCACGGACCGGGGGTTGGGGACCCCTGTCCTAAAGGCTATGCATACCATTAAAAAAAATGGGCCCGTTGTCACCAAAAAGTGGGGCATTTTTTGTTCATTTTTGCCCCCCCCCCAGAGCACTCTACAATAATAATAATAATAATAATAATAATTTAATTTCTTGACCGCTCCCTCTCCCCGTAGGGACTCGGAGCGGTGCACAGGGAAACTAAAAAACCATAAATATACAATAGATATACAACATCTTAAAAACAAATTAAACAGTACCTGTGCTAAAATACCCATTATAGACTAAAATTCCCACTAAACAACTAAAACCCCATAGAGAGAGAGACTACCCTAGGCCGGCCAAGCAGAAAAGATATGTTTTTAATTTTAGACGGAAGGAGCGGAGGTCCGTGGTTGTTCTAATGTCAGGGGGAAGGTCATTCCAGAGGGCTGGGCCCGCCACAGAGAGAGCCCTTCCCCTGGGCGTCACCCGCTGACAAAGTCTAGTGGACGGCACCCGAAGTCCCTCTCTGTGGGAGTGGATTGGCCGTGAGGATGTATGAGGCAGGATCCGATCCCGCAGATCAAGCCTCCTAAAGGCTATTCATGCCCTTTTTTTTTTGAAAAACGAAACGGGCCCGTTTTGGCGAAAACAAGCCGTTTTTGGGAGGTCTGCAGAGTGCAAAAACTTTTTTGTTTTAATTTGCCTCTTCAAAATCTTGGTGCATCTTATACTCTGGTGCATCTTCTACTCCGAAAAATACGGTATTTTGGGGGGCAGGGCTTATAGTACAAGCATCCTGAAAAATCATGCTAGGATTTATTTTCCGTTTGGGTCTTATTTTGGGGGAAACGGGGTAAATCCAAGTGTTGTTTTTCAACGCTAAATCCATGAAGACATTGTGGCTTTATCAAACCTTTTCTCTTTCTGGAAAAAAAATATTGAGGGGCAGGGGGTCCAAACTTAATTCCCTACATAGGATACAATACAATACAATACAATACAATAGCAGAGTTGGAAGGGACCTTGTAGGTCTTCCAGTCCAACCCCCTGCGTGGGCAGGAACCTTATACCATTTCAGACAAATGGCTATCTAACATCTTCTTAAAGACTTCCAGGGTTGGGGCATTCACAACTTCTGGAGGCAAGCTGTTCCAGAGGTTAATCGTTGTAACTGTCAGGAAATTCCTCCTTAGTTCTAAGTTGCTTCTCTCCTTGATTAGTTTCCACCCATTGCTTCTTGTCCTGCCCTCAGGTGCTTTGGAGAATAGTTTGACTCCCTCTTCTTTGTGGCACCCTCTGAGATATCGGAACACTGCTATCATGTCTCCCCTGGTCCTTCTCTTCATCAAACTAGATATGAATTTTAAATGCAGCTTGATTTCCAAAAACACAGAAACAACCTCATTTTCTAAATACTGCGTGCTCTTCACTAAAGGTTACGTTCCTCTTTCTGCAAAGACTTGTGGTATGGAGCCTTTCCTGCACGCTGAGAAAAATAAATAAATACAGCTAGTTCTTGAATTACAACAGCTCAGGGACCATTCAAAGTTACAACGGCACTGAAAAAAGTGACTTATGGCCGTTTTTCACACTTAAGACCATTGCAGCTCCCCCCATGGTCAGGTGATTAAAATTCAGGCGCTTGGCAACTGACTTGTATTTATGACGGTTGCAGTGTCCTGGGGTCATGAGCTCACTTACCGACAAGCAAAGTCAAAAGGGGAAACCAGATTCATTTAACAACCGAGTCGCGAATTGAACAACTGCAGCGATTCCCTTAACAACGGTGACAAGATAGGTCGCAAAATAGGGCAAAGTCCACATAATTGTGGTCATAAGCCGAGGACTACCTGTGTATAAAGCCACAACTCTGCTCTTTGCTGCAAAAAATGAAATCCTGCTCATTTTTCGCCTCCTCCCTACATTTTCAAGATAACCAGGTTAAGCGATCTCAATCTCCTTGCTGATGGCACTTCTAAACCGAGAAACCGAATGAGTACAGTTAAGAGAGGTGTAGGAGATGACCAGGCTAGGCCCGAGGGAGGGGTCAAGCATGTCATAAGTCACGAATCTCTGTGCGCCTGCAAGAGAATGAAGTACCAGCCCGCCTTGAATGCCTTCTTTATCTCCCACTCATTTCCCTTAACGGCCGGTTGGCCAGATTCTTCTAGGCCGCTTAAGATTGCAATATTTATACTCATTTGAAGGGTCCTGAATCTCTTGAATTTCCCTGGCGCTTGTCCAAAGGCATTGAAGCTTGGCCACCCACATTGACACCATAGATAAGAAAGCTTCCTGGAGAACATCAACGGGCAACTTCTAGGCTGGATCAAGATGACGACACATGGAGACGCAACTCACAAAAAAAGCCAGAGGCCAAGGCAGGAACATCACCTCAATGTTAATCATGGACATGTATTCATTCCAATGGACAGCAATCAGCTAAACATGGTCATGCGGCAGTGAAGTTGGAAGTCATGTCTGAAAGCAGGACAGACTCCATTCACAAGTTCTGTTTCCTGTCTTGCTGGAACCTTTTTTTCCCCCTTCCTTCTTCCCTTTCCTTTTTCTTCTCGGGCGCCCCGATGTCTCAGTAGGTAGTTTCTCTGGTGACCTGGCTAGAAAAAGTATGGTTACTAGAGATGCTGTTGGATTTCCTGTTGAACTTCGTTCTCTTCTTCTTCTTTCTCCACGGCAGGCATATGGAAATGAAGGTGGAGAAGAAGATCTGGCGGAAGTTGGTGGAGACCAAGTTGTAGAGGACCGGGTTGATCGCTGAGCTGACGTAGAAGAGGATGTTGGTCAGCATGTAGAAGTAGTGATAGAAGTCGTAAAGGAAGCTGAGAGGGAAGAAAAAAAAGGAGGGCAGATATTCTCAGTGGAGGGCAACTGAAATAAATATATATATATGTATGTATGTATGTATGTGTATATATATATATATATACACATACATACATACATACATACATACATACATACATACATACATACATACATATATATATATGTAGGTCTTTGGTTGTTCGGGTTTTCTCCCGCGTAGAATTGGAAGTATCTTCACGATGTTTCGATGAAGTCTCATTCATCATCTTCAGGCTGGTGCTTCCGGCTTGGTGCTTCCAGGAGCAATGTGAGATCTCAGCCGGTTCCTCTTTTTAACTGCCAGTGGGGATGTGACTTGATTGGGTGGGAGCTTGGCTGCATTCTGATTGGGTAGAAGTGTGTTCTGATTGGTAGGGGGTTTGGCTGTGCTCTGATTGGGTGGGAGTTTGGCTGTGCTCTGATTGGATGGGGGCGTGTTCTGTTTGGGTGGGGGCTTGGTTGTGCTTGTGTTAGTCCAAGTTGCAGAGGTATTTGACCTGGTGAGCTGCGTTACTGTTGTTTGGCTTTGCGTTTGTGGTCGTGCCACATCTCCGTGGTGGGCATCAGTTTGCTTCATATATGGATTGGAGGGGTTTAAAGTGGCTAATAATGCAGCTGTGGTCTGGCTTCTGGTTTGTGGTCGGGCTTCTGGTTTGTGGTCATCATCGGTGTGGGTTTGGGCTTGCTTTTTGCATGGATGTGTGATAGTGACATCCTGTGTGGTTTTCGTGAGTGTGGGTCTGGTATCATTCTTTGTGTTAGGGACTCGTTTGTCAGTGAGGGCGGGTTTCCAAATGGCTGGTAGGCGGGAGGTATCATCACGTTTATTCATGCTGTGTGGCTGTTTTTCTATCTCAATAGCTTCTCTGATTATTCTGTTATTAAAGTGTTCAATTTTGGCAATAGTTCTGGTCTTTTTAAAGTCTATATCATGTCCTGTGGCTTTGAGGTGTTGGACCAGGGAAGAAGTTGGTTCCTCCTTTCTGACTGAGTTTTTGTGTTCTTCAATGCGTGCCTTTATTCTTCTGTTGGTTTGTCCGATGTATGTGGTGGTGCAGGTGGTGCATGGGATTTCATATACTCCTTGATTTTCTAACTCTATTTTGTCTTTGGGGTTTCTTAGGATGGTGGATATTTTTCGGTTTGTGTAGAATGCTGTCTTGATGTTGTGTTTGTGGAGGATCTTGCTGATTCTGTCTGTGGTGCCTTTTATGTATGGGAGGAGGGCTTTGCCGTTTTCTTGTTCACTGTCTTGGATTTTAGTGGGGTTTTCTTTTTGGATTAGGTTAGTGATCTTGTTTCTTTGGAATCCGTTGGATGTTAGTACGTTGGTGAGAGTGTGTAGTTCGGTTTTTAGGTGTTGTTCGTCAGCTAAGCGTTTTGTTCTGGAGATGAGTGTCTTGGCTACAGAGTTGATCTGTGCTGGGTGGTGGTGTGAGAGTGCGTGCAAATAGCGGTTTGTGTGTGTTTTCTTCTGGTAGATGGTGTGTCCTAGGAATCCATTGGATTTCTTATAGACTAAGACATCCAGGAAGGGGAGTTGGTTATTGGCTTCTGTTTCCATGGTGAACTGTATTTTGGGGTGTAGGCTGTTGAGGTGTGTGAGGAAGTTGTCCAGTTTATCTTTCCCGTGTGGCCAGATTATGAAGGTGTCATCTATGTATCTGAGCCAGAGTTTGGGTTTGTGATCTGATTTTTCTAGAGCTTGGGTTTCAAAGTGTTCCATGTAGAGGTTAGCAATGACAGGTGAGAGAGGTGATCCCATGGGTGCTCCTTCTATTTGTTTGTATTTTTGTCCGTTATAGATGAAACCCCCTACCAATCAGAACACACTTCTACCCAATCAGAATGCAGCCAAGCTCCAGAAACCCCCTACCAATCAGAACACACTTCTACCCAATCAGAATGCAGCCAAGCTCCCACCCAATCAGGTCACACCCCCACTGGCAGTTAAAAAGAGGAACCGGCTGAGATCTCACATTGCTCCTGGAAGCACCAAGCCGGAAGCACCAGCCTGAAGATGATGAATGAGACTTCATCGAAACGTCGTGAAGATACTTCCAATTCTACGCGGGAGAAAACCCGAACAACCAAAGACCTACATACAAACACCCGCAAAAACCTCAGAAAACATATATATATATATATATATATATATATATATATGTTTATACATACATACATACATACATACATATATATATATATATGTTTATACATACATACATACATACATACATACATATATATGTTACTTTTATGAGCTGATCAATAAATAAATCAGAGAGACCAGGATAGATCTATTTCGAGCTTATTAGCTCTCATCAGCTGGCCATACCCTTTACTGGGACTCGAACCGGGGCTGTATTGCATATCAGGCAGGAGCCTAGCAATTCATCCAAACCGGCTCCCCCTTATTGCATCAGCTGAGACAGGGGTATTTAGTATAGGTAATTTTTTCTTTTTTTCTCAGCTGATGCAATAAGGGAGAGCCGGTTTGGCTGAATTATACTATTATATTATATACTATAATTATATTATACATGGGAAAATCCCCGAAGCCAGCAATACCAGCATACCTACACCCGTGAAAATCTACAAACACACACACACACACACACACACACACACACACACACACACACACACACACAATAAAATAACAGTGTTGGAAGAGACCTTGCAGGCCTTCTAGTCCAACCCTCTGCTTAGGCAGGAGATCCTACACCATTTTAGACAAACAGTTGTCCAATCTCTTCTTAAAAACTTCCAGTGTTGGAGCATTCACAACTTCTGGAGGCAAGTTGTTCCACTGAGTAATTGTTTTCGCCGTCAGGAAATTTCCCCTTAGTTCTAAGTTGCTTCTCTCCTTGATACTCGCTAGCAAAAGAGGAACCCACAGAGGACATCCAAGGAGTTTTGAGAGAGAAGTCTAGATCTTTAGCCTGCTCATCTCTGCCAAAAACGACGATAGGAATCAAATGACTTACTCTGACCACTGGTTTTCAGAGATGTAGCAATACATAAGCCTCCGCACATGGTATGGAAGCCAGCACACCACAAAGGCAATCACAACGGCACCTGAAATGGAGAGTGAAGGCATAAGGAAGTTATCTACTCATTTTGTAAGGTTAAAAAAAAAAACAGTCAAAGGAAAAACCAATTGTGTCCAACCGCTACTGGGCAGTGCTGATTTCCATTTCGTAGCTGAAGGAGCCAGCATTATCCAAGACATTTCCTTGGTCATGTGATCAGCATAACTTTAAGCCAAGATAGAATGCTGTTACCTTCTCACCAAAGTGCTACTTGGAGGTCTTCAACCCAGCCCTCTGCTTAGGCAGGAAACTCTACACTACTTCAGACAAATGCTTGTCCAACATCTTAGAAGTAGACTCCTAGTGTTGGGCAGGCAATATATAATACCATGATGACAAATGGTCTTTGTTGCTTTAAGATGTTTGAATGCAATTAGAACCTGTAATTATCTCGGCAATAAGAGGAAGTCAGGAGAGCGCATTCTCTCTCTCTGCTGATTGCTCTCTACTTCATTGCTCCCTGATTGCTCGACCATGACTGACTGTTTGAAGAAGGAAGAATCGTGAATTGCAACTGTAAGCAATTGTTTATTTGTTAAGGACTTTGTTTGACTCACTATCTACTACCACTGCTTGTGAAGCAGTAGTTTAGTTTTACAACACCAGTAAAGCTCCTTGTTTTTACTAGCAGTGTCTGAGATACTATTTGTGTGTTTACTAGCAACATTTCTTTAGCTGCACATTCTGCTCCCAACGGAGATATCCCCAACAATCTTCTTAAAAATTTCCAGTGTTGGAGCATTCACAACTTCTGGTGGCAAGCTGTTCCACTGATTAATTGTTCTCGCTGTCAGGAAATTTCTCCTCGGTTCTAAGTTGCTTCTCTCCTTGATAAGTTTCCACCCATTGCTTCTTGTTCTACCCTCAGGTGTTTTGGAGAATAGCTTGACACCCTCTTCTTTGTGGCAACCCTTGAGATATTGGAAGACTGCTATCATATCTCCCCTAGTCCTTCTTTTCATTAAATTAGACATACCCAGTTCCTGCAACTGTTCTCCGTATGTTTTAATCTCCAGTCCTTAATCATCTTTGTTGCTCTTCTCTGCGTGCCATAGGTTTGCCATCATGGCTCTAATCAGACTCTATTCAGTCTCTTATTCAATTCTTTATCAGATGCTGCCAATTGTGATGCTTTTATGATGACAAGAATTGTTGGTACTTGGCACTAATCTCTTATTCCACCACTTGGAATACAAGCTGGTGACTTGTTTCTCTACTGAAGTGTGAAACTTGCCAGCATTTCAGCTCCTGATTTCAATTATTGAACTCCATATGGCACACTGCCTTGAAAAACCCATCTCTCTATTTGAATTTCAACCAGCTTTTTTTTTTTTTTTTTTTTTTGCTCAGGGACAACGCTCTCCATCCTGCATTTCAATGAGAGGCCTTAGCCAGATTTGAAAAGAGATTGACGTTTGGATCAGGTTCAAATGGCTTCATTAAGGTTGGTAGGTCTGAGCCGTAGCTCCTGAGATGGCCACTCGGTGGCAGCAAAGCGATATAAACAGTCTAACTCTCTGCTTCCATCTGATGGTCACCTGAAATTGTGCAGCAGATTTGGTACAATTAGTCTTCAAACAATGGCATATCACATATCGTGATGATTGTGAAATTTTATGATATTTTTTGCGGTGGTGGTTAATTGAATGTGGTATTCATTAAGAGAACCAATAGCTTGCGTTAGACTCAGCCTGGGCTTAAACGGGTTGTCATACCTGCCCCAGTCAATCCCTCAGGAAAACAACCCTCTTGAATCCACTGAGTTGAATCAAAAGAACGTTTACTGAGAGAAACTGGGTGCAGTGAAGTCAGGCCAAATCTGAAGTCCATGCACAAAGCACAAAGTAATTCTTTCGGTTTTCTAATTCCCAATCCCCTTGACCAGTCCACCAACAGCTCATTTTTGCCCCCACCCCCAGTCCCCAGGAGCACTCTACAAGCCTCCTAAGGGCCATTCATGCCCTTAAAAAAAAAACAGGCCCGTTTTCACAAGAAACGGGCTGTTTTGGGGAGGTTTGCAGAGTGCAAAAACTTTTTAAAAATTTTCCTCTTCAAAATCTTGCTGTGTTGGAAACAATATTTTATCAAAGTTGGGAAAAATGGTATGAATGGATAGAGGTAAAAAGATTACGGGAGAAGCGATAGGGAAAATATACAATGTACTGTAGATATGTAAATAGTAAATAAAATAAATATATGGAGCAGTAACAATGATAAAGAATTAATAAATGTAAGATATAGATAAACAGAAATAACTAGAATAACTGGAAATGTAGTAAGATGATATATGAGGTTACCTGGTAACTGTATACATATAGGGGGTGAGTCACTCCCAGTTATAACTACATAGTTTTGTCTTGCCAATGTCGTATTTCTGTTTTTTTCCCTGTTACTAGTTTATAATAAAAAATTTAAAAAAATAAAAAATGTAGAAAGCAGGAGAATGAAACATGTTTTCTAGAAAAGGTTTCCGAGCAGAAATAAATGTGTACCACTGATAAAAAATACATAAAATAAAATCTTGCTGTGTCTTATACTCCGGTGCGTCTTATACTCTGAAAAATATGGGTATATCTATATCTATGAGAAAATATTTTCACAGCTCCTGTTTTGAGGCCCGTTTAAGGGAGGAGACAAACTGTCATCCTTCTCTGCCCTTCGACTCAACCTAGAGATCATCCAGACAGAGACCCATTAAGATTGCTGCTGTTTTTTTAGATATGTGTTAGATTTTAAAGGGCTGATTTAATAATTAAGAGACCAGGATGGATCCATTTCGGGCTTTTTAGCCCTCCTCAGCTGGCCATACTTCTTCTACTGGGATTTGAACCAGAAGTATGGCCAGCTGAGGAGGGCTAAAAAGCCCGAAATGGATCCATCCTGGTCTCTTAATTATTAAATCAGCCCTTAAAAATCTAACATCTATATCTATATTTCAACATATATTATGATCTCCGTGACAGACAAAGGAATAGCTCTCTCTGTAAAACAAACTGAATTTTATAACAATTGCTAAATTTTGGATCAGGACGGAGAAAGGATGAAATGATGTTGTTCAACCTAATCTTGTTTTTTTGCACTTGTTATTATGCCTTTTTTGCATTTCCTCTCTTCAGAAGACAGAACTGGATGGCTTGGAAGAGGCTGTTTATTTATGCTCTCCGATATTATTAGGCACAATCTCATGTTTTATTCACTCATCTCTCTAGCCATGTCTCGGTAAATGAGTAATCAATTAACAAGGTCTTTATATTAATCTGTAATATTCTATGCAATCCCTGCCTTCAACACTTCGTAACCAGAGGAAGCTGTGCCATTTTCTGGACCTTAAATGAATTTGCAGTTCAAGAAAGAGTGATAGTTCAAAGGAGGGCAATAATTCTGTGTCTTTGGGTACATTATTTGGACACTACTATGCAGGCAGTACTGAAAATTAAGTTACTGCCTTTTTCTTTTAGGTATCTTAACATAATTTCATCAATAAATTAACAATACATTCCAATTATTTTTAAATAAATGTGGGTCTTTCTGAGTTTTATGATGTACTGTATTTATTTGCTTAGAAAATATGTGTAAAGATGCAGCTCCTATTGGAAAATGGGTGCAAACTGTGTGTTTTTGGGAAAAATACATATACAGTTCATGATTGCATTTTGTAGAAAAAATACATAGGGATGGTTATGCCTTTTTAAAAACCAAGTAATGGTCAAATAATGATCCCTCCCTCCCTCTCTCCCTCCTTCTCTCTCTCTCTCTCTCTCTCTTTCTCTCTCTCTCTCTCTCTCTCACACACACACACACACACACGTCTGTCTATCTAATCTATCGTTCGTTCCTTATCTGCAAATTCAAGATACAGCCAATGGCACAGCTTCCTCTAGTAACAAACTGTTGATGGCAGGAAATGCATGAGCTATTGCAGATTGACATACATACATATACATTGTATATGTATTTAAATTAATATGTGTATTATCAGTGATGGCTTGACCTCTGTAGATGCCATATGCATAACAACAACAACCTAGGACGCTGGCAGCAAGCTGTATCAACCATTACCACCAGTCAATGCTATTTGTGACACATCTCTAAATATTCAGCTGACTGAGTTGCACATTTAATGAATAAAGTATATAATCATAATAGTATAAATACACAGGTACCTATCACAGGTCCTTGGTAAGGACTCGATAGGTAAACAGAAATGCAAACTCAGTTTGAACATCTGGCTGACTGTGGGATGATCAATAATAAGATTAGTTTCTGGACCCCTTATCTTCTTTCTTGTTCTTTCTAGGATTTCAACATCTTTTTGGTATCATGGCGACAATGGGATCCAAAGGATGACTTCTTGAGAAGGGAGTGCAACACTGCCCCCTTCAGGACATTGTGGATTGCCACAAACAGACATCAAGCACTACTTGGACCCGACCCAACTGGTTCCAAAACCTCCCAGGTAGTTGGGAGTATTAGAAGTTTCTTCTCTGGAAGAAACTATGCATCCTTTCCAAGCTACAGGGGCAAGAGCACAGCCGTATGGATAAAATGAATATCAGATAAGAGGAAGGTGGCCTCAAATCAGAGGGGTACGTACGTAGAACTCGAACGCCGTGCTTCAAGGTTTGAACGCGGCCAGGTTCCATGGACATGCTCAGCATGGTCTGCTGTCCCCCAATGGTGCACACTTGGTGTTCTTGAGCCGTTTGCTTGAACATGATGATAAGTTGGTTGGCTATGATGGTGTTGAGGACGGAGATAACCGCCATTGGGAAGACGAAGGAGATGAAGACATTGACCTGGATGGCACAGGAAGAAAGGAAATAAGAGAAATCTTGTTAGCATCTAAAGCAGTGGTAGTCAACCTGGTCCCTACCGCCCACTAGTGGGCGTTCCAGTTTTCATGGTGGGCGGTAGGGGTTTTGTCCAATACTGAAGCACTTTCCTTTTTATTTTAATTTAATTGACTTCCCTACTTTATAAATCACCATTATTGTGGAACCGGTGGGCGGTTAGAAAATTTTACTATTAACAGAGATACAAAAGTGGGCGGTAGGTATAAAAAGGTTGACTACCCTTGATCTAAAGGGAAGAGAAGAGATTAGAGATTTGGGTGCTGGTGGGATCCATTCTCTCCAGTAAAAATGCTATCACAGATGGTCCTTGACTTAGAACCATTTAGAATAGAATAGGATTCTTTATTGGCCAAGGGTGATTGGACACACAAGGACCCTTCTTTTCCAGCAAGCTGGACTGGCGTAGAACTTGAATTTTAGAACAATAGAGCCTCAGCTAAGTTAGATAGGTTTTTTAATGGGATTTTAGCACAGGTTTTCTATTTAATTTCTTTTTAACTTTTGTATATTGTTATTTATTGTATATTTTAATGTCCTGTGCACCGCCCAGAGTCCATCTCAACGGAGATTGGTGCGGTTAACAAATCGAATAAATAAATAATAAATAATAATTTTGTCTTTGGTGCAGATGCTCCCACCGTACATAAAAAGACAAGATACATTCGTCACGAATCGTAAGGTACAACCCTTAATGACAGTCATAGAGTACAAATAAGCATTCAAATCATACTAGGAAACAATCAATAGAAACCATAAAGATACAAGCAACAAAAGTTATAGTCATACAGTCATAAGTGAGAGGAGATGGGTGATAGGAATGATGAGAAGATTAATAATAATAGTAATGCAGACTTTGTAAATAGTTTGACTGTGTTGAGGGAATTATTTGTTTAGCAGAGGGATGGCTTTCAGGAAACAAATGTTATTGTGTCTAGTTGTTTGGGTGTGCAGTGCTCTATAGCAGGGGTTCCCAAACTTGGCAACTTTAAGACTTGTGGACTTCAACTCCCAGAATTCGCCACAATGTAGAAAAGACGTGGAGACTCTGGAAAGAGTGCAGAGAAGAGCAACCAAGATGATTAGGGGACTGGAGACTAAAACATATGAAGAACGGCTGCAGGAGCTGGGTATGTCTAGTTTGATGAAGAGAAGGACCAGGGGAGACATGATAGCAGTGTTCCGATATCTCAGAGGGTGCCACAAAAAAGAGGGAGTCAAACTATTCTCCAAGGCACCTGGGGGCAGGACAAAAAGCAATGGGTGGAAACTAATCAAGGAGAGAAGCAACTTGGAACTAAGGAGAAATTTCCTGACAGTTAGAACAATTAACCTCTGGAACAGCTTGCCTCCAGAAGTTGTGAATGCCCCAACCCTGGAAGTCTTTAAAAAGATGTTAGATAGCCATTTGTCTGAAATGGTATAAGGTTCCTGCCCACGCAGGGGGTTGGACTAGAAGACCTACAAGGTCTCTTCCAACTCTGCTATTGTATTATTGTATTATTGTAATAATAATAGTAATGCAGACTTTGTAAATAGTTTGACTGTGTTGAGGGAATTATTTGTTTAGCAGAGGGATGGCTTTCGGGAAACAAATGTTATTGTGTCTAGTTGTTCGGGTGTGCAGTGCTCTATAGCAGGGGTTCCCAAACTTGGCAACTTTAAGACTTGTGGACTTCAACTCCCAGAATTCTCTAGCCAGCTATGTTATGCTATGCTGGCTGGAGAATTCTGGGAGTTGAAGTCCACAAGTCTTAAAGTTGCCAAGTTTGGGAACCCCTGCTCTATAGCTTCGTTTTGAGGATAGGAGTTGAAATAATTTATGTCCAGGATGTGCGGGGTCTGTAAATATTTTCACAACCCGCTTTTTGACTCCTGCAGTATACAGGTCCTCAATGGAAGGCAGGTTGGTAGCCATTGTCTTTTTCTGCAGTTCTGATTCTCCTCTGAAGTCTCTGTCTGTCTTGTTGGGTTGCAGAGCCCAACCAGACAGTGATGGAGGTGCAGACTCAATAATTCCTCTGTAGAACTGAATCAGCAGCTCTTTGGACAGTTTGAGCTTCCTGAGTTGGTGCAGAAAGAACATTCTTTGTTGTGCTTTTTTGATGACGTTTTTGATGCTAGGTGTCCATTTTAGGTCTTGAGATATGATAGAACCTAGAAATTTGAAGGTCTCTACGGTTGATACTGTGTTGTCTAGTATTGTAAGAGGTAGCAGTATGGGAGGGTTTCTCCTAAAGTCTACCACCATTTCTACGGTTTTGAGTGTGTTCAGTTCCAGATTGTTCAGGTAACACCATGAGGTTTAGAGGTTTATTTAGTGACCGTTCAAAGATGCAATGACTATAGGAGATGACCAGGCTGAGCTAAAGGGAAGGAACTGGCCTTCGGTTCCTGAGATGAGGAAGAGAAGGAACCTCTAACCATATCAGCAACCACCACCTGGTTCTCCAGCTCCTACTAAGGAAGGGGAGGTGTAGTCCTCTGAGACGTCCTACCTTCTGCCTTTTCCAAATTCCTGAGAATTTAGCCTTTGAAGACACAACACAGGGAGGGGAAAGCAGCAGCAAGGAAGAGGAGGGAAACCAAGGTTTGAATCTCTAGCGCCATGTAACGGAGTGAGTTTCTGTTACTTGTCCCAGCTTCTGCCAACCTAGCAGTTCAAAAGCACGTAAAAATGCAAGTAGAAAAATAGGGACGACCTTTGGTGGGAAGGCAACAGCGTTTCGTGCACCTTTGGCATTTAGTCATGCCGGCCACATGACCACAGAGATGTCTTCGGACAGCACTGGCTGTTCGGCTTTGAATCGGAGATGAGCACCGCCCCCTAGAGTCAGGAACGACCAGCACATATGTGCTTATACATACAAACACAGATCAGTTGGCTAACCCATGCTCCAAGCCACCTGGGTCAACAAAGAGTCCCCATTGGCTGACCTGTTACCATGTCTATTCCAATTCATGAACCCTTGTATACTGACAAAACAGTGGCCAATCACTTCCAGGTGGTTGCTCAGAAACGAGATGAATGGATCTGTGAACTCATAGGGAAACGACAAAAAAATTTCTGCTTTCTGTCCACTGCTTAAAATGTTCTGAGTAGTTCCTAGAGCCCCAAATCTTTTGTCAGAATTCACTGCATTGAACACATAAATAAATAAACCGACTACAGAAAAGCACAATCATTAAATCAGTAAAACTTTGCTGTAAAGCCCCACAAAATAATAAATGGTGCCATAAAACTGTTCAGTAGAATCCTAAAATAATGTATGATTGATTTGAAAGCCTAGGGAGAAATAAATCTTTTCCACTTGCTGGTCTGTTTCTGCTGAAGTCTTAGAATGTCATCAACACTCCATGTAAAGAAACTTAAAATAAAACAATATAATTGCAGAAAACACAACTTCAGCAACAGAGTGGTCAGTGCCTGGAATGCTCTACCTGACTCTGTTGTTACAGCCTCATACCAGTGGTGGTTTTCAAATTTTTTTAGAACCTGTTCTGTAGGTGTGGCCTGCTTTGTGGGAGTGGCTTGCCGGCGATGTGACTGAGTGGGAGTGGCTTGCCAGCCATGTGACTGAGTGGGAGTGGCTTGGCAGTCATGTGACTGGGTGGACGTGGCCAACTTGTGAAATGTGGTCAAACTCACTTAACAACGCTCTTGCTTAGCCACCCAAATGTTGGCTCAGAAACTTTGGCATTTGAAGCACGCAAGTCTTAAAGCTCTCAAGTTACAAGACCCTTGCGCCCCTCACCCTTTAGGAAAAAAAAAACCCAGGGGTGTTCAAACTTGACAGCTTTAAGACTTGTGGACTTCAACTCCCAGAATTCCTCCTCTCGCTCTTCCTCTGGATGATGGAAGGACAGGCGGGGGGAGGGAGCTGGACCTGGTTCTAAACGGCCCTGTAGATTTGTGGAACCTCTTCTCTAGAAGAGCTTAGAACTGGCAGGAACCCACCCCTGCCTCACACCATCACAGCTTCAACCTCAAACTGTCTACCGTGGACCCCACCCATTCCTAAGAGGTCCCTAAAGGGGGCGTGCATAAGCGCACCAGTGTGCCTATCATCCCTGTCCTACTTTCTCCATTTATCTGTACTTACCTCTTTTGTTCATGTTTATGTTCATGCCTATAGTTGTTATCTTTTACATGGTTGACAAACAAACAATAATGAGACCACTGAGACGCTACCGTAAAGCAGGATAACACAGTAGATAAATACCACAATAAAACTCTGCAATAAGCTGGTGAACATCTTTTGCCCTTCTTGTTCAGTATCATGAGTGGGCATCACTGACTAGCTACTGTAGACTAGAATATTATATTCCAGCTCTGTTGACATCTGCGGTGGACATGAATTTATTTAATATAGAATTCATTTTTCTCCCACCTTTATTACTTTGTAAGTAACTCAAGGTGGTGAACATAATAATAATAATTTAATAAATAATAATAATTTTTAATTTATAACCTGCTCTCTCTCCCCGAAGGGACTCGAGGCGGGGCGTGCATAATAATAACAACTAATATTTATTCTTCCTATTTTCCCACCAAACAATCCAACAATCTGGAATTGGGTATATCTAGTTTAATGAAATGAAGGACTAGGGGTGACATGATAGCAAAGTTCCAGTATTTGAGAGGCTGCCACAAAGAAGAGGGAGTCAAGCTATTCTCCAAAGCACCTGAGGGTAAGACAAGAAGCAATGGGTGGAAACTAATCAAGGAGAGAAGCAACTTAGAACTTGAGGAGAAATTTCCTGACAGTGAGAACAATCAATCAGTGGAAAGGCTTGCCTCCAGAAGTGGTGGATGCTCCAATATTGGAAGTTTTTAGGAAAAGACTGGACAATCATTTGTTTGAAATGGTGTAAGGCTTCCTGCCTGAGTAGGGGGTTGGACTAGAAGACCTCCGAGATCCCTTCCAACTCTTATTCTGTGAGGTTGGTTTGCCTGAGGGAGATGGGCTGACTCAAAGTCACCCAGCTGGCTTTCATGGTTAAGGTGGGATGTATTTGTATTTCTATTTATTAAATTGATATACCGCACCTTCTCCCTACTGGGACTCAGGGCGGTGTACAGGCAGGTAAAAATCGATAAAATAAAACATAAAATACATTAAAAATACATTAAATAGTTGGCCTGTCCTAAAACCCCTACTAAAACCCCTGCTAAAACAAATTAAAAACTACGCCAGGCCGGCCGCACGAAATAAATGGGTCTTCAAGGCCCGATGGAAAAGGCGTAGGTCGGTGATCGTCCGTAGGTCAGGGGGTAGGTCATTCCAGAGGGCAGGGGCTGCCACAGAGAAGGCTCTCCCCATAGGGGCTGCCAGCCGACATTGTTTAGCCGACGGCACCCTGAGGAGGCCCTCTCTGTAGGAGCAAACTGGACGGTGGGAGGTATTTGGTAGCAGGAGGCGGTCTTGAAGATAACCAGGTCCCTTGCCATGGAGCACTTTAAAGGTGGTTACTAATACCTTGAAGCGCACCCGGAAAGCCACAAGCAGCCAGTGCAGCTTGCGCAGGAGAGGTGTCACATGGGAGCATCTAGAAGCTCCCAGAATCCCCCACGCGGCCGCATTCTGAACTAACTGGAGCCTCCGGGTGCACCTCAAGGGAAGCCCCATGTAGAGAGCGTTGCAATAGTCCAGATGGGAGGTGACGAGGGCTTGAGTGACCGTGCGTAGAGCGTCACAATCCAGAAAGGGGATGTGAACTCTCAGTCTCCTGGTGAATGCCCCAAAGTCACCCATCTGTCTTTCATGCCAGTCAGTTTTGGGAAGAGGCTGTAGAACTCACAGTGTCCCAGTTACGTGTCTGGTGCCTTCAGTTGTCAGTCTGTTCAAAGCTTGTGGCTCCAACATGCCTAGTGATGCCAGCTTTATCCTGGCTAGACCCTACCAGTATCTGAAAAAAAGTCACCAGGATCCATAACTGACCTACCTCAGGAACCAGAGAGTGGGAAACTACACTCAGCCAAAATAAAAAAGGAAAAGGAGATGATTTCAGCATAAAAAAACAAAAACAAATGAAGCCACATCCAGGCAAAGATTTTGGTCTCTAAAATGCCTCATCATGCTGAATCTTCTTGGAAGGTTCTGGAGTTGGAATAAACTCAATAAAGTAAATTTTGTAAAATTTACAGTAAAAATTAGTATCTCAGTAGGTTTCCTCCTATAGCAGTGATGGCTAACCTTTTTTGGCTCGTGTGCCAAAAGTGGGGGGAGCGCAGGGGGGTCGTGCGTGGGCGTGCCACACCCATAATGCTATGTGCGTGACCCTCTGCTTTTGGCATGGTTTTGTCACCCTCCCCAGGCTCCAGAGGCTTTCTAGGAGCCTCGGGAGGGTGAAAACAGCCTTCCCTCCCCACCTCCAGAGGCTTCGGGAGCTTCCCTGAAGCCTCCAGAGGCCGAAAATGGCCTCAAAAGAAGGCCTAAATCAACTGGCCAGTGCACACATGTGCACTAGTGCTGACAGGGCAACGCCTCGCGTGCCCTAAGGAATGGTTCCGTGTGCCACCTGTGGCACCCGTGCCATAGGTTCGCCATCACTGTCCTATAGCATAGGGCAGGGGTGAGCTTCTACAGGTTCGCCTGGGTTCAGGAGCACCTGTAGCTAACATTATGGCTGGTTCGGAGAACCTCCAAATCCCACCCCTGGCTGGCCCTGCCCACCATGCCCCACCCCTACCAGGAGTCTCCAAGCAGCCTGTTTTGGACGTGAGGTGAGTGCAGGGCCCATGCGGAGCTCTGGGAGGGGAAAAGTGGCCTCCTGGAAGTTTCGGAAGGATCTCCAGAGCATGGGAGAGGGAGTTTTTGCCCTCCCAGAGGCTTGAGGAAAGCCTTTGGAGAAGGGGTGGAATTAACGTATTTTTTACTACCAATCGGCCGTGGCTTGGTGGGTGTGGCATGGGAAGGTTACTGCAAAGTCCCCATTCCCTGCCTCTCTCACTGGGACTCGGGAGGCAGAGAATAAATGGGGGCGGTGTTAGGATACTCAGCCTTATATTGGGTTGACAATATATATGAGCCTATGTTCTTAAAGAGTATATGTAGCTTTAAGAACTGTGTTGAATTCTGATTGGCTGTGCTTCTCAGCTCTACCATAAAGGAAGCTCAGGAACACAGTCCGTTCCCTTTTCTGATCCCATTTGATTCCTGTTCTTACTGTTTGCTGCTGAAGAGTTGAAGACTGAAGAAGTATTTGTTTTGCATCACTGTAAGATAACGCTGTGTTTTGGTGAAGGACTGTTATTGTTTTGAGAAGTTAGTATCACTGGTCGGAAGAAGTATTTTAGTTGCTACAAAGTAAAGATTATTTATTTTCTTACTATCAGAGTTTTAGAGTTTGCGTGTGGTTAAAGCAACGTATCTCTTTACTGTCCGGTGTATTACACTATTCCGCATTCATTTTCAAACGGGGGTGTTTGCTACCCCTAACACTGGTTACGGGACCAGAGTTGTAACACTGGTTCTGAACCCAGAGGGGCTAACAGGCGGGGCCAGCCAGAGGTGGTATTTACCGGTTCTCTGAACTACTCTGAACATGCTGAATACCACCTCTGCTCCAGAGCCTGACGAAGGCAAAAATGCGCCCCCCTCCCCCAGGGCTGTGGTGCAGGAGACCGACTAGGCCACACCCACCATGGCCACACCCACCCAGAAACCAGGCAGAGAACCCATTGCTGAAATTTTTGAAGCCCACCCCTGACAGAGGGCGAAGGATTCCTACTGTCACCCCAGACAAATCCCTAAGATAACCAGAACTGAAATATTCATTGCTAAACTGAATGCTGATGTATCTACCTGATGTGGTGTCTACCTCAATGATGCTCTGGGTGAAACACCTGGCTGTTTTCCCAGACTTTGGGAGGCAGTTTTTAGATCCCTATAGGTTTTTTTTTTTGTATTATAATTTTTTAATTTTTTTTAACATAGACACAAGTAATCTGAACTTCACAGATAAAAAAAGAAAGGAAAAACCATCAAAAAGCCATTTCCATAACAGGTTATCCATTTTTAAGAATGTATCAATTCATCCCAGGTTTCTATAAATTTCTTCCAATATTATCACTTATTTTTCATGTCGATTATTACAATTCTTATATCTCAACCCTGATCTTACTAATTATTTTAACATCCTTTTAGATACAGTATGATTATATAATGGCTTTCTATCGATAAGGCTAACAAAGAGAGAGAGAGAGAAAGAAAAAAATGGATTTAAAGAAAAAAAAGTTCAGTCTAAGTAATACCCTTTAAAGCAGGGGTCCCCAACCTTTGCAACTTTAAGTCTGAAGGACTTCAGCTCCCAGACTTCTCCAGCCAGCAAAGTCTGGGAGCTGAAGTCCTTCAGACTTAAAGTTGCAAAGGTTGGGGACCCCTGCTTTAAAGGGTATTTTAACCGGGCACTCGTAAATTCTATGCCTCTCTAAAATAAATTTATTTTTAAAGGTAATCTCATTTTAGAATCTAACAATTTGTCACATAGCTTAATATCAATATCCACAGTTCTAATCAAATATTTTAACATCGATCTATTTCTTCTTTAAGGATATCTTTAAAGCCTGGCTAACTATTAACATCCCTTATTTAAGCTCGTCATAGCTATATAAATTCCATAGTAATATAATATAAAACAATCTTGAACTTTAGAAGTAGTTATTAATTAGATAGTAATTTTCCAGCAACATTATAGCCATCTAAATAATTGATAATTGATCCACTCCTGACAGAGGGCGAAGGATTCCTACCGTCACCCCAGACAAATCCCTAAGATAACCACAACTGAAATATTCATTGCTAAACTAAATGCCGATGTATCTACCTGTTGTGGTGTCTACCTCAATGATTGCTCTGGGTGAAACACCTGGCTGTTGTCCCAGACTTTGGGAGGCAGTTTTTAGAGCCCTATAGTTTAATTTAATTTAATTTAATTATTAGTCTTATAAACCGCCCCCTCTCCCCGAAGGGACTCGGGGCGGTGTACAGGAAAAAATTAAAAACCATATAAAACATACAATATATGCAAAGTTAAAAATGAATTAAATTGACTTCCGGGTTGAGCGTCGGCTGTCGCAGACAGGCTTTTACGAGCTTGTCAATCCAGCGGCCTGTTAGAGGCGTTTTTATAAGATCGTAAATGTCTCGGATACTCATAAATCCTTAGGAATTTATGGGTGAACTCACACTGTCGGGTTGAGCCTCTTGTGTAACTCTCCAGAAGGTATTATAGCCTCTGGGGAGCTGGCAAGAAGAGCCCCCCCTTTTCAGCGCTTTAGTTCCAGGCTTCTGAATTCCTTCGCTAAGAAATTAGTGAAGCTAGACGACCGTAATCAACTCTTTAAAATATGTTCCAGGCAATCCATCAAGAAAGACTATATTTTAAGCCTTCGTACCTCAAAGGAAACTAAAACGCAAGTAATTAAAGTTTGTGGTATATCTCTTAGAACAAAGGATTCAAGATGGCGTTAACTACCAGATGAATGAAACGAAACTTAGTTGCCTTGTCTAATTATTGATTTGTGGATTTTGGTCTCTGCTTAACCCCTGGCTGATAGCGGACAGCTGTATGCGGAAAGGGGGAGCAAGCTATAAAGCCAAATGCATTATCTGATTTATTGAGCGTTAAGCTAAACGTATTACTTATTACTGACTTATTTTGATATTTTGAAGAGGTTTTTTTTTTCTCTTCCTGAAAACTTGGAAAGCTTAAAAGCAAGGCAATGGAACAAACTCGTGTAGTAACTCCCCGGGACTTTAAAGATTTGATGAACTTTATAGTTAATGAAAGCAGAGACCTCAAAAGAATGATCCAGGAGAAATATGAACAATTAGAAAAAAAAATGCTTGCAATGGCCAAGAGTCTGTCTGAAGTTATCATTAAAATTGATGGGAAAATCGAACAGCTGACTTCAGAGGTGGAACTTAAAGCAAAGGAAACGGATTTGAAATTGGTGGAAATGGAGGGGAATATGCACAAATTGGACAAAGAGGTTATTATGTTACAATTTTTGTTAATGGAAAACGCCATTAGACTGAGGGGATTATCAGAAAATCCTAGAGAAGACTTAAGAAAAGTTTCTGCCGATGCTTTGGCTATATTAGTAAAAATGAATCCTGGTGAAATTTATGCTAAGATTGATAAAATTTACAGAGTAAACTCACGTATAGCATTACAAAGGCAACTACCGAGAGAGGTTGTGATATATTTTACTGAGAGAAACCTCAGAAATGATATTCTGCAGAAGTCTTTTCACTCCTCTCTCCACATAGCTGGAAAACGGATTGGTGTCTTTAAGGAACTTCCATCAACTATCCTGAAGCTCAGAAGGGATTTTGGTTTTTTGGTGGCAGAGCTGAAGAAAAGAGGGATACAGTACAGGTGGGATGCTCCAATGGGTGTTATATTCAGATATGAAGGGGCGCGGTATTGTTTGAATACTATAGACAAGGCAAGAGATTTTTATTATGAAATACTGAAGAAAAGTGCAACGCCCCCACGTATATCTATACCAACACTAGTAGATCTGGATGGTTCAGAGCAAGATATTGAGATGGAGCAGAAACAATTTGGAAAAGAGATGGAAGAACATACTCAGTTGGATTCCCCTGGGCTTTTTTTAAGCCCTACTCTGGAGGAAATGTCGAAGACTGCTATAGGGGGATCTGTTGGAATGCCAATACGTAAATCAGATGAGCAATGTGAAGCCAGGTCTAGTACCAGACAAATCCAGAAACCGCAGAAGCAGAGGAGGTCTCAATCTCGGCGAGTTAAGAAAGACAAAAGGATTAAAGGACGAAGCAATTAATCAATCTAGATAAAAATATACAGATCTCTGCAATGCTGGTTCTCTTGGATGTGGAAACTTTTTTAGGGTTGAAAACTGGAACCGGAGCATTTGCAGTGGATCTGGTTGTTACCCTATCACGATCTTGGAACTTTATAATCCTGATGAAAAGTCACTCGGGGGTTACCTATGTAAAGGTTTTTTTTTTGTTATTTATGGGGGCAGCTGCTTAAACTGGTATTACAAACAGTTATGGATGGAATGGAAGGAGACCTGAAGAGTTGGACTTATGAACATTGACGCGGAAAGGATTAATATTATGTTAGTGTTCTGGGAAAAAACTTGGGCCGAACTTTGAAATTTTCTTGTAATTTGCTGTATCCTTCTTGTGATAGGATCTGAAATTTTCCTATACCATTTCTGTTTCCTTTGTGAAGAGAGAAGTAACTTTGCTTTTTTCAAATATTAGAGTAATCTTTACATTTTTTTTGGTGTTGTTAAGTGGGCAATTAAGCAAATGGAGAGGGGGAAAAATAGTAAACCTTTTGAATCAGGAAGGATGTAAACTTGAGCTAGGATATATGGTTTAAGTTTTATAAGTGTTAGGTTATATGACATGGTATTTAGATCTTAAGAATTATTTTCTATGTATTTTAATGTTCAACTAAAAGGGGGTGTTTATGTTGAGCTTGTTATAAGGTTTCTAATGGATTGATTATATACAGAATAAATATCAGATTAGGAAGTACTATGTAGCTTTTAGGTAAGAATGCTTTGATTGATAGGTGAATAGAGTAAATAATATTTGGGATGCTTGGAATTATTAGAGTGGTGTATAGCGGAAGTCAGGGGGGTGGGTTTGAATGGGAGGTGGGGGAGGGTTAGGGTGGAGGGCGGGGTAATATATATGTATGATTAATCTAGAGAGGGGAATAATGGGATATGCTTTTTTTTTTTTTAAAGAGAAATTTATATTATGTTTTTTATATCTTTAATTAACTTAGAAGATGGTGTTAATGGGATATTAATATACTAAGAGAAACTTATATTGTGTCTGCTGGGAGGCGAGGGGGTATAATATCTGAATGAGAAACTTATTTTAAGACGGGGTGAGGGGGGGTATAGTATTTGTATGTGATTTATATTACATGTCGGGGGGGGGGTGGTTAAAAGGGGGAACATCTGTGTGAATAAAACTTTTTCAATTAAAAAAAAAACGAATTAAATTAACCTGTACTAAAATTTAAGAACATTAAAATACAACCCACCTGAGCTAAAGTTCCCTAAATCTATCTAATATCCATATACGTATTTGGCAGATGTTATGTTATGAGAGTCAAAACTGTTTACGCAAGACCAGCTTGTTGAAATAAATATGTTTTAAGTGAGCGGCGAAAGAGGGGAAGGCCCGTGATAGTGCGAAGTTCGGGGGGTAGGTCGTTCCAGAGGGCCGGCCCAGCCACAGAGAAGGCCCTACCCCTGGGCACCGCTAGCCGGCATTGACCGGCGGTTGGTACCCTCAGTAGGCCCACTCTGTGGGAGCGTATCGGACGTAGGAAGGTATGTAGCAGAAGACGGTCCCGTAGGTAGCTAGGCCCCGAGCCATGGAGCAATTTGAAGATGGTGACAAGCACCTTGAAGCGCACCCAGAAGGCCACCGGTAGCCAGTGCAGCTCGCACAGGAGAGATGTTACGTGGGAGTAACGAGAGGCTCCCAGAATCCCCCGCGCGGCCGCATTCTGAACCAACTGGAGCCTCCGGGTGCACCTCAAGGGGAGCCCCATGTAGAGAGCGTTGCAATAGTCTAAGCGAGACGTCACGAGTGCCTGAGTGACAGTGCGGAAGTTTTTGTTAGTGTGGGTTCTTCAGATGTGCAGAGTTTTCTTGTTATTTTGTTCTTGTGGGTTTTTTTTTTTTCCTTCCCTGCTTTGACTTAGTTTGCTGTAAGCTGCCCAGAATACTTTTGGAGTTGTGAGCTTCTGCATCTCAGCCATGCATGAATAAATAAATATATTTTATCTGGATAGGGAATTATTTATACCAGGCAACAAAGTTTTGTTGAAGTCAGGGATGGAGAAACCACAGGGGCAACTTTGAGATGGTCTCATGGGACCCGTATCAAAACTCTGCTAAGGTAGAAATGCCCAGATTCACCGGGCTCATTTACCAAAGGAAAAATTGGTGAATGTTCCCATTCTCCAATATTCTCCTGAGATGCTTCCTATAACAAGTTCTAAGAATGTCCCGGAGCTAAGAAGCATTCTTGAAATTAAAATTAAGGCCAGAAACTTAGGCTTTATGGCATTTCTATTTTGTTTTGTTTTTTAGAACGAGTAAATAAAAGTTCCTTTCAATTCAAGACAGCTCAGGATTTCCTAGACACATCAACGCAGGTGTACAGGCGTCAAGATAAAACTATAAGAACAAAATTAACAGAAAGAATAAAGGAGTTGGAAGGGACCTTGGAGGTCTTCTAGTCCAACCCCCTGCTAGGAAAGGAAACACTGTATCATTTCAGACAAATGGTTGTCCAATCTCTTCTTAAAAGCCTCCAATAATGGAACACCTACAACTTCTGGAGGCAACTTCTGTTCCACTGATTAATTGTCCTAACTGTCAGGAAATTTCTCCTCAGTTCTAAGTTGCTTCTCCTCTTGATTAGTTTCCACCCGTTGCTTCTTGTTCTGCCCTCAGGTGCTTTGGAGAATAGCTTGACTCCCTCTTCTTTGTGGCAACCCCTGAGATACTGGGACACTGCTATCATGGCTCTGCTATCATGGCTCTGCTATCTCTGCTATCATGACACTGCTACCATGTCTCCCCTAGTCCTTCTTTTCATGAAATACTTGGAATACTGCATTGTTTTGGTCACCACGATGTAGAAAAGATGCAGAGACTCTAGAAAGAGTGCAGAGAAGAGCAACAAAGAGGATTAGGGGACTAGAGGCTAAAACATACGAAGAACGGTTGAAGGAACTGGGTATGTCTAGTTTAATGAAAAGAAGGACTAAGGGAGACATGATAGCAGTCTTCCAATATCTCAGGGGCTGCCACAAAAAAGAGGGAGTCAAAGTATTCTCCAAAGCACCTGAGGGCAGAAACAAGAAGCAATGGGTGGAAACTAATCAAGGAGAGAAGAAACTTAGAACTGAGGAGAAATTTCCTGACATTTAGGACAATTAATCAGTGGAACAGAAATTGCCTCCAGAAGTTGTGAATGCCCCAACACTGGAAGTCTTCAAGAAGATGTTGGATAGCCATTTGTCTGAAACGATATAGGGCTTCCTGCCTAGGCAGGGAGTTGGACTAGATGACCTCCAAGGTCCCTTACAACTCTGCTATTGTATGGTAGATAGATGGAAATAGTGTGGTTGTATGGAAATTAGGCATACCCAGTTCCAGCAACCGTTCTTCGTATGTTTTAGCCTCTGGTCCCCTAATCATCTTTGTTTCTCTTCTCTGCATTTTAAAAATGTTTTAAATTTTTTTATTTTTTAACCCAAATGTTGAGTTTTTGGATTGAAAGGGTATAGGCCTTATTGACATCACTTAAAGGGGTTTACCCACGTCATGGTGGGAGACTCTATAATGCCAACCCACCTTTTCTGAAAGCGATTGAGTAAAAATTTTAAAAGAAAAGACCTAATCTTAAATCCTATTTGGCCACTCTTTTTTTTTTTATATTGAAAAAGTTTTATTGAGTTTACATTTTTTGTGGGGTAGGGTAAGGGATACATAGAAATTTTGAGAGTGGTCACGTCAAAGTCGTCGGCTCCTCCGGGACCTCAAGTTACATTATCAAAAAAAAAAGAAAAGAAACATTTCACATAACACTACAAGCTGGGAGCAAGTACATATTCCTAAATTTTTCAGTTATATACTGTCAGTCAGTTACAAAAATCCAGATACAAATATCATACAATATTACTAAAAAAAAAACCAGGACAAAGTTATTTTTTAGATCTAAGTCTCTTGGCAATTGTATCTTCCACCTTCTCCCCCGGACCCCCAGCGGGCGGGGCCATGGCTCCCCCTGCCCCCCCTGGATCTTCACCCAGGACAGAGGAATGTTTTTTAAGAAAGGCTCCCGCCTCAGCAACTGTTTTAATCTTCACTCTACCTCCTTCCCAGAACACCAGCATCCCTTCGGGTATCACCCACTTGAACCAGATCCCATGATCAAACAATGTTTTAGACAAGAAGGAAAAATTCCTCCTCGCTTCTCTAATCTTTCTTGGGATCTGCTTCAAGATGGTAACCTCCTTTTGTTGGTAAATCATAGGACTCCCTCTTTGCGCCTTCAAGATTTCCTCTCTGGTTGACCTTCTGACAAATTTAACATGTATCTCTCTGGGTACTTCATTCATCCTGGCATATGCAGAATTTATTCTGTAGACTAGGTCAATGTCCCCTCTGATCTCATCTTTAGGTTTATGTAAATAGTCTGCAATAATTGTACTCATAAGATCAGGGAGACATTCACCATCCATCTCAAAAACATTCTGAAATCTCAAAAAATATGTCATCCTTTCCATATCTATCCTAGTCACATGCCCATTTATTTCCACAACCTCATTAGAAACATTTTTAATCTCTCCCTTAGCCCCCTCCAGCCCCCCTTTCAATTCTTCATTCTTCTGTGTGTTCTCAAGCACTTGTTTTCGAGTGTCCAGTAATTCCTTTTTAAAATTGATATTTTCTGCCCTCTGGGCCTTAATTTCTAATACCAAATTTTGTATAACAGATTCAAGGGCAGTCATTCTTTGTTCAAGGCTTGCCAGCGTTGCTTCTTGTGCCATGATTAGCTATTAAAATCCGTGCCAATAAAATGGCGTTTTTAGGGTGGGGCTGGTGAGGCAGATCAGGAGTCCAAAGTTCTCAGAGTTGTAGAGCTGCAGAATTCAGAAACCAGAAGAGAAACACTTTTCCAACTCCATAGGTATAATAACGAAGGTAATCCAGAAAGGAAAACACAAATCCAAAAGAAAAAAATTCTTCATCAATAATTAGAGGAAGTCCAAGTCACAAAGAGACACTGGTAATTTTCCATAGGTCATAGTCAGTCGGGGACAAAGAGAAGCCATTTTCCGCCCAAACTCAGAGCCCGAGGGAGAGAGTGGTTAAAGAGAAGAAAAAAAACTGTTTCAGCCAGACCTAGAAACATAATTGCAAACAGACCGCAAAGTACTTTCCCTTGTTAAAGACAGTCCGGATTAAAGGTTTCCGATTCCTCGCAACGAGGCATTTCCAAGTGCCGCTTTTAGTCCAAGGGTTTTTTTTTAGAAACAAACACCCCCCTCCAGTCCCTTTCAGCCCGGCTGACAGTACAAGAAAAAAAGTTTTAAACGCTCACTCTCCGCTCGCAGCTGAGGTCCCGAAAAGCCTCCCGACTCTTCCGATCATCTCTCTCTCCATAAAGTTAAATGGTGCCGCCAACCTTTGGCGAAGGGAAAGCCTCCCGCAGCATGTCCTCTTCCGCCTAAGCCGAGGAGCAGGGTCGCTTTCCCCACTGCCGTGGGGGGGGGGCTTCCCCATCGAGCCGGCTTTACGGGAGAAGCCCCAAACAAGGGGCTTCTCGCCCCCGCGGGGGGGCAGGAAAAGGAACAAAGCGGCGAGCGAACCCTAAGTTCGCCCGTCGCCGCTGGAGCCGGAACCGGAACCTATTTGGCCACTCTTAAGGGTGCTTATTCTTCATGTCAACCTGATTGCTTTCTAATCTTGTTCAGGACTTACAGAAGCAGAAGAATAGAATAGAATAGAATAGAATAGAAAAGAATAGAGGAATGGAATGAAAGAGAATAGAATAGAATAGAATAGAGGAATGGAATGGAATGAAAGAGAATAGAATAGAGGAATGGAATAGAATAGAATAGAATAGAGGAATGGAAATGGAATAGAATAGAATAGAGGAATGGAAATGGAATAGAATAGAATAGAATAGAATAGAGGAATAGAATAGAATAGAGGAATGGAATGGAATGAAAGAGAATAGAATAGAATAGAGGAATGGAATAGAATAGAATAGAATAGAATAGAGAAATGGAATGAAAGAGAATAGAATAGAATAGAGGAATGGAAATGGAATAGAATAGAATAGAGGAATAGAATAGAATAGAATAGAGGAATGGAATGGAATGGAATGAAAGAGAATAAAATAGAATAGAGGAATGTAATGAAAGAGAATAGAATAGAATAGAGGAATGGAATGTAATGAAAGAGAATAGAATAGAATAGAGGAATGGAATGGAATTAATAGAATGGAATAGAATAGAATAGAAGAATGGAATAGAATAGAATAGAGGAATGGAATGGAATGGAATAGAATAGAAGAATGGAATAGAATAGAATAGAAATAGAATAGAGGAATGGAATGGAATGGAATAGAATAGAATAGAAGAATGGAATGGAATGGAATAGAATAGAATAGAATAGAGGAATGGAAATGGAATAGAATAGAATAGAGGAATAGAATAGAATAGAATAGAATAGAATAAAATTCTTTATTGGCCAAGTGTGGTTGGACACAGAAGGAATTTGTCTTTGGTGCTTATGCTCTCAGTGTACATAAAAAGACAAGATACATTCTTCAAGAATCATAAGGTACAGCACTTAATGGTAGTCATTGGGTACAAATAAGCAATCAGGAAACAATCAATATCAATATAAATCGTAAGGATACAAGCAACAGTCCTGCAGTCATTAAGTGGGAGGAGATGGATGATAAGAACGGTGAGAGGGCTAATAGGAATAATAATGCAGTAATGCAGAATGGGGTGGAAATGATTTTACCTTATCCTTGCCCTGGAGTGGGGAGGGAATGGGGATTTTGCACTATCTTTTCTGCTGCCTTGCCTATCAAGCCAAACCATGCCACGCCACACCACTCCATGTCTACAGAACCGGCAGTAAAAAAAAATTGAATCCGAGAGACTTCCGGTTCCGGCTCCTGCGGCGACGAGCGAGCCTAGCGCTCGCTCGCCGTTTTGTTGCTTTTTCTGCCCCCCCATGGGGGCGAGACGCCCCTTTTTGGGGGGTCTCCCGTAGGGCCGGCTCGGCAGGGATGCCCCCCCTCACGGCGGTGGGGGAGGCGACCCTTTTGCCGCGGCTTAGGTGAAGGAGAACATGCTGCGGGGGGTTCTCCCTTCGCCAACGGCTGTCGACGCCATTCACTTTAATGAAGAGGGCTGAGCGGAAGAGATCGGAAGGCTTGCCGAGGCTTCAGCTGCGAGGGAGAGTGAGTTTTAAAAAGACTTTTTTTCCTTGCTGCCAGCCAGGCTGAACGGACTGGGAGGGGGGTGTTTGTTTTCAAAAAACCCCCCTCGGACTTAAGCGGCACTTAAAAATGGCTTCTCTGGAAGAGAAAGTGGAAATCTTAAATCCGGACTGTCTCTAACAAGGGAAAGTGGTATGCGGCTACTTGCAACATTGTTTCTAGGTCTGGCTGGTTAAAAAAAAAATTATTTTTCTCTCCTCTGGGCTCTGAGATGGGCGGTGGAAAGTGGCTTTTCTTTGTCCCTGCCTGACTATTTTTACTATGGAAAATTCCCAGCGTCTCTTTACAAATGGGACTCTCTCTGGATATTAATGAAGAATTTTTTTCTTGTTGGATTTGTGATTCCTTTCTGGATTACCTTCGTTATTATAACTATTGAGCTGGAAAATTGTCTCTCTCTTGGTTCCTGAATTTTACAACGTTTCAACCTTGATCTGAACTTTTGGCTCCCGGTTAGTCTCACCAACCCCACCCTGAAAACGCCATTTTGGTGGCATTGACTTTAACAGTTAATCATGGCTCAAGAAACAGCACTGGCAAGTTTAGAACAACGGATGGCTTCTCTTGAAACTGTTATACAAACTTTGGTAAACGAAATTCAGGCCCAGAGGGCTGAAAACATCAATTTCAAAAAGGAGCTATTGGATACTCGGAAGCAAGTGCAGGAAAACACACAGAAGACGGAAGAATTGGAAGGGGGGTTGGTGGGGGTTAAGGGAGAGATTAAAAATGTTACTAAAGAGGTTGGGGAAACAGATGGGCATGTGTCTAGGATTGATATGGAAAGAATGACATATTTTTTGAGATTTCAGAATGTTCTTGAGGAATCTGGTGAATGCCTCCCTGATCTTATGAGCACAATTTTAGCAAACTATTTACAAAAACCTAAGGATGAGATCAGGGGGGACATTGACCTAGCCTACAGAATTAACTCAGCATATGCTAGGATAAATGAAGTGCCTAGAGAGATACATGTGAAATTTGTTAGAAGGTCAACCAGAGAGGAAATCCTGAAACTGCAGAGAGAAAGTCCATTAATTTACCAACAAAAAACGGTCACTATCTTGAAGCAGATACCTAGAAAGATTCGAGATGCAAGACGGAAATTTTCCTTCTTGTCTAAAACATTGTTTGATCATGGGATTTGGTTCAAGTGGGTGACACCCGAAGGGATGCTGGTGTTCTGGGAAGGAGGAAGAGTGAGGATTAAAACAGTTGCTGAGGCGGAAGCCTTTTTTAAAAAACATTCCTCTGCCCTGGGGGAAGATCCAGGGGGGACGGAGGGGGCCACGGCCCTGCCCGCTCGGGGCCAGGGAAGAGAAAAAGAAGATACAATAGCCAAAAGACTTAGATCGAAAAAATAACTTTGCCTTGATTTTTCTGAACAATTTTGCATAATATCTGTATCTGGATTTTTTGTAAATGTCTGACAGCATAGAAATGAGAATTTAGGTATATGTACTTGCTTTTACCTTGTAGTGTTATGAAAAATGCTTTTTTTTTGTTATTCTTTTATTGTGTATTTTGAGGTCTCGGAAGGGCCGACGACTCTGACGTGAATGCTCTCAAAATTTCTTTGTATCCCTTACCTTACCCTATAGAAAAAATGTAAAACCAATAAAACTTTTTCAATAATTAAAAAAAAAAATTGAATCCCACCACTGCAAAAGTCAACCTACGCCCTTCTCTTGATCAAGTAAATGAAGCCATCTCATCAAGAACTTCATAAATTATTCTTCAGAACTTAGCAACAGCTCTAGCTGCAGAAAAGGAATGCAGTGTATGTGCTTCTCTCTATCTTTAAAGGAGGGGGAAAAACCTATCAAAGCTGGGAGATTGACAAAAATGTCACAACTTTCTCTGTATTTTGTTTGCCTGGAAGATGACAGACTTTATCTTGAGAGTTTCTTGCAGTAATCGTGTTCCTTCTTCTCGGGAGGAGGAGGAAAATATCCTTTGAAGTTTGACGTGTGGAAAAGTTTTATAAGACTGCGACATTTAAAAAGACATTTCTGTACCTTTTCTCCATTTTCCAAAGGTAGGGGAAGTAGGAAAAGAAAATGAAAAACAAGTAATTCTTGACAAGAGTACAAGCAGGCCTACAAAAGCTTATTGATTGGTGCACCATCAACTTGGTGTCAGCTCTTGGAGAATGGATGGATAGAAAGCTAGCTAGGATGGATAGATAGATAGATGCATAGATAGGCAGGCAGGCAGACAGACAGACAGACAGATAGACAGATAGATAGACAAACAGATGATAGATGGATAGATAGGATAGATGTAGGTAGGTAGATAGGTAGACAGCTATAGATGGATGGATGGATGGATAAAGAAAGAAGGCAGGAAGGAAGGAAGGAAGGAAAGAACGAAGGAAAGACTGAGAGACAGACAGACAGATGATAGATACATAGATAGATGTAGGTAGGTAAGTAGATAGGAAGGTACTGGTAGGTAGATAGAAACAGTGATAGACAGGTAGATAGCTATAGATGGATGGCTAGATAAGATAGATAGATGATAGATGGAAGAGGAAGAGAAGCTGGGTAAGCTGTTTGTTGTCCATTTTGGGCCATTTTCAGGCCAACTTCAGGCTGTTTTTGGAGCCATTTTGGGGGTGATTTTGGCTGTACAAATGGAGTGAAAATGGCCTGTTTTGGGGACATTTTTAAGGCTGTTTTAAAACCAATTTTCAGGCTGGTTTTGGCCCCAAAAATGGCCTGAAAATAGCCTGGAAAAACGCCCTGTAAATGGCTCCAAAATGGCTGAAAATGGTTGGAAAATGGGCAGGGCCAGGGGCCAGCCGGTGGTCTGATTTTCTGGTTCTCCAAGTCACACAGAATTGGAATAACTGGTTTGGGCGAACCAGTCCAAATCGGCAGCAGCCCATCTCTGGTTCTAGTCTCGCCTTAGGCATGAAAGCTGGATGGGTGGCTTTGAGTCAATCTCCAGGAGACGGTGAGTTCCAGTCTCACTTTAGGCATGAAAGCTGGCTGGGTGACTTTGGGCCACTTGGTTGGCCCAATTACCAGGAGACAGTGAGTTCTAGCCCTGCCTTAGATATGAAAGTCAGTCCTTCTCTCTCAGTCCAACCCACCTCACAGGGTTATTGCTGGGGGGGGGGGGGGAATAGGAGGTTGAGGAGAAATAGGAGCATTTTGAATATTCACCATCTTGAGCTATTTGTAAAAATAATACAAGTTGCATAAAAAAAATCTAGACAAACCCTACAAAGTAAGGCAGAACTTTACAATATTCATAATTTCTGAGTCACAGTTGCTGGTTCAGTCTTCTTGTTTATCATTATACTAATTTCAGTCACTTATAACTCAAATTTATTGTCCAAAAATGCTGCTTATTTTTTTTTAAAGACTTTATGACAGGTTTCAGGAGTCTCTGATTTCATTACTTTGTGCCCTGGAAGATTAGCATTGATCAGATTAGCAAAGTGGTTATAAAAATCTAGTGTTTATAAAATCCATCAGATATTTTGGACAGGGAGGTGGCGTGAGGCTGGGAAGCCAAAGGGAGATAAAATTAAGGTTAAATCTAATAGAAGATACATTGGCATCAAATATAATAAAAACAAAAAATCTTCCATGCAGTCTCGTTTGGCTCATAAATCTGCAGTGCAGTTTTAAATGGTTTTGAAACTAATTTAAATAACCTCCACCCAATTACTTTGGAATATAATTTAAACAGTTACTAAAATCCATTTCACACAATCCTTCTAGAGACTGACTGCTAAAAATTCTCACAGATTGAGAGCAGTGCCAAATAAGATATGTGGGGTCTGCTTTTCGGTATTTAACAAAGACAATCAGTAAATATAAAAATCAACAAATCCTGCCTAAATATCCATTCATATCCCTCCAGCAAAATTTCTTTCATTGATTTTAGCTCCTGCAATTTTGTCTCAGTGCATTAACGTACCCCAAATTGCCATGCTTTGCTTAAAGAAATCTTCAGCTCACAAATAAATAGGTTTTTAAGGATTTGTTGCAATAGGACATATGAATCTATGTACATCACTTCCATTTGACTTTCACTGGTTTCTTAATCCCAAATTCTTTGTATCCCATTTCTTAATATGTATAAAAAACAATGGCGAGACTCTAGAAAGAGTGCAGAGAAGAGCAACCAAGATGATTAGGGGACTGATGACTAAAACATATGAAGAACGGTTACAGGACCTGGGCATGGCTAGTCTTAGTGAAGAGAAGGACATGGGGAGATAGTAGTCTTCAATTATTTGAGGGGCTACCACAGAGAGGAGGAGGGTCAAGCTATTTTCCAAGGAACCCAAAGGCCAGACAAGGAACAATGAATGGAAAGTGATCAAGGAGAGATTCAACCTGGAAATAAGGAGAAATTCTCTGAGAGTGAGAACAATCAACCGATGGAACAGGAGTTGCCTTCAGACGTTGTGGGAGCTTCATCACTGGAGGCTTTCAAGAAGAGACTGGACTGGTAAGTTTCAACCCTGGACTTTAAAAGACAAGTTACTCAAAACGTAAGAGCCACTTTGGTGTAGTGCTGAAGATACTGCCTAGGTACGAGAGGAGATGGTGAGTTCTAGTCCCGTTTTAGATTTGAAAGCCTTCTGGGTGCTTTTAGGCTAATCACCAGGAGATTGTGAGTTCTAGTCCCACTTTAGGCATGAAAGCTAACTGAGTGACTTTGGCCCAATCACCAGGAGACCATGAGTTCTAGTCCCACCTTAGCATGAAAGCTTACGGGGTGACTTGGGGCCAATCACAAGAGATGGTGACTTCTAATCCCATCTAAGGATGGGACCTCACCCCATTCCTAAAACGTCTTTAAGAGGCATGCATAAGTGCACCAGCATGCCTACCGTCCCTGTCCTAATATTCCCTTGTATTCATATTCATTTCATATATTCATAACTATGTTTATACTTATATCTGTTATCTAATTCATGCTTGATGAAATAAAATCTATATAAATAAAAATGTAACAAGAGTTTGTTCAAAACCGCTAATCTCCGAAAGTACTGCACCGATCGCTTCCAAATTTTCACACAGCGTTCCTTTGAAATACAGCACCAATGATACATATAGATTGTGTAGATGTCACACCTGTGCCAGGTACATGCAACGGAAATGTAAAAAATAGTAAAAACGGTAGGTAGATGGATACAAAGAGAGCAGTGGGACACAGGTATTATGTCATCCTTTATGACATAAAATACTCTGAGTGAGAAATACAGTAGGTAGGTAGGCAGGTAAGTAGGTAGATAGGTAGGTAGGTAGGCAGGCAGATAGATAGGTAGGTAGGTAGAGGGATAGAGAGGGAGAGGGAGAAATACAGTAGGTAGGTAGGTTGGGGGTTATACGGTGGTTGTGTGTATGTGTTTGTGTGTGCAGGTGTAGATCTACACACAGATTAATTGGCCATTTAACCAGACTGGGCCACAGCAACGCGTGGCCGGTAACAGCTGGTAAATAAATGAAATAAAAAGCCAGCTGCATAACCTGAGCCAGTCCTTCTCCTTCAGCCCAGAAAACAGGCAGTGCCAACATGAACACACACACACTCAAAGGTTTTTGCTTTCTCCCTTCCTTCCTTCCTTCCTTCCCTCCTTCCTTCCTTCCTTCCTTCCTTCCTTCCTTCCTTCCTTCCCTCCCTCCCTCCCTCCCTCCCTCCCTCCCTCCCTCCCTGCCTTCGTTTCTTTCTTCTTTCTTACCTGCCTGCCTGCCTTCATTCCTGCTTGTCTTACTGCCTGCCTGCTTAGTTGGATAATGAAACATCTGCGAGAAAATAACCAAGCTCAGAGAGCATCAAGGACTCCACAATCCTTCTCCTTCTCCTTCTCCTTCTCCTTCTCCTTCTCCTTCTCCTTCTCCTTCTCCTTCTCCTTCTCCTTTCACTTTCTTCAAATTTATATACCACCCTATCTCCCTTGCGGGACTCAGGGCAGTGAACAGGCAATCATAAAACATAAAAACCTTGAGTACAATAAATATAATAAAAACAAATTAAACAAGAACCTGTTCTAAAAGTCCCAAAAAGAAGTCGTCTTCCTCCTCCTCCTCCTCCTCCTCCTCCTCCTCCTCCTCCTCCTCCTCCTGCTTCTCCTCCTCCTCCTCTTCATCTTCCTCCTTCTCCTTCTCCTTCTTCTTTCTCCTCCTCCTCCTCTTCCTCCTTCTCCTCCTCCTCCTCCTTCTCCTCCTCCTCCTCCTCCTCCTCCTCCTCCTCCTCCTCCTCCTCCTCCTCCTCCTCCTCCTCCTCCTCCTCCTCCTCCTCCTCCTCCTCCTCCTCCTCCTCTTCCTCCTCTTCCTCCTCTTCCTCCTCCTCCTCCTCCTCCTCCTCCTCCTCCTCCTCCTCCTCTTCCTCCTTGTACCTTAAGAACCAAAAGCATCTTTAAACTGCCGTCCACCAAATCCTCTGGGATTTTATTTGCTATTTCACCTATTTGTTTCCCATTTTGTGTGTAATGCAACCATTTCATCATCTCATCATTATTTCACGGCATCCTTATTTATGAAGAAATAATTTTCAACCAAACGAGTCACAGGAGTGCCATTGAAACCAGTGGAAAAATAACGAGCTGCAACGACAGATTTAAATACTATTAATTTGCGAACGAGTCTGCCTGAATAGCGCCCATGTATTCTAGAAAGCAGAAAAGCTGCATACAACTCTATTCAATCCACCCATCCATCCATTGTACATTTTGCAACGTACTCCAATAAAGCACTCCTCGTGTCCTGACAGCTATAATAGGTTATTTTATTAAAACCTCACAATATTTCATATCTTTTGCTCTTTGGGCAGCTTAAATCTTATTGACAACTGCTTACTCCTCTGTGTTTTGCAAGCTTTAAAATACATGAGTGGTGCTCTTTTTAAAAAATAGAAAACACGGTGATAGATGAATAGCATTTTTCTCATGATGGAAAAGAATTAACTAAAGACTTCAGAGGTGCCATAAACTGCAAGAACAATTCCCGAATTCTTTATGGTCAAGACAGCATCACGAAATGAACTGTAGCATCATAGGAGAGATGCCGTTGAATGGCCACAGACCTTCTGGAACATTTACAATATTACAATAATACAATACAATACAATAGCAGAGTTGGAAGGGACCTTGGAGGTCTTCTAGTCCAACCCCCTGCCTAGGCAGGAAACCCTATACCATTTCAGACAAATGGCTATCTGACATCTTCTTAAAGACTTCCAGTGTTGGGGCATCCACAACTTCTGGAGGCAACTTCTGTTCCACTGATTAACTGTTCTAACTGTCAGGAAGTTTCTCCTCAGTTCTAAGTTGCTTCTCTCCTTGATTAGTTTCCACCCATTGCTTCTTGTTCTGCCCTCAGGTGCCTTGGAGAATAGTTTGACTCCCCTGAGATATTGAAAGACTGCTATCATGTGTCCTCTAGTCCTTCTTTTCATCAAACTAGACATACCCAGTTCCTGCAACCGTTCTTTGTATGTTTTAGCCTCCAGTCCCCTAATCCTCTTTGTTGCTCTTCTCTGCACTCTTTCTAGAGTCTCCACGTCTTTTCTACATCGTGGCGACCAAAACTTAATGCTGTATTCCAAGTGTGGCCTTACCACGGCATTACCAATTAAAATACTAAAATCCCTATCTAAAATTATTAACAATCCCATAGACGAGAGACTACCCTAGGCCGGCCAAGCAGAACAAATATGTTTTTAGTTTTAGACAGAAGGAGCGGAGGTCCGTAGTTGTTCTAATGTCGGGGGGAAGGTCGTTCCAGAGGGCTGGGCCCGCCACAGAGAGAGCCCTTCCCCTGGGCGTTGCCCGCTGACAAAGTCTAGTGGACGGCACCCGGAGAAGTCCCTTTCTGTGGGAGCGAATTGGCCATGTGGATGTATGAGGCAGGATCCGATCCTGCAAATAGCTAGGTCCCGAGCCATGGAGCGCTTTGAAGATGATAACTAAAACCTTGAAGCGCACCCGGAAGACGACAGGCAGCCAGTGCAGCTCGCGCAAGAGCGGTGTTACATGGGTAAACCTTAAGGTTCCCATAATTGCTCGCGCGGCTGCATTCTGGACTAGCTGAAGTCTCCGAGTGCACCTCAAGGGGAGCCCCATGTAGAGAGAGTTACAATAGTCCAGTCGGGATGTCACGAGAGCATGAGTGACTGTGCAAAGGGCGTCCCGATCCAATAGGGGGCGCAACTGGCGAACCAGGCGAACCTGGTAGAACGCCCTCCTGGCCACGGCTGTCACTTGATCTTCCATGGACAGCCGGGCATCCAGGAGGACACCCAAGTTGCGCGCCCCATCCACTGGGGCAAGATGTTCGCCACCAATGGCCAGCGATGGAATCAGCTGGTTGAATCGGGCAGCCGGAAACCACAGCCACTCGGTCTTGGTCGGGTTGAGCTTGAGTCCGTTTCTTCCCATCCAGACCCGTACGTCTTCCAGGCACTGGCACATCACCGCTACGGCATCGTTGGGGTGGTTTGGGGTAGATATATACAGCTGAGTGTCATCAGCGTAGAGATGGTACTCTACCCCAAAACCACGGATGATCTCACCCAGCGGCTTCATATATGTGTTAAACAGGAGAGGTGAGAGGACCGACCCCTGAGGCACCCCACATGTGAGAGGTCTCGAGGTCGACCTCTGCTCTCCTGTCAACACAAATTGCGATCGGCCAGAGAGGTAGGAGGAGAACCACCATAAAACGGTGCCTCCCACCCCCAACCCCCACAGCCGATGCAATAGGATACCATGGTCGATGGTATCAAAAGCCGCCGAGAGGTCTAATAGGACCAGGATGGAGGAACAACCCCCATCTCTCTACCCTGTAACGGGGCTTCCCGCAACCTCTGTTGAAGGAGGGAGCGGGTCACCCTAAACAGGGCGGCAGGGCGGTTTTCTGCGGATGCTGTGAGAGTGGCACAGTGATGACGTTTGGCTACTCTCAGCGCCACAATGTAAGTCCGTAAATGGGCTCTTACCTGTGTCCGGTCAGATTCGGAACGAGTAGACCTCCATCTTCTCTCTAGGCATCTCTTGTGGCGTTTCATCCCCCTTAGCTCCTCGGTAAACCAAGGAGCCAGGGTAGCTCGCCGCCGCAAGAGAGGCCGCAAGGGTGCAACCCGATCCAAGGCTCCGGTGGTCGCAGTATTCTATGCGGCCACGAGGTCCTCCATCGGGGCGTGGGTCAGGGGTACAGGAATTGCTTAGAGAGGGCTGCAAAGCACTGTGGAATGGTATATATGTCTATTGCTATTGTCCTGGGATCACATGATCCCCATTTGTGATCTTCCCAGCAAGCGTCTGTCAAGCAAAGTCAATGGGGGAAGCCATATTTGTATAGTGACTGCAATCCGGGTGGGTTGGTGCTGGCATTGCTGCTGGTTCGGTGCCTCAAAAATTTTGCATGTGCTTCAATACAATAATACAATACAATACAATACAATAGCAGAGTTGGAAGGGACCTTGTAGGTCTTCTAGTCCAACCCCCTGCGTGGGCAGGAATCTTATACCATTTCAGACAAATGGCTATCTAACAACTTTTTAAAGACTTCCAGGGTTGGGGCATTCACAACTTCTGGAGGCAAGCTGTTCCAGAGGTTAATTGTTCTAACTGTCAGGAAATTTCTCCTTAGTTCTAAGTTGCTTCTCTCCTTGATTAGTTTCCACCCATTGCTTCTTGTTCTGCCCTCAGGTGCCTTGGAGAATAGTTTGACTCCCTCTTCTTTGTGGCACTCTCTGAGATATCGGAACACTGCTATCATGTCTCCCCTGGTCCTTCTCTTCATCAAACTAGACATACCCAGTTCCTTCAATGCTTATGTGTATTATTATTGTTCAATAGAAATTTTTTTAAAGGGAAAAATACATATTAAGTTTGGATTGATGAAACGCCACCCCCAGAACCCATCAGAGAAAATAAACAAGCAAAGGCAACAACGGAAAGAGGAGAGACGAGGAGGGAAAGGAAGAAAGGGTAAAGTAGAGAAAGTAAGGGTGGGGAATTAAGAGTAGGAGAGAGGATAAGAAAGAAGAGAGGAGAGAAGGAGAGAGGAAAGAGAGGGGGAAAAGGGAGAAGAGAGGAGAAATGAGAGGAGGAAATAAGAAGGCAGAGAAGGGAGCTTGAGAAAGTAGAAGTGAGGCTGTTGCAAAATAAGATGGAGACACGGGGTGGCAAGAAAGCGATCCAAACTCTATCATACAGTATATATGTAAGAATGTGTATAGAGATTAATGATGAATAGATAAATGTTAAATAGTATGTATAAGAACGTATATCAATGAACGTTTTTGAAATGGGAAAATAAAAAAACTATTTATTAAAAAAAACTTTTTTGCATGTGTGTGCTTCTTTTCACTCACGCGCACACCAGACCAGGGGTGGGTTCCTGCCAGTTCTAAGCTCTTATAGAGAAGAGGTTCCACAAACCTCCAGGGCCGTTTAGAACCGGTTCCAGCTCCCTCCCCCCGTCCGTCCGCCCATCATCAAGAGGAAGAGCAAGAGGAGGAATTCTGGGAGTTGAAGTCCACAAGTCTTAAAGCTGTCAAGTTTGAACACCCCTGTGTGTTTCCTAAAGGGTGAGGGGTGCGAGGGTCTTGTAACTTGACAGCTTTAAGACTTGCATGCTTCAAATGCCAGAGTTTCTGAGCCAACATTTTGGTTGCTAAGCAAGAGCATTGTTAAGTGAGTTTCACCACATTTTACAAGTTGGCCACGCCCACCCAGTCACATGACTGCCAAGCCATTCCCACTTGGTCACGTGGCCGGCAAGCCACTCCCACCCAGTCACATGGCCGGCAAGCCACTCCCACAAAGCAGGCCACACCTACAGAAGAGGTTCTAAATTTTTTTGAAACCCAGCACTGCACCAGACGCACGCCAGTCTTCAAGGAAAATCAAAGTCCGGTTGTCTTTTGACGAAGCACCTTTGGAACAGCCATGACCTGGATGACTGAGAATCTCCACAGACATTTAGGCCTACAAGAGACCCGTGTAACAATTCCAGCAACTTATTGTTTGGAAATAATTGCCAAACATTGAGTCTGCTGAAACATTTAGTGGAAGTGCTTAGCAGTCCACTGGATGAATCCCATGGGGGCTACTCACCGATGGTAGGAGTACTAAATTTTAGCTCCTCTTATGGTGGTTGCTAGCAAGCAAGACAAACTGTGCTACTATCTGATTCTCATCCTACGAGCACGCTGAGGTTCACCGGAGCTAAAAAGCAATTCAGACGCTTGGCTGCAAGCATATTGAGGTGCAATTACTTCCCCAGGACCCAAGTTATTGCTACTCTTCATAAAATAACCCACCAGTAAAGTTCCCTAGCCACCCACGTATACCTGCAACTCCAGTGCCAAGAAAATAAAGGTAAAGGTTCCCCTTGCAGATATGTGCTAGTCGTTCCCAACTCTAGGGGGTGGTGCTCATCTCCGTTTCAAAGCTGAAGAGCCAGCGCTATCCGAAGATGTCTCCGTGATCATGTGGCCGGCATGGCTCAACACTGAAGGCGCATGGAACGCTGTTCCCTTCCCACCAAAGGTGGTTCCTCTTTTTCTGCTTGCATTTTTTATATGCTTTCAAACTGCTAGGTTGGCAGAAGTTGGGACAAGTAACGGGAGCTCACTCTGTTATGCGGCACTAGGGATTCAAACTGCTGAACTGCTGACCTTTCTGATCGATAAATTCAGCATCTTAGCCACTGAGCCACTGAGCCACTGCGTCCCGACGCCAAATAGACAGGCTTTATTTTTATGGACAGAAAACCGTTACTATGTGTTGTGGCCCAGCCGGCTCCGGATGAGCTGCTGATGGACTCCTCTAGTGAGGAGTCCTATGAGTCTGCTCTGGAGGAGGAGGGAGACCTTGAGGAAGCAAAGAGCCTGGCTGGCCACCAGGAGGCGCCTGGGTCTTGGAGCAGTGGGGAGGATCAGGGCCAGTTTGTCCCTGATGCTAGATTGCGAAGGGCTGAGCAGAGGAGGCAACAGCTATGCCAGAAGCGAGCTCGGAGGCCCTGAATTGGACTCAGCTGGTTAATGAATGGCCCCTCCCAAGAGTTGTTTATAAGGAAGTCTGTGAGGTGGAGTCATTTGCAGAGAACAACGTTTGAAGACAACTTTGTGTAGATTCTGGTTAGTCGTGTCTCAACAAGCTTTGTATTCGTTACGAGAAATTAAGACTCGCAGTCAAGGAGATAGTGGCAAGCAGCCAAGGGAGATAGTGGTAAGCAGCCAATCTTGTACCCATCGGTGGGGGCAGAACACTATGACTTTTTTATTTTATTTTTTTAATTTTAATTTTTTACATACCTTTACCGTCCATTTTGTAAGAGCTCTATTCATGACACCCGGTATTTCCCTACTGTTAAAAAATTGAACAATGCTATATTTCTCTTCCCCCGCCCCTCCATACACTTTTAGTTCAGTGGTTGGTTTTACTGAAATATCTTATTTTCCACATCCGAGGAAATAGTCCTTTAAAATGCTCTCATCGAAGATTCAAGGGAATAAGTACACGATTGCTTTTTCCTCAGAGTTAGTGTGAACTTTAGCTCCCTGATGAAAAAGAATCATAGGGCTGGAAGACACCTCGGAGGTCTTCCAGTCAACCCCCCTGCCCAAGGCAGCAATCCTTATGCCAACCTGGACAAATGGTTGTCCATGTTTTTTTCTAAAAAAAACCCTGTAATGACAGAGTTCCCAAAACTCCAGGATCACCTAAGTGTGAAGTGGGCAGCCATACAAATTAGATATAGGATAGATAGGTAGGTAGGTAGGTAGGTAGGTAGGTAGATAGATAGATAGATAGATAGATAGATAGATAGATAGAAGATAGAGAGAGAGAGAGAGAGAGAGAGAGAGAGAGAGAGAGAGAGAGAGAGAGAGAAATGATAGACAGACAGACATATAGATGAATGATAGATGAGAGACAGACATAGAGTTAGAGGCAGAGAGAGAGGGTGGGAGGGAGGGATAGGGATAGGAATGGATAGCTGGAGAGCTAGATAGATGGCTAGGTAGATAGATACTGATAGAGAGAGAGAGAGATGGAGAGGTATGGATGGCTAGATAGATTTATTTTATTTATTTATTTTATTACATTTATATCCCGCCCTTCTCCACAGAGGACCCAGGGCAGATGGATAAATGATAGCTGATGACAGGGATGATAGATAATAGATTAGGGATTAAAAACATCCGTGTAAAAATTCATAACAATAGATGTTTATAAATTTTCTGGAAAAGCAATGCTCAGAGTATGGATGTTCCTGATTTTGATGTAAATGTGGGTGGAGCAAACTTCTTTCTTTCTTTCACCAATAATGCCACCTGCTATAATGTGGATTTCCTTAGAGTAATGTTATGTTTAGAAAATGAGCCACATGTGTGATTTTCAATACTTCTCATTTATTCCCAGTTTTCTGCTTGCTTGGTTCGTTCCCCCACTGCCCTTTCACAGACTTTTGAGCAGAAGCACCGAACAAAGCCTGGTTACTGTTTGCATTTTCATCCTTGGAAGGTGACAAGGAGGAAAAAGGCAAAGAAGAAAGAAAGGAATCTGAAAAGAAAATGTACTATGGAACGTTGCACAAAGTGAGACAAGAAAGAAGGAATGGAGGGAGGAAGTAAAATAAGAAAGAAAGAAAGAAAGAAAAAAGAAGGAAGGAAGGAAGGAAGGAAAGAGGAGAGGAGAGGAGAGGGGAAAGAAGAAAAATATAGATAGATAGATAGATAGATAGATAGATAAGATAGATAGATAGATGATAGATAGATAGATAGATAGATAGATAGATAGATAGATAGATAGATAGATAGATAGATAGATAGATAGGGGCAGGGACAGGGACAGGGATAAGGATGGATGGATACATACATACATACATATACATACAGTTTTGGTCACCATGATGTAGAAAAGATGTGGAGACTCTGGAAAGAGTGCAGAGAAGAGCAACCAAGATGATTAGGGGACTGGAGACTAAAACATATGAAGAACGGTTGCAGGAACTGGGTATGTCTAGTTGGATGAAGAGAAGGACCAGGGGAGACATGATAGCAGTGTTCCGATATCTCAGAGGGTGCCACAAAGAAGAGGGAGTCAAACTATTCTCCAAGGCACCTGGGGGAATTGAAAAATTGGAGTTGAATTGGTTTGAAAAAATACAGGTAGAAAAATGGTCTACGGAAGTAAGGGGAACATGTAAAATAGGCAGAAGTAAAACTGAATTTGAAAGTTTAGTATCTCAAATTATCAAGGATGAAATTGGGTTAAAGGGACTCGTTAGTAAGATATATAAGATTATAAACTTTGATGGAAATCCACAAATGGTAATGAAGACGAATTGGGAGGAAGAATTTAAGATTAAAATATTAGACTCGGATTGGAATGTGAATTGGAAAAGTCGAATTATGAGGATTATGTCTATAAGGATTAAAGAGCACAACTTTAAGGTTGTTTGGAAATGGTATTGGACTCCATTAAGGTTATCATTGATGGACAAAAAAATCAGTAATAAATGTTGGAGATGTAATATGGAAGTGGGAACTTATGAACATATGTGGTATAAATGTGAAAAAATTAAAAAGTTTTGGCAACAATTGGAGGAAATGATGTTTGAAATGATGAAGAAAAGAATAACTTTGAGATCAGAAACTATATTATTACTGATAATTAAGGAATTAGAATTAACAAAATATGAGAAAGAACTGATTAGAATTATGATTATAATGGGTAGAATTATAATAGCAAGATACTGGAAAATAGAGGTAAATATTAAAATAGAAGAGTGGTATTGTGAAATGTGGAAATTAGCCTTAAATGATAAAATGACTTGTGATATTAAATTCAGAGAGGGGGTCTATAAAAAAGACATTTTTTGGAAGATTTGGAACCCATTTGTGGACTATGCACTTGGAACTTTGGATGCCTCGACACCTGTACCCAGGGAACGCGGATTTTGGAGATCTTAAAGACAATTGAAGATATCCAAAGAACCAACTCTTCCTTTCGTTTTGTATAGCACTGGGTGGATTATTGTTAAAAAAAAAAGTAAATTTTATGTGTAGATGTATAATTTGTGGAAAAGTATAATAAAAAATAATAATAATTAATAAAAACAAGGCACCTGGGGGCAGGACAAGAAGCAATGGGTGGAAACTAATCAAGGAGAGAAGCAACTTAGAACTAAGGAGAAATTTCCTGACACTTAGAACAATTAACCTCTGGAACAGCTTGCCTCCAGAAGTTGTGAATGCCCCAACCCTGGAAGTCTTTAAAAAGATGTTAGATAGCCATTTGTTTGAAATGGTGTAGGGTTCCTGCCCACGCTGGGGGTTGGACTAGAAGACCTACAAGGTCCCTTCCAACTCTGCTATTGTATTATTATTGTATTATTATTGTATATATAGATACCGATAGATAGATAGATGATAGATAGATAGGCGAGAGAGAGATAGGGACAGGGATAGGGATAAAGATGGATGGATAGATACATAGATAAATATCGATAGATCGATAGATAGATAGATAGATAGATAGATAGATAAATATATATAGAGATAGAGGGATAGAGATAAGGATGGATGAATAGAGACATAGATAGATACTGATAGATAGATAGATAGATAGATAGATAGAGAGAGAGAGAGAGAGAGAGAGAGAGAGAGAAAGAAAGAAAGAAAGAAAGAAAGAAAGAAAGAAAGACAGCCAGATAGATGGATGGATGGATGGATGGATGGTAGATGAGAGACAGACATAGATAGAGATAAATGTAGTCTCAATTTCTTGTTTATAAGTGCTAAACTCCAAGACTGGCGGAAGAGATAATTACTCACTCCAGGATGTAATAAAGAGACATTGAGTTTTTTATAATGGAAAATCCCACGTGTAAACAGTTTTTCTCAGTGTTTACAGCTTTCAAGGGGTGTTTAAAAGAAACAGAAACAATGTCCTCATAGAAGAATAACAACTTCAGAGATGTAAAGGGTTCCCTTTGTACCAACTGCGGAGGATTTTATTGGCAAGCGAAGCCATCACAAAAAAGCACACAAGAGGTACTGAAAATGATTTTTTTTTGCTTTTGGAGGGGGTTGTTATTTGCTTTTTGTTCTTTCTGAAGCTAGGAGTTTTTCCAGGAGTAAACAGCTCTGAAGTTTGCTACTGGTTTGCTTCATGCGCCTGAGGTCCAAACGCACACAAAGCATGTCAAACTTGCACACGCACACCGCAGGTGCAAAGAAGCCTTTCCTGAGTCTGCAAAGATAGGTAGAACAGTGTTTGTGTGTGTGTTTGTGTGTGTGTCAATAGCTGTGCCGGATTTCCTGCTTTCTAGCGAATATAAATCATGTGGCACAGCTGATCATCGGAACTTTAAAAAAACGTTTTAAAGCATTTTTTTTAACTGCCTAGATTTTGATATAATTTTAATAGATTAGGCAATGGATTTTAAAATTTTATTAGTGCGAATATTTTAGCACCGGTCACTTAATTTAATTACTTTTTAATGTTGTGACTGTATTTATTGTTGTTTGCTTGTGTCATTTTTAACTTCCTGTGCACCGCCCTGAGTCCGATTGGGGAGATAGGAGCGGTATAGAAATTGAATAAACATAAACATACCTATTTGCCTGAACTGGTAGTAAAAAACATGGTAAAAAAAGTTTTAAAAAGTTTCAACAATCAGCTGTGCAACAATCAGCTGTGCTGCGTGATCTCTGAATATAAATCATATGGCACAGCTGATTGTCTCACAGCTGACTAACGGTTCGCTCCAGCTGGTGGCATTTTTTATTACCAGTTCAGCCAAACCCAGAGGTGGGTTCCTACCGGTCTGGACTGGTTCGGCAGAGGAGGTAGTAACTCAGCCTGGACCATCCCCAAGAGATGGTTGTCCAGTCTCCCCTTTTATATCTACACTCAAGGTCAGGTTTTCACTGCTGAATTGTTTCAATAACTGAGACATTTTTTTCTCTAACATTCAAGCTACATTTTCTTTATTGCACTTGAAATCCATAATTTCAATGCAGCATCCTCTGGATTGGCCTCACGGGCAAATGCCCGCAGGGTTTTTCCAGCCGTTATAATTTTGAAATAGAATTGTATGTAATTTGGGGGCATCTGTCTTTGAAATGTTGAACAGTCATTAAGTGACCTGCCGTGTCTTGAGGGCTACCTGTAGGTAGGAAGGTCAAGGGAAGGAAGAAATATCCTGAACTGATCATTGAAATATCCTGAGCCGAGGTGGCGCATTGGTTAGAGTCAGAGGTGGGTTGCCAATTTTTTTACTACTGGTTCGGGCGTGCTCCTGCGTGCGTGCGACGCTTCTGTGCATACGCAGAAGTGTCAGGGGCCCACGGTGGGCAGAACCTCCAGCTGCTGCTGCTACCGGTTCGCCCGATCCGGGTTGAACCAGCAGCAACCCACCTGTGGTTAGAGTGCAGTACTGCAGGCGACTTCAGCTGCAGTTCGGCAGTTCAAATCTCACCGGCTCCAGGTTGACTCAGCCTTCCATCCTTCCAAGGTGGGTTAAAGGAGGGCCCAGATTGTTGGGGGCAAGAGGCTGACTCTGTAAATTGCTTAAAGAGGGCTGTAAAAGCACTATGAAGCGGTTTATAAGTCTAAGTGCCATTGCTATTTTGTTTCAACATTTAAGATGTAAAAAAAAAAAAATCCCGGGGGTACATTTCCCGCTATTTTGGTGGAGCCAATTAAACTTATTTTTAAACACGTCCCTTTCCAGATGCTTGTCAACGCAGCTCAACACCGTGTCAAAGCACTGTTTTTTGGGAGAAGCTACGTAAACAGTGACTGTGATTATTGAATCGTTTTGTTTAGAGGCGCCAGATGATCGAAGGACACAAGCAGACTGAATACAAAAACTCAATTTAAGTTTTTATGGATTCTTTCCTTTGGCAGCTTTCCTCCTTACAAATAAAAGAGAGTATTTGTAGCTCAGAGTTGAAACAGGCATGCGCAGTGATGATGTTACCTAGCTGGGTAATGAAACGTCTGCAAGAGAACAATCAAGGTCGGAGAGCACCAAGGACACCACAGTCGCCCTCCTCCTCCTCCTCCCCCTCCCTGCAAATCCCATTCCCTTTTGGCACTGTTGGTGTTACCTAGTTGGGTAATGTAATGTCTGCAATAAAACAGTTAGGTTCAGAAAGCACCAAGGACCTCACAGTCCTCCTCCTCCTCCTCCTCCCCCTCCTCCTCCCCCTCCTCCTCCTCCTCCTCCTCCTCCTCTTCATCTTCCTCCTTCTCCTTCTTCTTCCTCCTCTTCCTCCTCTTCCTCCTTCTCCTCCTTCTCCTCCTCCTCTTCTTCTTCCTCCTCCTCCTCCTCCTCTTCCTCCCTGCAAATCCCATTCCCTTTTGGCACTGTTGGTGTTACCTAGTTGGGTAATGTAATGTCTGCAATAAAACAGTTAGGTTCAGAGAGCACCAAGGACCTCACAGTCCTCCTCCTCCTCCTCCTCCCCCTCCTCCTCCTCCTCCCCCTCCTCCTCCTCCTCCTCCTCCTCTTCATCTTCCTCCTTCTCCTTCTTCTTCCTCCTCTTCCTCCTCTTCCTCCTCCTCCTCCTCCTCCTCCTCCTCTTCTTCTTCCTCCTCCTCCTCCTCCTCTTCCTCCCTGCAAATCCCATTCCCTTTTGGCACTGTTGGTGTTACCTAGTTGGGTAATGTAATGTCTGCAATAAAACAATTAGGTACAGAGAGCACCAAGGACCTCACAGTCCTCGTCCTTCTCCTCCTCCTCCTCCTCCTCCTCCTCCTCCTCCTCCTCCTCCTCCTCCTCCTCCTCCTCCTCCTCCTCTTCATCTTCCTCCTTCTCCTTCCTCCTCTTCCTCCTCTTCCTCCTCCTCCTCCTCCTCCTCCTCCTCCTCCTCCTCCTCCTCCTCCTCTTCCTCCCTGCAAATCCCATTCCCTTTTGGCACTGTTGGTGTTACCTAGTTGGGTAATGTAATGTCTGCAATAAAACAATTAGGCTCAGAGAGCACCAAGGACCCCTCTTTCCCCCTTAAGCACTAGAACCTACTAAAGGTGGACGGATTTAGTTACAGTGATGACAGAAACACCATTGGAAGACCTGAAAGATCAGGTTAGGGGCGAATCAGCGTGGAGAAAGTCTATTTATGAAGAGTTGACAATGGCTCGATCTCCTATAATCAGTCAATCAGAATTATTGCCTGTCACCAGCCTTCTGCACATTTCCATAACAATTCCTTTCGAATATTTCTGATAGCACCGTAAGCATATTTTAGTACAGCAAGTGCTTTGAAAGTACTATTTGTGGCATTGTTGCTTTCTCTGATGCATCCTCCCATACCTCTGTAGCTTCCGTGATGATCCACCCCTGCAAACATCTCTTGCAAAGAATGCCTGCCGTGTACCCTAGTTTTAGTGGAAAATTTCAGTGATTCAGTCAACGCATCCGACTGAAGTAAGGCTAGATCAGATAACAGATTAACAGAGTTGGAAGGGACCTTGCAGGACGTCTAGTCCAACCCCCTGCCCAAGCAGGAGACCTTACATCTGCCTCTACCTAGGATTGAACTCACAACCTCCTGATTGGGAGGTGAGAGCTCCACCTCTAGGCCTCAGGAAACAATGGGTGAATATTGCCTATATTGTCAGGGTCAGCTGTACTGTTTTACTCTGACCACTTCTTTCAGACATATAGAAGCTGCCTGCCAGAAAGCTTAGTGGTCAGTCAAACAGAATCCACCTCACCTGTGTCAACCATGCAGGGAACCTGGCTGAGGCCATCTTGGAGGCTTCAGGGGTTGCCACACAACAGAGGGAGCGGGGACATAGCTAGATGGGGTTTTGTAGCCTCTCTTGCGGGGTGCCACAGGGGTCGGTCCTCTCGCCTCTCCTGTTCAACATCTACATGAAGCCGTTGGGCGAGATCATCCGTGGTTTCGGGGTGGAGTTCCATCAGTACGCTGACAATACTCAGCTGTACATCTCTACCCCGGACCACCCCAACGATGCCGTGGAAGTGATGTCCCGGTGTCTGGAGGCCGTGCGAGTCTGGATGGGGAGAAACAGGCTCCGACTCAACCCGTTCAAGACCGAGTGGCTGTGGCTTCCGGCGTCACGATATAGCCAGTTGGTACCATCGCTGGCTATTGGGGATGAGTCATTGGCCCCTACAGAGAGGGCTCGCAACTTGGGCATCCTCCTGGACTCTTGGCTGTCTCTAGAAGACCATATGACAGTCGTGGCCAGGGGGGGCTTTCTATCAGGTTTGCCTGATACGCCAGTTGCGCCCCTTTCTGGATCGTGACACTTTACGCACGGTCACTCAAGCCCTCGTCATCTCCTGTCTGGACTACTGCAATGCTCTCTACATGGGGCTTCCCTTGAGGTGCACCCGGAGGCTCCAGTTGGTTCAGAATGCGGCTGCGCGCGGGATTCTGGGAGCGTCTAGATGCTCCCATGTGACACCTCTCCTGTGCGAGCTGCACTGGCTGCCTGTGGCTTTCCGGGTGCGCTTCAAGGTATTAGTAACCACCTTTAAAGCGCTCCATGGCAAGGGACCTGGTTACTTGCAAGACCGCCTCCTGCTACCAAATACCACCCACCGTCCAGTTCGCTCCCACAGAGAGGGCCTCCTCAGGTTGCCGTCGGCCAGGAAATGTCGGCTGGCGACCCCCAGGGGGAGAGCCTTCTCTGTGGCAGCTCCTGCCCTCTGGAATGACCTACCCCCTGAACTACAGACAACCATGGACCTGCGCCTTTTCCGTCAGGCCTTGAAGACTTATTTATTTCGTGCGGCCGGCCTGGCATAGTTTTTAATGGTATAGTTTTGAATGGTATTTTAGCAGGGATTTTAACAAGGTTTTAAGACAGGCTATTTATCATTGAATGCATTTTTAAAGGTTTCTATGTTTTTTACTTGTGACTTTATTGTTGCCTGTATACCGCCCTGAGTCCCGGAAGGGAGAAGGGCGGTATAGAAATTTAAACAATAAATAAATAAATAAATAGATAGATAGATAGATAGATAGATAGATAGATAGATAGATAGATAGATAGATAGATAGATAGATAGATAGATAGAGTTTTCCTGTGGGAACAAAGGACATTCTCACAGGAGGCTGGGCAGAGGAGGAGTAAAGTAACCAGGCAACCAGCCAGCACCTGGATTGGACAGCGTGACCAGTGACTTGGGGAAAAGGGAAACGTTTATTTTTGATGAGGTAAAAGCCGCGGGAACTTTCAGAGTTGGCTTTCACCAGTTGTGCCAATATGATGTACCCAATAAATTGTTCTTTGAGGAATTTGTCTGCCTCGGAGTTCTGCTTTCTATGAGTGCATTGCTTGAATTGCTGATATCCTGGAAGGGGCATGTGGCTATTAACACTCAATACTAGCAATAGTATCCTATTTTCTTTACTACCAGTTTGGTAGCAGGAGACATGATGATATCTGAGTGGGTGGGCGGAGCCTCGTGCTGCCGCCACTACCAGTTCGCCCTAACTGGTGTGAATTGGCAGCATGCCACCTCTGCTCAAAACGAAGCACCAAGACAGATCCTAATCATTTCGAATAGCGGTTAGAATCATGTATGAGATTCAAGGAAAGTCTGAGCTTGATTGATTCCTCAAGGCTTGGGATCTTCTTTGTCCATTTTTGTCAGTGCCTTCTTGCAACAAATAGGTCTTTAGCCTTGCCATTTCTGCATTTGATTACAGGCTCATCTGGCTGCAATTAACCAACCAATGTTAAAACAAATCCTCATTTGGGTCTGCTCAACTCTTCTACTCCTTTCGTTCAAGGAACCTCCACCTTTTCTTTCTTCTATCTGACATCCTCAGTTTAATGAAATGCTCTTTCTTCTCCTTCGTTGCAATGAACAAGCTGATTATTTTAGGACTGCGCTTTTAGAGCTAGACAAAGTCTGTGGAGCTGTGGTTTAATGTATTACAAGAAACCCAACTTAGTAAATCATGTAAACCAAGAGATGGTATTAACTCACAATATAATTGATTCATTTGAACATGACAAGGTGAGTGTCATTGGTCATCCCACATTGCAATGAACAAAGACATGCATTCAATTTTGCCACTGTTATGATTGTTGGCCGAGCAGGGACAAAAATAGCTACAGAAATAAGCAGAATATCTTAAAAGAGAAAAAGACCAAATTTGGTGGGCTATAGATTTGGCATACAGAATTAATTCAACATATGCTAGAATTCATAACCTCCCAAGGGAGGTTCATGTTAAATTTTTCAGGAGATCCACGAGGGATGAGGTGCTGAGGGCACAAAGGGGGGTGGGGGCTGAGATACCATGATAAAGATGTAGTTATTCTGAAACAAATTCCCCCCAAAAATAAGAGAAGCAAGAAGAAAATTGTCCTTTCTGTCTAAAAAACTATACAATAAAGGGATTTGGTTCAAATGGTTGCCACCAGATGGAATGTTGATCTTCTGGGAGGGAGATAAGATTAAAATCAAAACATTAATTGAGGCGGAAGCCTTTTTGAATAAGCTCGTCTCCCTCCTGGAGGACAGAGATGATGGAGGCGGAGAAAAAGCAGAAGGAGCCATGGCCCCGCCAGGAGACGGGGAGGGAGGAAATGATGTCAAAAAGACTTAGATCACAAAAATGAGCTCAGTGGAATTATTATTATAACTGTGGATATGGAGAAATGGCAAAGGAGAAAAAAAAGATTGAACAGACGATCGACACAATGTGAAAATATGTTTTTGCTTATCCTTTATATTATTTGTAAAACTGTAATCTTGTATTTTTAAAATATCTAAATTGTAACCTGTGAGGAGTGGGAGGGCCACCATTGCCAGCATGAAACCACCAAAATTTTCTATACACCCTATTCCTTTTCCCCGTGTATATTTTAAAAACCAATAAAAAAAATTATTCAAAAAATAATAGCTACAGAAATGATCGGAACCAGTCAATAAAAGTGCTAATTTACCACCATCCTACCAGGCACTTAGGAGCTGAAGGCACAGCATCACAAGGAAATAACCATTAACAATTTAATAGCCAGCCATCAATCCCCTAATTGACAACTAAAAGTCACACATAACCAGGCACTATATGTAAAACAGCCTGGTGCACATATTTTGGACAGAGAAGCTCCCTGATGATGGGCTCCAGCTGAAGACCAAAAGCTTGGAAGAATAAAAAAAAAGCTTTACTGACTCACATTGGATTCTGCAACGCTATCCTGGGTCATGTATCTTTACCTTCATTCCTATGAGTATCATACTCCAGGATTCAGATTGACTCAAAGAATTGCTGCAGCTGAACCTGTGGAATGCTAGTCTCAGGAGACACCAAACCCAAGGTCAAATCCAGGCACCATCTGAGCAGCTGGATCAGTCAGATGATGAGGCATGGGTTCAGTGACACCCCTGCTTTAGCATGAGTTTGCTGAATAGCGAAAGTCCCGGTTTTCTGCAAACAGACACAACTGCAGCCGTGTTGCTGAGTGAAAAAGTTAGATCATGTGACCACCGAGAAGGCCTGACCATTAGAACTTTGAATCTGGATTGTAAGTCCCCTATTTTTGTTCGGTCAGAACTTTGATTGGAAACGGATTACAACCTTTACATCAGTGGTGGGTTTCTGCAGGCTCGCACCTACTCGCGAGAGCCAGTTGGTGAAATTTAGAGAACCGGTGAGAGGGGGTTCCACCGGCGTACCTGGAAGTAAATCTGACCTGCCGCTGCCAGTGACCCAATGGGAAGGAAAGGAAAGGAAGGAAGGAAAGAAAGAAAGAAAGAGAGAGAGAGAGAGGAAGGAAGGAAGGAAGGAAGGAAGGAAGGAAGAATTTACATCACAATTGAGTCCAAAATTTTGGTTGCTAAGCAAGAGTGTTGTTAAATGAGTTTCACCACATTTTAAAAGGTGTCCACTCCCACCCTGTCACATGACTGCCAAGCCACACCCACAAAATAGGTCACACCCACAGAGTAGGTTCTAAAAAATTTGAAACCCACCACTGCTTTACATGCATGTTCATAGTATGTCAGAAACATCTGGTTGCTAAATTCTTAGAGGAGACCTCAGAAAAGAGAACATTTAACTGTTAAAATTGGAAAGGACCTTGAAGAACAAATAATCTAACCCCTATTCAATGCTGGAGTTTTCCTTGATGATGTTACGTAGTTTGGTGATAATAATAATAATAATAATAATAATAATAATAATAATAATAATAATAATAATAATCGATCACCTGATCAGTGGGTGCAGCAAAATTTCACAAACTGACTACCTACAATGCCATGACCACATTGCTAAGATCATTCACTGGAAATTGTGCCAGAAGTTTGGATTTGAGTACAGCAAAAATCACTGGGAACATCAGGTTGAGAAAGTTTTAGAGAAGGAGAAAGTCAAGATCTTGTGGGACTTCAGAATTCAGACTGACAGGCACTTGCCCTACAACACACCTGATATAACAATAATTGAAAAGAAAAAAAGTATGGTTCGTTGACATTGCAATACCTGGTGATGCACGAATTGAAAATAAGCAGAGCAAGAAAAAAAATCACAAAATATCGGGACTTGCAAATTGAAGTTGAGCGACTGTGGAAGAGAAAGTCGTGTGTTATCCCCATTGTGATTGGAGCCCTTGGAGCAATACCTAGGGGACTGCCTCGCTATGTGGAGGTTCTACGGACTTGAGCATTCTGACTCTACAAAGGGCCACCCTGCTTGGAACTGCTTATATCCTCCGACATTACCTTGACAGTTCCTAGGTCCTTGGTTAGGACTCGAGCTGTTGAGCTACCAACCAGCCCCAAAGACTGTGAATCTCACCAAAGATTAACCAAATAATAATAATAATCTTTATTGCCATTGCACTAAAATTACAATGAAATTGGTTGAATGTCTTGAATGGTCTGCAAGAAAATAATAACCAAGCTCAGAGAGCACCAAGGGCACCCCACCCCCAGTCCTCCTCTTCCTCCTCTTCCTCTTCCTCCTCCCTGCAAAACCCACTCCCTTCTAGCACTGATGATGTTACCTAGTTTGGGTAATGAAACACCTACAAGAAAACCACCAAGCTCAGAGAGCACCAAGGACCCCCACAGTTCAACCCTGAGCTACTGTATAAATATTCTCTTCTATCCATTCCCCATTTTAGCACCATTTTATAATGTCTTGGTAAGACCACACTTGGAATATTGCATCCAGTTTTGCTCACCAAGACATGAAAAGATATCAAGACTCTAGAAAGAGTGCAGAGAAGAGCAACTAAGAGGATTAGAGGACTGGAGGCTAAAACATATGATGAACAGTTACAGGAATTGGGTATGCCTAGTTTAATGAAAAGAAGGACTAGGGGCAGTGGTGGGTTTCAAATTTTTTAGAACCTACTCTGTAGATGTGGCCTATTTTGTGGGAGTGGCTTGGCACTCATGTGACAGGGTGGGAGTGGCCACCTTTTAAAATGTGGTGAAACTCATTTAACAACTCTCTTGCTTAGCAACCAAAATTTTGGACTCAATTGTGATGATAAATTCTTTCTTTCTTTCTTTCTTTCTTTCTTTCTTTCTTTCTTTCTTTCTTTCTTTCTTTCTTTCTTTCTTTCTTTCTTTCTTCCTTCCTTCCTTCCTTCCTTCCTTCCTTCCTTTCCTTCCTTCCTTTCCTTTCCTTTCCTTTCCTTCCCGTTGGGTCACTGGCAGTGGCGGGCCAGATTTACTTCCAGGTATGCCGGTGGAACCCCCTCTCACCGGCTCTCTGAATTTCACCAACCGGCTCTCGCGAGTAGGTGCGAGACTGCAGAAACCCACCACTGACTAGGGGAGACATGATAGCAGTCTTCCAAGTGGTTGCCAGAAAGGTTAGTTCTAACCTATAGAAGAGGTTAGAACTGGCAGGAACCCACCCCTGCTGTGTAGGGTGCAGTGGTGGGATTCAGCCAGTTCGCACCTATTCAGGAGAACCGGTTGTTAACTTTCTAAGCAGTTCGGAGAACCGGTTGCTGGAAGAAATCTCCTTTTGTTTTTTTCCACTTTCCAGGGCTAATCCTGTAAGGAAGGCAGGAAGGAAACATTCTGGTGTTGTTTCTAGCCTCATCTTTATTGCCCTGCTTACAGAAAATAAGTTAAGAAGAGGATTGTTGTAGTATTAGGTATGGTATGTATTAGTATTAGTATTAAGAATAGGTAAAATAATAAATATGGCTGTAAATTGTAATTGTCATTACATAAAATACTTGCACAAAATAAATGTACCCAGATGGCACACTGTTTAATGGAAGATGATGTTTGAATTAAAATAAAATACATATGAAAAAGAATGATATGTAGCATCTTCAGGTAAATAAGAGACTCATCAGATCATGGCGAATTCTTTGATGAAGGTGCACTCTAGAAAGAGTGCAGAGAAGAGCAACAGAGGATTAGGGGACTGGAGGCTAAAGCATATGAAGAAAGGTTACAGGAACTGGGTATGTCTAGTTTAATGAAAAGGAGGACTAGGGGAGACATGATAGCAGTCTTCCAATATCTCAGGGGTTGCCACAAAGAAGAGGGAGTCAAACTATTCTCCAAAGAACCTGAGGGCAGAACAAGAAGCAATGGGTGGAAACTAATCAAGAAGCAACTTAGAACTGAGGAGAAATTTCCTGACAGTGAGAACAATTAATCAGTGGAACAGCTTGCCTCTAGAAGTTGTGAATGCCCCAACACTGGAAGTCTTTAAGAAGATGTTGGATAGCCATTTGTCTGAAATGGTATAGGGGTTCCTGCCTGGGCAGGGGGTTGGACTAGAAGACCTCCAAGGTCCCTTCCAACTCTGCTATTGTATTGTATTGAAGGGGGCACATGCATTGTTAGTTCATCCCACTGCAGGTAGGATTGGAAACACTTGCAAATGAATCCTTGGAGATCCATCTGGCTGCTGATACTCATACACATTTGAAGGAATGAACCAATAGATGAACTCATACTGCTGGGAAAATTTTCTGATTAAAAAAAAATGGAGATAGCAATCTACTTAACAGAACATATGCTTGGAAATAGAACCAATCCCATTAAGGAATATCTAGAGAGCTTCCTTTGTTAATCAATGCTACTTCCTTAATTGGCATTGTTGGTCTTTTTTGGACTATAAACATCTGTTAAGAGTACCTAGTGACAGATGTTCAACATTACAAACGGGAAAAGATGGTTTATTAGAAAAATGATGGACTTAAATAAAACACCTGGGTCTTTTCTGTTCTCATGATGAGGGAGCAGGAAGAACAGAATGCTACTTTACCTTTCTGTAGGAATAAACAGGATGGGAAGTTGTTAGAAGTTAAAGTATTCTCTGTTGACTTGTGAGCATCCCGGAGAGCAGGATTAATGGAAAAGATTTTAGAACCATCACGAAAAGGAGATCTATTTACAGGAAATGCTTGGGAAGGGTAATTCAAAAGGTTGAGACTCTAGAACAGGGGTAGTCAACCTTTTTATACCTACCACCCACTTCTGTATCTCTGTTAGTAGCAAAATTTTCTAACCGCCCACCGGTTCCACAGTAATGGTGATTTATAAAGTAGGGAAATCAATTAAATTAAAAAAAGGAAAGTGCTTCAGCATCAGACAAACCCCTTACCTACCCACCATGAAAGCTGGAATGCCCACTAGTGGGCGGTAGGGACCAGGTTGACCACCACTGTTCTAGAAAGAGAGCAGCGATGAGCAACAAAAGTGATTAGGGAAGTGGAGGTTAAAGCATACAATGAATGTTTGTGGGAACTGGGTATGTCTAGCTAGGGGTAGTCAAACTTTTTATACCTACCGCCCACTTTTGTATCTCTGTTAGTAGTAAAATTTTCTAACCGTCCACCAGTTCCACAGTAATGGTGATTTATAAAGTAGGGAAGTCAATTAAATTAAAAAAAGGAAAGTGCTTCGCTTCAGTATCGGAGAAAACCCCTACTGCCCACCATGAAAGCTGGAACGCCCACTACTGGGCGGTAGGGACCAGGTTGGCTACCCCTGGTCTAGCCTAACGAAGAGAATAAGGTAGTGACATGATGGCACTTTTCCAATATTTGAGGGACTGGCCACCTAATGAGAAAGAAGGACTCACTGGAGAAGAGCTGGGGACAACTGAGGGCAAAAGGAGAATGGGATGGCAGAGAATGAGGTGGCTGGATGGAGTCACTGAAGCAGTAGGAATGAGCTTCAATGGACTCCGGCGGATGGTAGAGGACAGGGAGGCCTGGAGGAACGTTGTCCACAGGGTCGGGATGGGTCAGACACGACTTCACGACTAACAACAACACAGAGAATTCAGCAGTTGTGGGTGCTCCATCACTAGAGCAGGGGTCTTCAACCTTTGCAACTTTAAGTCTGAAGGACTTCGGCTCCCAGAATTCTCCAGCCAGCAAAGCTGGCTGGAGAATTCTGGGAGCCGAAGTCCTTCAGACTTAAAATTGCAAAGGTTGGAGACCCTTGCACTAGAGGATTTTGTGGGAAGCGGCCGCCACCCCCCCCTCCTAGAAGAATGAAATATTTTGAGGACTATTAAAAAAGGCAGAATATTATTTTACCCTAAATGAGAAATGGAGAGGCATGGGTTTTTTTAAAGGCAGGAAGCAGACTCAGTCTTTCTTAAGCAGATATTTCGTGCTCATTAAGAAAGATTTGGCCAGCCTACTCAGAAAACAGCTCCAGTCTCCCTGCCCACAAGCAGAAACTGAGGAGGCTACCTTTTAGAAATGCAGTTTTGGTAATCCATTCAAGACAGGACATTTTGAAACAAAGGCAGAATGGTAGGATTAGAAGCAGCCCAGAACAGTCCAAAGCTCCTTCATTGCACCCCACCCCTCCAGAGCAGTCCAAATTTCAACCAAATTAGCTCAGACAAGCACCTAGGATTTGCATTTCCTCTGTTGCCTATAGAACCAGCTATGACCCCTACATGACCTCGAAGGAATCTGGCAACAGCCGATAAAATATTAGAGGACATCTTCTTGCACAGGAGCAGGAAACTCAAATGCAAAGCCCAAAGAAGATATAAAACTCCCACCCACTCGCAACTCCATTTTGTCAGCTGCCCAGAATCACATGTGGTTCTGCTTCATCAATAAACCATCTTTCCAATCGGCCTCCATGTTGTTTCCAGCTTTTTTCTCCCAGCTTGGAATTGAGCCAGATGAATATTTCTTCCAAAGCTTTCAAAAAGAGGCTGACAATCATGTATCTAAATAGTACAGGGTGTCAACTCATGAAGCATTGGCATGTCTGTTATCAAGTTGCCATGGTGAGGAAAGGGGTGGGGGGAGGGAGCGCATTCACACATACCTTTCGCTAGAGTTGGATCTCAGATCATTACAGCAGGCTTGTGAGGCGTGCACCTTGTTGGAGAATGTGATTTATGACACAGACTGAGGGGAGGGAAGAAACAGGGGCAAAGTTCACCCATAATTTAAATGACGTTACAAGATCTGATTGCAATGGGGTATTGCTGAAATGGTATTCCTAATAAATGACTGGGGTGTTTTTTGGAACTTGGCTCGAGGGTCATGAATTAATTAGGGCATTTTTCGGAATCTTTCTGCTCGAGCAAGGGGTTAGACTAGAAGCCCTCCAATGTCCCTTCCAACTCTATTGTTCTATTTTCTAGCACTGGGGACCAAAGACACACTTAACTCTAAGCCATTTCTACCTCTATATTGTGAAAGTGAGAGTTTCATTCTACAGGCCAAATTTCTCATTTCCTACATTTGCGCTGTGCCACCAACCATACAAATCATCAAGGAAAATGGATTTGCCCTTGTGCAGAAAATGTTCTCTTATTAAAAGAGGCACTCTTTTATTTTATGAGGCTGTAATTCAGATGCCACTAATCTCATACTGGAAAACCCCGTGGGCTTTCACTGAAAGGTTCATTTAATTAACTCCAAGCAGTTTGATTCTAAGAGTATTGGATTAAATTAATGTGATTTACCAGAAAAGTCCTGAAAAAAAAGTTCTCATCACCCAGCTAACTAGTCCTGTTTGGTGTATGGCCAGTGCTTCCCCATTGAAAACTTTTGAAATTGTTCAACTAATTTTACATTTGAATCAATTAGTTCCCGGGTGTTGGGACATATAGTTTTGTTAGCTACAATGCAGAAATGGCTCATCACTGTCTTTTGCAGAATATCTTTTATCGTTGCTGTCCAGCAGATAATCCTGGGGTTTTCTAGAGCAAATCAATGTTTTTTTATTTATTCATTCACTAGCTGGATACCTGTGCTTTGCAATGAAACTATGTGATTGGGCAATGCAAGAGAAATCCAGTTCACTCCAGTTCAATCCGTTGGCTCAGTGGTGGTCTGTTATTGAAATACAGAAGGAAATATAGCTCCTGCTACTTTGAGTCTGTCGCAGTTCCATAGATGGAAGGAGTAGGCATTTTGGTGAGATACTGGTGTTTAGTACTGTAAGGATCCCCAGACCACTCCTAAGTGAAGGAGTGGAATGTCTGCCAGTTTGAACTGAGGTAACGGAATGTGAGGCAACTGGCTGTTGGAACAGAGTTCTTTTTAGGTGGGGAGGGGGAGTTGAATATCTAACTCCATAGCATCAGAGTGTGTTAATATAAGGCAACTGGCTGTTGGAACAGGGTTCTTTTTAGGTGGGGAGGGGGAGTTGAATATCTAACTCCACAGCATCAGAGCGTGTTAATATAAGGCAAATGGCAGTTGGAGCAGAGTTCTTTTCAGGTGGGGAGAGGGAGTAGAATGTCTAACTCCTTAGTATCTGAGAGTGTTAATTACTGTATACGAAATTCTAATGATCTGATGATCATTTTGAAAAAATCCTTTTTTAGTGAGCACCTAGAAGCCAAGAGGAACATATGTGCCAAATTTTAAGTTTGTAGGCTTTACGGTTCTGGAAATTTCATGATGAGTGAGTGGTATTTGCTTAATTAATTGTTGTTGTTTTTTACAAAGAACTCAAGGTGGTGAACATATCTAATACTCCCACAGTTCAGCCCTGAGCTATAAATATAGCAATAGCACGTAGACTTATATACCACTTCACAGTGCTTTACAGCCCTCTCTAAGCAGTTTATAGAGTCAGCATATTGTCCCCAACAATCTGGCTCCTCATTTTACCCACAATTGGAGTGGGGTAGCTTATAAATTTAACAATAACAACCACCTTGTTGGTTCTCTTGAAAAATCCAGAGGAACATGGCCAAACACTGTATTTTTAACTATACTCTAGCATGGTAACTATATTTGACAGTCAACAGCGGGAAAGGTCATTCAGAATTTATACCCAGCTGGTATAAATATTCCTTTGTGCTTGCAAAAGGTGAGACTTGATTTCTGCTTATCTCTAGCCCTCACTGTTCATTGCTAACAAATGCTTCTTGACATTCTCAGCATTCCTGGTCTGCCATCCAGACAAGGAAGGAATTTCTGATCTAAGAGCCAATTTAGCACAGTGGTTAAGGTACCAGATTAGAAACCAGGAGACTGTGAGGGTTCTGACCCAGGCTTCCTTAGAAAGCAATGGGCAAATTCTTGGTCCCTGCAAAACCTCTTTTATTTACATGTCTGTGAATTCCTTTCATTCACAGTCAGCATGGCTTAGTAAACAGTCTTTCAGAGGAATGCTTATCCGCACGCACCTTATCTCATTTGGATAACTCGTTTCCAAAATGCAGGGCAAGGCAAACTTGGCACCGAGTCTCTTAAAGTCACAAACCGAACTTTCCACTCTTGAACAGACCGAATGAATGAATTATTTCCTGCAAAACTCTTTTGTTTCCTATGGGAGGAGCCAATGGGAAGGTAACAGCGTTCCGTGCGCCTTCGGCATTTAGTCATGCTGGCCACATGACCACGGAGACGTCTTTGGACAGCGCTGGCTCTTTGGCTTTGAAATGGAGATGAGCACCGCCCCCTAGAGTCAGGAACGACTAGCACATATGTGTGAGGGGAACCTTTGCCTTTTAACTACTAGTTTTGTGAACAATTAGCGACAGTCAATTGCTTTTGGGGCCCAAAGCAAACATCCACTTGACTGCTTTCCATTTTTCTCATTTACATTTAAAATATGCTTTGCTGGTTATTGCAAAGATCGCAAACATTTAGCTGGGGCTGCTTTTGATGTCTTCTGATAAATTACCAGCAGGCCTCTCCAAACGAGGCTATAAATTTCACCCATAATACGTTTGATCTGCATGGACAGTGGGTGGCAGGGAAATTACATTGGAGGTCTGTTCTAGGAATGGTTTGACGAAGTTGTAAAAGGTTGGCTGGCCATCGGTTCATCCTGGAAATTGTGGATGGAATTAAATTTAATACTGACAGGAAAGGAAAGAAACTGAAAGAAACCAATTTCATTGTAATTTTTACAACGACAATAAAGATTATTATTATTATTATTATTATTATGAAAGGCTGCTGGGTTCCCTAGCTGAAAAATAGGTTCCCCCCTCCCTAACTGGTACCCTGTTTCTCTGAAAATAAGACCTCCCCGTGTAATAAGCCCAATTGGGCTTTTGAGCGCATGCGCTAAAATAAGTCCTCCCCTGAAAATAAGCCCTCCATGAAAATACTGCAACATAGCAGCAACCATGAGGTGGCCATGCTCGCCGCCTCCTGCACCTCAAAAATAATAAGACCTCCCCGACAATAAGGTCAAGCACTTATTTCGGAGGTCAAAAGAAAATAAGACCCTGTCTTATTTTTTGGGGAAATATTCTTGTGAAGAATGCACAGAAGAAGCTGTACTTCCTGAGAACGCTAAGGAAGATAAATCTATCTCAGCATCTACTTCTGTCCTACTATCGCAGCACTACTGAGAGTGTCCTGACATACGGCATTCTTGAATGGTATGGGAGCAATTCTAGGGTGGACAAAAAAGTTCTACAGAGAATCATTAAAACTGCCTAGAACAGGGTTAGTCAATCTTTTTATACCTACCGCCCACTTTTGTATCTCTGTTAGTAGTAAAATTTTCTAACCGCCCGCCGGTTCCACAGGAATAGTGATCTATAAAGTAGGGAAGTCAATTAAGTTAAAAAAAGGAAAGTGCTTCAGTATCGGACAAAACCCCTACCGGCCCACCATGAAAGCTGGAATGCCCACTTGTGGGTGGTAGGAACCTGTTCTGTCCCACTGGCTGAATCACCCCACACACAGGCTTGGCTGCTTGCCACTGCTTAATTACAAGATAAGTGAAATGCTTTGGCTAAGAGCCCAGATAACTCATGTAATCCCAAACACGACTAGAAGGCTCAGGCTTTCTGGAATACTGAAGTTCAATCGGTTGCTTCCTGCAAATGTCCCCTCCCAACGTCTCACCTATAAGCTCTCTTGGGAGGGGCCACTCAGCAACCACCTGGCTCTTAATCATTGTCTGCGAGCCTGCCTCCGATGTAATTGCTGCCTCCGCTTCTCAGCCCTGCTCACTCTGGCATCATGGACAAACTGCCTTTGATCCTCCCCACTGCTCCATGACGCAGGCGCCTCCTGGTGGCCAACTAGCCTCTCTGAGTCCTGCTCTGACGCTGAACCCTCCTCAAGGCCTCCCTCCCCCTCCCTCTTCTTCGCTAGAAGAGTCCATCAGCAGCTCATCCGGAGCCGGCTGGGCCAAAACAGGGACCAGGTTGACTACCACAGGCCTAGAATATCATCAGGATTCAGCTACCAGTTTTATTTATTTTTATTTTATTTTATTTATTTTATTAAATTTATACCCCGCCCTTCTCCAAACGGACCCAGGGCGGCGCACAGGGATGTTAAAACACATATAAAACATATAGAATTTTAAAAAACTTATTCCAATAGACCCTGCGCTAAAAACCGAATTTAAAAAACCCAAATTTAAAACTATCTAAGAGTCAGTAATGGGGTTACGCTAGGCCGGCTAGATGGAATAGGTGTGTCTTCAGACACTTGCGGAAGAGGCGGAGGTCGGAGATGGTGCGGAGTTCAGGGGGTAGGTCGTTCCAAAGGGCAGGGCCCGCCACAGAGAAGGTTCTTCCCCTGGGTGTCGCCAGTCGGCATTGTCCAGCCGGCGGCACCCTGAGGAGGCCCTCTCTGTGGGAGCGTATCGGTCTGAGGGATGTATGGGGCAGGAGGCGGTCTCGCATATAACTAGGCCCCGAGCCATGGAGCGCTTTAAAGATGGTCGTTAAAACCTTGAAGCGCACCCGAAAGACCACAGGGAGCCAGTGCAGCTCGCGCAGGATAGGTGTTATGTGGGAGTGTCTAGGCGCTCCCGTAATCACCCGCGCGGCTGCGTTCTGGACTAGCTGCAGCTTTCGGGTGCACCTCAAGGGAAGCCCCATGTAGAGAGCATTACAGTAGTCGAGTCGAGAGGTGACGAGTGCTTGAGTGACTGTGCGTAAGGCACCCCGGTCCAGTAAGGGGCGCAATTGGTGCATCAGGCGTACCTGATGGAATGCCCCCCTGGCCACGGCTGCCACATGATCTTCCATAGACAGCCGGGAATCCAGGAGGACACCCAAATTGCGCGCCCTCTCCACGGGGGCTGGTGTTTCGCCCCCAATGGCCAGAGTTGGAATAATCTGGCTGAACCGGGGCGCCGGAAGCCACAGCCACTCAGTCTTGGACGGGTTGAGCTTGAGTTTGTTACCACCCATCCAGATCCGTACGGCCTCCAAACACCGGGACATAACCTCGACGGCATCGTTGGGGTGGTCTGGGGTGGATATGTACAACTGAGTATCATCAGCGTACAGATGATATCCCACCCCAAAACCACGGATGATCTCACCCAGCGGCTTCATATATGTGTTGAACAGTAAGGGCGAGAGGACCGACCTCTGAGGAACCCCACATATGAGGGGCCTCGAGGCCGACCTCTGCCCCCCTGCCAACACATATTGCGACCGACCAGAGAGGTAGGACGAGAACCACCGCAGAATGGTGCCTCCCAGCCCCAACCTCCCCAGTCGGTGCAATAGGATACCATGGTCGATGGTATCAAAAGCCGCTGAGAGGTCTAATAGGACTAGGATAGAGGAATATCCTCTATCCCGCGCCCTCCAGAGATCATCAACCAACGCGACCAATGCCGTCTCGGTGCTGTGCCCGGGTCGGAAGCCGGACTGGCGCGGGTCTAGATAATCAACTTCCTCCAAGTGTCGCGGAAACTGTTGAGCCACCACACTCTCAACAACCTTCACTAAAAAGTGGAGGTTGGAGACGGGACGATAGTTCTCTAATAATGCTGGATCCAGGGACGGCTTCTTGAGGAGGGGCCTTACTACCGCCTCTTTCAAGTTCTGGATGACATATTTGCAGCTTGTTGTTTGAGGACGTTGCATAACATTCTCAGAGACTCTTCCCATCCTTTTTACAATCTTTTTGGACTGTTGCCTTCTGGCAGAAGATACAGAACAATTAAAACTAGGACCACACTTCTTCCGAATAGCTTTTATACCAGAGCTGGGATAATTGCACTCAACAAGGAACTGAAGGGCCACCATCAGTGAGCTGTTGGACAGCACTACTTGATCTGTCGTGTGGATGTTTGGGTGATTTAGGGGCAGGGAATTTCTTGGTGGGTGAGGCGGTGTTTGGGGATTGTTATGTATGTTGGGCCTGGACTCTGAGTGTTATGTGAATTTTGTTGTATGTGTAAACTGTGTGTATACCTACAATGACAATAAAGTAAAGTAAAACAGAGGTGGGTTGCTACTGGTTCACACTGGTTCAGGTAGTAGAAATTGAAACTGGGTCGCTATATCAGTAAGGATGGCAGGCTGGCCCAGTCCCTGAACTGTTCCCCAGTTGCCCATGCCATTGGCAGCATGTTCTTTAGTTATTTTATAATGTTCTGCACATGCACAGAACAATTAACAGGCAAGTGTGCATGCGCAAACAGGGTACGGCGTGCACACGCGCGGAGCAAACCAGCAGCAACCCACCCCTGAGACACGGTAGAAGAGAAGAACTGGTAGTTAGGATAATTGCTGGTTGGAGAGATCCCACAGGTCACCGTGGGATAGAGATGGATCTCCAACGGACCTCCTGCTGCTCCTGAGATCTGCAACCTACTGAAGCTTGAGAAATTAGCTTGACAGAATGCCAGCTGAGCTCCATAAATATGTATGCCAGTGCTGGCTGGGAGACCATTTAACCCCATTTCTCTGCATCAATCACAACTCCCTGTCTAAGATGCTCTCTGGCCATTCATAAATAATTCCGTAATAGGTATAAAGTGCAGTCTGAATTGGACATTTTCAAACTGTGTCAAGAAGGGACCCATTTAGAGAAGTTATCACAGAGGCATGGTGGAATGGCTCAGGTATCCTTGTACGAAGAGGTCAGGTGTTAAACGTGGCTAGATGAATGTTTGTTTGGACATTTTGGGCCCAGCAACAGATCCCTAAGACAGGAATTTGAAACAAGAAGTCAACATAATTGGAAGCTTAGTGTGGGCCCAACATGCTTATTTCTTGTTGTTGTTTGGTCACTAAGTCATGTCCGAGTCTTTGCAATTCTGGTCCCAGTTTTGGTCATATTTTCCAAGGCACCCAAAAGCCAGAGAAGGAATAATAGATGGAAACTGAACAAGGAGAGATTCAACCTAGAAATACAGTAGAAGATCTGGTCACGAATGCTTCTGACTATGACCAAATCGGGTTGCGAAAAACCCAACTCGGATTGAGAAAAATTAACAATATTTTTTTCACAACTAATTTCCCCTTCCATGCCATTTTTTTTGTAAGCGCCAAATTTCCAAAATTACCATATCAGGTTGCGACCAAAGTTATGGAACAAATTATGGTCGTGACCAGCGGTTCTACTGTAAGGAGAAATTTCCTGACCGCGAGAGCAATCTTTTAACTTTTATATATTTGTTTTTATTTTGGCTATACACTGCCCTGAGTATAAAAAACCAATACACTAAACTAAACTAAACTAAACTAAACTAAACTAAACTAAACTAAACTAAACTAAACTAAACTAAACTAAACTAAACTAAACTAAACTAAACTAAACTAAACTAAACTAAACTAAATTAAACTAAACCAATGGAACAGAAGTTGTCTTTAGAAGTTCTGGGAGTTTCATCCCTGGAAGTTTTCCAGAAGAGACTGGACTGCCACCTATCAGAAATGGTGTAGGGTCTCCTGCTTGGGCGGGTGGGGGTTGGACTAGATGACCTACAAGGTCCCTTCCAACTCTGTTAATCTGTTAATGACTGTGTTGGAAGAAATATCCATCTGGTTCAGTTCCAAACTGGGAGAAAGACACTGGAAACATGGAGGCTGATTGGAAAGATGGTTTAATGATGAACAAAACCAGCAGTGTTTATAGTCTTGGTGAGTTAGAGTTTGCAGTAATCCAACCAGCACACAAGTGAATGATTCAATAGGATTCATGGACAAAAGAAACTTCTTTATATACAATACCCATGCAGAAGCCAGCATCAGAACTCAGAATTCAGAAGTACAGAATCAATAATCACAAAAGCTATAGAACCGTGATGGCAAATCTATGGCACACGTGCCACAGGTGGCACATGGCGCCATTTTTTAGGGCATGCGAGGTGTTTCCCTCACAGCTCCAGCATGCATGTGCATGCTAGCTAGCTGACTGTGCTAGCTAGCTGTTTTTTGCAGATTAGTTGACTGTTTCGTAAGATCCTGTGTGGCTGAGGTACTGGCTGTGTGCCCGTTAGTCTTTTGTGTTGTAACGACCTGGGTAATGGGCTGTGTGATGACAGTACAGGACTCAGGACATCACTACACTAGAGCTCAGGACATTATCACACAGCCCATTACCCAGGTCGTTACAACACAAAAGACGTGGGCACACAGCCAGTACCTCAGCCACACATGATCTTATGAAACAGCCAACTAATCTGCAAACATCAACTCTATCAGCTAATCAAGATGTAACAACACAGCCAACCAACCCGCTTACAGTAACAAAGTCAGCGCGCCACATCTCCCCACCAATGTTTATAGAGAGACGGCAGTTCCGAACATGCTTTGCTTGCACAAGCACAAAGGCACCAGCCTGATGATGGTGAGTGGGACCTTGTTGAAACGTCGCCAAAATATTCTCAATCTTACACGGGAAAAGACCCGAATATGCCAAGACCTGTATACATACATACATACATACATACTAGCCATTCCCGGCCACGCATTGCTGTGGCCCAGTCTGGTTAAATGGCCAACCAATCTGTGTGTAGATCTATACCTGCACACATAAACACCTACACACAAACACCGTATAACCCCCAACCTACCTACCTACTGTATTTCTCCCTCTATCCCTCTACCTACCTACCTACCTACCTAAATTTGGAAGCAATCGGTGCAGTACTTTCGGAGATTAGCGGTTTTGAACAAACTCTTGTTACATTTTTATTTATATAAGATAAGATATACATACACATACATACACACAGAGAGAGAGGGGGGGGAGAGGGAGAGGGAGAGAGAGAGAGAGAGAGAGAGAGAGAATGAGAGAGAGAGAGAGAGAGAGAGAGAGAGAGAGAGAGAGAGAGAGAGATATCTGTGAACCTAAGCCACACCCAGGATCCGAGCCATCTGGCATGGTTCTCAGTCACCAAACTGTTCCCATTGGCTGATTCGTTATTATGGCTATCCCAGCTCATAATTACACTGACATGGTGCAGCTGACCCAGGACTGCTGTTGGTTCTGCTCATCATTAAACTTTCTTTCCAATCAGCCTCCATGTTTGCAGCATCTTTCTCCCAGCTTGGAATGGAACCAGATGGATATTGCTTCCAACAACTGCAATTACAACTTAGCTACTGTGCAGTGCAGACTACAGATTTCTGGGGCGGCCGGGAGGGGGGCGGGGGGGGGGAAAGCTCTATTTCAGCTCATTCACTTGCTGAAATGAAATTTTTCACCCCTTGATCTGAACTCTGCTTTTTGAAATCCGTTCTTTATTTGATTCTCAGATATCTCAAATCTCTGTTGCCACTTTGACACCCAATTGTCTTAAATGTCCTCAACATGTTACACATACTTGAACTCTTCTCCTTAAATGAGGGCTTGATCACACCTCCTTGACTTTTCCATAAGTGATTCTTACTAGCACTGACCCAGAATTTTCTAACTACGCCTCTTGCGATGTTGTAGCCCACATTTCGACTGAAAAAAACTCACCAAAGCAAGCACGGTCGAGATGATCCAATGTCTAAATGCAAAACTTTATTGAGTACATCATTTTGGCACTGATGAGGGCAAAACTAGATCTAGCTAATTCCCACACAAACCCACATAATTAAAGTATAGGACAGTGTTTCTCAACCTTGGCAACTTGAAGATGTCTGGACTTCAACTACAGACATCTTTGCTGGCTGGGGAATTCTAGGAGTTGAAGTCCGGACATCTTCAAGTTGCCAAGGTTGAGAAACACTGGTATAGGATTTCCCCTCCCCCTATTAGTGATGGTCACATTGTCCAATTGAATGTCATTGTATTGTTATGAGAAAAAGGCTTTGGGTTTGGGAAACACCTGCCGAAGTGTCCTTGGCTCTCACTGCTTGTCTTCTTGATGTCTGGAGCCTACATTCCATCTCCCCCTTCCCTCTCCGCTTGATTTGTTGGCAAGCTGAGAAGCAATAATGGTTGCAATTGCAAAAGTGAGCTTCGAACTTGACAGTTGTGTGTGATCTAGAATATGACTACTTGCACAAACTGTGGGTGCGGTGGGGGTGAGGAAGAGGAATGGAGCACCCTCTGACAGCTCCTAATCATAATTGTGCCATTGATATTAAAAAGCAAGCAATTCATTTTGGATTTGTTCTTTTATAATAAATGAGCTTTTAAAACCTCAGCCTTCTGTGCAGCTTTTGACCCTGCAAAGCGTTCTCACGCTGAATGACAATGTGTACTTTTCTATTACCAGAAATTAAATCTTCTACCACCTCACAAATTTGCCAAATTACTCCCTTTCTTCGTGAGACTTAATTGTCTGGAAGAGACAGATTAATATTTTCCTTTGTCAAAGGGCATCTCAGACAACCCAGGAGTATTGTTAACACCGCAATCTCCATTAAAAATGCCTTTGAACTATCAAGATGCAGTCTAAGAGAAGAGCAACCAAGATGATGAGGGAACTGGAGGCTAAAATATATAAAGAATAATTGCTGGAATTGGGAATGTCTAGAAAAGAAGGACCAGGGGTGACATGATAGCAGTCTTCCAATATCTCATGCACGCGGTTTGAAAATGTGCCTAAAGAGGGCAGCATAGAGCCAGGGCAGAGGGTGGGTGGGGGTGGGTGGGTTGAGGGGCCCACCCACGATTTCCACTACCGGTTTGAGTGAACTGATCCAAACCGGCTGAATATCACCTCTGAACTGAGTCCAACATTCCTGTGGCTAAGTGAGACATTCGGTTAGGCGGGTTTTGCCCCGCTTCTTCTGTTCTTAAGTGAATCACTACACTTGTTAAGTTAGTAACATGGCTGTTAAGTAAATCTGGTTTGTCCATTGACTTTGCTTGTGGGAAGTTCGCATAATGCAATTCCTGTTGGGCTGTTTTTGTCCCTCTGGAGGCTTCTTCAGGAGGGTGAAAATCAGCCCAACGCGGAAACCGGAAGTTCCGGTTTGCATGTTGGGCTGTTTTTTGCCCTCCGGAGGCTTCAGGGAAGCCTCCTGAAGCCTCCAGAGGGCGAAAAATGGCTGAAAGTCAAAGCCCCAAATCAGCTTGCCAGAGCGCACATGCACGCTGGAGCTGGCAGGGCAACGCCTCGCATGCCCTCAGAAATGGCTCCGTGTGCCACCTATGGCACACGTGCCATAGGTTCCCCATCTCGGCTCTAGGTTTATAGCAGGCAAGTGATTTTTAATTCTTAAGACGATCTTCATCAATGATTTGGATGAGGGGATAAATGGGGAACTCATCAAATTTGCAGACGACACCAAGCTGGCAGGAATAGCCAACACTCCAGAAGATAGGCTTAAGATACAGAAGGATCTTGACAAACTTGAACATTGGGCACTATCTAATAAAATGAAATTCAGTGGTGAAAAGAGTCAGGTTCTACATTTAGGCAACAAAAATGAAATGCACAGGTACAATATTGGTGGTACCTTACTCAATAGCAGTAACTGGGAAAGGGATCTTGGAGTCCTAGTGGACAACCATTTAAATATGAGCTAGCAGTGTGCAGCAGCTGCCAAAAAAGCCAACATCGTTCTAGGCTGCATAAACAGAGAGACTAAAACATATGAAGAACGGTTGCAGGAACTGGGTATGTCTAGTTTAATGAAAAGAAGGACTAGGGGAGACATGATAGCAGTGTTCCGATATCTCAGGGGTTGCCACAAAGAAGAGGGAGTCAAACTATTCTCCAAAGCACCTGAGGGTAGAACAAGAAGCAATGGGTGGAAACTAATCAAAGAGAGAAGCAACTTAGAACTGAGGAGAAATTTCCTGACAGTTAGAACAGTTAATCAGTGGAACAGAAGTTGCCTCCTGAAATTGTGAATGCCCCAACACTGCAAGTCTTCAAGAAGATGTTGGATAGCCATTTGTCTGAGATGGTATAGGGCTTCCTGCCTAGGCAGGGGGTTGGACTAGATGACCTCCAAGGTCCCTTCCAACTCTGCTATTGTATTGTATTATATTCATGAATTAAAGAGGATCTGTTTTTTAACGCTGATATAGTCTTGATGATCCTTCCCTATGATCAGCAAGCATCTTATTATCTGTTGAGATTGCTCCAGAGAGAGGGGGGGGGGGGAGGTGCTGATGGTAAATTGACTTTCTGCCAGGAATGATACACCTGTCAAAACACAGAAATTGCTGTTCCGCTTGTTGTTCATCACCTGTGGTGGTTCTATTCTGGGCAAGTCAAGGATGTCTTCTTTCCCCCTCTACGTTTTTGGAAAATCAAAATCAAAAAGCCGTCAGAGGGGCAAGCCTTGAGAAGACTGAGTGGCTGTGGTTTCCGGCACCCCGGTTCAGCCAGATTACTCCAACTCTGGGCATTGGGGGCGAAACACCGGCCCCCGTGGAGAGGGCGCGCAATTTGGGTGTCCTCCTGGATTCCTGGCTGTGCATGGAGGACCATGTGGCAGCCGTGGCCAGGGGGGCGTTTCATCAGGTACGCCTGATGCGCCAATTGCGCCCCTTACTGGACCGGGCTGCCCTCCGCACAGTCACTCAGGCCCTCGTGACATCCCGACTGGACTACTGCAATGCTCTCTACATGGGGCTTCCCTTGAGGTGCACTCGAAAGCTACAGCTAGTCCAGAATGCAGCCGCGCGGGTGATTACGGGAGCCCCCAGATGCTCCCACATAACACGGATCCTGCGTGAGCTGCACTGGCTTCCTGTGGTCTTTCGGGTGCGCTTCAAGGTCTTGACGACCATCTTCAAAGCGCTCCATGGCTCGGGGCCTAGTTATATGCGAGACCGTCTCCTGTCCCATACATCCCTTAGACCGATACGCTCCCACAGAGAGGGCCTTCTCAGGGTGCCGTCGGCCGGACAATGCCGGCTGGCGACACCCAGGGGAAGGGCCTTCTCTGTGGCGGGCCCAGCCCTTTGGAACGACCTACCCCCTGAACTCCGCACCATCACCGACCTCCGCATCTTCCGCCGGTGTTTAAAAACACACTTATTTCATCAAGCCGGCCTAACATAGCCTCCGTTGGGACAAATATTAGACAGTTTTAAATGGGGGATTTTAATCTGGTTTTAGCGCAGGTTTCTGTCATTTAATAGGTTTTTTAAATTATATTTGGTACTATTTTGTATATTGTTCTCGGAGAAGGGCGGGATATAAATTGAATAAAATAAATAAATAAATAAATAAAATTTTCTGCGGTATACAGGTAGGTCCTCAACTTACGACCACAACCGATTCCAACATTTCTCTTGTGAAGCCAAACGATTGCGAGGTGAATTTTGCCCCGTTTTACGCCCTGCCTTGCCCCCGTGGTTAAGTGAATCACTGCAGTGGTTGAGTTAGTAATACAGGGTGGTGAGGTGAATCTGCCTTCCCCATTGACTTTGCTTATCAGGAGGTCGTAAAAAGGGGATGAGCAGCACGACCTCAGGACACTGCAACCGTCGTAAATGTGAGTCGGTTGCCAAGGGTCTGAATTTTGATTGCGTGAGTGTGAGGATGCTACAACGGTCGTAAGGGTGAAAAACAGTCACAAGTCATTTCATCCAGTGCTGTTGCCACTTTGAATGGTGACTAAATGAACTATTTTAAGTTGAAAACTACTTGTATTTCTTATAACTCTAAATTCCGAAGATCAGGCTTATTGCTGAGTCCCCACCCAAAAAGAGGGGCTATAATAGCTCAGAAAGGGGTCACAGTGACAGGGTGGCCCTTGACACGGTGTTGTCCAAAGTATGTCCAAAAGCCAACACAGTTCTAGGCTGCATCAACAGAGGGATAGAATCAAGATCACGTGAAGTGTTAATACCACTTTATAATGCCTTGGTAAGGCCACACTTGTAATACGGCATTCAGTTTTGGCCGCCACCATGTAGAAAAGATGTGGAGACTCTAGAAAGAGTGCAGAGAAGAGGAACAAAGATGATTAGGGGACTGGAGGCTAAAACATATGAGGAACGGTTGCAGGAACTGGGTATGTCTAGTTTAATGAAAAGAAGGACCAGGGGAGACATGATAGCAGTCTTCCAATATCTCAGGGGTTGCCACAAAGAAGAGGGAGTCAAGCTATTCTCCAAGGCACCTGAGGGTAGAGCAAGAAGCAATGGGTCTACTAATCAACTAATCAAGGAGAGAAACAACTTAGAACTGAGGAGGAATTTCCTGACAGTTAGAACAATTAATCAGTGGAACAGCTTGCCTCCAGAAGTTGTGAATGCCCCAACACTGCAAGTCTTTAGGAAGATATTGGATAGCCATTTGTCTGAAACGGTACAAGGCAGGAATGGCGAACCTTTTTTGGCTCGCGGGCCATAAGTGGGGGGAGCGCAGGGGGGTCATGCACAGGCGTGCCACACCCATAATGCAATATGCGACCTCCCCCAGTGCGCATGCACGCACTACAGGCACGACCCCCCCCCCATTTTGTGTATGCTCTTTTCACTCTTCCCAGGCTCCAGAGGCTTTATAGGAGCCTGGAGAGGGTGAAAACAGCCTCCTCTGCCCCCCTGGAGGCCCTTTGGAGGCTTCAGCAACCTTCAGGAGCTTCCCTGAAGCTTCCAGAGCACTCCAAATGACGCTCCAAGCAAATCGGACGTCACTTCCGGTTTCGGCGGCGTGTCATTTTGAGTGCTCCGGAGGCTTCAGGGAAGCCTCCTGAAGGTCGCTGAAGCCTCCGGGGAGCCTCTGGATGGCCTCTGGAGGGCCTGGGAAGCCTCCGGAATGCTCAAAATGACATGCCGCCGAAACCGGAAGTGACATCCGATTAGCTTGGAGCATCGTTTTGAGTGGTCCGGAGGCTTAAGGGAAGCCTCCTGAAGGTCACTGAAACCTCCGGAGCACTCAAAATGATGCTCCAAGCAAATCGGAGGTCACTTCCGGTTTCGGCGGTGCATCATTTTGAGTGCTCCGGAGGCTTCATGGAAGTTCACGAAGCCTCCGGTGGGCTTCCAGGGTGGGGTGGTGGTGGCGGTGGAGGCTCTTTTCACCCTCCCCAGGCTCCTATAAAGCCTCTGGAACCTGGGGAGGGTGAAAAATGGCTTTAAAAAAGGGTGAATTCATGCCCACACTGGCCAGTTGAAAGGGCAGCACCTGTGGCACGCGTGCCATAGGTTCGCCATCATGGGCATAGGGCTTCCTGCCTAGGCAGGGGGTTGGACTAGAAGACCTCCAAGGTCCCTTCCAACTCTGCTATTGTATTGTATTGTATTGTTTGGAGAATCTGATGTCTCTGTCCACCATTAAACCATCTTTCCAAACAGCCGCCATGTTTCCAGTGTCTGTCTCCCCACTTGGAACTAAACCTAGATGGACATTTCTTCCAACATTATGTGTTAAAGGTTGCTTTTTTCCCCAGTGAATAAATTAAAGCTGTTCTCCCCCAGGGGAGCAAAAGGCGAGCTGGCCTCCTTGATATTATAACATCTCTGCTTCCCAGTTTTTGCCCTGCGTGTTCCTTCTAACAAAGAAGTACATTTGCTTTTAGCGACACTCAAGTCTGTTGCTTGATGATCTCTTAAATCGAAATGCATTTTCGATAAACTTAGCAACCGGCCCCGGCTTCTTCTTTAAACAGCAATTGGAGAATCGCTTTAACTTAGCAGATCCCAAATGGATACTGCTTAAAGAAACCGTTATAATGGTTATAACTGTTATTGTTGGAAATAAAATCCGGTTTGGCCCCAAGCTGGGAGAAAGATGCTGGGAAGAAAATGGAGGCAGGCTGCAAGAAAGAAGGCCTCTGTTTAGTTGGTTTTCCAGAAACTTCAGTGACAGCAGCGTGTTTCTGGGGTGGCTGGCAAAATGGGGGTCGAGATATGTGAGCTTTTATACATGCTTTGGGGTCTGGCAATTGAGATGCCTGTTCCTGTGCAAGAACGCATCCTTTAATATTCTAATGGATATTGCCAGATTCCTATGGAGTATGTAGGGGTCATGACTGGCTCTACAGCTAAGAGGGGAAATGCAAATCCTAGGTGTTTGTCTGTGCTAATCTTGTTAGCTTTGGCTTGCCTAATTGTGTTGCTTATTTGGAGTCTCTTTGTTTATGAATATATTGGCCCAGTCTTTCTGAATGGGTACAAAATCTCCATTCCTAAAGACGAGCCACTTCAAGCTTCTGCTCGAGGCTGTTTTCCTATGGCAGAAAGACTGGGTCTGCTTTCTGCCTTCGTTAATATTTTTCTCCATTTCTCCTTTAGGGGGGATAGTCTCTCCTGCCTCTTTTTTAATATTAAGAATAAAGAATATTTTAATCTGGGGAGTGGGTCTTCCTACAGTATAATATCTCTATACACACATTCTCTCTCTCCCACACAGACACACACAGAATTCTATAATGATATAGATTGTGATTTATACCAACACATAAACCTATTGTAGAAAAGACTGAATATGTCGATTGAATATAAATCAAGGTTTTTTTTTCTTCTGGTAGGTTTCATCAGGGTTGATTTATGCCTGGATTTAAAATAAAAATAATTGGACCTACAAATCTCCTGGTTTACTGAGGAGCCAAGGGGATTTGGAGAAATATGCATGGAAGAGGGTGAGTTTTTTTTCCCTTCTTCCCGTGAGTGCCTGTGATTTACTTAACAGCGGCAGTGATCATCTTAACAACGGTGGTAAATAAATAAAGCCTGGCTCATTTAACAACCAACTGGCCTAACAATGGAAATTCTAGTCAGAGTTGTGGTCTTTGGTTGAGGGTTACATGCAGGCGTAGGCTACTACGGGTTCGCCTGGATTCAGGAGAACCCGTAGCTAAGTTTATGGCCAGTTCGGAGAACCTCTAAATCCCATCCGTGGCTGGCCCTGCCCACCCCTCCCAGAAGTTTCCACGCGGCCCGTTTTGCATGCGAGGTAAGCGCAGGGCTCACGCAAAGGCTGAGGGAGGGGGAAGAATAATAACAATACAATAATAATCTATATAAATAAAAATGTAACAAGAGTTTGTTCAAAACCGCTAATCTCCGAAAGTCCTGCACTGATCGCTTCCAAATTTCCACACAACGTTCCTTTCAAATACGGCAGCAATGATATATATATATAGATGGTGTAGATGTCATACCTGTGTCAGGTACACGCAACGGAAATGTAAAAAATTGTAAAAAAAAAAAGGTAGATGGATACAGAGAGCGCAGTGGGCCACAGGTATTATGTCATCCTTTATGACATAAAATACTCTGTCCATAAGATGCAAGGAGAAATACAGTAGGTAGGTAGGTAGAGGGATAGAGAGCGGGAGAAATACAGTAGGTGGGTAGGTAGGTAGAAGGATAGAGAGAGGGAGAAATACAGTAGGTAGGTAGGTAGGTAGAGGGATAGAGAGGGAGACAGAAAAATACAGTAGGTAGCTAAGTAGGGAGAGGGATAGAGAGAGGGAGAAATACAGTAGGTAGGTAGGTTGGAGGTTATACAGTGGTTGTGTGTACATGTTTGTGTGTGCAGGTGTAGATCTACACACAGATTGGTTGGCCATTTAACCAGACTGGGCCACAGCAACAGGTGGCCAGGTACGGCTAGTACAATAATACAATAATACAATAGCAGTGTTGGAAAGGACCTTGGAGGTCATCTAGTCCAACGCCCTGCCTAGGCAGGAAGCCCTAAGACAGGCCTAGACAGGCCTCCCGGACGTTTCGGAAGGGCGGAAATGGGCTTTTTCCTGGCCTCCAGAGGGCCTCTGGAGCCCGGAGGAGGCAGTTTTCTTCCTCCAGAGGCTCAAGCCTCTGGAGCCCAGGGAAGGCAAAAATGGCCCTCTGCTTTGGTGCAGGAGGTCAACTAGGCCACGCCCACCATGGCCACACCCATCCAGCAACAGGACAGAGACCCCGTTGCTGAAATTTTTGAAGCCCACCCCTGGTTACCTGTATTTGTAACAACTTAATAAACGTGAAGCCCATAATGAAGAAGCAGGGGCGCTGTGCACATTTGACCCACACTTGGCGGAGAATGAATCGCCCAGTCCTCCACTTAAGGAAGCTCACGGCAAAGGTTTTCTACATCTCCAATGAAAATAATGTCTGGAAAAACAATGCGGCTATTTCAGATGCTGCAAGAGACGGTGGCTGCCTCAGATCCTGACGCAACGCGCCGTTTTCTATCCCCCGAAGAGGGTTTGCCAATGTTCAAACAGGAAGGAAATAATTGTATAACATGGGCCGCACTTTGTCGCCCAAAGAAAGTGTAACGCTGAAGCTCACCAACGTCTCATTTTTAATTGTGATTTGGTATGGGGAAAGCAAGAGGAAACCCTTGTAGGCAAAATGGTAATCGCGCTATAGCAAACCATCTGCTTTTTGGTCGGGAAAAAAAATCCCTCCTTGAATCTGTTTAGAGATTCTATCACACACCTACGCATATGCATACTGTATGCATATGCAGAGAGAGAGAGAGAGAGAAGGAGAATTAGAAAGTGTATGAGAATGAAAGAGAGAGAGAGAATGAATGAGAATGAGAGAGAGAGAAGGAGAATTAGAAAGTGTATGAGAATGAAAGAGAGAGAGAGAGAGAATGAATGAGAATGAGAGAGAGAGAGAGAAGGAGAATTAGAAAGTGTATGAGAATGAAAGAGAGAGAGAGAGAATGAATGAGAATGAGAGAGAGAGAGAGAGGAGAATTAGAAAGTGTATGAGAATGAAAGAGAGAGAGAGAATGAATGAGAATGAGAGAGAGAGAATGAGACAAGAGAAAATAGGAGAGTGAATGAGAGAGATGAAAGGGAGAATAAGAGAATGAGAATGTGGGAATAAGAGAGACAATGAGAGAAGAATGAGAGGAAACTAAGAGAAGAATGAGAGGGTGAATGTGAAAAGAGAGAAAGAGAGTGAAGAGGACCTGCGATAGAGAGATGCTGATATTGGATGGTGTTAGAGGGATAGAATCAGTGGTGGGTTTCAAATTTTTTAGAACCTACTCTGTAGGTGTGGCCTATTTTGTGGGCGTGGCTTGGCAGTCATGTGACAGGGTGGGAGTGGCCACCTTTTAAAATGTGGTGAAACTCATTTAACAACGCGCTTGCTTAGCAACCAAAATTTTGGACTCAATTGTGATGATAAATTCTTTCTCTTTCTTTCTTTCTTTCTTTCTTTCTTTCTTTCTTTCTTTCTTTCTTTCTTTCTTTCTTTCTTTCTTTCTTTCTTTCTTTCTTTCTTTCTTTCTTTCTTTCTTTCTTCCTTCCTTCCTTCCCCTTTCCCTTTCCCTTCCCTTCTGGGTCCGCCGGTGGAACCCCCTCTCACCGGTTCTCTAAATTTCACCAGCTGGTTCTCGCGAGTAGGTGCGAGCCTGCAGAAACCCACTACTGGATAGAATCAAGATCAAGGTTGATTCCTTGATCTTCTGAGGCCTTCCATCCAGGGGTGGGCTTCTACTGGCATTACTGCCAGTTCGGTATGCGCACGCTTTCACAGACTCTAGAAAGAGTGCAGAGAAGAGCAACAAAGATGATTAGGGGACTAGAGGCTAAAATGTATGAAGAACAGTTGCAGAAACTGGGTATGTCTAGACTAGTCTAATGAAAAGAAGAACTAGGGGTGACATGAGAGCAGTGCTCCAATATCTAGAGCAGTGTTGGCGAACCTTTTTGGTACAGAGTGCCAAAAACTGGAAAATATAACCTGGTCTTCTGGTTTCTGGCGCACATGCATGCATGAGGACCAGCTGGCCGGTACGCATGTCCATGCCAGAAACCGGAATCATATTCCTGGCTCTTCCAGTTTCTGGCACTCACACATGTGAGAAGACCAGCTGGCCGGCAGGCCGGAACCAGGAAGAGCAATGGGCGATTGCTTGTGTGCCCAGAGAGATGGCTCTGCGTGCCACTTCCGGCACATGTGTCATAGGTTCGCCATCATGGATCTAGGGGCTGCCACAAAGAAGAGGGAGTCACACTATTCTCCAAAGCACCTGAGGGCAGAACAAGAAGCAATGGATGGAAACTAATCAAGGAGAGAGCCAATCTAGAACTAAGAAGACATTTCTTGACAGAACAAATAACCAGTATAACAATTGGTCCCCAGAAGCTGTGAATGCTCCAATACTGGACGTTTTTAAAAAGAGGTTGAATAAACATTTGCCTGAAATGGTGTAGGGTTTCCTGCCTGAACAGGGGTTGAACTTGAAGACCTGCAAAATCCCTTCCAACTCTATTATTCGGTATCATTGCAGGATGTCAGCTGTTTCAAGTCAAGCTACCATTTGCAATTGACTGACAGCGACTTTGTCAATGCCGATGGTGTTCAAACGCTGCTCCGATTATTTTAGGATTGTACCCAAGGTGATTTATTATTATTATTCCAATCTCTATTGTTATTTTAGACTAAGGCAAAGAGAGACTTAATCTCTTGCATCTGGGAAGCTTGCCAAATTTTATTGAAATAAATGCATGGTATGAATGTTCAGATATGCTTGGTTATTCTTGGTTTCGTTACACACTCAACAGGGGGACCGTGCAGGAATTCATCCAGCGTGGCATTCTTCTATCATTTACAAAACTGAATGTATTTTGAAATTTTTACTGCTTTGCTTATATTACGGAACTGCCAGCGATGTAAGATGTAATGCTGGACACCACCAGTTCTAGGTTGGTTAAAAGTCTGCCAAAGCAATTTATCAAAAGTTTTCTCCACCATTGAAAAAGGATTCATTTTTTTCTATCTTATTCAGTCACCGCTTGAGAATTTCTTTTCAAACGTCTCCTGACCAGAGGTCAAGAAAGTCAACATGGCAGCCACAACCCTGCTCTCAAAACCCCTCCTCTTTTTAACCTGATGTTCTGACCCAGGCTTCCTTAGAAAGCAAGCAGCAAAGACTTGGGCCCGACAAAATGTCCTTTATTTACACGACTGTGAATTCCTTTCATTCACAGTCAGCAAGGCTTTAGCAAGCAGTCTTTCAGAGGAATGTTTATCCACACGCACCTTATCTCGCTTCGAGAGCTGCCAGATAACTAGTTTCCATACACAGTTCAAAGCAAAACAGAGTTTCCTATAATCTCAAACCGAACTTTCCAGACCGAAGGAACGAATTGTTTCCTGCAAAAGCCCACTCCCCATTCGTTCCTCTTTTGTTTCCCTCTGGGAGGAGCCAATCACCTCTAAGGCATGGCTCTACTCTTAAGTCGACCCGGCTTTCTTAGTTGTTCTAGTCTTAGGGCAGCTCTGCATAGGCACACACTGGGAACAGGCTCCAGCTGTTCTTCTGCCTCACTGCTGTCTAACTGCCTCTCTGCTTTCCACGCAGAGCCCTCGTCTGAGCTTCCCTCAACCCCCAGAGCTGGCAGGAACCCACCCCTGGGGGGATAGGAGGAGTATTAGATACATTCACTGCCTTGAGTTATTTTTTTTAAAAAAAAGTACAGGCAGGAGATAAGTAAGTGGAACAATATAATATGTAATAAGCAACATGAAAACGGCAACAAAAACCTCATCCCTTTGATACGAGATCTGCTGATTGCTCTTTTCTTCTTTTTGTTTTTCTTAAAAACTGACTTCGACACGGGCATTTATACGACCCTCCAGAGAAAGTGGCCTTTATGCAGCTAGGCAAATACCCTTTGGATACATGCCTCTCCCCCTAAACGCTCACTTTCAGTCCTGAAAATCCAATTTGTGCCATCCAAAGTGAATGTCATTTCCAGTGGAGAGGGTAGTGATCGCAAGCCAAATGGACTGTAATAAGTAGGTAAGCTGCTAAATTGGAGATACATTTTCTGACTTTTAACAAATGGTCTCTGCCCAGAATGAACAAATGCTCACTTATATACTCTTTAAATCAGTACGGTTGGTCCTCGACTTAGAGGCATTGGTTTAGTAACCCGAAGTTAGAATCTGCAAAAAGTAACTTACGAGCAGTTTTCACACTCAAGGGCTGTTGTAAGCATCCCATGGTCACATGATCAAAACCCGAGCGCTTGGAAACTGGCAGGTACTTATGACAGTTGCACGGTCCCGGGGTCACATGATCAACATTTTGTAACCTTCCCAGCGAGCTTTTGACAAACAACGTCAATGGGGAAACCCACATTCTCTTGGAAGACTATGATCATGTCACCCTCAGTCCTTCTTTTCATTAAACCAGACATACCCAATTCCTGCAACCGTTCTTCAGGTTGAGAATGCCAGATAGCCCATTCTCTACATATAGGAAATGTAGAACTCAAGCAACATCTACTGAGTATGGTATAAGATCTCCTGCTTCAGCAGAGGGTTGGGCTAAAAGACCCCCAAGGTCCCTTCCAACTCTGTTATTTGTGAAGGAAGCAGTGATAACTTTAGAGCTTTGTGCAAAGATGAAGAAGCATGGGTGACAGTCAGACATGAAATTGTCTTAGCTTTGCTACCGGTTCAGAACTGGGAGCAAGCAAGCTCACATGGATCTTGACAAACTTGAACATTGGGCACTATCTAACAAAATGAAATTCAATGGCGAAAAGAGTCAGGTTTTACATTTAGGCAAGAAAAACGAAATGCACAGGTACAGTATAGGTGGCACCTTGCTCAATAGTAGTAATCGTGAAAGGGATCTTGGAGTCCTAGTGGACAACCATTTAAATAGGAGCCAGCTGTGTGCAGCAGCTGCCAAAAAAGCCAACACAGTTCTAGGCTGCTTCAACAGAGGGAAAGAATCAAGATCAGGTGAAGTGTTAATACCACTTTATAAGGCCTTGGTAAGGCCACAACTGGAATACTGCATCTAGTTTTGGTCGCCACGATGTAAAAAAGATGTGGAGACTCTAAAAAGAATGCAGAGAAGAGCAACAAAGAAGATTAGGGGACTAAAACATATGAAGAACGGTTGCAGGAACTAGGTATGTCTAGTTTACTGAAAAGAAGGATTAGGGGAGACATGATAGCAGTCTTCCAATATCTCAGAGGCTGCCACAAAGAAGAGGGAGTCAAGCTATTCTCCAAAGCACCTGAGGGCAGAACAAGAAGCAATGGGTGGAAACTAATCAAGGAGAGAAGCAACTTAGAACTGAGGAGAAATTTCCTGACAGTGAGAACAATTAGTCAGTGGAACAGAAGTTGCCTCCAGAAGTTGTGCATGCCCCAACACTGCAAGTCTTTAACAAGATGTTGGCTAGCCATTTGTCTGAAATGGCATTGGGTTTCCTGCCTAGTCAAGGAGTTGGACTAGAAGATCTCCAAGGCCTCTTCCAACTCTGCTATTGTATTGTATTGTATTGTATTGTATTGTATTGTATTGTATTGTATTGTATTGTATTGTATTGTATTGTATTGTATTGTATTGTATTATGTGATGCTTCTGCACATGCGCAGAACCTTCTGTGTCCGTGATGACATCTGGGCAGGTGGGAGGAGCCTCCCACCGCTGCCACTACTGGTTCTCCCGAACCGGGGCAGAATACCACCTCTGGTGACAATGTGGGCAGTGATGAAGCTGGTGGAAAATAGCTTTGTTTGAAAAACTGAGATGCACTTTAAAAAAAAAAGTTTGGTGACAGTGTGGGCAGTGATGAAGCTGGTGGAAAATAGATTTGTTTGAAAAACCGAGATGCACTTTAAAAAAAAAAAGTTTGGGACTTTGAATTTGAATTGGAATGTATTTGATTTATATCCCGCACCTGTCTCCCCGAAGGGACTCAGAGCAGCGCACAGGAAATTAAAACAGAATATCAACATAGAAATAAATAAAACACCATAAATACTGCAACAATAAAACTGAATTAAATTTTGACTGTCCTGTGCTAAAATAGACTAAAATCCCACTAATTAAAATGGTATATTAATTTAAAAGCACAGTCTGATAAGATGGTCTCAGGGACCTAGGCTAGGCCGGCTTGATTGAAAAAGTACGTCTTCAGACGCTGGCGGAAAAGGCGGAGGTCCGTGATGGTCCGAAGTTCGGGGGGAAGGTCGTTCCAGAGGGCTGGGCCTGCCACAGAGAAGGCCCTTCCCTTGGCCTTCTCTAGACACCACCTCTACCAAGAAAAATAGGGATGGGGTGACTCAGTGGCTAAGACGCTGAGGTTGTCAATCAGAAGGTCGGCAGTTCAGCGGTTCGAATCCCTAGCACCCTGTAACGGAGTGAGCTCGTGTTACTTGTCCCAGCTTCTGCCAACCTAGCAGTTCGAAAGCACGTAAAAAATACAAGTAGAAAAAAAGGAACCACCTTTGGTGGGAAGGTAACAGCGTTCCGTGAGCCTTCAGCATTTAGTGATGCCAGCCACATGACTATGGAGACGTCTTCAGACAGCGCTGGCTCTTCAGCTTTGAAACGGAGATGAGCATCACCCTCTAGAGATGGGAACGACTAGCACGTTTGTGTGAGGGGAACCTTTACCTTTACCACCAAGAAAAAGCAAAACCAAATAACAATCTTGGAGTGTTCTTGGCTAGGATAAAGAAAGGGATGGGGCTAGAATTAAAAAAAAACACCCTAAATAAAGTTTTTTTAATTGACATTTAACGAAATTAAATGGCTGCAGAAACAAAGCTTAATAGCGCAGTGGAAGTTTCTGGAGTTATTTTAAAGCTGGGGTCTCCAACCTTGGCAACTTTAAGACTTTTTGGACTTCAACTCCCAGAATTCCCCAGGTTTTAAGCAGTCACCATGGCTAGCTGAGGAATTCTGGGAGTTGAAGTCCACAAGTTATAAAGTGGCCAAGGTTGGGGTCCCCTGCTTTAAAGGATGCTCCCAGGTGTGGAACAACAGAGAGTTGGGTCTCTGATGACACGGGAAGCTGCCTAGCATTATGACATTGGGCATGGTCATCAGCAGCTTCCTGGATTGTTCCTGGTTTAAGTCAGTGTTTCTCAACCTTGAACAACTTGAGGTTGTGTGGACCTCAACTCCCAGAATTCTGCAGCCGGCCATGGTGAATGGTTTAAATCCATGAAGTTTAATTAAAAGAAATTTATCTTTAGGTAAGACAGCTGATTGTGGGTGGTGGATCAATTTATGGATGAGTGTAAAAATGCTTTTTTTTTTTCTGGACATGCTCCAAGAGTTGCTGGCATTAGAACATGGAACAATAATCTGTGTGGTTGGTTTTCAGAAAAATAAAAGTTCTTTTCCTGACAATAAAACACTGTCAAGAATTAGTTTTATGCTGCCTTGATATTTAATATCCTATCCATAACATTCGAACCTCATTGATTCTATCTATCTATCTATCTATCTATCTATCTATCTATCTATCTATCTATCTATCTATCTATCTATCTATCTATCTATCTATCTATCTATCTATCTATCTATCTATCTATCTATCTATATCATCTATCTATATCTATATTTACCTATCCTCTTATCTATTATCATCTATCTTTCCTTCCATCGATCCATTGATCCATCGATCCACTTTCTCTCTCTTCTATCCATCCATTCATCCACCCACCCTCCCTCCTCTCTCCATCCCTTTCTCTCTCTCCATTCCCTCTTCTCCCCATCCATTCACCCTCCTCTCTCTCTCCATTCCCTCCTCTCTCCATCCATCCATCCTCTCTCCATCCATCCATCCTCCCTCCCTCCTCTCTCTCTCCATTCCCCCTTCTCTCCATCTATCCACCCTCCTCTCTCTCCATTCCCTCCACTCACTCAATCCATCCATCCATCCATCCATCCATCCATCCATCCATCCATCCATCCATCCATCCTCTCTCTCTCTCCATCCATCCATCCATCCATCCAACCTCCCTCCCTCCTTTCTCCATGACCCCCTATCCATCCATCCATCCATCCATCCATCCATCCATCCATCCATCCATCCATCCATCCATCCATCCATCCATCCATCCATGCTCTCTCCCTCCATATCCATCCATCCATCCATCCACCCAGCCAGCCAGCCATTATTTCTTGGGAAGGTTTTTCAGAAATGATTTGCCATTGCCTCCTGTCTTGAGCGGTGAGGGAGAAACTGGTCCAAGCTCACCCAGATGGCTTTGTAACTAAAGCAAGACTTGGAAATCATCATCTCCTGGTCTCTAGCCAAGTGCCTCAACCACTATGCCCCACTTGTTCTCTGTAAGTAATAAGACAGCAATAAGCCAACTGCAGAAAGTTGCATCCTCATGTGAGCCACTGAAGAACAGGGACTTAGAAGGCTTTTCTATTAGTCTCTGGAATCTAGGAAGACTTGCTTCTCTACTTAATGGAAGCCAATAGTTTTAAAAAAACCGAGGTGAGCGATAACATATTTCTGCTTCACTTCACTCTCCAGTAACAATAATTGAATCTCCCCATGTGAGACGTGGCAGACATTCATTTGCTGTCTAGAAGTTGATTACGTTCCTTCCATGGGTAGCTTCAATACCTTCCCAATCTGTTCATTCTTGGCTGCACACATGCCTTATCTTCTTTCTCTTAGTTTTTCGGTTTTTAAAAGAACAGTTAAGGTATTATCCAATTTCACATAGGGTTAGCTCCAACGATCTGTAAAGGAAATTCAAGCCACAGCAGATATGCTGGAAAGCAAAAAACAAACACCCAAACAATCCTATATTTTCCCATTTGTCTTGTAGTACAGGCAGTCCTCAACTTACAACCATTAGAACATAACATAAGGACAGCCTTGCTGGAACAAGCCACAGCCCACCCAGTCCAGCATTCTGTCTCACACAGTGGCTCCCCATTTGCTTCAGGGTCTTCCCAAGCAGATGTCTTCACCCGCTTGTGATTCCCTGCAAATGGCATTGGGAAATATCCTGCCTATCTCTCCAACCCGGAGGGTGTCCTTAGGCATCCATCATGATAGCCATGGATACCCTTGTTCTCCATGAACTCGTCTAATCCTTTCTTAAAGGTGTCGAGGCTGACAGCTGTCACCACTTCTTCTGGCAGGGAGTTCCATAGACCAGGGATCCTCTGGGTGAAAAAGTACTTCCTCTTATTTGTTTGAGGTCTAGCTATCAAAAGTTTCATGGAGTGCCCCCTTGTTCTAGTGTTGTGTGATAGGGAAAACAGTTTTTCCTTTTCTACTTTATCCACACCGTGCATGACTTTATAGACTTCAATCAGGTCACCTCTCAGGCGCCATCGTTCTAGAGTGAAGAGGCCCAGCTGTTGCAGCCTCAGATGGTAAGGAAGGTGTTCCAGCCCCCTAATCATTCTGGTTGCCCTCCTCTGCACCTTTTCCATTTTCCTAATATCCTTCTGAAGGTATGGTGACCAGAACTGTACACAATACTCCAGATGGGGCCTCACCATAGATTTATAAAGAGGCAGAATGACACTTGCTGACTTATTTTCTATACCCTTCCTAATGATCCCTAGCAATGAGTTTGCTTTTTTCACTGCTGCGACACACTGGGTGGACACCTTCATTGAGCTGTGCACCAGGACACCAAGGTCCCTTTCCTGGTTAGTTGCAAGGAGTTCAGACCCCATTCGTTTAGTGACCTTTCAAAGTTACAATGCCATCGGAAAAAAGTGACTCATGATCATTTTTCACACTGATGACCATTGCAGCATCCCCATGGCCACATAATTAAAATTTGGACACTTTGCATCTAATTCATACTTATGATTGTTGCAGTGTCTTGGGGGTCTTGTAATCCCCTTTTGCGACCTTCTGACATGCAAAGTTGATGGGGAAGCTAGATTCACTTTACAACCATGTTACAAGATGAAGATGAAGATCACCCTTATTGTTATTTTCCTGTATGCACAATGGCACCCCTTAAAATGAAATTCGGATGCTGTTCTGACCCAGGCGTCCTTAAAAAGCACGAAGCAGGGTCTTGGTCCCAGCAAAACCTCTTTTATTTACACGACTGTGAGTTTCTTTCATCCACAGTCAGCAAGGCTTTAGCAAGCAGTCTTTCAGAGGAATATTCATCAACACGAAACTTATCTCGCTCGCAGAGCTGCCGGATAACTAGTTTCCAAACGCAGGGCAAGGCAACACTTGGCACAGAGTCTCTTATAGTCACAAACAGAACTTTCCACTCTTGAAACGACCGAAGGAACAAATTGTTTCCTGCAAAAGTCCCCTCCCCATTTTCTCCTCTTTTGTTTCCTATGGGAGGGGCCAATCACATCCAAGGCCCTGCTTTCTTAGTTGTTCTTGTCTACTGGCAGCTCTCTACATGTACATACTGGGAACAGGCTCCAGCTGTTCCTCTGCTTCACTGCTGTCTAGATCCCTCTCTGCCTCCCATGCAGAGTCCTCATCTGAGCTTTCCTCAGCCCCCAGGACTGGCCCGTGTTCCTCCCCAACTTCCTCAATGTCTACTCTGCTGCCAGCTCTGCTGGCTGCCGGCACCTAGAGGTGGAGCTCTTGCCTCTCAATCAGGAGATTGTGAGTTCAATCCTAGGTAGAGGCAGGCTTATTCAAGATGGCGGCATGCTTAGGCGCTGCGGCTTTGATCTCCTGGTGTCACAGTAGAGTTAGGTAAAAACTAGTCTATACCCGCAGGGAGTTATTAAGTTATTATTGTTATTATTAAAGATTGGATCTTCTAGTCGACTCGATATTACCAGCGACTTCCAGCAGTCTCATAATATACTGAGTGACATAGTAAGACTGCCAGGCTCTCCATGGATCGTTGTTTGGCATAGGAGGCAGCAAAGAGAGCCGAAGCAGAAGCGGGGATGCAGAGCAGGTTTGCTAGTTCGATTATGGAAGCAGCCTCACAGACCAGCATTACCAAGCATTTCCTAACCAACTCTAGATCCTTTGTCCACAAAACTGATGAACTACAGCTATGGATGGCAGCAAATAAGCTCATTCGTGACTGCTGTGTGATGATCATCACAGAGACCTGGCTTCATCCACTTGTACCGGATGCGTCTGTGGAGCTAACTAAGCGCACCACACACCGCTTTGACAGAAACAACAACTCTGGTAAAAGCAAAGGTGGAGGACTGTGTATTTACACACATAATAACTGGTGTACTAACAGTAGAGTTGCTTATACACACTGTTCTGCAGACGTGGAATTCTCAACTGTCATTTGTCGGCCATTTTATTTATCTAGAGAGATTTCTGTTATAGTTATCACTGCTGTCTATATTCCACCTGATGCAAATGTTAGCACAACGCTCAAACCAATTGTAATAAAATTACAATGACAATAAAGATGATGATGATAATGATGATGATGATTATTATGTAGGGTCTCCTGCTTGGGCAGGGAGTTGGACTAGATGACCTGCAAGGTCCCTTCCAACTTTGTTAATCTGTTAAAAGATGCCTCACTCTCCAAAGAAGTAACCACCAAACAATATCATAATCCCAACGATAACAATAATGATATAATAATAGTGGCAGTCACCACCCCAAGGATAACAACAACAACAATAGTCATTTGGAACACAACATGCCAGATATCACAGTTGTTGGAAATGGAAGCGTACAATTTCGGCGGCTTTCGATACCATCGACCATGGTATCCTATTGCATCGGCTGGAGGGGTTGGGGGTGGGAGGCACCGTTTTACGGTGGTTCTCCTCCTACCTCTCTGGCCGATCGCAATTTGTGTTGGCAGGAGAGCAGAGGTCGACCTCGAGACCCCTCACATGTGGGGTTCCTCAGGGGTCGGTCCTCTCGCCTCTCCTGTTCAACACATATATGAAGCCGCTGGGTGAGATCATCCGTGGCTTTGGGGTAGAATACCATCTCTACGCTGATGATACTCAGCTGTATATATCTACCCCAAGCCACCCCAACGATGCCGTAGCGGTGATGTGCCAGTGCCTGGAAGCCGTACGGATCTGGATGGGAAGTAACGGACTCAGACTCAACCCGACCAAGACCGAGTGGCTGTGGTTTCCGGCTGCCCGATTCAACCAGCTGACTCCATCGCTGGCCATTGGGGGCGAACATCTTGCCCCTGTGGATGGGGTGCGCAACTTGGGTGTCCTCCTGGATGCCCGGCTGTCCATGGAAGATCAAGTGACAGCCGTGGCCAGGAGGGCGTTTTACCAGGTTCGCCTGGTTCGCCAGTTGCGCCCCCTATTGGATCGGGACGCCCTTCGCACAGTCACTCATGCTCTCGTGACATCCCGACTGGACTATTGTAACTCTCTCTACATGGGGCTTCCCTTGAGGTGCACCCGAAGACTTCAGCTGGTCCAGAATGCAGCTGCGCGAGCAATAATGGGTACCGCAAGGTATACCCATGTAACACCGCTCTTGCGCGAGCTGCACTGGCTACCTGTCGTCTTTCGGGTGCGCTTCAAGGTGTTAGTTCTCATCTTTAAAGCGCTCCATGGCTCGGGACCTAGCTATCTGCGGGATCGGATTCTGCCCCATACATCTTCCCGGCCGATTCGCTCCCACAGAGAGGGACTTCTCCGGGTGCCGTCCACTAGACTTTGTCAGCGGGCGACGCCCAGGGGAAGGGCCTTCTCTGTGGCGGGCCCAGCCCTCTGGAACGATCTTCCCCCCGACATTAGAACAACTATGGACCTCCGCTCCTTCCGTCAGAAATTAAAAACTCACTTCTTCTGCTTGGCCGGCCTAGGTTAGTCTCTACCTCAGGGGTTAGGGAATGTTAATTTTAAAATGGGGATTTTAGTGCAGGGACAGTTGATTTAATTTGTTTTTATTGTATTTATTTATGTATATATTTCATGTTGTTTTAATTTTCCCTGTGCACCGCTCCGAGTCCCCCTGGGGAGAGGACGCGGTATAGAAAAATAAATAAAATCTAATTTATTGATAATGCTGTACCAGGGAGACACTTAAGTTGAAGAAAAAGAACTGGGGAAAATATCGTGACCTGGCCATCAAAATTATACGATTGTGGATGAAACCTGTAACAGTGATACCTATTGTCATCGGGGCACTTGGTACCATGTCCCACAAATTTTAAAAAATGCATCAAGGAATTGCAGCTTCCTGCAATAACATCACCAGAACTGCAAAAAACTGCGCTACTCGGAACATCGTACATCTTAAGAAGGTACTTGGTTGATACCTAGGATAATACAATAATACAATAGCAGAGTTGGAAGGGACCTTGGAGGTCATCTAGTCTAACTCCCTGCCTAGGCAGGAAACCCTATACCATTTCAGACGGCTATCCAACATCTACTTAAAGACTTCCAGTGTTGGGGCATTCACAACTTCTGGAGGCAACTTCTGTTCCATTGATTAATTGTTCTAACTGTCAGGAAATTTCTCCTCAGTTCTAAGTTGCTTCTCCCCTTGATTAGTTTCCACCCATTGCTTCTTGTCCTGCCCTCAGGTGCTTTGGAGAATAGTTTGACTCCCTCTTCTCAAACTATTCTCCATAGTTTATCCTATTCTAGGATGTTGGCATCCTAGATATCAACCATCAGAGCCAGTCAATGATACGTGTGATACATTTTTAAATGATCAGTTGACTGAGTTTCATGTTTAATGAATAACAAACAATAATAATAATATAATAACAACAACAGCCTCCAAAAATGCCAAGTTAAAAAAAATGACACCAAAACTTGTATGTAAGTCTTTAATTTGCTCCAGGGGGTGTGACAAGTACTAAAAAGGACGTGTTCCAAGCAAATCATTTTATTCCCTGTTTCATCCAGGAATAACTTTCTGTTGCTTTTCCTATGTCAGAGACCTTCCCAACACGGCCAACTTCCTCCCCATTCTCCACAGCCAGCCACCCCTCTTCCTATTACAGCATGTCGAGTACTAAACAAACACCGAGTATTGGGACAACATTTTTTATGTCAAAACACATCGAGTACCAAATTTGACGAGTTTTGAAGGAGTCGAGTACCGAGTTACTACTGTGTGTGTGTGTGTGTGTGTGTGTGTTGATCACAATCCATTTTAATACGTACAAAGCAACTTAGCAACTGCAGTGACTCACTTAACAACTGTGACCAGAAAAGTCATAAAATGGGCAAAGCTGACTTAATAAATGGGCTCAACTGTAATTGAGGACTACCTGTATCGATTTACTCTTTCTAGTCTGATTTCAAACAGACCCGTTTGATTTGCATACACCTGCAAAGTGGAAACTTGAGAAATTGATGTCTGAGAAGAAGAAAAGCCGTTTCTAAATCTGAGGAAGAATAGCCTTCAAAAATTGGCAAAAGGAAGGCAAAGATTAGTATCGCAATCGGCATTTGACAACTTCTCCTCCCTCCTAACCAACCCGCATTAGAAAACACAGAAGCTCTTCAAAAGCAGGAAGCCTTTTTTCGCTCCTAAAACCGATAATTGAATCTTCTGTCTTCGGGAATCTCATCTGTACCAGAGGAGAAAAAGCTTCCGTTTTTATGAAGAGATGATTATTTGGGCTCCTTATCATGTCCGGTATATCAGATCAGGCTTTTATAGAAGAAGAAAAAGCTTTTCTTTCTTCTCTATCTGCAAAAGTTTTGAAAGTACACAGCCCGAAGGACCATCGATCTGAAATTGTAATGGGTGGCGAGAATAACCTTGGGAGAGAGAAGGAAGTCAGAAAAAAGATATCTCAGGCTATAGAAGGAATGAGAATAGAGCAGAGGTGGTATTCAACGGGTTCGGACCGGTTCAGGCGAACCGGCAGCGGAAATTTTGAGTAGTTCGGAGAACTGGCCAATACCACCTCTGGCTGGCCCCGCTCTCCCACCCCCGCCGTTCCCTGTCCTATATTCCTTTGGTGTTTTTTTTTAGCTCAACTGATTCGCGCAACAGAGTGGATTGCTGAGCCTCAACTGAGCTAAACAATAACTAAGCTCACCAGTGCTGACACCAAGGATGGTCTTGGAGTGCTGTGCATATGCATGCACACAAGGCATGTGAGCACGCACGAAGTGCACTCTCGTAGAACCAGTAGGAAAAAGGTTTGGAATCCCACCACTGGAATAGAGAAAACATGGAATAAGGTACCCTCCTACCCAGCTCTCTGGTCCCTTTCTAGTTCTGTGCAAAGTAAATAAAGACAGAGGAATGGAAAAGGGCTCTCAGAGGTGGGTTCTTAACAGTTCAGCCCAGTTCAGCCAAGTAGGTAGTAACTTGGCTGGCCACGCCCCTGAACCGGTTCTATTGGTAGGCGCCACCATCATGTTTTTTGCTTTTGCGTATGTGCAGAAACATTTTTTTTACTATGCACGCAAAGCACATCCCTGAGCCAATCGGCAGTGACAGAAGCCGGAACCCACCCCTGCTGCAACTCAATAATACATCTAGTTAAGTAGCGATTGTTCAAAGTTACAAAGGAACTAAAGAAAGTGACCATTTTCCACACTTGCAATTGTTGCAGCATCCCAGTGGTTATGTGTTCAGAATTTGGATGCTTGGCAATGGCTTCACATTTGTCACAGTTGCAGTGTCCCGGGCTCACATGGTCATCTTTTGTGACCTTCTGTCACAAAGTCCCACTCCATGGCACGGGACCTAGTTTCCTGCGGGATCGCACCCTGCGCCATACATCCCTTCGGCCGATTCGCTCCCACAGAGAGGGCCTTCTCCGGGTGCCGTCCACTAGGAAATGCCAGCGGGCGATGCCCAGGGGAAGGGCCTTCTCTGTGGTGGGCCCTACCCTTCTGGAACGACCTACCCCCCGAACTTAGAACAACTATGGACCTCCGCTCCTTCTGCCAAAAGCTAAAAACTTACCTCTTTCAACAGGCTGGCCTGGTCTAACCTATCCACCCCAGGCTGTAATGTATTAAATTGTTTTAATTGGGACTACAGGGAATTACTTTTAAGGGTTTTAGGATTTTAAAATTTTACCGCAGGGTTAATTATTTAATTCGATTTTAAATATTGTATTGTTGTGTTTTTATATGCTTTTTAATTGTTCTGTGCACCGCCCCGGGTCCCTTCGGGGAGAGGGTGCGGTTTATAAATCAAATCAAATCAAATAAATAAATAAATAAGTCAATGGGAGAGCCAGCTTCCCTTAACAACCATGTTACTAACTGCATAACTGAAGTGATTCACTTAACGATTGTGGCGAGGAAGGCCATAAAATGGGGCAAAATTCCCTTAACAACTCTCTCTCACTTAGCTACAGAAACGTTTGGGCTCATTTGTGGTCACAGGTCAAGGACTACGTGGACTGAAGAATTTGGTTCCCTGTCTGGTTTACCTCCAAAGGCTGAGCCCCTTAGGCAATTTTGCTTCGGGAATGGTTTGAAAAATGGAGTATAGCAATAGCCCTTAGACTTTTATACCACTTCACAGTGCTTTACATCCTTCTCTAAGTGGTTTACAGAGTCAGCCTGTTGCCCCCCAACAATTTGGGTCGTCATCTTACCCACCTCGGAAGGAGGGAAGGCTGAGCCAACCTTGAGCCGGTCAGGATCAAACTCCTGGCAATGAGCTGAGTTAGCCTGCAATACTGCATTCCAACCACTGTGCCACTATAGCAATAGAATAGAACAGAGTAGAAATAGCACTTGGACTTATATACCGCTTCACAGTGCTTTGCAGCCCTCTCTAAGTGGTTTACAGCCCTGTATGAGCAGTTTACCGAGTCAGCACAATGCTCTCAACAATCTGGGTCCTCATTTTACTGACCTCAGAAGGATGGAAGGCTGAGTCAATGTTGAGCTGGTCGGGATCGAGCTACTTGCAGTAGGCAGAGTCAGCCTGCAATTCTGCATTCTAACCACTGTACCATCACGGATATTATCTGCGGTTGGTTGTAGCATTAGAATGGTTGCAGCATAATTATCCATACACAGCAATATATACGTACACACACACACAGATACACGCACGCACGCACACACACACACACACACACAGGAATATTTGTAGAGCATTTGAAGACAAGATAATAAGCTTAAAGTCAGCAGATTCAGTCTCAGTTCTGTTATGCTTTTATTATTATTATTATGATTTATGTTTTTTATTTTGGATTATGTCCCTTATTTGTTTACTAGATGTAAAGGCTGCCGAATTACATCTACCGCTGAACACTTAGGTAATAAAAAGTCAGAACAATAAAAAAGAGAAATGGATTGTATGTGCCCAGGAAAAATGTATGAAACAACATTAAAATTAAAAAAAAGACTTATTGCCCTAAAACTTGAGAGAATATTCAGATTTTAAGGCCTCTCCGAAGCAACATTGGAGCTACTGAAGGGGAATTTTGTCCCATTTTAGAAGTCAGTCACTCAGAATCCATGACTGGGTTGTCCTATAATGACATACAGGCAGTCCTTGATTAGTGACTGCCTTGTTTAGCAACTGTTCAGAGTTGCAACAATGATGAAAATGTAACTTTGGCACTATTTGTTAGCAACTCTGAGTTCAGAACCAGTGCTACAAATCTGGTCCCTTAACCAGTGTTAGGAAAATAAATGCGGAATAGTGTAATTCACCGGACAGTAAAGAGATACGTTGCTTTAACTACAAACAAACTCTAAAACAGTGATAGTAAGAAAATAAATAGTCTTTACTTTGTAGCAACTAAAATACTTCTTCTGACCAGTGATTCTAACTTCTCAAAACAATAATAACAGTCCTTCACCCAACACAGAGTTATCTTACAGTGATGCAAACAAATACTCCTCCTCCTTCAATATTCAGCTTCAGCTTCTCAGACGGCAAACAGTAAGAACAGGAAATCAAAGGGAATCGAAAGGGGAATGGACTGTGTTCTTGAGCTTCCTTTATGGTAGAGCTGAGAAGCACAGCCAATCAGAATTCAAACACAGTTCTTAAAGCTACATAACTCCTTAAGAACATAGGCTCATATATATATTGTCAACCCAATATAAGGCTGAATATCCTAACAATTAGTAATCAGTGGTGGGATTCAGCCAGTTCAGGCTGGTTTGGGTGAACTGGTTGTTAAATTGCTGGTTGGCTCTGCCCTGCCCCTACCAGGAGTTCTCCCGTGCCTCGTTTTGGCTCCCAGGTAACTGCAGGGAGGCCTACTAGGCCGAAAATGGGGGGCAGGCTGGTGGTGGCCCCCTATGACCCATTTTTTTCTCCCAGGAGGGTGCAAGAGATTGAGTGCTGCCTGTCGCACCCCCTAGCCATGCTCACCATGGCCATGCCCACCCAGCCAGTCATTAGACCAGAGAATCGGTTGTTAAATTATTTGAATCCCACCACTGGTAATTCTCACGTCTGTACCCTTCACAGGTAGGCAAAGCAAAGGCAAGCTGAAGATCGATCCTAAGGATTTAGACTGTAAGCATAGTCACAGTTTCATTTAGCGACTACTTTGCTTATTGATCAAGTTGCTGCTCCCAATTGTGGTTGCTAAATGAGTACTGCCTGTAAAATAAATAGATCTGTGGTCCAGTGTGTAATTAAACATAATGATCACAGTCTCATATTCCACCCAGAAAGCTCAAGTGGAAACACTCCACTTTAAATACCCAATGTCAATCAACTTATCCTTGCCCATGTGTGAAGCCACCTCCCTCTTAGAAGAATGAACTATTTTGAGGACTATTAAAAAGGGCAGATTATTAAATTTCCCCAAAGGGAGAAATGGAAAAACATGGGGTTTTTTAGAGGCAGAAAGCAACCCCTACTTTCCTTAATAGCCCCAGCAGAAACTGAGGAGGCCAGCTTTTAGAAATGCAGATTTGGAGATCCATTCAAGACACTTTGAAACAAAGGCTGAATGGTAGGATTAGAAGCAGCCATCACTCATGATCGAACACAGGATGAAGCCATTAAGCCATAATGCGAATTATTGCATCCCCTTCAGAATAGTCCAAGCTTCAACCAAACGTAGCTCAGACAAACACCTATGATTTGTACTTTGTCTTTAGAGCCAGCTATGACCCCTACATAACCCCTCCATGGCCCCATGGGAGTCTGACAACAGCAAATAGAATACATGCTCTTCCACAGGAACAGGAAGCTAAAGTGCAAAACCCAAGAGAAGGTATAACATCCTCCACTCTCCACTCCATTTTGGCAGCTGCCCCAGAACCATGTGCTTGGTGATTCTGTTCATCATTAAATCACCTTTCCAACCAGCTTCCATGTTTCCAGTGTTTTTCTCCCAGCTTGGAACTGAACCAGATGGATATTTCTTCCCATACCATCTCCATCTCTCCATCTGAGGATTAGTAGAGAAGACATCTGGTTTCCAATCCATCTTCTCTGACTGAAGATTGACTTTTGGATATGTAAATGATGAATCCTACTCTATTTTCTCTACACCAAGGTGTCCAACTTTGGCAATTTTAAGACTTGTGGAGTTCTGGAACTCCCCAGCCAGAATTCCTTGAGAATTGTAGTCGACAAGTCTTAAAATTAGTGGAGTTCCGGAACTCCCCAGTCAGAATTCCTTGAGAATTGTAGTCGACAAGTCTTAAAATTAAGTAGGTTAGTATTACTTTTTCCTGTTGGGACGCAGTGGATCAGTGGCTAAGATTCTGAGCTTGTAGATCAGAAGGTCAGCAGTTGTGCGCTTCAAATCCCTAGCGCCGCATAACGGAGTAAGCTCCTGTTACTTGTCCCAGCTTCTGCCAACCTAGCAGTTCGAAAGCATGTAAAAATGCAAATAGAAAAATAGGGACCACTTTGGTGGGGAGGCAACAGCTTTCCATGCACCTTTGATGTTTAATCATGCCAGCCACATGACCACGGAGACGTCTTTGGACAGCGTTGGCTCTTCAGCTTTGAAACGGAGATGAGCACCGCCCCCTAGAGTCGGGGAACGACTAGCACATATGTCGGAGGGCAACCTTCCCCTTTATTCTTCTTGTTAACTATTTTGTCACTAATGTAACATATAGATCAATATTTTGCAAATTGAATTAACAGTTTAAAGAGGCCCTGTTTAGCAAGGGGTGGGAAATAATGCTGGAATCATGTATTAATCAGTATTCAACTAGAGAGGAAAATATGTGTACCTGTAGTGGGTTTTTGTGTTTTGATTTTATGCAACTTTTTTAAAAAAATTCAATTGTTGGGTGTTTTTTGGCCTTTTTTATATTTTGTATTTTAACTTTGCCTTAAACAAAATTAAGAACTATGTCTTAAACAAAATTATATATATGTATGTGTGTGTGTGTGTGTGTGTGTGTGTGTGTGTGTTAGGTTTTTTGAACTGATAAATCAATCAGTCAGGGAGACTAGGATAGAGCTATTTCGATTTGAACAGCCCCGGTTTAAATCCCAGTAAGGGTATGGCTAGCTGATGAGAGCTAAAAAGCTTGAAAAAGATCTATCCTAGTCTCCCTGATTTATTTATTGATCAGCTCAAAAACCTAACATAAAAAAATCACACAACGGAACTCATGGCTTTCTGTCTAGATGGTCTCTGGTGATGAGCCAAAAGGCAGAAAAGGAAACAGTATGTCTTCTCTCTTAATTGGGGCCCTAACAGGGTGTTGTGGAACAATTATATATATATCAGCTCATAAAACTAACACACACACACACACACACACACACACACACACATATATATACACATACATACATATGTTAGTTTTATGAGCTGATCAATAAATAAAACAGAGAGACTACTATAGATCTATTTCAAGCTTTTTAGCTCTCATCAGCTAGCCATACCCTTACTGGGATTCGAACCGGGGCTGTATTGCTTATCAAGCAGGAGCCTATAACCATTCAGCCAGCCAGGTCTCCCAATTGCATCAGCTGAGACAGGAGGATTAGTATCTATAATTATTCCACAACACCCTGTTAGTGCCCCAATTAAGGGAGGAGACATACTGTTTCCTTTTCTGCCTTTTGGCTCATCACCAGAGACCATCTAGACAGAAAGCCATGAATTCTGTTGTGTGATTTTTTAAATACGTGTGTTGGTTTTATGAGCTGATCAATAAATAAATCAGAGAGACTAGTATAGATCTATTTTGAGCTTTTTAGCTCTCATCAGCTAGCCATACCCTTACTGGGAATGGCTTTCTGTCTAGATGGTCTCTGGTGATGAGCCGAAAGGCAGAAAAGGAAACAGTATGTTTCCTCCCTTAATTGGGGCCCTAACAGGGTGTTGTGGAATAATTATAGATACATACATACATACATACATACATACATACATACATACATACATACATACATACATATGGTGTCCACTTGCAAAGCATCCCTGGACTGCTCTTGAGTTGCCATAGGCATGGGGGATGGGAAACTGATGAAGCAACATGGCAGTCACATATCTTTCTCAAGGCTGTATCCCAGGGTTAATCACAGCGGACCAGAGGGGAGTGATCTCTACAACCCATGAAATTGTTCCGTTGGCAAATGTGATTTATGACATACTTTGGAGGGAGGAGGGAAACAGGGTCATAATTGGGCCGGAAATTACGTGGGGTCAGAGTTGGCTTTACTTGGGTACGTGCCGACATGAAGCTCCTAATAAATAACTGGATTTCTTTTGAAGCTTGGCTCAAGGCTTATGATTTAATTAGGGCACCTGAAATTAGTTTTACAAGATGATAAACACTCATGAGCTTGTCCTGAGAGGTGCCGTCTCCTAGCCAATCCTGCACGTATTAGTATTGATCCTGGTTAGTGCTTGGGAATTTCACAGAAACTGTGGGAATTTCAGAGCCAAAAGGCTGGAGAAAAAAAAAACATCCTTGAAGGTATCCGAAGGGAATAATTTCTGCAATTCTACAAATTATTTCTGCAACCCGCAAAGTTGTTAAGCAAATCATTGCAGTTGTGAAGTGAATCATGTGGTCACTAAGCGAATCTGGCTTCCCCCGTTGACTCCGCTTGTCGGAAGCCAGTGGGAAGGTCGCAAATGTTGATCACATGACCCTGTGATCCTGCAACTGTCATACATGCTGGTTGCCATGCATCCAAATTTTGATCATGTAACTGTAGGGATACTGCAATGGTCCTAAGGTTCTAATGCTTCTAATGCACCAGAAACATTGGTGGGATCCTACCAGTTTAACAACCGATTTGATGATCATACGATTTGTGTGTGTGCATGCTCCTGGTGCACACTGTGCACACATGCGCAGTTTTGAGAAAACTTACCTTACGCATTGCTGCTGGGGAGGAAACCAGCAGCGACTCAGCTGAGAGGATATAATATAGGTCAGTAAAACGCAAGGGTGGGTGGGTAGGTGGGGCCAGCGGATTGTCAGAACAAACCGGTTCTCTCCCAGCTGATTGTCAGAGCTACTGGTTCACCTGAACCAGTCCAAACCAGTAGAATCCCACCCCTCACCAGAAGGCAAGACAAGAAACAATGGAGGGAAACTACCGCATTTTTTGGCGTATAAGATGCACCTTTTTCCCTCAAAAAAGAGGCTGAAAATCTGGGTGCATTTTATACACGGAATACAGCATTTTTGACCTCCTGAAATGCCACCCCCTTCACTAAAATGGCCGTGCATAGCTTATAGGAGGCTTTCAAAGAGCTTCTGGGGGCTGGGGAGGGCAGAAATGAGCAAAAAACAGGCTGTTTTTTGCTCAATTTTGCCCACCAGCCCCCAGGATCACTCTATAAGCTTCCTAAAGGCTATCCATGCTCTTTTTGGGGGGCAAAAAATGGCACATTTTTGCAAAAAATGGGCCAGTTTTTGCTTATTTTTGCCCCTCCCCCCAGGAGCACTCTACAAGCCCCCTATAGGCTATGAATGCACTTTAAAAAATTGGGCTGTTTTGGGGAGGTTTGCAGAGTGCAAAAACTTTTTTTTAAATTTGCCTCTTCAAAACCTTGGTGCATCTTATACTCCGGTGCGTCTTATACTCCGAAAAATATGGTAGCCAAGGAGACAAGCAATGTAGAAGTAAGGAGAAATTCCTGATGGTGAGAACAATCGACCAATGGAATCACCCAATCAATTAGTGCAGGGGTTCCCAAACTTGGCAACTTTAAGACTTGTGGACTTCAACTCCCAGAATTCTCCAGCCAGCAGAGCAGAGCTGGCTGGAGAATTCTGGGAGTTGAAGTCCACAAGTCTTAAAGTTGCCAAGTTTGGGAACCCCTGAATTAGTGGAACAGCTTTCCTTCAAAATGTGTATGGAGATTCTCAGTCATCCAGGTCATCATCGAAGAATGAGCTGAAGAAGCTTCTTGGATGAGAAGCGAAACGTCCTCAAAGAAAAACCAGAAAGTCCAATTGCCTCTTGAAAAAGCACCTTTGGGACTTGCCTTCAGAAGGTGTGGGTGCTCCATCACTGGAGACATTTAAGAAGAGACTAGGCAGCCATTTGTCTGAAATGATATAGGTTCTCCTGCTTGAGCAGGGGGTTCGACTAGAAGACCTCCAAGGTCCCTTCTAACTCTGATGTTCTACGTCCAAGGACCAGTCATGTCCCTTTTTTTGCTATTGTAACTTTGAATGGTTGCTAAATGGATAGTTGTAAATCAAGGATTATCTATACTTGCCTACCCGCTACCGTTACACAGCTAAGCATTAACAAAACAGCATCCATCCTTATTCCTTTCACGCTGCAAATAGATATTATCATTAAATACATCATTGCTTGTATGGTATGATTATTTATCATGTTACATGATAATAAGCACATAATTAATTCCCCATTCTTAGCTGTGACTTCAGTTGACATGTGTCAGCAGCAGTGTATATTATGATATTCGCATGCTACCTAACACAAAACCATCCCACCACTGATCTGAATGCAGCCGCGCGAGCAATTATGGGAGCCCCTAGGTACTCCCATGTAACACCGCTCTTGCGTGAGCTGCACTGGCTGCCTGTAGCCTTTCGGGTGCGCTTCAAGGTGCTGATTATCATCTTTAAAGCGCTCCATGGCACGGGACCTAGTTATCTACGGGATCGCATCCTACCCCATACATCCCTGTGGCCGATTCGCTCCCACAGAGAGGGACTTCTCCGGGTGCCATCCACTAGGCAATGCCAGCGGGCGACGCCCAGGGGAAGGGCCTTCTCTGTGGTGGGCCCAACCCTCTGGAACGACCTACCCCCCCGTACTCAGAACGACCACGGACCTCCGTTCTTTCCGTCTGAAACTCAAGACCTACTTTTTCCAACAGGCCGGCCTGGCCTAACTCTACCTAGCCTTTAGCCTGACATCAAATTGTTTTAATTGGTTTTTAAGGGTAATAGTTTAATTTATTGTAAATTTTAGCACAGGGTTAATAATTTAATTTGATTTTAAATTTTGTATATCGTCATGTTTATATATGCTTTTTTAATTTCCTGTGCACCGCCCCGAGCCCCTTTTTGGGAAAGGGAGCGGTATATAAGTTTAATAAATGAAATGAAATGAAATCTAACATAGTTCAACGCAGAGATTCTCAACCTCAACAACCTGGGTGGATTTCTACTCCCAGAATTCCTCAGCTAGCGTGGTTGGCTGTGGAATTCTGGGAGATGAAGATCCTCCATTTTAAAGTTGTTAAGTTTTAAACTGGGCACACACTATCCCTTGTGGTGGACATGTCCAAAAGCAGAAAAAAAAGGGCCGAAAAGCATATGTGGTTAGAAAAAATATTAAGACAGCATATGGATTTTAAGGCAGACCTATTTTTCATAGTCCTAATACCAGAGAAACATGATAAAGGGAATGCATATTCGATATTACATGTTTTAACGGCAGCAAGAATTGTATTTGCACAATATTGGAAAAGTGAGGAAACACCTACGGTTGAAAATATAATTAGAAAAATATTGGACTGTGCAGAAATGGACAGATTAACACTGAAGATAAAAGAAAAAGAAGGCACAGAATATTTTCGAACTTGAGACTTGTCTAATCAATGGTTGGATAACAGGGGTAGAAATTAGGAACTTAAGAAATAGTACTATGCAAATGAATTGATTCAGAGAGTACAGTGTTCTTAAAGCACATAATGTATGTAAAGAGAAAACATATACAGTAAGTGTGTGTGTGTATGTATGTATATATGTAAACACACACACACACAAGTTTGATGTGTGTGTGTGTGTTTATGTCAAAGCACCTGGATGCCCAAATATGGGAGGGAGCATACTGCTTCCCTTTTGCCTTTCAGCCTTTCAGCTCCAGCCTAGGAGCCTTCCAGGCAGGAAACCATTTTTGTGTTGCATTTGTGCTGATAAATAAATAAAGGGAGACTAGTATAGATCTATTTCAAGCTATTTAGCTCTCATCAGCTAGCCATGCTGGGGATACTTGGGGGATATCTCCGTTGGGAGTCAGAAAGTTGTGCAGTGGAATATGCAGCTAGAGAAATGTTGCTAGTAAACACACAAATAGTAAACCAGACACTGTTAGTAAAACAAAATAGCTTTACTGGTGTTGCAAAACTAAACTACTGCTTCACAAGCAGTGGTGGTTGGTAGTTAATCAAAACAAAGTCCTTAACAAACTAACAATTGCTTACAGTCAGCAATCCACAATTCTTCCTTCTTCCTTCTTCAAACAGTCAGTCACGGCACATGAGCAGATAGCAAACAGTAAGAGATCAAGCAGAGCGAGCAATTAGCAGAGTGGAATATGCGCTCTCCTGACTTCCTCTTATTGTGGAGATAATTACAGTCTCTAATTGCATTCCAACATTCCAACATCCTTAAAGCAACAATGGCCATTTGTCATTATGGTATTATATATTGCCTACCCCACTCTAGGAGTCTACTCCTAACAATACCCTTACTGGGATTTGAACCTGAGCTGTTTTTATGTGTTAGGCAGTTTTTACATATAGGCCCTCCCATATTTGGGCATACCAGGTGCTTTGACATAACACTTACTTATTTCCTTGGCTCAGCTGATAAGGGAGGAGAGCTTGTGGCTTAGTGGCTAATACACCTGCCATATATATATTTGTGTGTGTGTGTGTGTGTGTGTATGATACAGATATTGTAACGACTATGTACAGAATGTAAAAACTCCCATTGAAGAGATATTTGCCTTTATACATCATTGATCCATTTGGCATGATAGGCCCATCCATCTGGGAATGAGCAGCTCAGGCTGTGTTCGATACGGGAGGAAGCAACAGGAACTAAGCCTCCATCAATTAACATGTCTGAAGTAAAAATGAGAGAGCTAATTACAGGCGGAAGGCAGGTGGATGGGCTTTTCATGCGCTCAATGGCCAAATTGATCAGTGATGTATAAAGGCAAATATCTCTTCAATGGGAGTTTTTACACTCTGACAATGATAGCAGAGGCTAACGAAAGCTAAGTGGGTACAATATATTTTAAGTTCTGGAGATCTCAATGTTTGTATCATCATTTTGTGTGTGTATGTATGTATGTGTATATATATCAGTGGTGGGTTTCTGCAGGCTCGCACCTACTCGCGAGAACCGTTTGGTGAAATTTAGAGAACCGGTGAGAGGGGGTTCCACCGGCGTACCTGGAAGTAAATCTGGCCCGCCACTGCCAGTGACCCAATGGGAAGGAAAGGAAAGGAAAGGAAAGGAAGGAAGAAAGGAAGGAAGGAAAGAAAGAAAGAAAGAAAGAAAGAAAGAAAGAAAGAAAGAAAGAAAGAAAGAAAGAAAGAAAGAATTTATCATCACAATTGAGTCCAAAATTTTGGTTGCTATGCAAGAGCATTATTAAATGAGTTTCACCACATTTTAAAAGGTGGCCACTCCCACCCTGTCACATGACTGCCAAGCCAAGCCCACAAAATAGGCCACACCTACAGAGTAGGTTCTAAAAAATTTTGAAACCCACCACTGATGTGTGTGTGTGTGTGTGTGTGCGCGTGGCATATATATGCCATTTTATGGAATTAGAATGCCCTTGAGTAGACTGGTGTGTAAAATTTTATCAGTAAAATAAAATTAAAAAATTGTAAAGCTGCTAAGTTTGAAAAATATTGTACTAGGACATCTGCTTCCAAGAAATGTTCCACCATTCTTATAGCATACAGGCCAATAGCATCACAATAGAACCGTACGCATTTTAAGGCAATTACGTTTCATATCAATTCTCCAAGGACCCCATCAACAACCAGAGAAAAATCAATCCAAGCTCCTTTAAACATTGCCCAATCAGCTGGTGGCATCTGTACCTTGGTAACATCTATCTCCACAAAACACAAATTGACTTTGCAATGAAATACTCCCACCCTCATTTCCTTGACAAACGGCTTTCTGAAAAGTCGTATTATTGGATCATTTTCCAATTTAATTAATTTCCCTGTTGGAGTATTGTTTGCTGAGACAACTTTGTGATGTTCGGAGTGGATTTATTTCTCTTGGTCTGCAATTGATGTTCTTTCATTAGGCACATTAAGCAGGTGGGTAAATATGTACGGCTTTGGTTCATTTCTTTCCCTTTCTAACCGGGCACAGGGGACCGAACGAAGAAAATGCTCTCTAGTGACGCCTGAGAGCTACAATCAAAGAACGGATGAGCCCAACCCACCACAGTCATCAATGTGTCTGCAACAGCCCAACTGCGAATAGCAAAACCAATTTCCTTTTCTGCTTTGCAACAGTTGGGAGACCGATTTTCTGAACTAGGAACAGAGACACACAGTTTTTTTTAAATAAAGTTTTTCATTTTTTTCATTTTCATAACATATAACCACGTGTATACTATTGCAGCGTTTTTCAACCACTGTGCCGTGGCACACTAGTGTGACGTGAGATATTGTCTGGTGTGCCGTGGGAAAAATTCCTGCCAGAATATCAGCTTTGTGTTCAGCCAAACAGGCCCAGGTTTCGCACTGAGTAAGTAAACAGAAATATGAACAATTATAAAATACTTTATTATTTCATAATAAAGTAATTATAAAATAATTCCTTTGTGTTTATTTGATTCCTATTCAAGAGAATTACTTTATATATAGTCAATATAGGCACAGAGTTAATTTTTTTTAACATTTTCTAATGGTGGTGGTGTGCCTCGTGATTTTTTTCATGAAAAAAGTGTGCCTTTGCACAAAAAAGGTTGAAAAACACTGTACTATTGCATAACCAACATTGTATTGTATTATTAAATATTTACATCAATTTTGTTAAGGGTATCTCTGTTAGGAGACCGAAAATGTGCAATGGAATGTAGCAAGAGATATCAGTCCCAGACACTGAAGGTAAAACAAGTAGACTTTTAGTTGCGTTGGAAAAATAAAGTAAGAGACACTTCTTCACAAACAAGTGATAAGTAGTCTTGAATCATATACACAGTCTAATACTCAGGGGAGACATGATAGCAGTGTTCCGATATCTCAGGGGTTGCCACAAAGAAGAGGGAGTCAAACTATTCTCCAAGGCACCTGGGGGCAGGACAAGAAGCAATGGGTGGAAACTAATCAAGGAGAGAAGCAACTTAGAACTAAGGAGAAATTTCCTGACAGTTAGAATAATTAACCTCTGGAACAGCTTGCCTCCAGAAGTTGTGAATGCCCCAACCCTGGAAGTCTTTAAGAAGATGTTAGATAGCCATTTGTCTGAAATGGTATAAGGTTCCTGCCCACGCAGGGGGTTGGACTAGAAGACCTCCAAGGTCCCTTTCAACTCTGCTATTGTATTGCATTGTATTGAGCAAGCAATAGCAATTCCTATAACTCAAACGTTGGCTTATGGTTGCTCAACTCACAGTTCCTCTCGCTGATCAATAACTGACATACAGAGCAGCCATCATCCAAGGGATCAGCGGCTAACAGTGATTCTGGCTTTCTCTTATGGCTGATTGAGGAAACAGCAGCCAATCACATCTCACTGTAGCAGTTAAAGTTACAGATACGATATTCCAATCATGGCTTATATATATTGCCAACCCAACACTAGGATTACATTCCTAACAAATTTGTCTTGCCATCCACTCCCAAAATCAATCATTGGCTCTTCTGCTCTCCATACACCATATTTGTGCCTTAGCCATCACTTTCTTCTCCCTCTCTCCTCCTCCTCCCTACCTCCTTTCTTCCCTCTATCGTCCTTCTCATCTCTACTTCCCCTTCCTCTCTCTTTCTCCTCTCTCGCCTTTCCATTCCTCCTTTCTCTCCTCCTCTTCCCTCCCACATGCCCTCTTTTCTATCCCTCTCTTCTTCCCTTCCCTCTCTCCTCTCCTCCACACTCTTCATCTCATTTACTTGGTGTATTTCAGCTTCTGAGCGAGCTTCTGAAACTGTAGCCCAACAGTTTCCGCGACACCTGGAGGAAGTTGATTATCTAGACCCGCGCCAGTCCGGCTTCCGACCCGGTCACAGCACCGAGACGGCATTGGTCGCGTTGGTTGATGATCTCTGGAGGGCGCGGGATAGAGGTTATTCCTCTATCCTAGTCCTATTAGACCTCTCGGCGGCTTTTGATACCATCGACCATGGTATCCTATTGCACCGACTGGGGGGGTTGGGGTTGGGAGGCACCATTTTGCGGTGGTTCTCATCCTACCTCTCTGGTCGGTCGCAATATGTGTTGACGGGAGGGCAGAGGTCGACCTCGAGGCCTCTCTTATGTGGGGTTCCTCAGGGGTCGGTCCTCTCGCCCCTCCTTTTCAACACATATATGAAGCCGCTGGGTGAGATCATCCGTGGTTTTGGGGTGGAGTACCATCTGTACGCTGATGACACCCAGCTGTACATATCCACCCCAAACCACCCCAACGATGCCGCCGAAGTGCTGTCCCGGTGTTTGGAGGCCGTACGGATCTGGATGGGTGGTAACAAACTCAAGCTCAACCCTGCCAAGACTGAGTGGCTGTGGTTTCCGGCACCCCGGTTCAGCCAGATTACACCAACTCTGGCCATTGGGGGCGAATCACTGGCCCCCGTGGAGAGGGCGCGCAATTTGGGTGTCCTCCTGGATTCCCGGCTGTCCATGGAGGACCATGTGGCGGCCGTGGCCAGGGGGGCGTTTCATCAGGTACGCCTGATGCACCAATTGCGCCCCTTACTGGACCGGGCTGCCCTTCGCACAGTCACTCAAGCTCTCGTGACGTCCCGGCTCGACTACTGTAATGCTCTCTACATGGGGCTTCCCTTGAGGTGCACTCGAAAGCTACAGCTAGTCCAAAACGCAGCCGCGCGGGTGATTATGGGAGCCACTAGATGCTCCCACATAACACCGATCCTGCGCGAGCTGCATTGGCTTCCTGTGGTTTTTCGAGTGCGCTTCAAGGTTTTGACAACTATCTTTAAAGCGCTCCATGGCTCGGGGCCTAGTTATATGCGAGACCGCCTCCTGCCCCATACATCCCTTAGACCGATACGCTCCCACAGAGAGGGCCTTCTCAGGGTGCCGTCGGCCGGACAATGCCGACTGGCGACACCCAGGGGAAGAGCCTTCTCTGTGGCGGGCCCAGCCCTTTGGAATGACCTACCCCCTGAATTACGTACCATCACCGACCTCCGCCTCTTCCGCCAATGTCTTAAGACATATTTGTTTCAACAAGCCGGCCTAGCCTAACCTCCCATGGGGACTTTTAGGTAGTTTTAAATTGGGTTTTTAAAATTTGGTTTTAGCGCAGGATAGGTTATTTAATAGTTTTTTAAATTATATTTATTGTATTTTGTATGTTTTTAAATTTTCCTGTGCGCCGCCCTGGGTCCTTCTTGGAGAAGGGCGGGATATAAATTTAAATAAATAAATAAATAAAATGTTGATGGTATTTATAATTCCTTTTCAATATGCATATTTAATTTTAACATATATCTTCTTACTTCTTTTTTTTAAAGAGAAAACAAAGTACACACACACACACACACAGACAGTCATTATACTTTTAAGCCTGCCCCCTTCCTCGTTTTGGCTGAGATGTAGACTTGGTTACAATTCCCAGCTATTTTCATCATTATATTTATATAATTATGCATCCTTACATGTTCCCCACCTTGTGATTCAGACAGACACAATTTTTGATAGATTTGTCTGAAATGTTCTAGGAAGGGTGCAGCCAGCAGGAAGCACAGGCAGTCCTTGCTTAACGACCCCAATGGGGACTGGCAATTCCGTGATGCAGTCATTAAGCACGACTATGATGGCCTCAAAACCTCACTTCCTTTGGTCTTCTAGTTCAACCTCCCGTGCAAGCAGAAGACCCTGGCCCAGTACTATTCTGGATGAATGGTTGTCTGGTCGCTTCTTGAAAACCTCCATGGATGAAGCACCCACAACTTCTGAAGGCAAGCCATTCCATTGATTGCTTGTTCACAGTCAGGAATTTTCTCCATTGTTCTGGACTGGACCATTCTGTAATGATCTTCAACCTGTTACTTCTTACCCTGCCTTCAGGTCAGGGGTGGGTTCCGATAAGCACTACTGCTGGTTCGCTCATGTGCGCGTGGTGTGCGCATGTGCAGTGCAATTAAAATTGTTCTACGCATGCGCAGAACTGAAAAACAAGATGGCGGCACCTATGATGGTCCCCGGAGAACCAGTTCGGGGGCATGGCAAGCCCCCAAATCCACTACCGGTTCGGCCAAACTGGTCTGAACCGGTAGGAACCAACCACTGCCTCAGGTGCTTTGATAGCTAAGTCGAACCCCACTTCTGTATACCTGTGCACACGCATCATATACATACACATACACCTCACATGTGTATGTATATGATGACACATCATTTAGCTTCACATACACATCGTATACATATAAATACAAATATACATATACAAATATAGATATAGTAATAGCAATAAAACTCCAACCAAACTAGTAAATGGTTAATAGGTTAATGGGAATTTTAGTACACGTTAATTTAATTAATTGTAATTCTTTTATTGCATATGTTATTATTTATTATGGTAGATTCATCTGTACACCACCCTGAGTCCATTTCGATGGAGATAGGCGCGATTTACAAATCTAAATAAATAAATAAATAAATAAATAAATAAATAAATAAATAAATAAATAAATAAATAAATAAATAAATAAATAAATAGCACTTAGACATACAGTACATACCACTTCACAGTGCCTTTGCAGCCCTTTCTAAGTGGTTTACATAGTCAGCCTATTGCCCTCAACAGTCTGGATCCTCATTTTACTGACCTCAGAAGGATGGGAGGCTGAGTTAACCTTGAGCCGGGTGAGATTCAATCTGCCAAATTGCAGGCAGCCGGCAGTCAGCAGAAGTAGCCTGCAGTGCTGCATTCTAACCACTATTCCAACATATACATCATACATATACATATGTACATCATATGCCTGTGCATGTAAATGTAAATGTACGCAGTGTTTCAGTATCTGAGACGCTGAGCTGGTTGATCAGAAGGTCCCTGGTTCAGAGGTTTGAATTACTAGTGTTGCGTAATGGAATGGTGTGGACAAAGTAGAAAAGGAAAAACTGTTTTCCCTATCGCACAACACTAGAACTAGGGGGAACTCCATGAAACTTTTGGAAGCTAGACCTCAAACAAATAAGAGGAAGTACTTTTTCACCCAGAGGATCACTGGTCTATGGAACTCCCTGCCAGAAGAAGTGGTGACAGCTGTCAGCCTCGACACCTTTAAGAAAGGATTAGACAAGTTCATGGAGAACAAGGGTATCCATGGCTATCATGATGGATGCCTAAGGACACCCTCCGGGTTGGAGAGATAGGCAGGATGTCTCTCAATGCCATTTGCAGGGAATCATAAGCAGGTGAAGACATCTGCTTGGGAAGACCCTGAAGCAAATGGGGAGCCACTGTGGGAGACAGAATGCTGGACTGGATGGGCTGTGGCCTCTTCCAGCAAGGCTGTTCTTATGTTCTAATGAGCTTTCATTACTTGTCCCAGCTTCTGCCAACCTAGCAGTTCAAAAGCACGTAAAAATGGAAGTAGAAAAATAGAGACCACTTTGGGGGGGGAAGCATTGTGGCCTGCCAGTGGCCAGCGGAGACTCAGACAGTGAGGAGGTCGGGGAGGAACATGGGCCAGTCCTGGAGTCTGGGGAAGGCTCTGATGGGGGCTCTGCATTGGAGGCAGAGATGGGGCCAGAGCTGTCCAACAGTTATCAGCTGCCTTCGGAGTCGGAGATCAGTGGGGCAGAAGAACAACTGGAGCCTGTTCCTGATGTCCGCATGTGCAGAGCTGCCAGGAGAATGGAACAGTTGAGGAACAAGGGCCAACTTGGGACTAAAGGCACTGGTGGACGGTGAATGGCCCCTACCCTAGAAAATAAAGAGGAGCAAAAGGGGAATGGATTTCGCAGGAGGCAATTTGTTTGTTTAATTAGCGTGAAGATTTGTTCATGACCCTCAGAGACATTTTGCCAAGTATTTTCTTGTACAGCGTGGCGTTTGGAAGATATCGGCCTGGCAGCTCTCCAAGCCTGATAACGTCTGTGGTTGTAAATTCAACCTTGAAAGACTTTGCTGGATGTGAATGAGAGGAATGCACATTCGCTTAATACAGGGATGTCCAAACTTGGGAACTTTAAGACTTGTGGACTTCAACTCCCAGAATTCCCCAGCCAGCATAGCTGGCTGGGGAATTCTGGGAGTTGAAGTCCACAAGTCTTAAAGTTCCCAAGTTTGGACATCCCTGGCTTAATAAAAAGGGGTTTTGTCAGGACAAGGAGTCTACTTCGGGATTTTGGGAAGCCTCGGTCAGAACAGGAAGGTAACAATGCTCCATGCGCCATTGGCGTTGAGTCATGCTGACCACATGACCACAGAGACATCTTTGAAGAGGGCTGGCTCCTTGGCTTAGAAATGGAGATGAGCACTGCCCCCTAGAGCTGGAAATGACTAGCATACATGTGCGGGGAACCTTTAACTTTGCATACATACATACATGCATACATACATACATACATAGATATGTATGTATATGTATATACACACACATACACATACATATACATATACAAATTTGCATATACAAATATACAATACAATAGCAGAGTTGGAAGGGACCTTGGAGGTCTTCTAGTCCAACCCCCTGCCCAGGCAGGAAGCCCTATACCATTTCAGACAAATGGCTCTCCCACATCTTCTTAAAGACTTCCAGTGTTGGGGCATTCACAACTTCTGGAGGCAAGCTGTTCCACTGATTCATTGTTCTCACTGTCAGGAAATTTCTCCTCAGCTCTAAGTTGCTTCTCTCCTTGATTAGTTTCCACCCATTGCTTCTTGTTCTGCCCTCAGGTGCCTTGGAGAATAGTTTGACTCCCTCTTCTTTGTGGCAACCCCTGAGATATTGGAACACTGCTATCATGTCTCCCCTGGTCCTTCTTTTTATTAAACTAGACATATCCAATTCCTGCAGCTGTTCTTCATATGTTTTAGCCTCCAGTCCCCTAATCATCTTTGTTGCTTAGGGGACTGGAGACTAAATCATATGAAGAACGTATACATATACATGTGTATCCATATATATACTTCATATATAGGAGGTGCTAAACTGCTTAGAGAGGCATAACGTATCCTACAATTGAATCAAAGAAAACCTATCTATCCATGTGCAGCCTAGAGTTCTGGTTTTTTTATCTTAGACAATAAGAAGCAATTCCATTCCATTGCTAGTTCTCATACATATTAATAACAATAATTGTTCCCGCTAATAGATAGTTCAGTAATTGCCACATTTCAATTTAAGATGTGAAGGAAAAGAAACTCCGTATTAACGTTGGCTCTGATACGCAGTAATGATTTTCAATGGGATGTTAATAGAAACTGCTTTTGACTGACACAATCAGATTCCGGTACTTTTCAAGCTTGAAGTTCTGTTGGTTTGGAACTCTTTCTGTCATCCTTTTCTAGCTCTGTAGATTGAAATGAAATGGGCCCCTTTTCTTGAGCAATTGAAAGCTTAGAAACACACTTCTATGCGTTTAAAAGCACTGAGGCCAACCTGTTTTAGACCTCACCGGTGCCCGAGCGTGAAGTTACTTCGTTTCATAATGACCAGATCTAGTCACTATCACCTCAACTGGAACCAAATAATGTTCTAGAGGTAGAAGGAAGGAGCTATTAGACTTGGTGCTTGGAACTTAAAGCTCCTTTTTGAAAAAACTCATTTAAGTTTGAACATGCTGAGTAGGTGCAGAACTGGAGTGTTGATTGAAACCAAAGAGGGGGGGGGAGAGAGAGAGAGAGAGAGAGAGAGAGAGAGAGAGAGAGAGAGAGAGAGAGAGAGAGAGAGAGACTTGAAACAAAATGATCTGATTGGCTATACGAAATCCTATGTAGGACAAAGCCAATGCACCCCAATATAGTTGTACTTTCTATCCAGGATTGATTATGTCAACAATATGCTTTGAAATATTTTTTTTAATGTTCTAGTAACAAATATGTCAGTGTATGAGAGTTCACGGCTGGCAGAGACAAGGTAACGAGGTCAGCCAATGAATAGGCATAGCAAGTAAGTCAGCCAATGGGGGCTGTTTGGAAACAGAAACAGTATTTGTGTCAGGTTTCCTAAAAATGCCCTAATTGATTCATGAGTATCGAGCCAAGTTTCAATACAAAAACTAGTCATTTATTAGGAGCACCATAGGCAAGGCCTTTTCGCAGTCAGAACTAAGCTTTGTTTGAGTTACAGCTGAACTTTACCCCTGTTCCTTCCCTCCCCTCAGTCTGTGTCATTAATCACATTCCCCAATGAGATGCACCCATCCCAAGCCTGCTGCAGTAATCTGAGACCCGACTTTAGCCGAGAGTATTCATGGAAGGCGCTCCACCTCTTCTCTCACTATGGCAACATTAGGAGTTGACATTTTGCTGGAGACAGCCAGGAGCCTGGGCGTGGCTTAGCTTAACTTCTATACTAAAGCTCTGAGTCTGTGCTGAGCTCTAAACTAGTCTGCTGCTCTAAACTGAAAATGAAACTGTTTTCTACTCTGCCTGTGTTTGTGCCTACTTACAATCTCTACTCTCTACCACATTGGAAGAACCAGCATAGGTAATGTATATATATGCCTTATGTGTTATTATGTCTATAAAGAAGTTTTGAATCCCACTTAATCAGTTACCTGTGTGTGCTTTCTGGATGTGATTGCTGCTGCAAACTCTGACAAAATACTAGGACATGCTCTCATCACCACTCAACAAGACTGCAACACTCTATATATGGGGTTGCTCTCAATGACTATCCGGAAGCTTCAATTAATTCAGAAGGCAACAGCCAGGATAGGGATGAGTTCATTCTAACAGGAGATGTAATGGTGTGTTGGAAGGACCTTGGGGGACGGAGGAAAAGCTGCAGTGCAGATAATGGTCTAATAAAGGACATTTGAATTTGAAGGAAAAGGGGTGGAGACAGCATCTCAGAAGGGACCCTCCCTAGTTTCCAAAATAATAAAGGACGGTGTGTGTGTGTGTGTGTGTGTGTGTGTATTTTTGCATTTGCAAGACTGATGTTAGTTCTTTTGAGATACTCCAAACAAGACACACAACAACGAGCATGCTGACTTGCAACCACAGTTGAGACATTGCCTGAAATGGTAGACGGTTTCCTGCCTAAGAAGAGGGTTGGATTAGAAGACCTCCAAGGTCCCTTCCAACTCTGTTACTCTGCAAATAGATTTGCAACAGGTCGATGGGCCAGGAAGGAACAGCACCCTTGAATAATCCCTGGAGCAGGTACAAAATGGAATGCATATGTTCTTCTCTTGCATAGTTCAGGCCAATAACGGCATTGCTATTTAATTAAATAATGAAAGAAATGGTTTAATAAATACATAAATAAACCTAAGCCCAATATTTTCTGTTTCTTCCCCCAAAGCCAAACCCAAAGAAGGGAAATTGCTAAACTTTTATTGAAAGGGAATGCTAGATTAGATCAAACTTTGATATGAGCTGGAGACAGACTTCTATAGGAAAGGTCTCCTCTGAAGATTCCGATATCTGCGAATGGGGGGGATTTATCCGAATACTTTCAGATCAAGTCAGAGGCCAAGATGAATGCTTTCTGCCTGCTTTTCAAAACTGCCTTTCACATATTTAAATATTAATGTAACGAAAGCCCATACCAACCCACAAGCAATAAACATAAATACGAGAAGAGGAGTGGAGTGGTGAAAGATGCACATATACATATATACACATACGTACTAGCTGGTTACTCGTGCTCCGCTAAAAGATTATGTGATCAGGCTTCATAAATCAATACCTACAGCTTGAAAATTAATGAATAGTTACTATCGGCCACTTCTCTCCCCTTCTCTACCTCAGGCTGGCCCCATTGATCCTTTACTATCCCCTTCTCTCCCTCAGGCTGGTCCCATTGATCCTCTCCTATCCCTTTCTCTCCCTCAGGGTGGTCCCATTGATCCTCTCCTATCCCTTTCTCTCCCTCAGGGTAGTCCCATTGATCCTCTCCTATCCCCTTCTCTCCCTCAGGGTGGTCCCATTGATCCTCTCCTATCCCTTTCTCTCCCTCAGGGTGGTCCCATTGATCCTCTCCTATCCCCTTCTCTCCCTCAGGCTGGTCCCATTGATCCTCTCCTATCCCCTTCTCTCCCTCAGGCTGGCCCCACAGAGGCCTCTCCAATTTATCCCATTCTCTCTCTCAGTCTAACTGAGACCAAATTTGGATGAAAGGATCTTTCACTAAAGCACTTTGTTTCTTCGCTTTTACAAGGCTTTAAAAAAAAAGAAAAGCTTGTGCGGTTTCTCACACTTTTAATTAATATCCATTCAGGAAAAGATGTGATTCAGTTTCCCAACATTTTGCAATTATTTATCTAGTGGCTGGCAACACAAATTGGATTAATATCTTATTTTGCACTAGTTGGTCCCCCTTGGAAAGACAGACAACAAACCAATAATAGAATTCATTGCTAAAGGCTGTTGGACATTTCTTTCTCTCTGAGAACTTAAGGAAAAATAGACTGTATAAATCAGTGTTTTTCAAATAGGTAAAGATTCCCCTCACGTACATGTGCTAGTTGTTCCTGACTCTAGGGGGTGGTGCTCATCTACGTTTCAAAGCCCAAGACCCAGTGCTGTCTGAAGACGTCGCCATGGTCATATGGCCAGCATGACTAAACACTAAAGGCGCACGGAATGTTGTTACTTTTCCACCAAAGGTGGTTCCTATTTTTTCTACTTGCATTTTTACCTGCTTTTGAACTGCTAGGTTGGCAGAAGCTGGGACAAGTAACGGGAGCTCACTCCGTTACGCAGCGCTAGGGATTTGAACCGCTGAACTGCCGACCTTTCTGATCGACAAGCTCAGCTTCTTAGCCACTGAGCCACTGTGTCCTCGGTGCTAGTAAGGAGTGCTGACAGCAAACAGCACCCTTAATTAGCAATGACGACGCTACCTAGTTAGGGTAAGGAAAGTTCAGAGAGCACCAAGGACCCCTCATTTCAACCCTGAGCTACAAATATTCTCCGTCAAAGCTAACTGTGGTTGATTAATCTTTTGGGGTCTATGTAGACCTGCATGCAAGTCCCTCTTTTTGAAGATGATGTGGCTAGCAAGCAAGACAGAATAACCAAAAGTTGGATGGTCAACCACCAGCACAAGAATGATCTTGAGTGGCAGAGTATCATGGCTGGTCATGCAGTCGACCAGATCTTTAGAATGTATATGGCAGTGATGGCTAACCTTTTTTGGCTCGTGTGCCAAAGCGGGGGGGGGGGGGCGCAGGAGGTGGTCGTGTGTGGTCGTGCCACACTCATAATGCTATGTGCGCGACCCCCTGCTTTTGGCATGCTTTTTTCACCCTCCCCAGGCTCCAGAGGCTTTCTAGGAGCCTGGGGAGGGCAAAAACAGCCCCCCCACCTCCAGAGGCTTCAGGAGCTTCCCTGAAGCCTCCAGAGGGTGAAAAACAGCCTCAAAAGAAGGCCTAAATCAGCTGGTCAGCACCCACAAGCGTGCTGGAGCTGACAGGGCAATGCCTCGCGTGCCCTAAGAAATGGTTCCATGTGCCACCCGTGCCATAGGTTCGCCATCACTGGTATATGGCATTTTCATCCACCTGTCAAGTCCTCCCCAAGCACCTGGGATAGGCAGAGGCTGTGCTTTGATGGTGTTAAAGGGATATATGGGATATAAGCTGTTCCAACTTAAGCTGCCTTTTGCAATTGACAGGTGGTGTTTTTGTCAATGCCGATGGCATTCAAATGGGATTGAGATTCCATCCAAAGCGACTAATACTGTTGGCACCAGTGGTGGGTTCCGAATCCTGTTGCAACCAGTATGGTGCAATGGGGCCCGGCGTCCACAACATGAACGGGCGCAGCATGTGCATGCATCCTTACCTCCGCAACACTCCAGCTTGGCAGAGTGTCGTGGAGGCGCCGTATACTCTGTGTGCGGAAGCGCCAAAGAGCTCAAATAAGGATGGCCGGCAGGCGGGCCCTTCGGAGCACCATACCGGAACAGTACCCAGTGCTCCCGGCCGGCACCAGTATGCCTGTACCAGGGCGCACCGCCTGCAACCCACCACTGGTTGATATGATCTTTGCTTTCCTTTTGCTGTGGGTGTTGTTACCGGAAGTCTGAAAACAGGCCTGTTTTCAGACTTCCGGTACTTCCAGTAGGCCCATTTTTCACCCTCCCTAGGCTCCGGAAGCTTTCCTTGAGCTTCCCGGAGGGCGAAAGCATCTTCCTCTGGGCTCCTGAGGCCCCCATGAGGCTGGAAACAGGCCCGTTTCCGGACTTCTAGGAGGCTCGTTTTTCACCCTCCCAGAGGGTGGGGCGGGGTGGGTGGGGCCAGTCGGTCTTTGCAACAACCGGTTCGGTAAACCGGATGCAAAATTAACATCCGGTTTGCCCGAACCATTGCGAACCGGCTGAATCTCATCCTTGGACATGTCAAATTTTTCAGTAACTTTTCACGGTCAGTACACAAATTATTGTAAGTTGTGGACTACATGTATTAAGAAGGATATCATGAGGCGGTGTGTTGAAAGCTCTGCTAATAACCATCAAGGGTTAAATACTATGGTTATGCCACGACTGAGCGTGGTTTCTACAATAATCCCAAATATCTAGGTTAATAAAAGATTAAGCTTTAAAAACATTGCCTGCCTGCCTGCCTGAAAACTTGGGAAGAAAAATTTCAGGAAGCATCAAAAGGAAAATTAAAAATAAATAAATATAGCATCAGCAACTATGAAAGAGTTACTATTGCAAAGCAATTGTCTCTGGTAGTTTTTATGTCTGTCAAGAAGCCAAGGATAGATAATAAATGCTAAATATTTAGCGGTTGTCAGAATATCTTCTCAGTTGCTAGGAATAAATCTTATTTAGATTAGATTAGATTAACAGAGTTGGAAGGGACCTTGTAGTCATCTATTCCAACCCCGCAACCCAAGCAGGAGACCCTACGCTATTTCTGACAGATGGCAGTCCAGTCTCTTCTTGAGAGCCTCCAGGGATGAAGCTCCCACAACTTCTGTTCCATTGGTCCCTAATCGTCTTTATTGCTGTTCTCTGTACTCTTTCTAGAGTCTCAACATCTTTTTTATAGTGTGGTGACCAAAACTGGATGCAGTAGTCTAGGTGTGGTCTTACTAGGGCTTTATAGAGTGGTAGTAGTACCTCACTTGATCTTGATTTTATCCCTCTGTAAATGCAATTTAGGATTGCATTGGCTTTTTGGATTGCCACCACACACTGCTGGCTCATATTTAATTGGTTGTCCACTAAGACTGCAAGATATTGTGTTTGGTCCTTATTCTAATTCAATCCATCAAGGCCAATCCGGATCTTTATAGGAGTCAGGAATCTTTTATTGCACTAATAAACACAATAATAATGGTGGACAACCAGTAATGGGCCTCCCTATTCTCTGATGGTGCCTATTGCAAACTGGGAGCAACCATGGGGTGGAAGATCAGAATAGATGAGCCGGTGGCCTCCCTTGAAGGCTTCAGATTACAGTTTTCTGCCTCCAACTGGTTTGGCATATGGAATTCTTTTTATATCAAGGGCTACAGAGCACAGCGTTAAAGGATGTGAAAAAAATGTATATAATGGATTCTTTTAGGATGGATTCCAGCACTTGGAAGCTAATTTAAATAGCTTTGATGTAAGTGGCACATTTAAAAAAAAATCCCTCTCTTGCTCCCTTTTCCCTATTCTCCTTCCTGCCTTCCTTCTTTTTCTTTCTTTCTTGCTTATCTTCTTCACTCTCTCCTTTCCTCTTCCCTCCATCCCTGTTTTCCTTCCTTCTCTCTTCCTTACCTTCCTTCCTTCATTCTTTCTCTCCTCTCCTTCTCTCTTTCCTACCTTCTTAGCTACCTTCCTTCCTTCCTATTTTATCTTTTTCCTCTGCTTTTTCCTTCTTTACTTCCTTCTTCCTCTTTCTTTCTTTCTTTCTTTCTTTCTTTCTTTCTTTCTTTCTTTCTTTCTTTGTTTCTTTCTTTCTCTTTTTCTTTCTTTCTTTCTTTCTTTCTTTCTTTCTTTCTTTCTTTCTTTCTTTCTTTCTTCACTTCCTTCCTCCCTCCCTTCTTTCTTGTCTCACTTTGTGCAACCTTCAATAGTACGTTTTCTTTTCAGATTTCGTTTTTTCTTCTTTGCCTTTTTCCTCCTTGTCACCTTCCAAGGATGAAAATGCGAACAGTAACCAGGCTCAAAAGTCTGAGAAAAGGCAGTGGGGGAACGAACCAAGCAAGCAGAAAACTGGGATGGGATGGAATGGGATGGGATGGGATGGGGTGGGGTGGGGTGGGGTGGAGTGGAGTGGAATGGAATGGAATAGAATAGATCAGAATAGAATAGAATGGGATGGAATGGAATAGATCAGAGAATAGAATAGAATAGAATAGAATGGGACTGGACGGGACGGGACAGAAGAGAAGAGAACATTCTTTATTGGCCAAGTGTGATTGGACACACAAGGAATTAATCTCTGGTGCATAACCTCTTACTGTACATACAGACAACAAAGTAACGATAACAGAAGTAGAAGGTAATAGAAAAGATGGGAAGGACAGTACGGTAATTCCTGCAAGGTTGTTAATAGAAACAAAATAACTGAATGTATGAAATTTCTGATTATGAAATGTATGACCTGAAATGTATGTACCCCTTCCTATTTTTTTATTTTCCAATGAATTTGACTTCGAAAGAAGACTCGGAGGCGGTCACCAACCCCGATAGGGAAGCTCTAAAATATTGTCAAAATACCCTATTTACCCCTTTCCTTTCATAAAATTGTAAAACTAATAAAAGTTACTTAAAAAAAAAAAGACAAGAAAAGATGGGAAGGACAACAGCATTAATAATACGGTTAGCATTAATAATACTGTTATTAATAGTCATAATAATAGCCTGGATTTTTACACCCCATAGATCCCACTGGGAGAACAAGGCTTTCTTTCAATCTCTTTGGTCTCCAGAGGTTGCCGCCGATTCTGAACTCAGATATTTTAAACAGCCATTATCTTTCCAGAAGACAAACGCTTCGTTTGGGCTTGGCTTTCAACCCTTTTGCAAATTCTCCTCTCTTGCTATTACCATCTTCTTTCCACAACGTCGCTTCTCCCTAGCCGAGCGTGTTCTTCTTCTATTGATCTAGTCACAGCTGGCAGGGAACCCACAGCTGACGCTTCCCCTCCAAGCGTTCTAATAAAAGGCTGGCGAGATAATTAAAGGAGTCCTGAACACAGTTGCCAGTTCCAGCTTCCCACTGCAGAACCTCAGGAGGATAAGAGAAATCAAAATCAAAATGAAACACCACTGCAACCGACATATCGATGCTCTGTCTGGTGGCTATTGTGGTTTTGTGGCTAAGGCTTATGCCAGGGTTGACATTAGGATGCCCTAATTCCGTGATGGCGAACCTATGACACGGGTGCCACAGCTGGCACGCGGAACCATTTCTTAGGGCACACGAGGTGTTGCCCAGTCAGCTCCAGCGCGCATGTGTGTGCTGGCCAGCTGATTTAGGCCTTCTTTTGAGGCTGTTGTTTGCCCTCTGGAGGCTTCAGGGAAGCTCCTGAAGCCTCTGGAGGTGTGGGGGGGGGCTGTTTTCACCCTCCCCAGGCTCCTAGACAGCCTCCGGAGGCTGGGGAGGGCGAAAAAAGCGCACCAAAAGCAGGGGGTTGCACACATAGCATTATGGGTGTGGCACGCCCATGAACGACCCCCTCCGCTCCCCCCCACTTTTGTCACATGAGCCAAAAAAGGTTAGCCATCACTGCCCTAATTAAATCATGAGCCTCAAGCCAAGCTTCAAAAGAAATCCAGTTATTTATTAGTTTTAACTTTTTAAGTTTTATTTGATTTATATCCCGCCCTTCTCCAAAAGCACCCAGGGCGGCGCACAGGAATTTAAAATAACATACAAAATAATACAAAAATACAAAAAAATTAAAAACCTATTAAATATCAAGTCCTGCGCTAAAACCAATTAAAATCCCCAATTAAAACTATCTATACAAGTCACAGCGGAGGTTATGTTAGGCCGGCTTGATGAAACAAATGTGTTTTTAAACACTGGCGGAAGAGGCGGAGGTCAGTGATGGTACGGAGCTCTGGGGGTAGGTTGTTCCACAGGACAGGGCCCGCCACAGAGAAGGAGCAAGATGTCAGCACATACCAAAATGAAGCCAGCTCTGACCCCATGTAATTTATGGCCCAATTATGACCCTGTTTCCCTTCCTCCCCCCAGGGTGTGCCATCAATCACATTCTCCAACTGAGCACTTTTGCGGGCTGTAGAGATCACGCCCTTCCAGCTGTTGCACGTAACCTGGGGGACAGCCTTGGGAAAGATATGCATGGAATGTGCTTCTGGTTGGGGCTGCTGTGCTGCTCCGTCAGTCCCCCACCCCACTTTCCTATGGCAACTCGAAAGCAGGGCAGGGATGCTTTGCGAGTCGACAGCTAAATCTGTAATGGCAGTCCAGGATTTTTAAAGTTTAGGTGGGGGAAGAAAAAGCAGAGAAGAAAAGGTTCTCCAATTTCCCTTTTTCTATTCCCATTGTCTCAAGTGATAGGAATTTAAACTGAATTCCATTGTCTGGAATTCTGGTTCAATTTGGGGACAATCTCAGGGTTCCAAAAGGGGACTGGTCCCTCTGTCTGCAATGTCTTCTCAAAGCACATCATGTTCGATTTGTCTTCAACTCAACTGCAATACTCCAAACAGGAAACCCCAAAGGTGCTTTCTCAAGAGGCAATTGGATCTTCCTGTTTTTCTTTGAAGATGTTTCGCTTCTCATCCAAGAAGCGAAACATCCTTGATTAGTTTCCACCCATGGCTTCTTGTCCTGCCTTCAGTGACTTTGGAGGATAATAATAATAATTTTAATAATAATAATTTTATTTCTAACCCGCTCTCTCTCCCCGAAGGGACTTGAGGCAGGGCACAGGGAAATTAAAACAATAAAAACAACAAAATACAAAAATAAGAACAATAAATATAAGATAAAAACAAATTAAACAGTTAATCCTGCGCTAAAATCTCCCAATTAATTACTAAAAATTCACCCTAGCTTGACTCCCTCTTCTTTGTGGCAACCCCTGAGATATTGGAACACTGCTATCATGTCTCATGTCTATTCACTTCCATCAATTTACAATAAAATAAAATAGCAGAGTTGGAAGGGACCTTGAAGGTCTTCTAGTCCAACCCCCTGCATAGGCAGGAAACCTTATACCATTTCAGACAAATGGCTATCCAACATCTTCTTAAAGACTTCCAGTGTTGGGGCATTCACAACTTCCAGAGACAAGCTGTTCCACTGGTTAATTGTTCTGACTGTCTGGAAATTTCTCCTCAGTTTTAAGTTGCTTCTCTCCTTGTTTAGTTTCCACCCATTGTTTTTTGTTCTACCCTCAGGTGCTTTGGAGAATAGTTTGACTCCCTCTTCTTTGTGGCAACTCCTGAGAAACTGGAAGACTGCTATCATTTCTCCCCCAGTCCTTCTTTTCATTAAACTAGACATACGCAGTTCCTGCAACCGTCCTTCTTATGTTTTAGTCTCCAGTCCCCTCATCCTCTTTGTTGCTCTTTTCTATAATCTTTCTAGAGTCTCCACATCTTTTTTACATCGTGGTGACTTGTGATATAGTGTGCGCGTCATCTTAACCAACTCCTGTCGTGATCGATGGGTTTTGTTTCTGTGTCCAGTTGTGGATACCACAACTCCACACAAACGTTTCTGGGAGATCATGGGAAGCTTTTGCTTGGCTTCTTGTACCAAACGGGGAGTTGAACTTAATGTCTCTCTATGATTCTGTGATTCACTTGAGTGAGATCTATATAAGGATATGAATCTGGACTTGACACCGAGGTCAAAATGGACATTTTTCTATTGTCTGCTGTCACCAGGGCTAGTAACTTGGGGTGGGGGGAGTTTATTTAACATCCAACATATACAAAGCTCGTGGTTCCAAGAAAAACAACTTGATTAATGTTTCTCATTTTCTTTGCCATTATCCCAGATAACTTTTCTGTTACCATTTTCGGCTCTCCTCAAATCAATTCTTTTCTCTATTCCTGTTTCTCTACTCAGACCTGAATCGATTTAATGATAATATTTTAATTAAACGGAAAGGAAAGGGACCGAGAAAGGATTCTTTCTATCATACAGATTTAAAAAGTTTACAAGGGAGGAAAGAACTACCTTCTCATTTCCATACAATATACAATAGCGGAGTTAGAAGGGACCTTGGAGGTCTTCTAGTCCAACCTCCTTGCCTAAGCAGGAAGCCCTATACCGTTTCAGACAAATGGCTATCCAACATCTTCTTGAAGACTTCCAGTGTTGGGTCATTCACAACTTCTGGGGGCAAGCTGTTCCACTGATTGATTGTTCTAACTGTCAGGAAATTTCTCCTCAGTTCTAAGTTGCTTCTCTCCTTGATTAGTTTCCATCCATTGCTTCTTGTTCTGCCCTCAGGCGCCTTGGAGAATAGTTAGACTCCCTCTTCTTTGTGGCAACCCCTGAGATATTGGAACACTGCTATCATGTCTCCCCTAGTCCTCCTTTTTATTAAACTAGACACACCCAGTTCCTGCAACCGTTCTTAATTTGTTTTAGCCTCCAATCCCTTAATCCTCCTTGTTGCTCTCCTCTGCACTCTTTCTAGAGTCTCCACATCTTTTCTACATCGTGGTGACCAAAACTGAATGCCGTATTCCAAGTGTGGCCTTCCCAAGGCCTTATAAAGTGGTATTAACACTTCACGTGATCGTGATTCTATCCCTCTGTTTATGCAGCCTACAACTGTGTTGTTATATAAACTAATATTTTTTGCCATGTATAAAGCATGTTGCCTTCAAATTGGGGATAGCATGCCTCAAAATATCAATTGCAAAAGGACAATATTGGCAATTGCATAGGACTTCATCTGTTGCCTGTCAGCATTATTTGGCTTAAAAGTAACCCCCCACCCCCAAGAGCTAGTTTACATTTAAAAAATTCATCAAAGAAAGACAAATATTTATCTCTGGAAAAAAACTAGACTGTTGTGGCCCACCAACGGCCAGTGGAGATGGTGGCAGAGTCGGACAGTGAGGAGGTTGGGGAGGAACATGGGCCAGTCCTGGAGTCTGGGGAAGGCTCTGATGAGGGCTCTGCATCAGAGGCAGAGATGGGGCCAGAGCCGTCCGACAGTTATCAGCTGCCTTCGGAGTCGGCGATCAGTGGAGCAGAAGAACAGCTGGGGCCTGTTCCCAATGTGTGCATGCGCAGAGCTCCCAGGAGGAGGAAGAAACAAGGGCCAACTCAGGAGTAAAGGCACAGGTAGATGGTAAATGGCCCCTCCCATAGGAAATAAAAAGCAGTGAAAGGGGAGGGGAGTTTGCAGGAGTTCAGTTAATTAGGGTGGAGATCTTTTCCTGACTTCTTGCCAAGTAATTGCTGCTACAGCGTGGCGTTTGGAAGATATCGGCCTGGCAGCTCTCCAAACATGATAAAGGTCTGTAGTTGTGAAATCTCATGAAAGACTGTTTGCGAGGACTTTGCTGGAGAGGAATTCCCTTTAACCTAAATAAAAGAGGTGTTATTGGGACGAGGACTCTGCTTCATGATCCATTTGCTCTTGTTCCTTAACTGTTCCCTTCTCCTGGCAGCTCTGTGCATGCACACATCAGGAACAGGCTCCAGCTGTTCTTCTGCCCCACTGATCTCCAACTCCGAAGGCAGCTGATAACTGTCAGACGGTCCTGGCCCCCTCTCTGTCTCTGACACAGAGCCCTCATCAGAGCCTTCCCCAGACTCCAGGACTGGCCCATGTTCCTCCCCATCCTCCTCACTTTCTGAATCTGCCATCAGCTCCACTGGCCATTGGCATCCCACAACAGGATCCTACTTGATCAAAAGTGTCCATGAAAAAGACCTAAAACAAAATGGATCAACAACATCAGCAAGTATGGCAGGCCCAATGGGCAAAATAAGCTCAGGACCATATTAGTTGGAAACTTCCAAAAGAGGCCTTCCTCCTGCAGCAGATAGACAATGGCTAAAATGATAATGAATTATAATGATGTGAGCATCAAGAGAACATGTGATCAACTGTATGGAGTACAAAACTTGACTAGCTCAAGCAAGGGCATTATGACATTTACTAGAATAACAGAATAACAGAGTTGCAAGGGACCTTGGAGGTCTTCTAGTCCAACCCCCTATTCAAGCATTCCAGAAAAGTGGCTGTCCAGTCTCTTTTTAAAAGCCCCCAGTTGATGGACCACCCACAACTTCTGGAGGCAAACCGTTCTACTGATTAATTGTTTCCACTGTCAGGAAATCTCTCTGGGTTGGTTCTGTCCTCGATTAGTTTCCATCCAATTTTGTTCTTGCCTTGCCTCCTGGTGCTTTGGAAAATAAGTTTCTAATAGGTTTCTTTGGAAAATAATTTATAATGTAGTTTCCTATTTCTGTCACCCAATTGGAAGAATTTTGTTTTTTTTGCAGAACTTACAAAAGAAGCTGTTCAAAGTATGGCTGAAATTCATTACAAAGAGCAGCGGAATGGATTAGAGAGAAAGATTGTTTGGTATTAAAAAAAATAAGAATACAAAGTCAATTTCTTTGATCAGAGTTAAAATCATTTTGTTATTTTGGCTGATTCTTTTTGGATGCTGATATCTGGGAAAAAAATATATGACATCAGTCACTGAATAAGATGCTTAAACTTTTATAGCTACCGTACTATATGTTTCCTAAATTGATAGCATTGTCTATCAGGGTTCCAAGTAACATACCCACAGCAGACAAAACTCTGAGGGAAGTAGATTCCTCAAGGAATAGCTTTATTCCTTATCCAATATTGGCACAGGCTGGCGAAAACCAACTCTAAATGTTCCTGCAGTTTTCACCTAATTAAAAGTAGAAGTTCTTCACTTTCTCAAAACAACCAGTCACATGGTCCAATCACGATACAGACTAGTTGCTAAGTGACGTCAGTCCCTTCCTTCAGGCGCCTGCTGAAGTGTCCTTGGTTCCCAAGAGAAAGTATTTTGTTTTGGCTACCGGTACAAACCCCAGCTATCTCTACTCCCCGCTCCCTAGCCCTTAGCTCCAGTTGCGGCAGCCCTGAAGCCTCAAAATGGCCTCAGTCAGGTCAGCTTCAGGGTTGACATGGTCTCTGTATCTGTTGTCTCTTTTGTACATGGTAGCATGCCGGCATTACCTTCTATTTGCCAACTGTGGATTTATTTACAGTTTAGAGGAGATAGGAAATGTTTATTTGAATGAGATGCATTGTTATTTGGGGTGGTTTTCTTAGAAACTGTTGGCATCTGGAATGGAAAAAAATATTGTCCATTGGAATTTGTCTTTTTTTTTTTTTAAAGGAGAGACAGTCCTTCTGCCACCTCATACGTAAGACTTGAATGTTGCTTACACTATCAGGCCCATTTAATGCTTTTTAAATGGAGTTCTGCTTACAACTCGGAGTTGAGATGTGGAATGTTGAGCTTTATATAATATCAGTTAATGTCATTATTTTAGAGCTTTGATTGGACTTTTTGTTTATAACTGATAATTGGCAAACATGTTACATTTGATTTGTCCATTGTTAAGAGATGAGTTATGGCATGAAGAATAGAATAGAATAGAATAGAATAGAATAACAGTGCAAGGGACCTTGGAGGTCATCTAGTCAAACCCCTGCTTAGGCAGGAAACCCAAACTGTGAAACCCTAAGGTGTTAGGAAACCCTAACACCTTAACTGAGTTAGCTAGGAACTTAGCAGTGACATTTGTATCACATGCCGAGCTTAGAATAGAATAGAATAGAATAGAAGAGATGGAGGGGACCTTGGAGGTCTTCTAGTTCAACCTCCTGCTTAGGCAGGAAACCCTATACCACTTTGGACAAATGGTTATCCAACATCTTCTTTAAAACTTCCAGCGCTGGAGCACACACAACTTCTTGAGGCAAGTTGTTCCACGGATTAATTGTTCCAACTGTCAGGAAATTTCTCCTTAGTTCTAGGTTGCTTCTCTCTTTAATTAGTTTCCTAAGAGAAGAGCAACAAGGATGATTATGGGAATAAACGTATGAAGAACGGTTGCAGGAACTGGTATGTCTAGTTTAATGAAAAGAAGGACCAGGGGAGACATGATAGCAGTGTTCCAATATCTCAGGGGCTGCCACAAAGAAGAGGGAGTCAAACTATTCTCCAAAGCACCTGAGAGCAGAACAAGAAGCAATGGGTGGAAACTAATCCAGGAGGGAAGCAACTTAGAACTGAGGAGAAATTTCCTGACAGTTAGAACAACTAATCAGTGCAACAACTTGCCTCCAGAAGTTGTGAATGCTCCAACACTGGAAGTTTTTAAGAAATGTTGGAAAACCATTTGCCTGAAGTGATGTAGGGTTTCCTGCCTAAGCAGGAGGTTGGACTAGAGGACCTCAAAGGTCCCTTCCAACTCTGTTATTATATAACTTTATAAAATGGGGCAAAACTCCCTCTTGCTTAGCAGTGGAAATCTGGAGCTTGATTGAGGTCATAAGTTGAAGACCAACTGTGTCTATAGCCGCCCATCTCGATCAATGATTTGGCTTATAATTCCAAAGGTACAACACAATTGCAACAATAAAAATATTTTAACGATACAAAAAATAATAACAACAACAAGGTGGTCTCTTGGTGTTACGTTTGGAGGGAAGATTTTTCTTTTCTTTTCTACTTTGCATTATCGTTTATCGTTGCAATTAAAAACTTGGACGAAACTTGTTAAACTGTACAGCTAAGCACCCAAATCTTAGGCTGTGGCAGGCGAAATTTGCCATCGCAACTTAGAATGGTGCCTTTTTCCTTGTGTTTATGGATGTCATTCCAGATCAACCTTGTTTTCTTCACCTTCTCTGTGCGTCAAATGTGGAGCTTTTAAATAAACAGTGACTACAAAAAGAACAAAAGATTAAAAATAAGAAACCCGAAAGGAATGGGACAGAGATCTGTTTTTGCTCATTTGCTTTCTATTTTTTGCTGCAGGCTATTTTTTTGGGGGGGGGGGAAGCGGGGAGAAACATATCAGTGTACGAGTTTAGAAGACAGCATTTTTCTATTGAAAATTGCCTGTTGGTAACCGGGTACCAACACAAGGTAAGCCGCTTAAATTAGATTAAGCAGCTTCCCCCAACCTGATCTCTCCCGAGCATACAGAATCATAGCCATCCCGAATAACGAACGAGATAAAGTTGTCTGCATTGTTCAGATAAACCCTGAAAAATCTAAGAGATACGTTCTCATGTTAAGCTTCAGCCCATCTGGCCCGCTTTGCGCTAAGTCTTCCTCACTCGGTCCTTACAACCTTGATCGGCTGTATGATACAGCCTGGATACAGTCCTTTGCAAATGATTTTCCACCAGGGTACCGTATTTTTCGGAGTATAAGACGCACCCTTTTCCCTCAAAAAAGTGGGTGAAAATCTGGGTGCGCCTTATACACTGAATACAGCATTTTTTTGCCACCCCAAACCCTGGCCCCTTTGCAAAAATGGCCATGCATAGCTTTCAGGAGGCTTCCAGAGTGCTCCTGGGGGCTGGGGAGGACAGAAATGAGTGAAAAATGGGCCATTGTTTACTCATTTTTGGCCACCCCGCCCCCAGAAGCACTCTAAAAGCCTCCTAAAGGCTATGCATGTCCTTTTTTGACATAAAACAGGCTTGTTTCTGCCAAAAAAAACAAACCCCAGGCCTTTTTGGGAGGTCCGCAGAGTGCCAAAACATTTTTTTTTTAAATTGCCTCTTCAAAATCTTGGTGCGTCTTATACTCTGGTGCATCTTATACTTTGAAAAATACGGTATTTATTTTCCCACAACTTCTGAAGGCAGGCTGTTCCACCGGTTAATTTTTCTCCTAGCACTGCAGGTTTTCAAGAAGAGGCTGGGCAGTCACTTGTCTCAAATGGTATGGGGCCATGATGGCGAAGCTATGGCACACGTGCAACAGGTGGCACGTGGAGCCCTCTATGCGGGCCCGTGAGCCATCGGCCCAGCTCACTGCGCATGTGCGCACGCCTCCCACCAGCCAGTTGAATTTTAGATCTCTGTGTGCATGCTGGAGATACGTGTGCACACACAAGGTGCGGAGGTTGAGGGGGTGAGCACTGAGGGGGGGTACAGCACCCCCCACACCTCATTTTTGGTCCCAGGAGGTTTCAGAGAGGCCTGGTAAGCCTAAAAGAGGGTGCAGGGTGGGGTCGCATGTACATGTGTGGGGGAGGGCAGGGGTGCAGGGAATGTTGCATGTGCATACACAGGGGGTGGGGCGTGCAGGGGAGCGGCATTGCATTATGGGTGTGGTAACACCAGTGGTGAGTTCTGGATCCCGTTGCAACCGGTCTCCATCTCCTGGTGATTGGCCCAAAGCCACCCAGTCAACCTTCATGCTTAAAGTGGGACTAGAATTCCCCATCTCCTGGTGGTTGGCCCAACGCCACACAAGTCAGCTTTCATGCTTAAAGTGGGACTAGAATTCCTCATTGCCTGGTGATTGGCCCAACGCCACACAAGTCAGCTTTCATGCTTAAAGTGGGACTAGAATTCCCCATCTCCTGGTGATTGGCCCAAAACCACCCAGTCAGCTTTCACACTTAAAGTGGGACTAGAATTCCCCATCTCCTGGTGGTTGGCCCAACGCCACACAAGTCAGCTTTCATGCTTAAAGTGGGACTAGAATTCCCCATCTCCTGGTGATTGGCCCAAAGCCACCCAGTCAGCTTTCACACTTAAAGTGGGACTAGAATTCCCCATTGCCTGGTGATTGGCCCAACGCCACATAAGTCAGCTTTCATGCTTAAAGTGGGACTAGAATTCCCCATTGCCTGGTGATTGGCCCAAAGCCACCCAGTCAGCTTTCATGCTTAAAGTGGGACTAGATTTCCCCATTGCCTGGTGATTGGCCCAAAGCCACCCAGTCAGCTTTCATGCTTAAAGTGGGACTAGATTTCCCCATTGCCTGGTGATTGGCCCAAAGCCACCCAGTCAGCTTTCATGCTTAAAGTGGGACTAGAATTCCCAGACTCCTGGTTATCAGCCTGGTGCTTTAACTACTATTTCAATGGTTAAGAAGAGCCATTGTGGAGCAGTGATTAGAACACAGTATTGCAGGCTAACTCACTGCTCACTGCCAGGAGTTCGATCCTGACCGGCTTCAGGTTGACTCAGCCTTCCATCCTTCCGAGGTGGGTAAAATGAGGACCCAGATTATTGGGGGCAACAGGATGACTCTGTAAGCCGCTTAAAGAGGGCTCTAAAGCATTATGGAGGAGCATATGTAGTAAGTACTACTGCTATTGCTGGCTCTTATATTTCAGTATGGGAGGAGCTCAGCTTCCTATCAGTTTGCAGCACTCCTATTGCCTCTAAATCTATATAAATAAAAATGTAACAAGAGTTTGTTCAAAAGCGCTAATCTCCGAAAGTCCTGCACCGATCGCTTCCAAATTTTCACACAACGTTCCTTTGAAATACAGCACCAATGATATATATAGATTGCGTAGATGTCACACCTGTGCCAGGTACATGCAATGGAAATGTAAAAAATTGTAAAAAAGGTAGGTAGATGGATATAGAGAGTGGGTCACAGGTATTATGTCATCCTTTATGACATAAAATACTCTGAGGGAGAAATCCAGTAGGTAGGTAGGTAGGTAGGTAGGTAGGTAGGTAGGTAGGTAGAGGGATAGAGAGGGAGAGGGAGAAATACAGTAGGTAGGTAGGTAGGCAGCTATAGGGATAGAGAGAGGGAGGGAGAAATACAGTAGGTAGGTAGGTAGAGGGATAGAGAGGGAGAGGGAGAAATACAGTAGATAGGTAGGTAGGAAGGTAGGTAGGTAGGGAGAGGGATAGAGAGGGAGAAATACAGTAGGTAGGTAGGTTGGGGGTTATACAGTGGTTGTGTGTATGTGTTTGTGTGTGCAGGTGTAGATCTATACACAGATTGGTTGGTCATTTAACCAGACTGGGCCATATCAATGCGTGGCCGGGAACGGCTAGTCCTGGTATAAAAAATACCCCCAGTGGTGAGCGATTGCTTGAGTTTGCACTGCATCTGTCAATCATTCTTCACTTCATTATTCTTATGCCAGCTTGCCACTTTCAATTCCCCGATAACCTTGAAAAATCTTGCCCCAAATCTTGCCTTTCATTTCTTTAAATGGAACTTAGGTTTTTTCTGATCTCAAAATGCTCAGAGCCACGTCCTTTAATATTTGGAATGGCTGAAAGCCTAAGCATCCATTAGCTCACAGCAAGTTGTTTTCCTTTCCTTATTTTTTCTCTCTCTTGTCGATAGGAGTGTTTATCTAATAATTTCCTTCTCATGCCGGACTAGAAAAATAATACAGTGGAAGAAATAACATTCCCTCATCAAACATCCAGCAAAGCAAACTGGGGAAGAAAAACCTTAATATCATGCAGGATAAATTGATACAAGTTTAAGATAATATTTACAGCAGGAAATTGAGCAACAAGTCGCAGCAAAAGGAGAAAATGTGGATTATCTGGGTGGCTAGAAAAAAGGACCCAAAGATAGCAGGGTAGTTGACTGTATGCAACACCTGGGTTCACACAACACCTTAACTGAGTTAGCTAGGAACCTAGCAGTGACATTTGTGTCACATGCCGAGCTTAGAATAGCATAGAATATAATAAAATAACAGAGTTGGAGGGGATCTTGGAGATCTTCTAGTCCAACCTCCTGCTTAGGGAGGGAACCCTACACCACTTCAGACAAATGGTTATCCAACATTTTTAAAACTTCCAGTGTTGGAGCATCCACAACTTCTGGAGGCAAGCTGTTCCAGAGGTTAATTGTTCTAACTGTCAGGAAATTTCTCCTCAGTTCTAAGTTGCTTCTCTCCTTGATTAGTTTCCACCCATTGCTTCTTGTCCTGCCTTCAGGTGCCTTGGAGAATAGTTTGACTCCCTCTTCTTTGTGGCAGCCCCTGAAATATTGGAACACTGCTCTCATGTCTCCCCTGGTCCTTCTTTTCATCAAACAAGACATACCCAATCAAATCCCCTAACCATTTTATTGCTCTGTAAAAAAGGTGTGGAGACTCTAGAAAGAGTGCAGAGAAGAGCAACAAAGAGGATTAGGGGACTGGAGGCTAAAACATATAAAGAACAGTAGCTGGAATTGGGTATGTCTAGTTTAATGACAAGAAGGACCAGGGGAGACATGATAGCAGTGTTCCAATATTTCAGGGCTGCCACAAAGAAGAGGGAGTCAAACTATTCTCCAAGGCACCTGAAGGCAGGACAAGAAGCAATGGGTGGAAACTAATCAAGGAGAGAACCATCCTAGAATAAGGAGAAATTTCCTGACAGTTGGAACAATTAATTAGTGGAACAGAAGTTGCCTCCAGAAGTTGTAAATCCTCCTGCTTTAGAAGTTTTTAAGAAGTGATTGTATAGCCATTTGTCTGAAATGGTATAGGACCATGATGGCGAACCTATGGCATGCGTGCCGGAAATGGCACACAGAGCATTTCTCCGGGTTCTGGTGCAGACATGTGCGCCGGCCAGCTGGTCTTCACACATGCACGCGTGCCAGAAACCAAAAGACCAGGTGACTGATATACATGCTGGAAACCGGAAGCTCAGTTTTCCAGCTTGTGCATGTGTGTCGGGAAACATGTATGCAACTACTGCCTCTCCTGCTCATGTACGCACTCCCGTTTTGGCAGTCGGTGCCAAAAAGTTTCGCCAACACTGGTATAGGGTTTCCTGCCTAAGCAGGTGGTTGGACTAGAAGACCTCCAAGGTCCCTTCCTCTTCTCTTCTCTTCTCTTCTCTTCTCTTCTCTTCTCTTCTCTTCTCTTCTCTTCTCTTCTCTTCTCTTCTCTTCTCTTCTCTCCTCTCCTCTCCTCTCCCCTCCCATTCTATTCAATTCTATTCCTTCTTCTCTTCTCTTCTCTTCTCTTCTCTTCTCTTCTCTTCTCTTCTCTTCTCTTCTCTTCTCTTCTCTCCTCTCCTCTCCTCTCCTCTCCTCTCCCCTCCCCTCCCCTCCCATTCTATTCAATTCTATTCCTTTTCTCTTCCATTCTATTCAATTCTATTCCTTCTTCTCTTCTCTTCTCTTCTCTTCTCTCCTCTTCTCTTCTCTTCTCTCCTCTCCTCTCCCCTCCCATTCTATTCAATTCTATTCCTTCTTCTCTTCTCTTCTCTTCTCTTCTCTCCTCTCCCTTCCCATTCTCTTCTCTTCTCTTCTCTTCTCTTCTCTTCCATTCTATTCAATTCTATTCCTTCCTCTCCCCTCCCCTTCCACCCCATTCTATTCAATTCTATTCCTTCTTCTCTTCTCTTCTCTTCTCTTCTCTTCTCTTCTCTTCTCTTCTCTTCTCTTCTCTTCCATTCTATTCAATTCTATTCCTTCCTCTCCTCTCCTCTGATGGGACCAACGCAAAGAACAAGAAGAGAATACCACCAGGAAATGTAGTTCATTTCCCTTCCCCTTAAGATTCAGTGCAGGGTAGCAAAAGAGAAAGGTGAGAAAGCCTGAAGAGGAAACAGAAAGAGCGGAAACAAAGACCGGGCCCAGCTCTTCCACCTCATTCTTTCCCATCCTAAATGGTCCCCCTGACTTCCCTGATAATCTGGTTTCCTATCCTTTTCATTGCTGGCACGGGCGGCTTGTTGGAAAACAAGTGACTCTGCTGGAGTTTTCCAAACATTAGCAACAAGGCTGGGAGCACAGCAAAGTTTGGGTCTGAGGCTCTCAGCCCTGTCAAGACTTGGCTCAGCGTGACATACTCCAGACAAACAATGATTCAGAATGGATGGGGTTTTTTTGCAAAAGGAGAGAGGCTGCAGGAAAACTCTTGAGCTGCTTGCTAATTGTCTCAATGTAAACTTCTCTTCGCCGTTCTTCTAGCGCAGGGGTCTGCAAAGTCGGCTCTTTTAAGACTGGTGGACTTCAACTCCCAGAATTCCCCAGCCAGCTATGCTGGCTGGGGAATTCTGGGAGTTGAAGTCCACCAGTCTTAAAAGAGCCGACTTTGCAGACTCCTGTATCTAGCGTGTTGGAAGACAGTTACCGTGTCTTCCGGCATGTTATAATGGCTAGAACAGTTGCAGGATTTGGGGATGGCTAGTCTAGAGAAAAGAAGGACTAGCGGGGGGACATGATAGCAGTATTCCAATATTTGAGGGGCTGCCACAAAGAAGAACGGGTCAATTTATTTCCCAAAGCACCAGAGGGCAGGAGAAGAAACAATGGGTGGAAACTAATCAAGGAGAGAAGCAACCTGGAACTGAGGAGAAACTTCCTAACAGGGAGGACAATTAACCAGTGCAACTGCTTGCCTTTGGAAGTTGTGGGTGCTTCATCACTGGAGGTTTTTAAGAAGAGATTGGATAATCATTTAAAATGGTATAGGACCGTGATGGCGAACCTATGGCATGCGTGTCACAGGTGGCATGCGGAGCCATTTGTCAGGGCACGGGAGGCGTTGTCCTGTCAGCTGGCCAGCATGCATGCACGCTGGCCAGCTGACTTTGGCCTTCTTTTGAGGCCGCTTTTTCGCCCTCCGGAGGCTTCCGGAGCTTCCTTGAAGCCTCCGGAGGGCAAAAAACAGCCCCTACGTGCAAACCGGAAGTTCAGGAATGTACTTCCGGTTTGCTTGTAGGGCCGGTTTTAGCCCTCCGGAGCCTTCAGGGACCTTCAGGAGGCTTCCCTAAAGGCTCCAGAGGGCAAAAAAACCCGACCCTATGAGCAAACCGGAAGTCACAAAAATGGGGGGGGGGAGCGCTGGTCGTGCACGCATGTGCACTGGGGTGGTGCACATAGCATTATGGGTGTGGCACACCTGTGCACGGCCCCCCTGCGCTCCCCCGCTTTTGGCACGCGAGCCACAAAAGGTTTGCCATCACTGGTATAGGATCTCCTGCTTGAGCAGAGGGCTGTACTAGAAGACCTCCAAGGCCCCTTCCACCTCTCAGCTCTGGAGGCCACCTTTTTCTTTGGATCTTCAGGGCTGCCACACTTAGCGCTGTGGGAAAACAGGAGGGGGGGGGGTGTTGCATGCAGTTGGTGGAGATATACAACATTCTCTTCTCTGGGAGTCAAGGATGTTTAGCCTGCACCTGGAGAGGAGTGATTTGGGGGACATCTCCAGTTGGGACGGTCGATTGATGGGACCCTGCGATGGACATGTGGGTGCAGGGGAAGGGACTTTGACTGTCCTTTAGGTGGGGAAAACCTGTGGGCTTTCAGATTCGGGTTTTCCCCGATGTGCCAATATGACATCTCTAATAAAATGGAACTTGGAGGAACTGTTGGCCTTGGAGTCTTCATTGGTTGGGGGTGTTACTTGGGGCTCTGACACCAGCTCTATTCTGATTCCGAATTCTGCCTAGGCTATCATTTTGTGATTTTGGCACTCTAAGATCACCGCAGATGGAAGCTGCAGCCAAGAAATTAAAAGACGCTTGCTCCTGGGGAGGAAAGAGATGGCAAATCTAGACAGCAGACTAAAAAGCAGAGACATCTCCCTGCCAACAAAAGTGCATATAGTCAAGGCTGTGGTTTTCCCAGTTGCAATGGATGGCTGTGAAGGTTGGACCATAAGGAAGGCTGAGCCCTAAAGAATTGGGTCCTTTGTATTATGGTGCTGGAGAAGACTCCTGCAAGTCCTTTGGACTGCAAGGCGATCCAAGCGGTCAGTCCTAGAGGAGATCAACCCTGACTGCTCTTTAGAAGGCCAGATCCTGAAGAGGAAACTCAAAGACTTTGGCCACTTAAGGAGAAGGAAGGACTCCCTGGAGAAGAGCCTCATGCTGGAAACGATGGAGGGTGAAAGAAGGGGACGGCAGAGAAGGAGGTGGCTGGATGGAGTCACCGAAGCAGTCGGCGTGAGCTTAAATGGACTCCTGAAGATGGCAGAGGACAGGAAGGCCTGGAGGAACGTTGTCCATGGTGTCTCAATGGGTCGGACAGGACTTCGCAACTAAAAACAACAACATCATTTTGGGAAGAGATGTATGTTGATCAAAGGTTGAAACTATGTCTTTTCTTCAGATTCCAAACCAAACCAGAACAGAACAGAACAGAACAAAACACATATCCCTTCTCGACCCCCCCCCCAGCCCTTTTGAAATCCAGATCTCGACTTACAACAGTTCATTTAGTGATTGTTCAAAGTTACAACGGCAGTAGAAAACATGACTTATGACCGGCTATGGAGATTCTCAGTCATCCAGGTCATGGTTGTCCCAAAAGTGTTTTTTCTTCCCCAAAAGGCACTGGACTTTGTTTGTTCCCTGGAGACGTTTCGCTTCTCATCCCAAGAAGCTTCAGAGCTGATCAGAAGAGAAAGGCTCTTCAGAGCTGGATGAGAACCGTCCTAAATACAAGTCTGTTGCCGAGCGTCTGAATTTTGATCAAGTGACCATGGGGAATGCTGCAATAGCCGTAAATGTGAAACATGGTCATAAGTCACTTTTTTCAGTGCCGTTCTAACGTTGAAAGTCAGCAAACAAACGGTTGTAAATTGAGAACTACCTATACTGTGTTGAGCAGGGATGTGAATCAATGGTGGGTTTCTGCAGGCTCGCACCTACTCGCAAGAGCCGGATGGTGAAATTTAGAGAGCCGGTGCGAGGAGGTTCCACCGGCGGACCCAGAAGTAAGTCTGGCCTGCCGCTGCCAGTAACCCAATGGGAAGGAAAGGAAAGGAAGGCAGAAAGTAAGAAAGGAAAGGAAAGGAAAGGAAAGAAAGAAAGAAAGAAAGAACTTACGACCACAATTGAGCCCAAAATTTTGGTTGCTAAGGAGGACCGTCGTTAAGTGAGTTTCACCACATTTTAAAAGGTGGCCACTCCCACCCTGTCACATGACTGCCAAGCCACGCCCACAAAATAGGCCACATCTAGAGAGTAGGTTCTAAAAAAATTTGAAACCCACCACTGATGTGAATTAGATGTACTAATTAGTGGTGGGATTCAAATTTTTCTACTACTGGTTCAGTGGGCGTGGCTTGGTGGGCGTGGCAGAGGAAGGTTACTGTAAAATCCCCATTCCCTCCCCACCCCACTAACCTGCTTTCCAGCTCTGTTCTCCCGTGCAGGGCAACAAAAGAAGACTCAGCCAATCACCTGGGACTCGGGAGGCAGCTAATAGATGGGGCGGGGCCAGCCAGAGGTGGTATTTACCGGTTCTCCAAACTACTCAACATTTCCGCTACTAGTTCTATAGAACTGATAAGAACCTGCTGAATTCCACCTCCGATGTACACCCGATTTCCTCCCCCGCTCAATAATTTTATGCAGAGCAGTTGGGGATGCTTGAGTTACGAATTGCGATCTAGTTTATCTCTCGTCAGCGCCTTAAAAAGTGGCTCTTCGTCTTGTTTTGACCTTACTTAATTTTGATCTGATCAAAGTTTAACTTTTTAATTAAATGTGGGGAATGCTGGAGGCTGCGGCCTGAAAACACAATGGTATGAGGAAAAGTTGGAGACTTGCTCATGAAATTTTAGAACCCCTGGAGGCTGCGGCCTGAAAACCGTAGCCGTGGATGATGAAAAACTGAAAATTTGCATTAAGTAAGTGTGAGAATCCTATTCCGAAGCCCACTTGGGATCCTTTTGATCAAAATTTCATTGAGCTTCCAATGGTTATCGGAAAAAAAAACAGGGCTGGGCGGCTGGAGGTTCGCAGGGGTTCAGGAGAACCCTTAGCTAAAAATCTGTGCAATTCAGAGAATCCTCAAATCCCACTCCTGGCTGGCACCGCCCTGGCCACCCCTCCATACCCCTCCCTTGCTAGGAGTCCCCACGTGGCCTATTTTGGATGCAGGTAAGTACAGGGCACGCACGGAGGCTTGAGGAGGGTGAAAAATGGGCCTACCGGAAGTCTGGGATAGCCAGAAACAGGCCTGTTTCTGGCCTCCAGAGCACATCTGGAGCCTGGGAAGCAGTGGTGCATTGCTGCTGGTCCTGACCACTGCGGCCTTACCGGTAGTAGCCTGGTGCAGCTGAGAGCATACCGGTACAGTGGCTCATTTAGCCCACTGCCAGGCCCACGCTGTATAGCTGTATTTATGCCAAAAGGCACACGGCACACATGCGCATAACTTGTGGAGCCTGCATGTGTCCCAACAAGCAGCAGGATGTCTCAGGGGCAGTGGGTTGCGCATGCATGCACATCGCACACTAGGCATGCGCATAGCGCATGTCAGGGTCGTGCATGGACAGACCACAATCAGCATGCGGGTAGCAATGGTAAGAGCAACCCACCACTGCTCGAGGAAAGCCTCTGGAATCAGGGGAGGCCAAAACCGCCCTGCCCCCACCTTGGTGCAGGAGGATGCACCCACCCTGGCCACCCTCACCCAGCAACCGGGCAGAGAACCCCTTGCTAAAATTTTTGAAGCCCACCCCTGAAAGAAAAACTTTAGATTTTTTCCTCCTGAAATTTAAAAACATTAGCAAAGCAAAATGCAAACAGGACATGATGTTACACTACCAAAGTGGTGCAAAGATGGGGCTATACCTGAAAAAGACATGATAGCAGTCTTCCGATATCTCAGAGGCTGCCATAAAGAAGAGGGAGTCAAACTATTCTCCAAGGCAATTCTGAGGGCAGGACAAGAAGCAATGGGTGGAAACTAATCAAGGAGTGAAGCAACTTAGAAGTGAGGAGACATTTCCTGACATTTAGAACAATTAACCAGCGGAATAGAAGTTGCCTCCAGAAGTTGTGAATGCCCCAACCCTGGAAGTCTTTAAGGAGATATTGGATAGCCATTTTTCCCAAACTCAATTTACCTGGGGGCCGCTGGAGGCAGAGGCTGGGTGAGGCTGGGCCGCATAAGGGATTCACTCCCCCTGCGGGCCGCACTAATATTATACTTTCATATCACGGTGGGGGCCACAAGATACCGTCCTGCGGGCCGCAATTGGCCCGCGGGTCGCGAGTTTGAGACCCCTGGTATAGGGTTTCCTGCCTAGGCAGGGGGTTGGACTAGAAGCCCTCCAAGGTCCCTTCCAACTCTGCTATTGTATCGTATTGTATTAAAGGCCAAGAGACCGAGGCATCAAGCCAAGTCGGCTAGCGTCTCTGGGCCATTCTGTATCCTAATTTTGGAGTTCGTACTACGCTCCGTTTCCCAAAGGCTAAATAAACACAGCAGGGCCACAAAGCGTTTAATGGATGGCCGCAGAGGAGACAATCCATGGCATTTCCTACGTGAGACGGACACCGCATGCCCATAAAAAGGAATACAGCCACTCGGGCTGAGTTGCGAAGGGCTTAATAGTTTCCATGTCACCTTTCAGCTGAGTGGGATTCTTTTCCATGACAGCTTGTTTAACATCCGAATGACGTCCAGCATTTATAATTCCAAAATGGGAAAGTACACAAGGACAAGCCGAGGGTGTTTTCTCCGCAACTAAGTGGGCGAACGAGGACAACAAAAGAGCCACGTCGGGGCTTCAGGGTCCACCGTGGTTGACAGAGAGCGTGTCGCACAATTTCCATCTCGCCGAAGGGAAAAGTGTCAGATCAGCATCGCACTGACGGTGCAAAACGAGGGGGCTTCGGGGTTGAGCAGCGTTCAGACAGAGCCAGTTTGGTGCAGGTGGATTAGGGGCTGGCCTCAAAACCAGGAGAGTGTGAGTTCTAGTTCTGCTGTAGGCATGAAAGCTGTCTCAGTGATTTTGAGCCAATCACCAGGAGACTGGGAGTTCTAGTTATGCACTAGCTATGAAAGCCAGCTGGGTAACTTTGGGAGAATCGCCAGGAGACTGAGATCTAGTCCTGCCTTAGGCACGAGAGCTGACTTGGTACCTTTAGACCAAACACCAGGAGACTGGGAGTTCTAGTCCCGCCTTAGGCATGAAAGCCGGCTGGCTGACTTTGGGCCAATCAGCAGGAGACTGTGAGTTCTAGTTCCACTTGAGGCATGAAAGCCGGCTGGCTGACTTTGGGCCAATCAGCAGGAGACTGTGAGGTCTAGTTCCACTTGAGGTATGAAAGCTGGTTGGCTGACTTTGGGCCAATCAGCAGGAGACTGTGAGTTCTAGTCCCACTTTGGGCATGAAAGCTGGCTGACTTTGTGCCAATCAGCAGGAGACTGTGAGTTCTAGTCCCACTTTAGGCATGAAAGCCGGCTGGCTGACTTTGGGCCAATCAGCAGGAGACTGTGAGTTCTAGTCCCACCTTAGGCATGAAAGCCGGCTGGCTGACTTTGGGCCAATCAGCAGGAGACTGTGAGTTCTAGTCCCACCTTAGGCATGAAAGCCGGCTGGCTGACTTTGAGCCAATCAGCAGGAGACTGGGAGTTCTAGTCCCACCTTAGGCATGAAAGCCGGCTGGCTGACTTTGGGCCAATCAGCAGGAGACTGGGAGTTCTAGTCCCACTTTGGGCATGATTTGGCCAATCCCCCTCTCTTTCAGCCCAACCCACCTCACAGGGTGGTTGTGGGGAAAATCGGAGGAGGGAAGGGTATTACATATGCTCACCATTTTGAGTTACTTGTAAAGTAATAAAGGCAGTCTAAAAATTAAATAAATCAGATAAATAAGTAAATTCCGTAGTTTGCATTTTGGATGATTTTCAGCATTTTTCATTTTCTTTCATCTATCATCAACCTTTGTTTCCATCTAATCTTATAGGCAAAGAGAAGTTACATGATTTTTTAAAAAATTCTTTCAACAGGTTACTTCTAACATCACAACACTCCAGTCACTTGGATGTGAAAAGAGCTTGTTACTGAGATCTATCAGATTTGCAGGCTGGGGACCAAGACTATGTTAAAAAAACTAAGGGAGCAGGACACCAAATTGCAGCCAGGCAGAATGTTCTGAATAATATTAAAATAATTTAAATCTTGCAGTTAAGGATGTTTGCGCCTCCCTCCCTCTTTCTTCTTCCTCCCTTCCTTTCTTTCCTCTCTCTCCCTTTCTCTTTTTCTCCTCTCTATCCTCCCTCCCTCCTCCCTCTCTCCCTCCCTCCCTCCCTCCCTCCCTCCCTTTCCTCTCTCTGTTTCTCTCTTTGTTCTTTTTTCTCTCCTCCCTCCTTCCTTCCTTTTTTTCCTCCCTCCCTCCTTTCCCACATTGAATACACATAAAAAACAGGTAGAACTATAATCCAATACAATAGCAGAGTTGGAAGGGATCTTGGAGGTCTTCTAGTCCAACCCCCTGCCCAAGCAGGAAACCCTATACCATTTCAGACAAATGGCTATCTAACATCTTCTTAAAGACTTCCATTGTTGGGGCATTCACAACTTTTGGAGGCAACTTCTGTTCCACTGGTTAATTGTTCTAACTGTCAGGAAATTTCTCCTCAGTTCTAAGTTGCTTCTCTCCTTGATTAGTTTCCACCCATTGCTTCTTGTTCTGCCCTCAGGTGCTTTGGAGAATAGCTTGACTGCCTCTTCTTTGTGGCAACCCCTGAGATGTTGGAACACTGCTATCATGTCTCCCCTAGTCCTTCTTTTCATTAAATAGACTCACCCAGTTCCTGCAACCGTTCTTCAACCGTTTTAGTCTCCAGTCGCACCATTATGAAATTTAGACATTTGGGCTATACCTTCCTGCCTGTCCACCTCCTACTTTGCTACCTTCCGATCCTGAAGTTACCGTCCTGTCTCTATCGCTCCTTTCCTGTGCTAAAATGGCCAGGGAAAATTGAAAGTCACATGCACTGTGTTGTATTGGACAGAAGGAGAGAAAGAGATCGTCTGTCCCAGTTTATTCCTTTTTTTTTTAGGACAAGAGAGACATAGCAAGTTAACGATGCTTCTAACTTGTTCTGTTCAGAATGGCAAAAAACATTTGGACCGTTAAGTTGTAGGAAGTCAGCACCCACCCTCTTCTAGAAAAATGAAATATTTTAGGAAATATTAAAAGGGCAGAATATTTTCCCCTAAAAGGGAGGCAGAAACTCAGCCCCCCACCCCTTTGTCAACAGGTCACTAAAGCCTGGGTCAGTCTATTCTACATAACAAAGATCTACCTCCTTCAGGCAGAGCCATAGTAGGCTGTTGTGGCCCAGCTGGCTCTGGATGAGCTGCTGATGGACTCCTCTAGTGAGGAGTCCTATGAGTCTGCTCTGGAGGAGGAGGGCGACCTTGAGAGAGCAGAGAGCCCGGCTGGTCATCAGGAGGCACCTGGGTCTTGGAGTAGTGGGGAGGATCAAGGCCGGTTTGTCCCTGATGCTAGATTGAGAAGGGCTGAAAAAGGGAGGCTTCAATTGCATCAGAAGCGAACTCGAAGGATTCGAATTAGTCCCAGCTGCCTAATGACTGACCCCTCCCAAGAGGGTTTAAAAGGAAGTCTTTGCTAAGAAAGTCCTTGCAGAGAACAACCTTGGATTTCTAGGTTTGTGTTTCTTCGTGTTGATTTTCAGGTTCGTGTTTAGTCGAGTTAGGAAGCTTCGTATCTGTTCAGAGTCATTCAGGCAAGCAGCCAAGAGAGTCAGTGACAAGCAGCCAGTCTTGTATTAGTCAGAGAAAGGGGGGGGGGTCAGAACAGTAGGCATTGCCCAAAGCCCTTTCATTACATCATCACCCAGCAAAGGCTCAACCAAGCTTGGGACTCAGGACAACCTACAGAATTGCCCCTGCATGGCCCCATGGGAGTGTGACAACCAATCGGAATCCAAGCTCAAATTCAAAAGCCCAGAGAGGCATAAAACCCAGGGACTCTCAGCATCTCTTCCCTCCCCCCCCACCCAGATTTCAAACTATGCGGTCCTGTCCATCCTCAATAAACCTTCATTCCAAGCAACTTCCATGAATCCAGTGTCTTTTCCCCCCACTTGGCACCGAACCCAGATGGACATTTCTTCCAACACAGTGAAACCTATATCGTACCTCTCACCATCAGGGCACACTTTTATTTTGGTTAACTCTCCATTTACAGTCTGAGTGATTGATTTGTGCTTTGGGGCTTTGCAGCCCAGTGAGATGAAATTAAAGCGAAAATTAAAGAATGGCGAAAGGTGAAAAATATGGCATCTTTCATTAATGTGTGAAAGGCAGCAGGATGCCTCCCCTTACTACTGGGAGACCGGCATTACTTGCTCTGTTAGTTACAATAACTTTTGGTCCAGGCCACTTGCATCAATTTACAATAAAATACAATAGCAGAGTTGGAAGGGACCTTGGAGGTCTTCTAGTCCAACCCCCTGCCTAAGCAGGAAACCTCATACCGTTTCAGACAAATGGCTATCCAACATCTTCTTAAAGACTTGCAGTGTTGGGGCATTTACAACTTCTGGAGGCAAGCTGTTCCACTGACTAATTGTCCTAACTGTCAGGAAATTTATCCTCAGTTCTAAGTTGCTTCTCTCCTTGATTCGTTTCCGCCCATTGCTTCTTGTTCTGCCCTCAGGTGCTTTGGAGAATAGTTTGAATTCTTTGTGGCAACCCCTGAGATATTGGAACACTGCTATCATGTCTCCCCTAGTCCTTCTTTTCATTAAACTAGACATACTCAGTTCCTACAACCGTTCCTCATATGTTTTAGCCTCCAGTCCCCTAATCTTCTTTGTTGCTCTTCGCTGCACTCTTTCTAGAGTCTCCACATCTTTTCTACATCATGGCGATCAAAATTGAATGCAGGATTCCAAGTGTGGCCTTCCCAAGGCATTATAAAGTGGCATTAACACTTCACGTGATCTTGATTTTCTCCCTCTGTTTATGCAGCCTAGAACTGTGTTGGCTTTTTTGGCAGCTGCTGCACTCGGCTGGCTCCTATCTGAATGGTTGTCCACTAGGACACCAAAATTTCTCAATCGTTTCTTGTAGGCAGAGCTTTGAGCCAGTCACAGGCTTCTGAATTAGGAACAGAGCAAGTTGGAAGCAATTATTGTGATTAGACTGCCTTTAAATGAAATATATTATTTGGATGCTCTGGGCTATAAATCATTTCTATTTTGACATCTCCCTGTCAAAGGGTGAGTGGCCAAGTCTAGGAAATGAGCAATGTTTTGTTGACCCTTAGCTACATGAAAAATGCAACAAAAGAGGGCAGAGAAAAGGTCCATCAAATAAAAGCGAAGTATTGGAAACTTCATACTATAAAACAAAACAACAAAGCCAGTGAAATATGCACATTAAAAAGAATTGAAACGACTACATAGTCTAACCTTCCATAGAACCACTGCTAGGGCCCTGGGATTTGTAATAGTTAGAGTGTTTGGAAAGAAGGAAGGAAGGAGAGAAAAAGAAAGAGGAAAGAAAGGAGAGAAGAAGAAAGAAAGAGAAAGAAAGAAGAGGGAAAGAGAGAAAAAGAAAAGAAAAAGAAGAAAGGAAGGAAGGAAAGGAAAGGAAAGGAAAAAGAATTCTTATGCAAAGAGCCAGACTAAACAATTTTCTTACGTCCATTCCATATTTATTTATCACACTAATGCCTTTCAAATTAAAAAAAAACCTTAAGCAAATGCAAGCAGGGAGTAAAAATATGAAGCCCAGGAAATTAAACACAAGATAAGAAGAGGAAGAGGAAACATAACTAGATCTAATTTATCCCCAAGCCCTTCCTTATAACTCTGTCATATTTCTGCAAACTATCCTGGCTTCCCTCATGTCCATAGCCTCGTTCACACAATGATTGTCTTTCCTTTCACAATTACTCATGGCATAAAAGCTGTAAGACCAGGTTAAGGCCCATTTTAGTCCATCAGGTTGATATTTCCAGTGGCCAGATCTAATCACCCCATGGGCTGGATCTGGGACCCAGGGTTTGAGTTGGATTCCCCCTTTTTAGAACATGTTTTTCATATTCTACAGCAGTGATGGCAAACCACAGGTGGCACGTGGAGTCATTTGGCAGGGCCCATGAGGCCAGCTGATTCAGCCATTTTTAAAGCCATTTTTCACCCTCCCTGGGCTTTATAGGAGCCTGGGGAGGGTGAAAACAGCCTCCCCGAAGGCTTTCCAGAGGCTTCAGGAGCTTCCCTGAAGCCTCCAGAGGATGAAAAACGACTCTATGGGCAAACCAGAACCCAGGCCCTGTAGAGGCCCTCCGGAGGCTTCAGCGACCTTCAGAAGGCTTCCCTGAAGCCTCTGGACCACTCAAAATGATGCTCCGAGAAAATTGGACGTCACTTCCGGTTTGGTTGGATTGTCATTTTGAGTGCTCGGAGGCTTCAGGGAAGCCTCCTGAAGGTTGCTGAAGCCTCCAGAGGGCCTCCACAGGGCCTGGGAAGCCTCCAGAGCACTCAAAATGACGCTCCAACCAAACCGGAAGTGACATCCGATTTGCTCGGAACGTCGTTTTGAGCAGTCCAGAGGCTTCAGGGAAGCCTTCTGAAGGTTGCTGAAGCCTCCGGACCACTCAAAACGACGCTCTGAGCAAATTGGACGACACTTCCAGTTTGGTCGGAGTGTTGTTTTGCGCGCACTGGAGGTTTCAGGGAAGCTCATGAAGCCTCCGCAGGGCCTCCGGGGGGCGGGGGAGGCTCTTTTCGCCCTCCCCAGGCTCCTATAAAGCCTCTGGCTTCAAAAAAGGGTGAATTCAGCTGGCCAGTACGCACCTACATGAAGCCGCTGGGCGAGATCATCCGTGGTTTTGGGGTGGAATACCATCTGTACGCTGATGACAGGTGCTGTCCCGGTGTCTGGAGGCCTTACGGGTCTGGATGGGTAGTAACAAACTCAAACTCAACCCGTCCAAGACCGAGTGGCTGTGGTTTCCGGCACCCCGGTTCAGCCAGATAAGTCCAACACTGGCCATTGGGGGTGAACAACTGGCCCCCGTGGAGAGGGCGCGCAACTTGGGCATCCTCCTGGATTCCCGGCTGTCCATGGAGGACCATGTGGCGGCCGTGGCCAGGGGGGCATTCTATCAGGTTCGCCTGATATGCCAGTTGCGCCCGTTACTTGACCGGGGGGCTCTTCGCACAGTCACTCAAGCGCTTGTGACATCTCGGCTGGATTACTGTAACGCTCTCTACATGGGGCTCCCCTTGAGGTGCACTCGAAAGCTACAGTTAGTGCAGAAAGCGGCTGCGTGGGTGGTTATGGGTGCCTCAAGGCAAACCCACGTAACCCCTCTCCTGCGCGAGCTGCACTGGCTGCCTGTGGCCTTTCGAGTGCGCTTCAAGGTGTTGACTACCATCTTTAAATCGCTCCATGGCTCGGGGCCTAGCTATATACGAGACCGCCTCCTGCCCCATACATCCCTTCGTCTGGTCCGCTCCCACAGAGCGGGCCTTCTCCGGGTGCCGTCGGCTGGGCAATGCCGGCTGGCGACACCCAGGGGAAGGGCCTTCTCTGTGGCGGGCCCGGCCCTCTGGAATGACCTACCCCCCGACCTTCGCACTACCTCGGACCTCCGCCTCTTCCGCCAACGTCTCAAGACGTACTTATTCCAACAAGCCAGCCTAGGATAGCCCCCCGCTTCTGACTTTTAAATATAAATTATAATTTGGTAAGGTTTTAATAATGGGTTTTAGCACCGGTCTAATTAATTTAATATATTTTAATTGATGTATATTGTATTTTGTGGTTTTATATAATGCCTGTGCGCCGCCCTGGGTCCTAACAAGGAGAAGGGTGGGGTATAAATTTGATAAAATAAAAATAAATAAATAAACCCTCCCGCAGGCATCCCTTCCAAGACCGACTTGTTGGCCCTGCCATAAAATTGAAAAATGCCTTGTTCAAAGGGTTGGCTTCTCACTCCTGGAGACAAATTGTTCTAAATGAAAGCATTGCCAGATGAGATAAGGCTTCCTGTCGAGTTTTCGCAGCTGCACTTCTGAGAAATGTGTATTTTTTCCAAGATGAGCCAAAGGCACAGTGGGATACTTTCCTTGAATGCAGTGAAGGGAAGGGGGTGGGGAGAATCTTAACACAACTGTTGTTTTAGTCTCATGGATTGTGGTTGTTATAGTCGATGGGTCAGAAGGAGGATCCATGTGAAGGAAGGACAAAGAAGAGGGAGTCAAGCTATTCTCCAAAGCCCCTGAGGGCAGGAGAAGAAACAACAGATGGAAGATAATCAAAGAGAGAAGCAACCTAGAACTAAGGAGGAATTTCCTGACAGTGAGGACAACGAATCAGTGGAACAGAAGTTGCCTTCAGAAGTTGTGAATGTTCCACCACTGGAAGTGTTTAAGAAGAGATGAAATAATCATTTGTCTGAAGTGATGTAGGATATCTTGCTTAAGCAGGGGGTTGGACTAGAAGACCTCCAAGGTCTATTCTATTCTATTCTATTCTATTCTATTCTATTCTATTCTATTCCATCCCATCCCATCCCATCCCATCCCATCCCATCCCATCCCATCCCATCCCATCCCATTCTTCTATTCTATTCCATTCCATTATTCTTCCTCATTCTATTCTATTCTATTCTATTCTATTCTATTCTATCCTATCCCATCCCATCCCATCCCATCCCATCCCATCTTTCTATTTTATTCTATTCTATTCCATTCCATTCCATTATTCTTCCTCATTCTATTCTATTCTATTCTATTCTATTCTATTCTATTCTATGAGAATGGTCCAATCTGCCACTAAGTGAACAGTTGTAAGTTGAGGATTACCCTCTAGTTAATAACCCACAGAGGGGCTCTGCATTGGCCCCTCTTCTCAAATAAAATATCTACAGATGGATGCATTAGGAGACCTTTCGACTGAGTTGCAGGGAGCTGCTTTGAAACAGACGTTTCTTTCTTCACTCCAGTGACTTTCATGAATTTGTCATTAAGGCAAAGAAAGCAAATAACTTGAATGACTGCTCTTACTGGGGAGAGAGCTTTAATCTTCTCCTTTGGAGTTTTCTGTCAAATGGCAGATAATTTCAGGTTCAAAACACTAGCCGTGAAATGATACACAGGGATCAATTACACGGGATTAAGTTTACTCTCCCATGAAATTTTGCTGGAGTGGCTTCTTGTTCTCCAATTTCCTCTGTATTCAGATCATAGAACAGAATAGAATAGCAGAGTTGGAAGGGACCTTGGAGGTCCTCTAGTCCAACTCCCTGCTTAGGCAGGAAACCCTACACCACTTCAGACAAATGGTTGTCCAATCTCTTCTTAAAAACCTCCAGTGTTGGAGCATCCACAACTTCGGGAGGCAAGCTATTCCACTGGTTAATTGTTCTCACTGTCAGGAAATTTCTCCTATATTATATTTATATTTATATATTTATTCAATTTATACCCCGCCCTTCTCCAAACGGACCCAGGGCGGCGCACAGGAAAATTAAAAATACATACAAAACATCATATAAAATTTAAAAAACTAATTCAATGGATCCTGTGCTAAAACCAGATTAAAATCCCCAAATTTAAAAACTATCTAAAAGTCAGATTAGGAGGCTACGCTAGGCCGGCTAGATGGAACAAATGTGTCTTTAGACACTTGCGGAAGAGGCGGAGGTCAGAGATGGTGCGAAGTCCAGGGGGTAAGTCGTTCCAAAGGGCTGGACCTGCCACAGAGAAGGCTCTTCCCCTGGGTGTCGCCAGTCGGTATTGTCCGGCCGACGGCACCCTGAGGAGGCCCTCTCTGTGGGAGCATATTGGTCTGAGGGATGTATGGGATGTATGGATGTATACTCCTAAGTTCTAGGCTCCTAAGTTCTCTTTTTGATTAGTTTCCATCCGTTGCTTCTTGTCATTATGGAAGGGATGGCTTCAGGATAAAGTCAGAAAAAGCCAAGATAACAACCAGGAGAGGGTAATGAAAACTCTACCAATGTTTGTATGTGTGACCCATGAAAACCAAATAAGACCCAGTTTTGATCAATCGTTGTGGCCATCACTGGGAAACCTGAAGCACCACATTGGGGACAGGCTGTCAGGGAGAAAAAAATGATCTTTTTGGACACTGGGATTTGATACCAACTTCAAGGCACGTGATCCATTGATCACTTCGATAACATCCTATGACAGAATTCCTGGGTGGGACCTTATTTTAGCTCTTCATCCCAACTTTACTATTTTATAAGGAACTCAAGGTGGAGAACATACATCTTCCTCCTCCTGTTTTCTCCACAACAACAATCCAGTAAGGTGGGTTGGGCTAATATAGAATGATTAATCCAAATCAGTCACGACTTTCATGCCTAAAGTGGGACTAGAATTCATAGTCTCCTGGTGATTGGCCCAAAGTCAGCCAGTTTACTTCCATGCCTCAGGTGGGATTAGAACTCATTGTTCTATGCCGCCAAGGTGTTGTTCCGGTGTTTGGAGGCCGTACGGATCTAGATGGGTAGTAACAAACTCAAGCTCAACCCGTCCAAGACTGAGTGGCCGTGGTTCCCGGCACCCCGGTTCAGCCAGGTAACTCCAACTCTGGCCATTGGGAGCGAAACATTGGCCCCCGTGGAGAGGGCGCGCAATTTGGGTGTCCTCCTGGATTCCCGACTGTCCATGGAGGACCATGTGACGGCCGTGGCCAGGGGGGCGTTTTATCAGGTACGCCTGATGCACCAATTGCGCCCCTTACTGGGCCGGCTGCCCTCCGCACAGTCACTCAGGCGCTCTTGACATCCCGACTTGACTACTGTAACGCTCTCTATATGGGGCTTCCCTTGAGGTGCACTCGAAAGCTACAGCTAGTCCAGAATGCGGCCGCGCGGGTGATTATGGGAGCCTCTAGGCACTCCCACATAACACCTCTTCTGCACGAGCTGCACTGGCTGCCTGTGGCCTTTCGGGTGCACTTCAAGGTTTTGACGACCATCTTCAAAGCACTCCTAGTTATATGCGAGACCGTCTTCTGCCCCATACATCTCTTCGACCGATCCGCTCCCACAGAGAGGGCCTTCTCAGGATGCCGTCGGCCGGGCAATGCTGGTTGGCGACACCCAGGGGAAGGGCCTTCTCTGTGGCGGGCCCTACCCTCTGGAACGACCTGCCCCCCGAATTACGCACCATCTCAGACCTCTGCCTTTTCCACCAGCGTCTTAAAACGCACCTTTTCCAACAAGCCGGCCTAGCATAACCTCCCGTTTTGTCTGTTGGTAGATAGATTTTAATTCGGGGGATTTTATAATATTTTAGCACAGGGTATGGGTTTAATAGTTTTTTAAAATTTTGTATTTTTGTTATATTAATATTGTTTTAAATTTCCTGTGCGCCGCCCTGGGTCCTTTTTGGAGAAGGTGCGGGGTATAAATTTGAATAAAATAAAATAAAATAAAAAATTGTCTCCTGGTGATTGGCCCTAGTCAGCCAGCTACGGTAACTTTCATGCCTCAGGTGGGACTAGAATTCAGTCTCCTGGTGATTGGCCCAAGTCAGCCAGTTGAAATTCATGTCTAAAGTGGGACTAGAATTCACAGTGATTGGTCCAAGTCATTCAGCTGAAATTCATGTCTAAGGTGGGATTAGAACTCACTGTCTCCTGGTGATTGGCCCAAGTCAGCCGGCTGAAACTCATGCCTCAGGTGGGACTAGAATTCACAGTCTCCTGGTGATTGGCCCAAGTCAGCCAGCTAACGTTTGTGCCTCAGGTGGCACTAGAACTCAAGGTCTCCTGGTTTTTAGACCATCATCTTAACCACTACCCCAAACTGGACTGTGCTGTGGGGCTCAACAAACAAATATATGACTGAATAAACATTGATAGCAATCACAAACTCCTTGTGTGTCCAATCACACTTATTCCATAAATAACACTCTATTCTATATTCCATAATGCTGCCAATAAAATAGTAATGCCATATTACCCCTGAGTTCAGCTCAGGACAAGATGAAATTTATCTTTACCTTTATACATAGAAATAAAGAGCAATCCATTAATTTATAGATATAGTTTATTTCTTAACCATTTCCCCCATATATCCATGTATCCCTGCGTTAGGAATAATATGGTTATTCCAGCAAATGTCTCTTGAGATTCTCTGTCATCCAGGTGAAGTGCTTTTTCAAGAGTTCAACTGGACTTTCTTGTTTTTCCTTGAAGACGTTTCGCTTCTCATCCCAAGAAGCTTCTTCAGTCAGAGCTGAAGAAGCTTCTTGAATGAGAAGTGAAACATCTTCAAAGAAAAACAAGAAAGTCCAGTTGCCTCTTGAAAAAGCATCTTTGGGGTATTTTTAAATTTTATTTTATTTTAATTAAATTTATACCCCGCCCTTCTCCGGAGAGGACCCAGGGCGGCGCACAGGAATTTAAAAAACATACAAAATGACTAAATACAAAATTTTAAAGACATAATTAAATTCCCATCCTATGCTAAAATCCAATTAAAATCCCCAAATTAAAACTGTCTAAAATAGTCCCAGCGGGAGGTTACGCTAGGCCGGCTTGGTGAAAGAGCTGTGTCTTTAGACATTGGTGGAAGAGGCGGAGGTCCGAGATGGTGCGAAGTTCAGGGGGTAGGTCGTTCCAAAGGGCGGGGCCCGCCACAGAGAAGGCCCTTCCCCTAGGTGTCGCCAATCGGCATTGCCCGGCCGACGGCACCCTGAGCATGAGTATCCCAAAGCATGTGCTCCTGAAGGAAATATCTTGAACGCGGACTGCATGTAGTGATTTAAATAAAAATCAGTAAAAAAACTAAAAATAACAGATTCTTCAGCTCGACTGAACCATTTTTAAAAAGCCAATTGTCTGTCTGACAATCTGTGGAGGCAAACACAGCCAAATTGTAAAGTGAAAATAAAAGCAATTTTTAAACTGTTTTTTCTCTCTCTCTTTTGCTTACGGTTTGTTTTTTCATCCACCGATTGTCAGTGGGTTTTTTAAAGATGAAAATTCTATGGGAAGAAATAGATGGATTGAAATGCTCATCAGATACAGCGGAGAGCAAAGTAATGGATTTTGTATTTATTTTTTTACCGATTTACAACGCCCTCCAATACCAGAATACTAAGCGGATAGGGGAGCTGCTGCAAGAGATGTTGGAAAGCCCTGTTTAGAGATCAGGATCTGTTGAGCCAAAGCAGAGAAGATTAACAGGAGCCGACAATCTGAAGGTCTGTTATAGACAAGATTCCTTTTGGATCTTTAATGATGCTGGAGATGGTCTTTCCTCCAGTGGTTTGAGTCCCAGCGCTGTGTGGCAGAGTGTCAGGCGTGCAGCCATCCTTTCTTTTGGATTTTTGGCCTGCCACAGTTTCTATTATTCTACTCTGCATTTTCTATTGTGGGAAAATGGGAGGGGGGGATTGTACGGAGTTAGATGCTATGTAGCCATAACAACATTCTTTCTAGAAAGCCAAGGTCATCCTTTGTCTTTGCATCTCTGCACCTGATCACAATTGGATGGGTGGAACTGCCAGCATGGCAGTGGAAGATTGGACCATGGGATGGGTTTGTGGGTGTGGGGCAATATTTTGAATTTCAACTAGGTGGAGAAAACCGGGAAGCTTTCAGATTCAGGTTTTCCAAGATGTGCCAACAAGGCTCTCTTAATAAATTGGAACTTTGAGCAATACTTTGCCTTGAACTCTGATTTAATTTTGGGTGCTATTTGGAATCCTGACGTAGGAAACACTATACGACTTCAGACAAGTGGTTATCGAACATCTTCTTAAAAACTTCTAGTGTTGGAGCATTCACAACTTCTGGAGGCAAGCTGTTCCACTGATTAATTGTTCTAACTGTCAGGAAATTTCTCCTTAGTTCTAAGTTGCTTCTCTCCTTGATTAGTTTCCACCCATTGCTTCTTGTTCTAGCCCCAGGTGCCTTGGGGAATAGCTTGACTCCCTCTTCTTTGTGGCAACGAAATCTGGAGTTACTTCGGCTACTAACTTTCCCAGATTTAATTACAACTTAATTTCTGTGGACCTCATTCTATATTTAAGGGAACCCTAAGTGGGCATGTGTAGGTGCACTAATGCTCCTATAGCGTCTTTCACATTTTAGTTTTTTTCATTTTGTTCGTTTGAATTTGTAATTTTTGTTGGGCGGATAAATAAATGAGGAAATAAATTTATTTTATTTTATTTATTTATTTTATTCTATTTATATACCGCGCCTTCTCCATCGAAATGGACCCAGGGCGGTGCACAGGAAATTAAAACCAACAAGATAGAAAACAATACAATAAATATGAATAAAAAGAATTAAATAGAAACCTGTGCTAAAATTCCCCCTAAAAAAAAACAACCAACGACCATTTACGTATTTGGCAGATTCGGTAAAGGTTCCCCTCATACATAAGGTAAAGGTTCCCCTCACACATAAGGTAAAGGTTCCCCTCATACATAAGGTAAAGGTTCCCCTCATACATAAGGTAAAGGTTCCCCTCATACATAAGGTAAAGGTTCCCCTCACACATAAGGTAAAGGTTCCCCTCATACATAAGATAAAGGTTCCCCTCATACATAAGATAAAGGTTCCCCTCATACATAAGGTAAAGGTTCCCCTCATACATAAGGTAAAGGTTCCCCTCATACATAAGGTAAAGGTTCCCCTCATACATAAGGTAAAGGTTCCCCTCATACATAAGGTAAAGGTTCCCCTCATACATAAGGTAAAGGTTCCCCTCATACATAAGGTAAAGGTTCCCCTCACACATAAGGTAAAGGTTCCCCTCATACATAAGGTAAAGGTTCCCCTCATACATAAGTGTTAATTGTTCCCGACTTTAGCTGTTCAGTGAATCAATGCAGTTGTGAGGCTAGCAATACGGTTGTTAAGTGGATCTGGCTTTCCCACTGACTTTAGCAATAAAGGTAAATGTAAAGGTTCCACTCGCACATATGTGGTAGTCATTCCCGACTCTAGGAGGCGGTGCTCATCTCTGTTTCAAAACCAAAATATGGCTGTCGCTGTCCACGGCTGGGGAATTCTGGGAGTTGAAGTTCACTGGGAGTTGAGAATGTTGGGAAATGATGATCAAGAGAGTTGGGTAGGGTGTGTAAAAGTCATTTCTGGGCTGTCCATAGTGGCAGAGTTTGAAAATGTCAAAGTGGGATATGTAACCATACAACTATAGCCACCTCCATATTCTTACATGTGTCATAGGTTGTGGTCATGTGATTGTGGAAGCCATCTTGACATTTTTGAACCACCTGGAAATGCTCTGATTTGATCATTTGGACTTTAACTCAATGTTCTCTTTTCGTAATACTAAAGTAAAGGTTCCCCTTGCTAGTCGTTCCCTACTCTAGGGAGCTGTGCTCATCTCCGTTTCAAAGCCCAAGAGCCAGGACTGTCCGAAGACGTTTCCATGGTCATGTAGCTGGCATGACTAAATGCCAAAGGCCGACAGAACACTGTTACTTTCTCACCAAAGGTGGTCCCTATTTTTCTACTTGCATTTTTTACATGCTTTTGAACTGCTAGGTTGGCAGAAGCTGGGACAAGTAACGGGAGCTCACTCCGTTACGCAGCACTAAGGATTTGAACCGCCGAACTGCCGACCTTTCTGATCGACAAGCTCAGCATCTTAGCCCCTGAGTCACTACATCCCTTTGGTAATATTAAGGAAAGCTAAATTTTGGGCACATTTGACAGTGCTTAGCTAACCATTATTCAGATTTCATTAATGTTTGGGATACTGATTGCCGTATTTAACCATAACGAGTTTTGCTTAATGAAGATCAAATATTTGAAGTCAACATGGGATGCCCTGCTGAGAGAAGTAACTGCCTAGGAATTTTGATGTTTGTGAAAGGATTTCATTAGCTTCGTGAAAAGACTGAAAAATGGGAGGCAGACGGGAGGGAAGTGCATGGTTTGCAAGTCACAACAGATAATCTAATCTCTTGTGTTTTTTTAAAGCTGTTTGCAATCTGTTGGGGAGAGATAATATTAGTGCCAGTTGAATGTTTCTATTAAAGAGAGAGCCGAAGATGCCGCTCTGAAAGGCAGTGGGCTTATCAGCACATCCTTTAGCATCTATCACAAACTTTGTCTCAATTTTAATGTCTTCAGTACCTAGAAATAGAAACAGGAGAAGTAGGAGAAGATGGAGGAAGAGGAGGGAGAAGAGAAAAAGAATGGGGGGGGGGAAGATGAGGAGGAGGGAGGGGAGCAGGAGAAGGAAAATGAAGGAGAAAGGAGGAGGAACAGGAGAAGAAGGAGAAGAAAGCAACACTGGAAGTCTTTAAGAAGATGCTGGATAGCCATTTGTCTGAAGTGGTGTAGGGTTTCCTGCCTAGGCAGGGGGTAGGACTAGAAGATCTCCAAGGTCCCTTCCAAGTGAGCCCTTCGCACTGTGCGCCCTTCACATAGTCACTCACGCTCTCGTGACATCCCGTCTGGACTATGGTAATGCTCTCTACATGGGGCTCCCCTTGAGGTGCACCCGAAGGCTACAGCTAGTGCAGAATGCGACCGCGTGGGGGATTTTGGGAGCCTCACGGCATTCCCATGTAACACCTCTCCTGCGCGAGCTGCACTGGCTGCCTGTGGTCTTCCGGGTGCGCTTCAAGGTGTTGATTATGATCTTTAAAGCGCTCCATGGCATGGGTCCTAGTTACCTGTGAGACCACCTCCTACCTCATACATCCCTCTGACCGATCCGCTCCCACAGAGAGGGTCTACTCTGGGTGCCTACGGCCGGGCAATGCCGGCTTGCGACGCCTAGGGGAAGGGCCTTCTCTGTGGCGGGCCCTGCCCTCTGGAACGATCTACCCCCCGATCTTAGGAATATCACAGACCACCGCCTCTTCCGTCAACAATTAAAAACACACTTTTTTCACTTAGCTGGCCAGGCTTAAACTTCCGAGACTATGTTACTGACTGGTTTAATCTGAATTAGGTTTTAACAATGGGGTTTTAAATTGGTTTTAGCACAGGTTTGGGTTAATTTAATAAGTTTTTAGAGTATTTATGATATATTTATTATTTGTACTTGTTTATATGCGTATTTTTTATCTTCCCTGTGAACCGCCCTGAGTCCCTTCTGGGAGAGTGGCGCGGTATATAAATTTAATAAAATGAAAAATGAAGTCTGCTATTGTATTGTATTGTATTAAAATAAGAACAGGAGGAGGAGAAGGAAGGGGAGGAAGGGGAAGAGAAGAAGGATGGAGGGGGAAGGAAGAGGGGGAGGAGAAGACAGCAAAGGAGGAACAGGAAGAGGAAGAGGAGAAGGAAAGTAAGATAAAGGAGGTAGAGGAGGAGGAGGAGGAGGAAAGAGAAGAGGAAGAGAAGGAGGAGGAAGAGGAAGAGGTGGAGAAGAGGAAGAGAAGGAGGAGAGGAGGAGGAGAAGGAAAAAAGGTAAAGGAGGAAGAGGAGAAGGAAGAAGCAGTAGGGGAAGAGGAAGAGGGGGAGGAGAAGGAAAAGGAGGGAGCGGAGGAGAAAGGGAAAGGGAAGGAGAAAAAAAGCAAAGGATGGAGGAGAGGGAGGGAGGGCCGGAGGAGGAGAAGGAAAAAACGTAAAGGAGGAAGAGGATGAGGAAGAAGCAGTAGGGGAAGATGAAGAGGAGGAGGAGGAGGAAAAGGAGGGAGGGAAGGAGAAGGAGGAAGGGAAGGAGAAGAAAGCAAAGGAGGGACATGAGAAAGAAGAGGAGGACTGAAGGGTGCTTCAGTTTAGAGTTTTTCTGGAAAAACTGCCCACACCCCCTGAAAAAAACATTAATTTTCAGCTGGAGTGATAGAGATGGAGTCTAGAACACTCAAGTCTCATCCGTTTACTTTCTGGCAAAGAGGGAGAGATGTTTTGGGTTGTTTTTTTCATTAGCCACATCCCCATTTTGCAACAGGCAGCCCCACCACGGGCTGTTCTGTCAGCCAGCCTATTTATTTAATCATTCGCTCATCCCATTCCATTTCCATCCACGGTAATCAGAATAGACACCCAGCAGTGGACGAAACACTCTAAGCTGCACGAAAACCTCCCCGGTAGACATTAAAATAAAACCGAAAAGCAATCAAAAGCTGTTAGGGGAAAAAACACCCCCTTTGGGAAATAAACAGGCGGAATATTTTTTTTTTAAATTTATTTTTATTATTAAATTTGTATCCCGCCCTATCTCCCCGAGGGGACTCAGGGCGGCGCACAGAAATATAAAATATAAAAAGAATACAATACAGCACAGTTACAAGTGAATTAAATTGAGGTCTGTGCTAAAATTTAGATTTGAAAAAGGGTTAAAATCAATGAATCAAATTAAAACTATATCCATTAAAACTAAGCCAGGCCGGCCTCTTGGAATAGATGTGTCTTTAGTGCCCGACGGAAGAGGCGTAGGTCCGTGATGATACGAATGTCGGGGGAATAGTGCAATATGCAGGACAGCAAAGAGATATGTTGCTTTAAGCCAGTGCTTCTCAATTATTTTCTGTCAGGCCCCCCCCTAGGAAGAAGAAAACATTTCGCGCCCCCCCCCCGCGCGACTGTAAATAGTATCATTTGTCTATAAAATTGTTATAAGTACACCTCTGCATAGCACTGTATCCTTATTAACGTATAAGAGAATTAAAAAAAGAAAGAAATTTCTTTCTCTTTCTCTCTCTTTTTCTCTTTTTTCTTTCTCTCTCTTTTTTCTCTTTCCTTTCTGTCTCTCTCTTTCTCTTTCTCTCTCTCTGTCTGTCTGTCTTTCTTTCTCTCTCCCACTTTTTTCTTTCTTTCTTTTTCTTTCTCTCTCTCTATCTCTGTCTGTCTCTTCTTCGTCTGCCCATCTATCGCTGTGTGTGTGTGTGTGTGTGTGTGTCTCACATTCATGCACTTAATCAATGTCTCTCTCTCTTTCTCTCCCTGTCTCTCTCTCTGTCTCTCTGTGTGTTTCTGTCACTCTCTGATTCCTCCCTCCCTCCCTGTCTCTCTGTGTCTGTGCCTCTCTCTGTCTGTGTGTCGTCGTCCCCGCCCCGCCCCCACTCCCCGCGGAGTCTCCTCAGCCCGGCTCACCCGCCTTAGCCTGCCCCGGCCGCATGGCCACCCGCTGTGCTTGATCGCTCGTTCGCTCGCTCAGGAGCTGAGAAGCCTCCGTGTGTGTGTGTGTGCGTGTGTGCGTGCGTGTGTGTGTGTGAGGAACGGCAGTCCCTGGAAGACGACGAGTGGCCAGCATGCCGGCTGTGGAGGGAGGGAGGAGGAGGGAGAAAGGGAATCGGCAGAGCCGATTTGCCGAGGTCAAACGCGCCCCCCTTTACAGAGCCTCGCGCCCCCCCTGGGGGGCGCGCCCCACTATTTGAGAAACGCTGCTTTAAGCACACAGTAACTATCAAACACTGATAGTAGAAAAAATAAATAGTCTTTACTTTTGTAGTAACTAAAATACTTCTTCCAAACAGTGATACTAACTCTTCCAACAATAAACAGTCCTTCACCAAAACCACAGTTATCTTACAGTAATGCAAAACAATGATACTTCTTCAGTCTTCAGCTACTCCTCAGTGGTAATCAATTTCAATTTCAATTTCAATTTATATACCGCACCTATCTCCATCAAGATGGACTCAGGGTGGTGCACGGGGAATTAAAAATCACAAATAAATAACAACAAATACAATAACACTAATTAAAAAGAATTATATAAGAAACCTGTGCTAAAATTCCCATTTAAAATACCAACCTCCATTTACTAATTGGCTAGAGCTGTATCACGCCAGAGTTCTAAAACTCTAAGCTAGACCGGCTTGATGGAAAAGGAACGTCTTGAGTGAGCGGCAGAAGTGGGGAAGGTCCGTGATAGTACGAAGTTCGGGGGGTAGGTCGTTCCAGAGGGCTGGCCCTGCCACAGAGAAGGCCCTAGCCCTGGGCACCGCTAGCCGGCATTGACCGGCGGTAGGCACCCTGAGGAGGCCCTCCCTGTGGGAGTGAATCGGTCGGTGGGAGGTATGTGGCAGGAGACGGTCCCGCAAATAACTAGGCCCCGAGCCATGGAACGATTTAAAGATGGTGACAAGCACCTTGAAGCGCACCCGGAAGGCCACTGGTAGCCAGTGCAGCTCGCGCAGGAGAGGTGTTACGTGGGAGCATCATGAAGCTCCCAGAATCCCCCGTGCGGCTGCATTCTGCACCAACTGGAGGCTCCAGATGCACCTCAAGGGGAGCCCCATGTAGAGAGCATTGCAATAGTCTAGGCGGACATAACGAGTGCTTGAGTGACAGTGCGGAGGGCGTCCCGGTCGAGAAAGGGGCACAACTGGCGTACCAGGCATACCTGGTAAAAAGCCTCCCTGGTCACGGCCGTCACATGGTTATCCAAGGATAGCCACGAATCTAGGAGGATGCCTAAGTTGTGAGCCCTTTCCATGGGGGCCAGTGACTCGCCCCCGATGACCAGTGATGGAGTCAGCTGGTTATGCCAGGACGCCGGAAACCACAGCCACTCGGTCTTGGACGGGTTGAGCCGAAGTTTGTTACTTCCCATCCAGAGCCGCACGGCTTCCAAACACCGGGACATCACTTCGACGGCATCGTTGGGGTAGTTGAGGGTAGATATGTACAGCTGAGTATCATCAGCGTACTGGTGGTACTCTACCCCACAACCACGGATGATCTCGCCCAGCGGCTTCATATAGGTGTTGAACAGGAGGGCCGAGAGGACCCCTGAGGCACCCCGCATGTTAGGGGCCTCGACGTCGACCTCAGGAAGCAAAGGAAAGCAAAGGCTGTTTTCGCCCTCCCCAGGCTTTAGGAAAGCCTCTGGAGACTAGAGAGGGTGTAAAATAGGCCCAAGGCTTTCCTGAAGCCCGGAGAGGGTGAAAAACAGGCCCAAAGGGACTAACCGGAAGTTTGGAAATAATCCATTTCCGCCATCCTGCGGGCCTCCTGGGGGCCAGGGAGGCTGTTTTCACCCTCCCTAAGCTTTAGGAAAGCCTCCGGCGGGTGTGTGTGTCATGCATGCATGCGCAGGTGGATGGGGCATGCATGGGCATCCGATAGCACATGCGCACACAATTTTGGCACGCCTTTAGAAAAAACTTAACCATCACTGTCCTATACCCTTTCAGACAAGTGTCTTCTCCTGTTTCTTCCTAAAACCCTCCAGCAATGAGACAGCCACAACTTTTGAAGTTGTTTGTTCTCAGAGTCAGGAAGTTCCTCCTTTACAATACAATACAATAGCAGAGTTGGAAGGGACCTTGTAGGTCTTCTAGTCCAACCCCCTGCGTGGGCAGGAACCTTATACCATTTCAGACAAATGGCTATCTAACATCTTTTTAAAGACTTCCAGGATTGGGGCATTCACAACTTCTGGAGGCAAGCTGTTCCAGAGGTTAATTGTTCTGACTGTCAGGAAATTTCTCCTTAGTTCTAAGTTGCTTCTCTCCTTGATTAGTTTCCACCCATTGCTTCTTGTCCTGCCCCCAGGTGCCTTGGAGAATAGTTTGACTCCCTCTTCTTTGTGGCACCCTCTGAGATATCGGAACACTGCCATCATGTCTCCCCTGGTCCTTCTTTTCATCAAACTAGACATACCCAGTTCCTGCAACCGTTCTTCATATGTTTTAGCCTCCAGTCCCCTAATTATCTTGGTTGCTCTTCTCTGCACTCTTTGAACCTTTGTTCTAGGTTGCTTCTCTCTTTGATTTGTTTCCATCGGTTGTTTCTTGTCCGGCCCTCGGATGCTTTGGAAGCAATCCTGATATGCTTTCCAAATGTCAAGGAAGGGATCACGCACTCCCCCCTAATTCTTCAGTTGCTTAAATTGGCCTGATAAGACAGGCATACATAAAAGTATGTCACTCAAGACGTACTTTTTCCCGCAAGCTGGCCTAGCTTAGAGTTTAGACCGTAGGCGCGACACAGCTCCTGCCAATTAGTAAATGGATGTTGGGTTTTTATTAAGGGAATTTTAGCACAGGCTCTTAATGTAATTCTTTTTAATTATATTATTGTATTGGTTGTTATTTATTGCGGTTTTTAATTTCCTGTGCACCGCCCTGGGTCCATCTTGATGGAGATAGGCGCGGTATACAAATCGAAATAAATTGAAATTAAAATTAAGTGGAAGACCCACCTGAAGGGCAGATTGCAAATGTTGGGAAATGATGGTGACTAATTTCCAGTTTAGTTTGTCCCTAGCACTCTCCTCCTGGTCTATTCCAAGATCCAGATCAGAAGAAGCACACCTGTTACTTAACCCAGCTAGCAAAAACAGACCTTGAGGTTCCTTCAACTGATGGTTAGCTACTATCAAAATAGGAGAGAGGGAGAGAAAGAGAGAGAGAGGCAGAGAGAAGAGGAAAGAAGAAGGATGAGGATGAAGAAAAAGAAAGAGATAGAGAAGAAGAGGACGAGGAAGAGGAGGAAGAAGAAAGAAGAGAGAGAGAGAAGAAGAAGATGAGGAGGAGAAAGAAGAAGAGGAGGAGGAGGAGGAGGAGGAGGAAGAAGAAAGAAGAGAGAGAGAGAGAAGAAGAAGATGAGGAGGAGAAAGAAGAAGAAATAAATAAAGAGAGAGAGAGAGAAAGGAAGGAGAAGAAGAAGAAGAAGAAGAAGAAGAAGAAGAAGAAGAAGAAGAAGAAGAAGAAGAAGAAGAAGAAGAAGAAGAAGAAGAAGAAGAAGAAGAAGAAGAGAGAATGAAGAGATAGACACTTGAAGAATAGACAAGAATGTATATTATCAATCTACCTATTTAACAAAATAGATAAAATAGAAAGCCCTCTCTAACAAGATCTGATTGCCTCGGATTCTGATTTAATTTTGGATGTTGTTTGGAATCCTGACATTGTGTTAAAAAGCACAACTTTTGAGAGCTGCAGTTTGAGTTCACATCGCTTATGCCTTTTAATGAAATAGGTTTGTTGGAAAAGGTGCTACCAGATTCTTACTGGGTTTTTTTTCTCATCAAACTCAAGCTCTCCTCCGATCAGGCTAAATTAATTAATGTCACAGACTCAGCTCCAATATCATCTGTCTGGATAAATGTGTGCCATATTGATCTCTCAGCTCCTAATTCTTCTAAAGAGATTCAAGAAGTCTCTTTAATCGTCATCCATCCACCTTATCTGCTTTCTTCCCTTCCACTTTGCCGCCTGTATTTTTTTTAGGAGTGATTTGATTAAAAATACAATAAGAAAGTTGAAAATACAAACCAAAATATTTTAAAAAGAGAAAGAAAGAAAAAATAGAAAATGCAGAAAACAAAAATAGAAAAAAGGAATAGGAGCAGAATGCAGTAGAGAAAGAAAAGAAATATATAAAGAAATGACTTCCCTCTTCATCACAAAAAAATATAAACAGTTTTAATAACTTATAGCCTTCTCTTAAAATACAACAAATGATCTCTTTTTCCTGTTTCTGATCTTATATGCATAAGCAAGTTTTAAAGCCTCATTGTTTTAGACCTGATCAGCAAAAGTCCATTAATCACTGCCGGAGATAACAACATATCTATTTTAACCTTGATCAAATAAACCAGTGCTTCTCAATTATTTTCTGTCATGCCCCCCTAGGAAGAAGAAAACATTTCGCGCCCCCCGCACGACTGTAAATAGTATCATCCGGGTCTAAAAGTCACACGGGCGGGTTTGGCTAATCAGGATAGAGCATCATGTCTATCCAATCGGGTCTGTTCTCCTCGAAAGGGAGGAGCATGCGCAGTCACATGTACTGGCTTAATGCTCACTATCGATGCAAATGTCAGCAGCGGTAGCCCGATTTCTTTAGCAAGTTTGATTAATTGGGGCAGCGTTATGTTTCACAGGAGAAGGTCCTTGTCAGCATCTGACTGGATACAGAGACATAAACACGGGGCTTGGCTTGTTATGACAGTGTTTGCCGAGGTCAAACGCGCCCCCCTTTACGGAGCCTCGCACCCCCCCTGGGGAGCGCGCCCCACTATTTGAGAAGCACTGAAATAAACCAACTTTATATTCCTTCCTTTTATTTTTAGCAGCCTTGATCTTGATTATCCCTTCAGATAATATCCTGGAACTTGGCTTGTTTTCATTTTTAATTTGCCCTTTGCCACAAAATTCTTCAAAGCTTTAAGAAGCCTCTTTTGCAACTACAATATAGGGTAATTATCCAAGCTACTTTCTTAAATTGTTATGTGTATATCCCTTTTAATTATTAAGACATCATCCAGGTTCTATTGTAGGTTCAATGCAGCATCTTTTTTTCATATTATTCTTGAAGCCTGTCTCAATCTTTGTCTGGTAAGCCCTTTTTCTCTTTCTTAAGATCTTATAAATACGATCTCTCTATAAAGGCTGCCACTCTTAAAATTGATTTCTGAGTTCATTGTACAGAAATGTCCTTCACTATGACCAATGTTGAAATGTTTTGCTTCATTCTGAATTGGTGAATCAATTTTAAGTGTTTTTCCTCCTTTAATTATGTAATTCCTTCTGCTTTCCTCTAGTGTCCAAAGTCATGTCCTATCATGTTTCTTTTTAAGAATTCAGAACAAAAGCATTTCCCGTTGGATGGGTAGTAACAAACTCAAGCTCAACCCATCCAAGACTGAGTGGCTGTGGTTTCCGGCACCCCGGTTAAGCAAGTTTACTCCAACTCTGGCCATTGGGGGCGGAACACTGGCCCCCGTGGAGAGGGCGCGCAATTTGGGTGTCCTCCTGGATTCCCGGCTGTCCATGGAAGACCATGTGGCGGCCGTGGCCAGGGGGGCGTTTCATCAGGTACGCCTGATGCGCCAATTGCGCCCCTTACTGGACCGGGCTGCCCTTCGCACAGTCACTCAGGCCCTTGTGACATCCCAACTCGACTACTGCAATGTTCTCTACATGGGGCTTCCCTTGAGGTGCACTCGAAAGCTACAGTTAGTGCAGAATGCATCCGCGCGGGTGATTACGGGAGCCTCTAGATGCTCCCATATAACACCGATCCTGCGCGAGCTGCACTGGCTTCCTGTGGTCTTTCGGGTGCGCTCCAAGGTCTTGACGACCATCTTCAAAGCGCTCCATGGCTCGGGACCTAGTTACATGCGAGACCGTCTCCTGCCCCATACATCCCTTAGACCGATCTGCTCCCACAGAGAGGGCCTTCTCAGGGTGCTGTCGGCCGGACAATGCCGACTGGCGACACCCAGGGGAAGGGCCTTCTCTGTGGCGGGCCCTGCCCTGTGGAATGACCTACCCCCTGAACTCCGCACCACCACCGACCTCCGCCTCTTCCGCCAGTGTTTAAAAACACACCTGTTTCATCAAGCCGGCCTAACATAGCCTCCGCTGTGACTAGTATTAGACAGTTTTAAAATGGGGATTTTATTTGGTTTTAGCGCAGGTCTGAATATTTAATAGCTTTTTAAATTTTGTATTTTGTATATTTATATGTTATTTTAAATTCCTGTGTGCCGCCCTGGGTCCTTTTGGAGAAGGGTGGGATATAAATCAAATAAAACTCAAAACTCAAACTCAAACCCATTGGAAGTATTTTTGCAATTAATGTCAAATTTTTATTTCAAATCCACCTGGAACCCTAATCCACCTGTACCTTTCCCAAACCAAACTTTAAAACATCCTTTTGCTGTTAATTTCAAAATATTTTTTTAGTCCTTAAACTTGTATTTAAAACTTCTTTCCCTAAAGAACGCAGGAAACCCATCCTGTGTGGTTAAACCTGTCAATCCAAAGGTTTCTAATAGCTGAAAATGAGCTAACAAGCCATTTCCAAAACTATAATTAATTTATTGTAATGAATTCCAAAATTTTATTTCAAATCCATCTGGAGTCTTGGTCCAGTTTGTAACCTTCCAAATCTCAGCATCCTTTTGCTGTTAATTCCAAGGGATTTTAAGTCCTTAAACTTGTATTTAAGACTTTGTTCCCTAAAGAATGAACAAAAACTAACCCATTGTGGTTTTCTAAAAGCTGAAAAAAATGAACAAGCAATTTCCAAAACTATAATTAATTAATTCCTTCGGGGAGAGGGGGCGGTCTAGAAATCTAATTAAATAAATAAATAAAATAAATAATTAATCAATCATAATTAATTCTAAAATTTTATTTCAAAACCATCTGGATCCTTAGTCCATTGATTATCTTCTAAAACGAAAGTTCTCATCATCCCTTTTCTGTGAATTCCAAAAGGTTGTTTTAAGTTCTGTAACTTGTATTTAAATCTTCTGTCCCTAAAGATTGAAGAGAACTCACTCTGGGTGGTCTAACTTGTCAGTCCAAAGGTCTCTAATGCAGTAATGGTTTCCTCTTACCTTCTCTGCCGATTCAGAACTGGGAGCTTCCGTGCAGCACTTCTGCGCATGCTCAGAGCATCCGTGACGATGTCTGGGCAGGTGGGCGGAGCCTCCCACTGCCATTGCTACCAGTTCACCCGAAACAGGGAGAACTGGCAGAATGGCACCTGTGCTCTAATGGCTGAAAAGCAATTAAGCAATTTCCAAAAATGATTAGAAAAGGAAATATGTCAGCCCTATGCACTTTTGAAGGTACCAACTGTGGTTTGAGCAAGATGGCTATTCTCTCAGCTACCAGATCTCTAAACCTGACAGAAACCAGGGCCTTGTAGTCTCTTTACAAGAAGCAATTGTCTGGAGCAGGGGTCACCCACCTTTCGGGCCCCGGGAACAATAAATTCATAATTTTAAAACCTGTGGACCGCTAATATGATCTGCCTAATGACTGGCTGGGTGGGCATGGCTAGGTGGTCATGTGACTGGGTGGGCGTGACCAATTCAATGTTACTCACATCGAGGGGCCCCTTTTCTACTCGCCACTCCTTGCCTGCCCACCCGGGCTCCTTAGCCCCCCAACATGAAGCAGTTACTGGAGCTTAGCAGCCACCAGGAGAAAGAGTTGGCAAAACAGCTCAGTTCAAATTGGATCTGACCGAGAAGCAGGCTCAGCGGAAGCACCTCACTAAGGACTATGAGCATAGGCTTTCCAAGAAGAGGGAAGACCTGCAGGTGTGCAAGGCCAGGTGCCAGTGCATGGAGGCTCAGTGGGCTGAGATGGTCACCCAGTTCCAGGCCATGATGCAGTCCCAAAGGAAGAAGGCCCTCCGGCTTTTCGCCACCAGTAGCATTTCCCTCCAGCCTTCGCCCAAAGCCCGACACCAGGAGGCTGAAGCAGACCCCAAGTGGGAATTTCTGCCCCCCTCTGCCTTGCAAAAAAAGACCCCAGAAGGGGAAACTCTCTGCAGCAACACAAACATTCATTCTGTGTAACTGGGCCAGGGGCCGTCGTTTGAGGACCCCTTGTTAGCAACTCTTGGTTCAGAACCAGTGTTACAACTCTGGTCCCGTAACCAGTTTTAGGGTTAACAAACACCCCGTTTGAAAATGAATGCGGAATAGTGTAATACCCCGGACAGTAAAGAGATACGTTGCTTTAACCACACACAAACTCTAAAACTCTGATAGTAAGAAAATAAATAGTCTTTTACTTTGTAGCAATGAAAATACTTCTTCCGACCAATAAAACTAACTTCTCAAACAATAACAGTCCTTCACCAAAACACAGTTATCTTACAGTGATGCAAAACAAATACTTCAGCTTCAGCTCCTCAACGGCAAACAGTAAGCACAGGAATCAAAAGGAATCGAAAAGGGAATGAACTGTGTTTCTGAGCTTCCTTTTATGGTAGAGCTGAGAAGCACAGCCAATCAGAATTCAACATAGTTCTTAAAGCTACATATACTCTTTAAGAATACTGGCTTATAGATATTGTCAACCCAACATAAGGATAAATATCCTAACACCCCTGATTTAGTCCAATATAAAAAAATCTAAATATTTTTTTGTGGACCTCCAAAATTTTCTCACGGACCACCAGGGGTTCACGGACCACCAGTTGGTGACTGCGGCTTTGGAGTATTTGTGGGAGATCTCAATCCCTCCCTTTGTCCAGAGAGGAATTATAAATCATCTCCACTTTACTATTTCTTCACCAGAAGTCCAACCTTGCCATTTTGCTCGTCTGCTTTTGGGTAGAATGCATTGGTGGGTTTCTGCAGGCTCGCACCTACTCGCGAGAGCCGGTTGGTGAAATTTAGAGAACCGGTGAGAGGGAGTTCCACTGGTGTACCTGGAAGTAAATCTGGCCCGCCGCTGCCAGTGACCCAACGGGAAGGAAAGGAAAGGAAGAAAGGAAAGGAAAGGAAAGGAAAGGAAAGAAGGAAAGAAAGAAAGAAAGAAAGAAAGAAAGAAAGAAAGAAAGAAAGAAAGAAAGAAAGAATTTATCATCACAATTGAGTCCAAAATTTTGGTTGCTAAGCATGAGTGTTGTTAAATGAGTTTCACCACATTTTAAAAGGTGGCCACTCCCACCCTGTCACCTGACTGCCAAGCCACGCCCACAAAATAGGCCACACCTACAGAGTAGGTTCTAAAAAAATTTGAAACCCGCCACTGGTAGAATGCGTTATTTGATTTGCCTGAGACATGAGAATAATTTTACAGTCTGGACGGATCATCCATGATCTGCCTTGACAAGGTACCAACACCTCCCACAAGTGAGTCATGAAGGAACCGTCTGATTTTTTGCTCTGCCTTGGGCAGCAAATTTGTGATGGGCCATCCCTGGGCAGAAGTCATCCGGAATTAAGGCTAAGCTGATCGTTATGCTGTGTGTGGCCTTTTTTTTTTTTTATGTTGAAAGTTGAATGCAATATTTTTTTTTTCTGATACCAAAAATTACATAAACATCAAAACCTTATTTCCTACATGACTTCGATGAAATGGATTCTTGGAATCCTAGTGGACAACCATTGAAATAGGAGTCAGCCGTGTGCAGCAGCAGCTGCCAAAAAAAAGCCAACACAGTTCTAGGCTGCATCAACAGAGGGAGAGAATCAAGATCACATGAAGTGTTAATGCCACTTTATTTGCGAGACCGCCTCCTACCTCATACATCCTTTCGGCTGATTCGCTCCCATAGAGAGGGACTTTTGTTCTAAGGTATACAATACTTATTCAAGAATTGATTATATTTTTGTTTCTAAAGATTTGCTGAATAATGTAGATAAAGTAGATGTGGGAATTTTTAAGGATTCTGACCATGCAGAAGTTACGATGGAAATAGATTTTAATTTTGAGAAAAAGGAAAGAGGTTGGAGATATGATGAAAAATTGTATAAAAAGGAGGAGGATAAAATATGGATATTCAAAAAATGGGAAGAAAGTTGGGGATTGAATGATAATGGAGAGGTTAAATTTGAAATTGTTTGGGATACGATGAAAGCAATATTTAGGGGAGAAAGTATTAAATTGTCAAGCAGAAAATATAGAGAATATAAAACTAAAATAGAACAGGATACAAGACAAATTAAGATATTAGAGAACCAATTCTCACTTACGAAAGATAAAAAATGTTTGGAGGAATTGAACTTATTAAAAACTAAATTGATAGAAGAAGATATTGAATTAGTTAAAAAAATTTAAGGTATTTAAATAGGGATTTTTTTGAATTTAGTAATAAAAATTCTAGGTTATTGGCAAAGATGGCGAAAAATAAAACTCAAAAGAGAGAAATTGGTTCTCTGATAGATGAAAAAGGTACAAGGTGTTATAAGAGATTGGAGAAATGTGAAGTAGCTAGGAATTTTTTTCAAAAATTATATTTAAAGAAATCAATTGATTTAGAAAAATTGAAGAATCATCTTGGAAAATATGCTATGAAAATAGATCCAATATATAAAGATTTGATGGAAAAAGATATAACACAGGAGGAGATCAATGAAATAATACAAGAGTTAAAACTAGGGAAGACCCCAGGAGAAGATGGATTACCTGCTGAATTCTATAAAGAATTTAAAGAACTAATAACACCAAGACTGCAAAAACTATTTAATGGAATTTTACATGGTGGAGAAGTCCCGATGTCATGGAATAAGACAGTAATATCTATAATTCCTAAACCTGATAAAGATCTTGAGAGGATCGAGCCCTACCGACCCATTTCTTTAATCAACCAGGATGCAAAAATATTTACAGCTATTATAAGTAATAGATTAAATAGCTTTGTAGATAAATATATAAGTTATAATCAAGTAGGTTTTGTTAAAGGTAGATATATGAGTGATATAATTAGAAGAGTATTGAACATTATAGATGTAGCTGAAAATAATGGTGATGAAATAGGTATAATATCGTTAGATATTTTTAAAGCCTTTGATTCTGTACAATGGGATACTATTAAGGTAATTATTGAGGCATTAGGCTTTGGCAATAAATTTATACATGTTATTTCAAAATTGTATCAAAAAAGTAGTGCAAAGGTAAAGGTGAATGGAACAATGACGGGAGAGATTAAATTGGAAGCAGGTACGAGACAGGGATGTCCCTTGTCCCCAACATTATTCTTGTTAGTTATGGAGGTTTTGATTAAATTGATAGAAGTAGATGAAGAATTGGAAGGGTACAAGGGATATAAGATAAATTTGTATGCGGATGATACCTTGATTATTTTGAAAGATATAGAGAAAGATTTAAAGAGGATAAATAAACATTTGATAGAATTTGAAGAAATGACAGGTTTAAAGGTAAATTGGTCAAAATCTGAACTACTAATGAATAAAGATGGTAAGGAGTGGGAAAATATGCAAGAACAATTTGGGGTTAGAGTTAAGAATACATTGAAATACTTGGGGATAACACTTTCACTTAAAGTTAGAGAATTGAAAAAAATTAATTATGAGGTGATGTTGAAGGAAGTAGAGAGAAAGATAGATAAGTATAAAGAGTTAAAGTTGTCTTGGTTTGGTAGAATTGCAATGTGTAAAATGATGTTACCAAAGTTCAATTTTTTATTTGAGATGCTACCACTAAATTTGATAGAGAAAGATATAGAAGAATATCAGAAGAAATTGGATAAATTTTGTAATGGTGGGAAAAAACCAAGACTAATGAAGAAAATGTGGTATCAAAATCAAAAAGAGGGTGGATTGGGAATTCCCAATCTACTTAATTATTATTGGCCGTATAATATTCGAACCGTGATAAAAATACTCAAAGGTGGAGATGGTCATTGGGGAGATCTGGAGCTAAAAGATATTAAGAGATTTGGGTCTATATGGTTTCTAGATAGAGCAAAAACAAAGGCAATTAATAGTAAAATTTGGAATAAATTTGTTAAAAAATTGATCCCGGATATAGCTTTCTTGGGGAAGACAACTGAAATTGGCCGATTAAAACTAATATAAGTCGGGATAAAGTAATTGAGGATGAAAATATAGGAAGTATAGTAAATTGGTTAAGAGCTCTAGGAATTGAGAGTAGAAAAAAAAAAGTAATTCAAAAATTGGAGTTGAATTGGTTCGAAAAAATACAGGTAGAAAAATGGACTATGAAAGTAAAGGGAATATGTAAGATAGATAGAAGTAAAACTAAATTTGAAAGTTTAGTATCTCAAATTATTAAGGATGAAATTGGGTTAAAAGGACTTGTTAGTAAGATATATAAGATTATAAATTTCGATGGAAATCCACAAATGGTAATGAAAAGGAATTGGGAGGAAGACCTTAAGATTAAAATATTGGATTTGGATTGGAATGAGAACTGGAAGAGTCGAATCATGAGGACTTTGTCTATAAGGATTAAAGAGCATAATTTTAAGGTTGTTTGGAAATGGTATTGGACCCCATTAAGATTATCATTGATAGATAAAAAAATGAGCGATAAATGTTGGAGATGTAATATGGAAGTGGGAACTTATGAACATATGTGGTATAAATGTGTGAAAATTAAAAAGTTTTGGCAGCAATTAGAAAAAACGATGGGTGAAATGATGAAAAGAATAATAATATTGAGATCAGAAACTATATTGTTATTGATAATTAATGAACCTGAGTTAACAAAACATGAGAAAGAATTGATCAGAATTATGATTATAATGGGTAGGATTGTAATAGCAAGATATTGGAAAATAGAGGTAAATATTAAAATAGAAGAATGGTTCTGTGAAATGTGGAAATTAGCCTTAAATGATAAAATGACGTGTGATATTAAATTTAGAGAGGGGGTTTATAAAAAAGATATCTTTTGGAAGACTTGGAAGCCATTTGTGGACTATGCACTTGGAACTTTGGATGCCTTGACGCCTGTACCTAGAGAACGTGGATTTTGGAGATCTTAAAGATAATAGAAGATACTTGAAACCAACTCTTCCTTTTGTTTTGTTCAGCACTGGGTGAAAAACTTTAATAAAAAAAAAAAAAAGAGAGGGACTTCTCCAGGTGCCGTCCGCCGGGCAATGCCGGTTGGCGACCCCCAGGAGAAGGGCCTTCTCTGTGGTGGGCCCAGCCCTCTGGAACGACCTGCCCCCCGAACTCTGGACCACCACGGACCTCCGCCTCTTCCGCCAATGTTTGAAGACTCATCTTTTCCAACTAGCCGCCCTAGCTTAGTCCCCGAGACCACTTTCGTAGACTGAGTAGCAAATTATCTTGAGGGTTTTAATGTATGGGTATGTTATAGGGAATTTTTAGCACAGGGCATTTAAATTTAATTAGATTTCATTCTGTAGTCTTATTTATTATACGTCCGTTTTTATTGACATGTTTGTTTTTCCGTTTTTAATTTCCTGTGCACCGCCCTGAGTCCCTTCGGGGAGAGAGGCGCGGTATAAAAATAAAATAAAATAAAATAAATAAGGCCTTGGTAAGGCCACCCTTGGAATACTGCATCCAGGTTTGGTCGCCATGATGTAAAAAAGATACTGAGACTCTAGAAGGAGTGCAGAGAAGAGCAAGGAAGATGTTTAGGGGACTGGAGGCTAAAACATACGAAGAATGTCTTCCAATATTTGAGGGGCTGCCAGAGAGAGGAGGGGGTCAAGCTATTTTCCAAAGCATCCGAAGGCCAGACAAGGAAAAACGGATGGAAACTGGAGAGATTCAACCTGGAAATAAGGAGAAATTTTCTGACAGTGAGAGCAATCAACCCATGGAACAGATTGCCTTCAGAAGTTGTGGGAGTGGGAAGCTTTCATCCATGGAAGCTTTCACGAAGATACTGTCAGAAATGGGGTAGGGCAGGGGTCCCCAACCTCTGGGCCGTGGACCGGTGCCGGTCCGTGGCTTGATAGGAACCGGGCTGCAGGGCTGGAGAGGAGGAGGAGGGAGGAGGGGGCAGCCCCCTGGGCGTGCCAGATGTGGGAGAGAGTAGGCGTGGCCATTCGTGCCGTTGGAGGCCCTAGAGGGCCGAGTGAGCCAACTCCCCCCGTGTGCGCATGCACCACCTGTTCCCTCTCCCCCCGCTCCTTCTCTACACCAGCCGGTCCGCAGAATTTTCTTTAAAATGAAACCGGTCCCTGGTGCAAAAAAGGTTGAGGACCTCTGTTGTAGGGTTTCCTGCTTGGGGGCGGGGTTGGACTGTAGGACCTACACGGTCCCTTCCAACGCTGTTAATCTGTAATCTGGAAGTGTAATAACATTGCTATAGCCAAGGAAGATCTAATGGGCTTGAAAGCTGGGAATGCGCATCATCTAGAAATCATCCTTTGCAGACTTTTTGCAAACTAGTTTCATCTCTCTCCCTCTCTCTTCCTCCCCACCCTCTTCCTCCTCTTCTCAATCACCAGCCTTCCCCCAAAGGAAAAGCAAATGAATTGGAAATTCTTTCACATTTAGGGTAGATTACAGATGCCCTCGAACTGTGCTCAGCCAGCTAAACACCTCCGTGCAGTTTCCTTGACAGCACCATACAAGTGATTTAGCTTCGTGGGAATTTGTTGTTTGCAATCGGCGAGGGTTGGCTTGGTGCTGTCACCGAAAAGAGCACCACGTAGACTGGAAGGCACGAACAAACAAGCCATCTATTGTGGTTCGAAAACCTGAGCATAGAAGTTAAAAGAAGCAAAACACGATCCGAGAGTCCCGCCGAAAAGGACAGCCAATGAAAGGAATAAACTCTTTCTGATTCATTTATTTATCAAACAGCACCAGGAATACAATACATCACAAAGTGGAATGTCAAAGGGGGCAACGTGTGCGAAGGATAAACATGGGATTGGCCATGGATAAACTTTTGTCAAAGTTTGAAAACAGAAGAAGGAAAAGTTAAAATGATAAAATGGCCTAAGGATTTTGATTATTATATTCGAATGGACCAATGGGAGAATATGGTTAAAACAGAGGTAGCATTCAGCAGGTTCTGACCAGTTCTGGATAACCGGTAGTGGAAATTTTGAGTAGTTCGGAGAACCGGTAAATACCACCTCTGGCTGGCCCTGCCCCCCCATCTATTCTCTGCCTCCCAAGTCCCACCTGATCGGGAGGAAATGGGGATTTTTCAGTATCCTTCCCCTGGAGTGGGGAGGAAATGGGGATTTTACAGTATCCTTCCCTGGAGTGGGGAGGGAATGGAGAGTTTACGGTATCCTTCCCTGGAGTGGGGAGGGAATGGAGATTTTACAGTATCCTTCCCTTGGAGTGGGGAGGAAATCGAGATTTTGCATTCTCTTTCCCCCTGGAGTGGGGAGGGAATGGGGATTTTGCAGTATCCTTCCCCCAGGAGTGGGGAGGGAATGGAGATTTTGTATTCTCCTTCCCCCAGGAGTGAGGAGGGAATGGGGATTTTGCAGTATCCTTCCCCTGGACTGGGGAGGGAAGGGAGATTTTGCAGTAACCTTCCCCTGGAGTGAGGAGGGAATGGGGATTTTGCAGTATCCTTCCCTGGGGAGGAAATGGAGATTTTACAGTATCCTTCCCCTGGATTGGGAAGGGAAGGGAGATTTTGCAGTAACCTTCCCCTAGAGTGAGGAGGGAATGGGGATTTTGCAGTATCCTTCCCTGGAGTGGGGAGGGAATGGAGATTTTACAGTATCCTTCCCTGGAGTGGGGAGGGAATGGAGATTTTGCAGTATCCTTCCCCTGGAGTGGGGAGGGAATGGAGATTTTCCAGTATCCTTCCCCTGGAGTGGGGAGAAAGTGGAGATTTTGCAGTATCCTTCTCCTGCCACATCCACCAAGCCATTCCACACCCACAGGACGAGTAGTAAAAATGTGTGAATCCCACCACTGAGTTAAAAGGTTTGAAATTCAAATTACAATTTAAAAGAGAACTTTTATAAAATGATGTGCCATTGGTATATTTTTAAATAATATCTAATTTTCCCAAAGAAAGTTAAAATGCAAAACGCCATAATATTTAAAAAATAACAAAAGAAAAAACCCCACAACAATCAAGATTAAAAGAAAAATGTGTCTTTAATAAAAGGCTAACATCTATACATACAATGTTCTCTCTAGTAGTTGAATGCTGATTAATACAGTACAACAATGTTAGTTTTCATCCCCTGGTGAAACCAAAGCCCAAAGATTTTTAAACTACTAAATCGGTTTATAAATTGTTAGCCTGTCATGTATATACAATACAATACAATACAATAGCAGAGTTGGAAGGGACCTTGTAGGTCTTCTAGTCCAACCCCCTGCGTGGGCAGGAACCTTATACCATTTCAGACAAATGGCTATCTAACATCTTTTTAAAGACTTCCAGGGTTGGGGCATTCACAACTTCTGGAGGCAAGCTGTTCCAGAGGTTAATTGTTCTGACTGTCAGGAAATTTCTCCTTAGTTCTAAGTTGCTTCTCTCCTTGATTAGTTTCCACCCATTGCTTCTTGTCCTGCCCCCAGGTGCCTTGGAGAATAGTTTGACTCCTATACTATGTTAAGAACAAAACAACAAAGGAAGAACAACCATAATAAAAGTACTTGATAAATGTATAAAAGTAATAAAAATATTAATCATAATTTTAAAAAGACAAGATTGAGATTTGAAAACTGTCGGTTAACGAACTGTTATTGCAATCACCTCCTAGAAAATTTATCTTGGCTTCTTAACAATCTGAAATCATCCCCAAACTTATTCCTGATTTGTCCCGGATCAAAAATCTATGTTTGTTTTTTACTATAATCTCCTATCAATCTCTTATCAAGTAGGGACACGGTGGCTCAGTAGCTAAGATGCTGAGCTTGTCGATCAGAAAAGTCAGCGGTTCGAATCCCTAGCGCTGCGTAACGGAGTGAGCTCCTGTTACTTGTCCCAGCTTCTGCCAACCGAGCAGTTCGAAAGCACATACAAATGCAAGTAGAAAAATAGGGACCACCTATGTTTAATATGTTATTAAATAACATATTAAATAATTATTATTTAATTATTACATTATTAATTCAATAAGTTAGCTTGAAACATATAAAACATTGATATTAATACATTAATATGTTAATGTACTAATATTAATGTTTAATATGTTATTACATGACATATTACATAATTATTATTTAATTATTATATTATTATACGTTAATAAGCTAAGAGGTTAGCTCGAAACATATCAAACTGTTGATCATTTGAGGAATATATTAAAATTCAAAGTAACAAATCCAGTTTTGTCAGTTCCTCCTCTCTGAAAAATTCTAATTCCTCTATAATCAATTGAACTTAATGAAATGTAAGGTTCTACATTTAGGCAAGAAAAACAAAATGCACAAGTACATTATAGGTGGTACCTTGCTCAATAGTAGCAACTGTGAGGGGGATCTTGGAATCCTAGTGGACAACCATTTAAATATGAGCCAGCAGTGTGCAGCAGCTGCCAAAAAAGCCAACACAGTTCTAGGCTGCATAAACAGAGGGATAGAATCTAGATCACGTGAAGTGTTAATGCCACTGTATAGTGCCTTGGTAAGGCCACACTTGGAATACTGCATCCAGTTTTGGTCGCCACGATGTAGAAAAGACGTGGAGACTCTGGAAAGAGTCCAGAGAAGAGCAACCAAGATGATTAGGGAACTGGAGACTAAAACATATGAAGAACGGTTGCAGGAGCTGGGTATGTCTAGTTTGATGAAGAGAAGGACCAGGGGAGACATGATAGCAGTGTTCCGATATCTCAGAGAGTGTCACAAAGAAGAGGGAGTCAAACTATTCTCCAAGGCACCTGGGGGCAGGACAAGAAGCAATGGGTGGAAACTAATCAAGGAGAGAAGCAACTTAGAACTAAGGAGAAATTTCCTGACAGTTAGAACAATTAACCTCTGGAACAGCTTGCCTCCAGAAGTTGTGAATGCCCCAACCCTGAAAGCCTTTAAAAAGATGTTAGATAGCCATTTGTCTGAAATGGTATAAGGTTCCTGCCCACGCAGGGGGTTGGACTAGAAGACCTACAAGGTCCCTTCCAACTCTGCTATTGTATTGTATTGTAACTCAGTTCAGTTGAATGTCTTATTTAGAGTCATAACAGGAAAATAAATGAGTACACAGGATAGATCAATGATGAATAGCAGGTAGGAAATGCTGCATGGGTTACAAAACCAGTTTACCTCCCATTCAGTAAATGAAAAATTAAATGCAGCCAAACAAGCTTTACCTTAGCGCTATGGTGGTGTAACAAATGACAGAATTTCCCAAGTCCAATGTTTAACTAATAGAAAACTTTATAAAAAGAAAAATAGGAACCACCTTTGGTGGGAAGGTAACAGTGTTCCGTGCGCCTTTGGCGTTGAGTCATGCCAGCCACGTGACCACAGAGACGTCTTTGGGCAGTGCTGGCGCTTCGGCTTTGAAATGGAGATGAGCACCGCCCCCTAGAGTCGGGAACGATTAGCACATAAGTGCGAGGGGAACCTTTACCTTTACCTTATCAATTGTTGATTGATTCAATACAATAAATCCAATCTTCAAACCCATATCTATCTCCCCCCTGCAGTGGTGGGTTGCAGGTGGTACACCCCAGTACTGGCGTACCGGAGCCTGCCTGGAGTTCTGGGTACCGTTCCAGTATGGTGCTCCAGAGGGCCCATCTGCCCGCCCGATCTCCTTACCGGTGTTTTAAAGCTTTCAGCGCTTTCGTGCAGGTGCATGGTGCGTACAGGGTGCGATTCAAGGTGTTGGTTACCATCTTTAAAGCGCTCCATGGCTTAGGACCTGGGTACCTACGAGATCGCCTTCTGCCACCAAGAGCCTCCCACCGGCCCATACGCTCCCATAGAGAGGGTCTCCTCATGGTGCCGTCGGCTAGACATTGTCGACTAGCGACACCCAGGGGGAAAGCCTTCTCCGTGGGAGCACCTGCCCTCTGGAACGAATGGCCCCCGGAATTAAGAACTATCACTGACTTATGCACCTTCTGCCGCAGTCTCAAAACCTTTTTCTTCCAACAAGCCGGGCTGGCATAAAACATGATTTTTAAATTGAAATTTTTATTTCTAAACATGGGGCTCTTCTCTCTACATGGGGCTCCCCTTGAGGTGCACCCGAAGGCTTCAGCTTGTCCAGAATGCAGCCGCGCGGGTAGTTATGGGAACCTCTAGGTTTTCCCATGTAACACCGCTCCTGCGCGAGCTGCATTGGCTGCCTGTCGTCTTTCGGGTGCGCTTCAAGGTATTGGTTATCATCTTCAAAGCGCTCCATAGCACGGGACCTAGCTATCTGCGGGATCGCATCCTGCCCCATACATCCATGCGGCCGATTCGCTCTCACAGAGAGGGACTTCTCCGGGTGCCGTCCACTAGGCTATGCCAGCGGGCGACGCCCAGGGGAAGGGCCTTCTCTGTGGCGGGCCCGACCCTCTGGAACGACCTTCCCCCCGATATTAGAACAACTACGGACCTCCGCTCCTTCCGACAAAAATTAAAAACTCACTTCTTCTGCTTGGCCGGCCTAGGGTAATTAAATTGTTTTTAAGGGATTTTTAGGGCTTAGTTTTAGTTGATATGGGTTTTAGCACAGGGCTGATTTAATTCATTTTAATATTGTAATTGTTTGTGGTTTTAATTGTATTTTAATTTCCCTGTGCCCCGCCTCGAGTCCCTTCGGGGAGAGAGAGCAGGTTATAAATAAAAATTATTATTATTATTATTATTATTATTATTATTATTATTATTATTATTATTATTATTATTATTATTATTATTATTATTATTTTTAATCAGGGTTAGTTTGGGTTTTTTCCACATTTCGGCCAAAGTTGAATATGTCTTTTAAAAGCTTTTTAAAAAACTTTTATATATTTGTTTTTATTCTGGCTGTACATCGCCCTGAGTCCTTCGGGAGTAGGGCGGTATAAAAAACCAATAAACTTAAACCTAAACCTAAACAGCGCCTGGGTGATGCTTCGCCGAGCAGCTGGAGCATCGTGGACGCTGGCAGAAGCATTGTTTGCAGCTTCAAATTCATGCGCGTACCCTGTGCGTTCATGTGGGCAACGCTGGGCCCGTTCCAACCGTACTGGTTGGAATGGATCTGGAACCCACCACTGCTCCTCCCCCCCCAAAAAAACTCCAGATGAGTTTGTTCCCCAATTAAATGTGCTAAGTACTGCTATATCGACATCAGATAAACTATCGTAGATGTAAAAAAGCACTTCTAATCCCAGTTGGAAATGTGAAAGACAAGAAAGGACACTTTACCAAAGACGGCGCACTTGTGAAAAACCCAAAAATAAAAATAAAGATACATATGATGATGCAGAGAGCTTTAAACATTAACACTGATGAAACCAGGGTGTTTTGTTTTTTTTAGCTAGGATTTATGCATAGTCAGGAAAATAATCTCATAGATGACTGGTTTTATATACGGTAATTGCAGTGAGGCTCTTATGCAGTAACTTGGAAGAATATAGAAATACCTATAATGGATGGTGGAGGTAGCATAGCTTGCAAAAATGGCTAAATTGTCTTGTTTGATTAAAAAAGGAACAATAATAGCTTTTGGAAAGGATTGGAAGACCTTTTTGCTGAAAACATTAAAAAAGCGAGCTGATTTCAGGATTTTACTGATTAAAAAGAGATGTATTGAGGAAATATATAATCCGGGAAGGTAAAAATAGAGCTAATTTATGTTTGTAATTGCTGCAAAGATCAGAATTGATTCCTGTATATTTTTCTTCTTTTTCTTTGCTCACTTTCTCTTTTATTCCTCTCTCTCTCTCTCTCTCTGTCATCTATCTATCTATCTATCTATCTATCTATCTATCTATCTATCTATCTATCTATCTATCTATCTATCATCTATCTATCTATCTATCTATCTATCTATCTATCTATCTATCTATCTATCTATCTATCTATCATCTATCTATCTGCTAATCCATCCATCTAAATCTGTCATCTCTCTATCTATGTATCTTTCTATCATCCATCCATCCATCCATCCATCATCTCTATCATCTATCTATCTATATAATAATAATCTTTATTGTCATTGTACTAAAATTACAATAAAATTGGTTATCTGTCCATCCATCCATTCATCCAGCTATTTAGCTATCTAGCTATCATCTATCAATCTATATCTGTCCGTCCGTCCATCCATCCATCCATCCATCCATCCATCCATCCATCCATCCATCCATCCATCCCTGCCTGTCTCTCTCTCTCTCTGTCTATCTCTCTGTCTATCTCTCTGTCTATCTGTCTATCTGTCTATCTGTCTATCTCTCTCTCTCTCTCTATCTATCTATCTATCTATCTATCTATCTATCTATCTATCTATCTATCTATCTATCTATCTATCTATCTATCTATCTATCTGCTAATCCATCCATATAAATCTGTCATCTGTCTATGTATCTTTCTATCATCCATCCATCCATCCATCCATCCATCCAACCATCCATCCATCCATCCATCCATCCATCCATCCATCCATCCATCCATCCAGCAGCTCTATCATCTATCTATCTATATAATAATAATCTTTATTGTCATTGTACTAAAATTACAATAAAATTGGTTATCTGTCCATCCATCCATTCATCCAGCTATTTAGCTATCTAGCTATCATCTATCAATCAATATCCGTCCGTCCATCCATCCATCCATCCATCCATCCATCCATCCATCCATCCATCCATCCATCCCTGCCTGCCTGCCTGCCTGCCTGCCTGCCTGCCTGCCTGCCTGCCTGCCTGCCTGCCTGCCTGCCTGCCTGCCTGCCTGCCTGCCTGCCTGCCTGCCTATCTATCTATCTATCTATCTATCTATCTATCTATCTATCTATCTATCTATCTATCTATCTATCTATCTATCTATTTATCTATCTGCGCCGCCCTGGGTCCTTTTGGAGAAGGGCGGGATATAAATTGAATAAAATAAAATAAATAAATAAATATCTATCTATCTATCTATCTATCTATCTATCAATCTATCTATCTCTGTCCATCTATCGATCTGTCCCTCCCTCCGTCCCTCCGTCCCTCCATCATCCATCATCCATCCATCCATCCATCCATCCATCCAATTGGGGTTTTAATTTGGTTTTAGCATAGGATTGTCTAATTTAATATGCTTTTAAATTTTGTATATTTTGTTTTATATGTTTTTAAATTCCTGTGCGCCGCCCTGGGTCCCTCGTGGAGAAGGGCGGCATATAAATCGAATTAAAATAAAAAATAAAAATAAAAAAATCTATCTCTCTATCTCTCTATCTCTCTATCTCTCTATCATCTATATCTATCTATCTATCTATCTATCTATCTATCTATCTATCTATCTATCTATCTATCTATCTATCTATCTATCTATCTATCTATCTATCATCATCTATATCTGTCCCTCTATCGATCTGTCCCTCCCTCCGTCCCTCCATCCATCATCCATCTCTATCTATCTATCTATCTATCTATCTATCTATCTATCTATCTATCTATCTATCTATCTATCTATCTATCCATATCTGTCCCTCTCTCTCTCTCTTTCTCTCTCTTTCTCTCTCTCTCTCTCATGTATCTATATCTATCATATCTATCTCTATAAATTTATTTGCCGCCCATCAAGGTGACTATGAGCAGCATGCTTAGACGATCCTCCATCTGCCTCATCCGATTCTTTATGTGCTTTTTTTTTTTTTTTAAAGCCAGCATTTTAAGGCAAAGGCAGAAGAGCCGCTCTGGAAGCAAAATAGAAATCACAGAAAAGACTGTTGGGAACAAAACATGCTAAAAGCTCAATTCTGCCTCGGAAACCCTCTACGCAGCCCTCCTAGGAAATGCTTTTCCAAAACAGATTGTCTGATCCATCACAACCGCATGGATTCACCTTCAGCTCTCACACACACACCCCTTCTCCATTGTCCCTCGACCACTTTGGGGGGCAATTCAATTGGGGCTTTTAAAAGTTTTAACAAAGACTGAGAAGACGAGATATGAGCCAGACTTCTAAAAGCACATTTAATGTAGCTAATGCGGAATGAGCATTTTTCTTTCTTTCCTTCCTTCCTTCCTTCCTTCCTTCCTTCCTTCCTTCCTTCCTTCCTTCCTTCCTTCCTTCCTTTTTTTTTTTTTTTTACAGTATTGGAACCCAAGGTCAACCACAGGATATAAATTCAGGGAGAACCTGAAAGAAGTTCAACCATGGAATTCACCGCCACTAGTTGAGGTCGTGGTAGCTAATTATGAATGGTTTGAAAGTCCCAGCTTTATGATCTGGCTCTCTACATGGGGCTCCCCTTGAGGTGCACCCGAAGACTTCAGCTTGTCCAGAATGCAGCCGCGCGGGCAGTTATGGGAACCTCTAGATTTTCCCATGTAACACCGCTCCTGCGTGAGCTGCATTGGCTGCCTGTCGTCTTTCGGGTGCACTTCAAGGTGTTGGTCATCATCTTCAAAGCGCTCCATGGCACAGGACCTAGCTATCTGCGGGATCGCATCCTGCCCCATACATCCCTGCGGCCGATCCGCTCCCACAGAGAGGGACTTCTCCGGGTGCCGTCCACCAGGCTATGCCAGCGGGCGACGCCCAGGGGAAGGGCCTTCTCTGTGGCGGGCCCGACCCTCTGGAACGACCTTCCCCCTGAAATAAGAACAACTACGGACCTCTGCTCCTTCCGTCAAAAATTAAAAACACACTTCTTCTGCTTGGCCGGCCTGGGGTAACTAAAATTTTTTTAGGGTTTCTAGGGGCTTAGTTTAGTTTTAATATGGGATTGTAGCGCAGGGTTTTAGTTTAATTCATTTTAATATTGTATTATGCTTGTGGTTTTTATATGTATTTTTAAATTCCCTGTGCACCGCCTCGAGTCCCTTCGGGGAGAGAGAGCGGGTTATAAATTAAATTATTATTATTATTATTATTATTATTATTATTATTATTATTATTATTATTATTATTATTATTATTATTATTATTATTATTATCTACAGAATTATGTATAATGATGGGGTGCTTTAAATTTGGATTGCTGAAAATAGAACAGAACGGAATAGCAGAGCAGAGCTGGAAGGAGGCTTAGAGGTCTTCTAGTCCAATCCTCTGCTCAGGCAGGAAACCCTATACCAGTGATGGCGAACCTTTTTAAGCTTGCCTGCCATAAGAGGGAGAACGCAGGGGGGTCGTGCGCCAGCGTGCCGCACCCATAATACAATGCGTGCCCCCAGTGTGCATGTGCACATGACGGGCGCTCCCCTCCATTTTTTACATGCTTTGTTTGCCCTCCCCAGGCTCCAGAGGCTTTATAGGAGACCAGGGAGGGCAAAAAGAGCCTTCCCCCCCGCACCCCCAGAGGCCTTCCTGGAGGTCCCTGAATCATCCAGACGACTTAAAAAGTAGCAACTGTGAGAGGGATCTTGGAATCCTAGTGGACAACCATTTAAATATGAGCCAGCAGTGTGCAGCAGCTGCCAAAAAGGCCAACACAGTTCTAGGCTGCATCAACAGAGGGATAGAATCTAGATCATGTGAAGTGTTAATGCCACTTTATAAGGCCTTGGTAAGGCCACACTTGGAATACAGCATCCAGTTGTGGTCTCCATGATGTAGAAAAGACGTGGAGACTCTGGAAAGAGTGCAGAGAAGAGCAACCAAGATGATTAGGGGACTGGAGACTAAAACATATGAAGAACGGTTGCAGGAGCTGGGTATGTCTAGTTTGATGAAGAGAAGGACCAGGGGAGACATGATAGCAGTGTTCCGATATCTCAGAGGGTGCCACAAAGAAGAGGGAGTCAAACTATTCTCCAAGGCACCTGAGGGCAGGACAAGAAGCAATGGGTGGAAACTAATCAAGGAGAGAAGCAACTTAGAACTAAGGAGAAATTTCCTGACAGTTAGAACAATTAACCTCTGGAACAGCTTGCCTCCAGAAGTTGCGAATGCCCCAACCCTGGAAGCCTTTAAAAAGATGTTAGATAGCCATTTGTCTGAAATGGTATAAGGTTCCTGCCCACGCAGGGGGTTGGACTAGAAGACCTACAAGGTCCCTTCCAACTCTGCTATTGTATTGTATTGTATTGTATTATTGTATTGTAAAAAGGCCCTACGAGCAAACCTGATAAACTATATAAAGCAGCAAATGCAGGAGATGTATTTAATTTTGATCCGGCCCTTAGATTAGCATCTTGTGCAAAATGGCACAGATTAGTTATTCCGGATGCCAATAAAGGAGAATATTGGTAGTTTAGGATTGAAATGAGGGATTCCTTAGTGGTCTCTCAGCTTGTTTTCTTGCAGATGTTTCATTACCCAGCTACGTAACATCATCAGGGCTAGAAGGGAAGAAAGGTTTTCAGAGAAGAGGAGGAGGAGGAGGAGGATGAAGAAGAAGATGATTAGGATTCTGGAGTCCTTGGTGTTCCCTGAGCTTGGTGGTTTTCTTGCAGACCTTTCATTAACCAAGTAGGTAACATCATCAGGCCTAGCAGGTGACTCTGATGCTGTCACCTAGTCTGAGTAATGAAAGAGCTGCAGGAAAACAAGCAGGCTCAGAGAGCCCCAAGGGCCGCTCAGCTATTCCTGAGAAACACTGAAAATGGTGATAAAGGTGAGTTTCCTTTCTTTTCTGCCCTGGCATCACATGATCTTGCCTTTAATGAAAGATTTATGCTACCCGAATAAAGAATTCAGATCTATGCGCCCGAATCCTTCTCGCCTTCCTACCTTCCCCGATGTTTGCAAACCTTTGCACCAGGCTTCAATTGCTCAGCAGGGAGAGAAGGATCAGCAAGCAGAAAAAAACAGTTTTAAGGATAGGTGTTTTTTTGGGGGGGGAGGGGAGATATGCCAGATATTTGGGGGGAATGGAAAGGCTATCATAGCTGGAGAAATAAAGTTGTCTTGCACAGGTGAGGTTTTGCTTTCATTTCCTGGGAAGGTGTTAGGGTCCTGCTCTCCCTTTGTTTGATCACTATGTCAAACTAGATTTCGTTGAGGGCCGCATCAGGGTTGTGTCTGACCTCGGAGAAGCGGAGTGGGCGTGGCCAGATCGATGTCACTCGTGTCAGGGTGCCTGTGGCGGCCCAAGTGCTCTGTCTGCAAAAATGGGCTCCCGAGCTCTGTTTTAGGCTGCGATGGCCTCCTGCAGCCCTTTGCCTCCCTCCCTCCCTTCTTTCTTCCTTTCCTTTCCTTCCCTCCCTCCTTTCCTTTCCCTCCCTCCCTCTTTTCCTTTCCTTTCCTTTCCCTCTCTCCCTCCTTTCTTTCCTTTCCCTCCCTCCCTCTTTTCCTTTCCTTTCCCTCCCTCCCTCATTCCTTTCCTTTCCCTCCCTCCCTCCCTCCTTTCTTTCCTTTCCCTTCCCTCCCTCCCTCTTTTCCTTTCCTTTCCCTCCCTCCCTTCTTTCCTTTCCCTTACCTCACTCCCTCTTTTCCTTTCCTTTCCCTCCCTCCCTCCTTTCTTTCCTTTCCCTTCCCTCCCTCCCTCCTTTCCTTTCCTTTCCCTTCTCCTTCCCTCCCTCTTTCCTTTCCTTTCCTTTCCTTTCCTTACCCTCCCTCCTTTCCTTTCTTTTGCCTCCTTACCCTCCCTCTTTTCCTTCCCCTCCCTCTTTTCCTTTCCTTTCCCTCCCTCCCTGCCTCCCTCCTTTCTTTTCCTTTCCCTCCTTTCCTTTCCCTTCCCTCCCTCCCTCCTTTCCTTTCTTTTGCCTCCCTCCCTCCCTCCCTCCTCTTTCTTTCTTTCTTTCTTTCTTTCTTTCTTTCTTTCTTTCTTTCTTTCTTTCTTTCTTTCTTTCTTTCTTTCTTTCTTTCTTTCTTCTTTCTTTCTTTCTTTCTTTCTTTCTTTCTTTCTTTCTTTCTTTCTTTCTTTCTCCACCTGAAAACCCAAATCAAATCATCCCCCTACAAGGCCCTTATGTGCCATCTCTCCTGCAGCGACGTCTGAGACTGCAGTGGTGAGTGCGTGTGTCTGATGTTCCCGCGGAGGGAAGAACATTTGAGAATGTGGGTCAGAGCGAAAGGAGAGACAGAGGCTAAATCTCAGGAGCTGGGTGGAAAGGTCTCCTCCCTCCCACCCCAATTTCTCTCCGTGCTGAACTGCTCTGGGCCAGCCCTGCATTCTGAGCCCGGATCAACTGATTATTGACCTGGTGTAATGATGAATATTTCTTCAGCCAAATTGAACCAGAGTATTTTCCCCCCCAGTTTATATGTCCAAACATGAACTCTATTTTTTATTCATCACTCTATATCAGTGATGGCGAACCTTTTTTGGCTCACATGCCAAAAGCAGGGGGAGTGCAGGGGATGGCATGCGCGGGCGGGCCACACCCATAGTGCTATGCGCACAAACCCAGAGCACATGCGCACACGACTAGTGCTCCCCCCCATTTTTGACGTGCTTTTTTCGCCCTCCCCAGGCTCCAAAGGCTTTAATACAATACAATACAATAGCAGAGTTGGAAGGGACCTTGTAGGTCTTCTAGTCCAACCCCCTGCGTGGGCAGGAACCTTATACCATTTCAGACAAATGGCTATCTAACATCTTTTTAAAGGCTTCCAGGGTTGGGGCATTCACAACTTCTGGAGGCAAGCTGTTCCAGAGGTTAATTGTTCTTACTGTTAGGAAATTTCTCCTTAGTTCTAAGTTGCTTCTCTCCTTGGTTAGTTTCCACCCATTGCTCCTTGTCCTGCCCCCAGGTGCCTTGGAGAAAAGTTTGACTCCCTCTTCTTTGTGGCACCCTCTGAGATATCGGAACACTGCTATCATGTTTCCCCTGGTCCTTCTCTTCATCAAACTAGACATACCCAGCTCCTGCAGCCGTTCTTCATATGTCTTAGTCTCCAGTCCTCTAATCATCTTGGTTGCTCTTCTTTGCATTCTTTCCAGAGTCTCCACGTCTTTTCTACATCGTGGCGACCAAAACTGTATGCAGTATTCCAAGTGTGGCCTTCCCAAGGCACCATACAGTGGCATTAACACTTCACGTGATCTAGATTCTATCCCTCTGTTTATGCAGCCTAGAACTGTGTTGGCTTTTTTGGCAGCTGCTGCACACTGCTGGCTCATATTTAAATGGTTGTCCACTAGGATTCCTAGATCCCTCTCACAGTTGCTACTATTGAGCAAGGTACCACCTATACTGTACTTGTGCATTTTGTTTTTCTTGCCTATATGTAGGACCTTTCTTTTTTCACAATTGAATTTCATTTTATTACATAGTGCCCAATGTTCAAGTTTGTCTAGATCCTTCTGTATCTTAAGCCTATCTTCTGGAGTGTTGGCTATTCCTGCCAGCTTGGTGTCGTCTGCAAATTTGATGAGTTCCCCATTTATCCCCTCATCCAAATCGTTGATGAAGACGTTAAAGAGTACTGGGCCTAAAACAGAGCATTGGGGGACTCCACTGCATACTTCCTTCCATGTAGATGCAGTTCCATTGAGGACTACACGTTGAGTGCGGTTGGTCAGCCAGTTGCGAATCCATTTGCTGGTGGTGCTGTCTAACCCACAATTTTCTACTTTATCTAATAGTAGGTTATGGTCTACTTTATCAAATGCCTTACTGAAGTCCAGGTAAATTATATCAACAGCATTCCTCTGGTCCACTGATTTTGTCACTTTGTCAAAGAATGCAATTAGATTCGTCTGGCATGATCTGTTTTTGACAAACCCATGTTGGCTTTTGGCTATTATTTTGTTTGCTTCTAGGTGTTCACTTATTTGTTGTTTAATTATCTTTTCCAGAATCTTTCCTGGTATTGAGGTCAGGCTGATGGGCCTATAGTTTCCTGGATCTGTTTTTTTTCCTTTTTTGAAGATGGGAACCACATCAGCTCTTTTCCAGTCTTCTGGCAGTTCCCCGGTACTCCAGGATCTCTGAAAGATATAGTTCAGTGGTTCTGAGATCTCGTCTGCCAGTTCCTTCAGAACCCTGGGGTGTAATCCATCCGGTCCTGGTGATTTGAACTCGTCCAGGGCAGACAGGTGCTCACTTACCATTTTCTTCCCTATTTCAACTTGTGTTCCTAATCTGATTTTTGTGGTGCTATTTTTGATTGGTTGGACTGTTTTATCCCTTTGTGTAAAGACAGATGCAAAAAAAGAGTTAAATAGTTCTGCTTTCTCCCTGTTGCTTATCATCTTCTTGCCATTTTCTCCCAGCAGTGGACCAATTGTTTCCTTAACTTTTTTCTTATTTTTAACATGTTGGAAGAAGCTTTTTTATTATTTTTTACTTTTTTGGCAAGCCTTTCTTCATTGCGAGCCTTAGCTTTCCTCACTTCATCTTTACAGGCTCGGGCTATTTGCTGAGATTTTGCCTTAGTTATGTCCCCCTTTCTCCACTTTTTATATTTATCCTTTTTGTCTTTCAATTTGTCAGAGAGTTCTTTATGCAGCCATGCTGGTTTCTTTTGGGAACTGTTATTTTTCTTCTTCATTGGTATTGCGCTGGACTGGGCTTTTATAATCTCATTTTTCAAAATTTCCCAAGCTTCTTGAGTTGTTTTCCCCTTGAGGATTCTCATCCATGGAATCCTTCCCAAGCTCTCTCTGAGTTTATTGAAATTAGCTATCTTAAAGTCTAAGACTCTAGTTTGACTTTGTTCAACTACTTTTGTTTGCATAATGTTGAATTCCAGTATTTCATGATCGCTTGCCCCCAAAGTTCCTGTAGCTTCTACACCTTCTATCATTTCCTCTCTGTTAATGAGAATTAAGTCCAATATTGCTGATCCCCTTGTTCCCTTCTCTACCTTTTGGGAAACAAAGTTGTCTGCTAGGTTTGTTAGGAACCTGTTGGATCTTCCACTTGGTGCAGAGTTTGTTTCCCAATTGATGTCAGGGTAGTTAAAATCTCCCATTACTATTGTAGTGTGCTTCCTACATACCTTAGTTAGCTGGTTAGCAAAAAGTTCATCCACTTCCTCTGCTTGGTTGGGTGGCCTGTAGTATAGACCTATGACAATATCATTCCCCCCCCCAACCTTTAATATTGACCCAAATACATTCAAGATAGTTCTCATCATTGTTGTGCTCTATTTCTGTAGAGATGTAATTATTTCTTATATATAGTGCAACTCCACCTCCTCTTTTATTTGGTCTATTTCTTTTAAATAATTTAAATCCTTCTAGTTGTATGTTCCATTTGTGGGTTTCATCCCACCAAGTTTCTGTAATGGCAATAATATCGTATCTGCCCTCATTTACTTGAATTTCTAATTCACCCTGTTTATTCCTCATACTCTGTGCATTGGTGTATAGACATTTGAGTCCATTTTGATTGACCCTGTGTTTACTGTCTACGAAACCTGTTTTATGCCTGACTATGGTTCTCTTTGCCCCTATTTCTTTGCCACTTGTATGGTTCATGTGCATGGTATGGCACTCACTGTTAATTATTTGGTTTTGCTTGACAGCGGTGTTGATAATATTACCCGCACAATTATCTATGTTACATGCACTGATAACCCTATGAATTTTAGTTTGCTGGGGACAGAAATGTTCTTTATCTATTGATTCTCTGTCCCCACTATTCAGTTTAAATGTTTAGCCAGGAAATCTGTGAATTTAATGCCAAGTAACTCAGTCCCTTTCTTGGATGGGTGCAAACCATCTCTTTTGTACAGTTTATCATTGGACCAGCTGCAGGCATCATGACTAATAAGATACTTTATAGGAGACTGCGGGGGGCGTGCATATATATATATATATATATATATATATATATATATATATATATATATATATATATATATATATATATATCTTTATTAACTGCATACAGTTTTGGTCGCCACGATGTAGAAAAGATGTGGAGACTCTGGAAAGAGTGCAGAGAAGAGCAACAAAGAGGATTAGGGGACTGGAGGCATAAAACATATGAAGAACGATTGCAGGAACTGGGTATGTCTAGTTTGATGAAGAGAAGGACCAGGGGAGACATGATAGCAGTGTTCCTTTGCACAGTCACGCATGCTCTCGTGACATCCTGACTGGACTACTGTAATGCTCTCTACATGGGGCTCCCCTTGAGGTGCACCCGAAGACTTCAGCTTGTCCAGAATGCAGCCGCGCGGGCAGTTATGGGAACCTCTAGGTTTTCCCATGTAACACCGCTCCTGCGTGAGCTGCATTGGCTGCCTGTCATCTTTCGGGTGCGCTTCAAGGTGTTGGTTATCATCTTCAAAGCGCTTCATGGCACGAGACCTAGCTATCTGCGGGATCGCATCCTGCCCCATACATCCCTGCGGCCGATTCGCTCCCACAGAGAGGGACTTCTCCGGGTGCCGTCCACTAGGCTATGCCAGCGGGCGACGCCCAGGGGAAGGGCCTTCTCTGTGGCGGGCCCGACCCTCTGGAACGACCTGCCCCCCGATATTAGAACAACTACGGACCTCCACTCCTTCCGTCAAAAATTAAAAACACACTTCTTCTGCTTGGCCGGCCTGGGGTAACTAAACTGTTTTTAGGGCTTTTAGGGGCTTAGTTTTAGTTTTCATATGGGATTTTAGCGCAGGGTTTTAGTTTAATTCGTTTTAATATTGTATTACGCCCCGCTTCGAGTCCCTTCGGGGAGAGAGAGCGGGTTATAAATTAAAATTATTATTATTATTATTATTATTATTATTATTATTATTATTATTATTATTATTATTATTATTATTATTATTATTATTCTGATATCTCAGAGGGTGCCACAAAGAAGAGGGAGTCAAACTATTCTCCAAGGCATCTGGGGGCAGGACAAGAAGCAATGGGTGGAAACTAATCAAGGAGAGAAGCCCACACATGCATGCTGAAGCTGACAGGGCAATGCCTCGCGTGCCCTAAGAAATGGTTCTGCGTGCCACCTGTGGCACCCATGCCTTAGGTTCGCTATCACTGAACTAGACATACCCAGTTCCTGCAACCGTTCCTCATGTGTTTTAGTCTCCAGTCCCCTAATCCTCTTTGTTGCTCTTCTCTGCACTCTTTCTAGAGTCTCCACATCTTTTCTACATCGTGGTGACCAAAACTGGATGCCGTATTCCAAATGTGGCCTTACCAAGGCCTTATAAAGTGGCATTAACCCTTCACGTGATCTTGATTCTCTCCCTCTGTTGATGCAGCCTAGAACTGTGTTGGGTTTTTTGGCAGCTGCTGCACACGGCTGGCTCATATCTAAATGGTTGTCCACTAGGATTTCAAGATCCCTCTCACAGTTACTGCTATTGAAGAAGGTATCACCTATACCCGTGTTGGCGAACCTGTGGCACGCGGAGCCATTTGTCAGGGCACATGAGGCATTGCCCTGTCAGCTGGCCAGCACACATGCTGACTTTGACCTTCTTTTGAGGCCATTTTTCACCCTCTGGAAGTCTCCAGAGTGCAACCCCCCCGCCGACCCTACAGGCAAACCTGAAGTTTGTTTTTCCTCTCCAGAGCCTCCAGGGAAGGCTCCAGAAGGCCCCTGAAGGCTAAAACCAGCCCCACGAGCAATCTGGAAGTCCGTTCCTGAACTTCTGGTTTGCCCGTAGGGCCAGTTTTTCGTGTTCCAGAGGCTTCAGGAGGGCCTCTGGGGTGTGTGTGCGTGGGGGGGGGGAGAAGCTGCTTTCACCCTTCCCAGGCTCTGAAAAAGCCTCTGAAGCCTGGGGAGGGTGGAAAAAGCACGCCAAAAATGGTGGTGGTGGTGGGAGTGCTGGTCATGCGTGCATTTGCGCTGGTGTTATGCGCATTGCATTATGGGTGTGGCACACCTGTGCACGACCCCCCCCCCCCTGTGCTCCCCTCGCTTTTGGCACGTGAGCCAAAAAAGGCTCGCCATCACTGACCTATCCTGTACCTGTGCATTTCGTTTTTGTTGCCTAAATGTAGAACCTGACTCTTTTCACCGCTGAATTTCATTTTATTAGATAGCGCCTAATGTTCAAGTTTGTTAAGATCCTGACAATGGTGGGATAGTAATGTAGACTGACTGGGCAGCCTCCTGCTTGTGGCAAAACCAAAATTAATTGCTTTAAAAAAACAACACATTACTTTGCAGGGGAGAAGGGAGTGATTTATTTGTAAATTTATTCAAGCCTATCATTTAAAGTGTAGCACTAATTTGCTGGTACTTCGACTACAATATTTCTTTATTCACCTGTCCAGCTAGAGACTTCCCACTTCAGCAAAAGGCTCAAAGTGATTAATAGTCACAAGGAATGCACGAATGCAGAATTAGAGCTGATATAATTAATCTAGGTAGCATTAGAAGCACTTGTATATCAGTGGCGGGATTCTCTTCCCTACCAGTTTGCAAATTCCAGCCGGTACAGGTGTACCGGTGCCTGCTGGAAGCACCAGGTACCATTCCAGTACAGTGCTCTGGAGGGCGCGCTCACCCTCCTTACCTATATTTGACCCTATATTGGACTAGATGACCTCCAAGGTCCAACTGTGTTATTCTATGCCAGTGATGGTGAACCTATGGCACAGGTGCCACAGGTGGCACGCGGTACCATTTCTTAGGGCATGGGAGGCATTACCCTGTCAGCACTAGCATGCATGGGTGCTGGCCAGCTGATTTAGGCCTTCTTTTGAGACTGTTTTTCACCCTCTGGAGGCTTCAGGGAAGCTCCTGAAGCCTCTGGAGCTTGGGGAGGGTGAAAAAAGCGTGCCAAAAGCAGGGGGTCATGCACATAGCATTATGGGTGTGGCACGCCCATGCACAACCCCCCCTGCGCTCCCCCCCGCTTTTGGCACGCGAGCCAAAAAAGGTTAGCCATCACTAACCTTTAGAGTCTATGCCTATGTCAAAATATCTACGTTGGATTGGATTGTTTCTCACAAGAATACAAATGGTGGACCATCCATAGCTCCTTGAAACACAGTCCTTTCAGCAGTTGCAAAAAGGTCCCACACCCACTTACACTATTTAGGCCAGGGGTCTCCAACCTTTGCAACTTTAAGTCTGAAGGACTTCAGCTTTCAGAATTCTGGAGAATTCTGGGAGCTGAAGTCCTTCAGACTTAAAGTTGCAAAGGTTGGAGACCCCTGATTTAGGCGACCCTGAGGGCACAGATAGAGTCCCTAGTGGCCTCAGCGACTCTCAGGAATAGCGCTAACGATCAGATGACTGCAAGGGATATAAATCCTGTCAGTGTGTATGCGAGTTCATGACTGGAAGAGGCATAGTAAGAAGGTGAGCAACTAAGACATAGCAACTAAGCCAGCCAACGAGGGCTGTTTGAAAAGTGAAACATTATTTGCTGGAGACACATAGGAGCCTGGGCGTGGCTTAGCTGTGCAGCTCTGAGTCTGTGCTGACCTCCAATCTAGTCTGCTGCTCTGAACTGAAACTGAAACTGTTTCTCTCCTCTGTGTGTGTTTGCTTGTATTTACTACCATGTTGCAAAAACTTGTTTGGGCATTGTATAGGTGGCTTGTGTGTTATTATGTATATAAAGAGAAGTTATTGAATCCTGCCGAATCAGTTTCCTGTGTGTGCTTTCTGGATGTGATTGCTGCAACAAACTCGGACAAACCCTTACATCCCCTCCATTCAGTCAGAACTGAAGAAACTTCTTGGATGAGACGTGAAACGTCTTCAAAGAAAAACAAAGACTGTCCAGTGGCCTCTTGAAAATACACTCATCACATGGCCCAATCTCCTAAGGACCATGCATCATCCCCAGCAAACTTCAACCAAATCCATCTCAGACAAACATGACCCCATGGGAGTCTGACAACAGCCAACAGAATACATGTCCTTGCACAGAAACAGGAAGCTCAAGTTCAAAGCCCATGCGACGATATAAAGAGCCCCCACTCTCAACTCCAGGTGGTCAGCTGTCCAGAACCCATATGCTTCTGCTTCATCATTTAAACCAGGAGTAGTCAACCTTTTTATACCTACCGCCCACTTTTGTATCTCTGTTAGTAGTAATTTTTTCTAACCGCCCGCCGGTTCCACAGGAATGGTGATTTATAAAGTAGGGAAGTCAATTAAATGTAAAAAAAAGGAAAGTGCTTCAGTATCGGACAAAACCCCTACCACCCACCATGAAATCTGGAATGCCCACTAGTGGGCGGTAGGGACCAGGTTGACTACCACTGACCTGGATGAACGAATATCTCTACAGGAAATAGGTGTTTAACAGCTTCAATACCTCTCATGGTCAGGAAATTCCTCCTTATTTGGAGTTGGCTTTCTCTGTGATACAATTTCTTGTCATGCCCTCAGGCACTATAGAGAATAAATCCACACACTTTTTCCTGTGACAAACCTTCACTAATTGGAAGTCTGCCTCCCCTTAATCTTTTCTTCCTCAGGCTAAATGTACCCAGTCATTTTAATCAGCCTTCATAAGATTTAGCCTCTAAGACTCTTTCCCCCATTTTCGACTTCTCTGCATTCCTTACCATTCTTCAGCATCCTTCTTACACTGTGGTGACCAAAACTGGACGCAAGATTCAAGCTCTGAAGTCTGGCCAATGTAACCTTATAAGGTAAAGGTTCCCCTCGCACATATGTGCTAGATGTTCCCGACTCCAGGGGGCGGTGCTCATCTCCGTTTCAAAGCCGAAAAGCCAGCACGTCTCCGTGGTCATGTGGCCGCCATGGCTAAATGCCGAAGGCGCACAGGACGCTGTTATCTTCCCACCAAAGTGGTTCCTATTTTTCTACTTGCATTTTTTTAAACATGCTTTCAAACTGCTAGGTTGGCAGAAGCTGGGACAAGTCACGGGAGCTCAGTCGATTATGTGGCGCTAGGGATTCGAATCTCCAAACTGCCGATTTTTCTGACCAACAAGCTCAGCGGCTTACCCACTGAGCCACTGCTTTCCTTGCAACCTTATAGTGAGCTATAAGTTCAGCATCTCGTAGGGGGGCCTTGACTTATGACCACAAATGACTAAGCCAGGCAGTTGTTAAGTGAATTTTGCCCCAAATTACGATCTTTCTTGCCACAGTTGTTAAGCGAATGACTGCAGTTGTTAAGTTAATAATACGGTTGTTAAGTGAATCTGACTTCCTCTTTGATCTTCCTTGTCAGAAGGTTGCAAAACATGATCGCACGACCCCGGGACCTTGCAACCGTCATAAGTACATGCCAGTTGCTAAGTGTCCGAATTTTGATCCCCCGACAAATGGAAATGTTGCAACAGTCATAAGTGTGAAAAATGGTCAGAAGTCACCTTTTTTTCAGTGCCCTTGTATCTTCCAATGGTCACTAAATGAATGGCTGTAAGTAGTCTGTATAAGACGTGTTTTGATAGCTCTGCTTTTGAAATCAAATTGAGTTGATATTGCAAGCTTGAAAATGTTGTGGCTGTTTGTTTGTTGTTTATTGGACTTTATATGCTGCCCTTCTCCCAAAGGACTCAGGGCGGTGTACAACATAAGAAACACATAATACAAAAGTTTAAAAAAAGATTAAATAAAGAATCCAATAAGCAATAAATTAACAATTTACACATTAGATTTTAAAAAAAATTAAATTAGCAATTTAAATTAATAAATTATTTTGTTCAGGCCAGGCTGGCTTGCTGAAAAAGCCAGCTTTTTAGGGCGTGCCGGAAGGACTGGATGTCGGGAATTATGCGAAGCTCCGGGGGCAGCTCATTCCAAAGGGAAGGCGCTCTCACAGAGAAGGCTCTCCCCCTGGGGGCCGCCAGCCGACATTGCCTGGCCGACGGCACCCTGAGGAGGCCAACTCTGTGGGATTGCACTGGACGATGGGAGGCTACCGGTGGCAATAGGTGGTCTTGCAAGTATCCTGGGCCTAAGCCATGGAGCGCTTTAAAGGTCATAATTAGCACCCGGAAAACAATCGGCAACCAGTGCACGCTGCCTAAAAGTGGTGTAACATGGGAGCACCTAGGTACCCCCATGATAACCCACGTGGCCGCATTCTGGACCAGCTGAAGCCTGCGGGTGCTCTTCAAGGGCAGCCCCATGTAGAGAGCGTTACAGTAGTCCAGGCAAGAAAAGACGAGGGCATGAGTGACTTGTGCCCAGGGCATTCTTTTTTTTTATATTGAAAAAGTTTTATTGGTTTTACATTTTTCTATAGGGTAGGGTAAGGGATACAAAGAAATTTTGAAAGCATTCACGTCAGAGTCGTCGGCCCTTCCGAGACCTCAAAATACACAATAAAAAGATAACAAAAAAAACATTTTTCATAACACTACAAGGTAAAAGCAAGTACATATACCTAAATTCTCAGTTCCATGCTGTCAGACATTTACAAAAAATCCAGATATTATACAAAATTGTTCAGAAAAATCAAGGCAAAGTTATTTTTTCGATCTAAGTCTCATGGCTATTGTATCTTCTTTTTCTCCTCCCTGGCCCCCAGCGGGCGGGACCGTGTCCCCCTCCGTCCCCCCTGGATCTTCCCCCAGGGCAGAGGAATGTTTTTTAAAAAAGGCTTCCGCCTCAGCAATTGTTTTAATCCTCACTCTTCCTCCTTCCCAGAACACCAGCATCCCTTCGGGTGTCACCCACTTGAACCAAATCCCATGATCAAACAATGTTTTAGACAAGAAGGAAAAATTCCTCCTTGCTTCTCGAATCTTTCTAGGAATCTGCTTCAAGATAGTGACCTTTTTGTGTTGGTAAATTAAAGGGTTCTCTCTCTGCGCCCTCAGGATTTCCTCTCTGGTTGACCTTCTAACAAATTTCACATGTATCTCTCTAGGCACTTCATTTATCCTGGCATATGCTGAGTTAATTCTATAGGCTAGGTCAATGTCCCCCCTGATCTCATCTTTAGGTTTTTGTAAATAGTCTGCTAAAATTGTGCTCATAAGATCAGGGAGGCATTCACCAGATTCCTCAAGAACATTCTGAAATCTCAAAAAATATGTCATTCTTTCCATATCAATCCTAGACACATGCCCATCTATTTCCCCAACCTCTTTAGTAACATTTTTAATCTCTCCCTTAACCCCCACCAACCCCCCTTCCAATTCTTCAGTCTTCTGTGTGTTTTCCAGCACCTGGTTCCTGGTATCCAATAGCTCCTTCTTGAAATTGATGTTTTCAGCTCTCTGGGCCTGAATTTCGTTTACCAAAGTTTGTATAACAGTTTCAAGAGAAGCCAGCCATTGTTCTAAACTTGCCAGTGCTGTTTCTTGAGCCATGATTATCTGTTAAAGTCAGTGCCAGCCAAAATGGCGTTTTCAGGGTGGGGCTGGTGAGACTAGCCGGGAGCCAAAAGTTCAGATCAAGGTTGGAACGTTGTAAAATTCAGAAACCAAGGGAGAGACGATTTTCCAGCTCAATAGTTATAATAACGAAGGTAATCCAGAAAGGAATCACAAATCCAACAAGAAAAAAATTCTTCATTAATATCCAGAGAGAGTCCCACTTGTAAAGAGACGCTGGGAATTTTCCATAATTAAAATAGTCAGGCAGGGACAGAGAGAAGCCACTTTCCACCGCCCATCTCAGAGCCCAGAGGAGAAAGTAGAAAAATAAATTCTTTATAACCAGCCAGACCTAGAAACAATGTTGCAAGTAGCCGCATACCACTTTCCCTTGTTAGAGACAGTCCGGATTTAAGATTTCCGCTTTCTCTTCCAGAGAAGCCATTTTTAAGTGCCGCTTAAGTCCGAGGGGGTTTTTTTGGAAACAAACACCCCCCTCCCAGTCCGTTCAGCCTGGCTGGCAGCAAGGAAAAAAAAAGTCTTTTTAAAACTCACTCTCCCTCGCAGCTGAAGCCCCGGCGAGCCTTCCGATCTCCTCCGCTCAGCCCTCTACATTAAAGTGAATGGCGCCGACAGCCGTTGGCGAAGGGAGAACCCCCCGCAGCATGTTCCTCCTCACCTAGGTCGCGGAGGGGATCGCTCTCCCCACCGCCGTGAGGAGAAACGTCTCCTCCGAGCCGACCCTACGGGAGACCTCCGGTAACCGGAGTGTCTCGCCCCCGTGGGGGGGCAGAAAAGGCAACAAAGCGGCGAGCGAGCCCAAGTCTCGCCCGTCACCGCTGGAGCTGGAACCAGAAGCCGTGCCCAGGGCATTCTGATCCAGGAAGGATCAAACATCAAAACTACTAGCATTTATAATTAATGGCATAAAGAATTAGAATAGCCAATAAGAATACATCAAGGGATGCATATTTTTCTTTGAACTTGAGGTTGAAATTAATTCATCAAATGTGTTAAGTTTATTGGACTTACAATACAGTACAATAGCAGAGTAGGAAGGGACCTTGGAGGTCATCTAGTCCAACTCCCTGCCTAGGCAGGAAGCCCTACACCACTTCAGACAAATGGTTGTCCAACATCTTCTTAAAGACTTCCAGTGTTGGGGCATTCACAACTTCTGGAGGCAACTTCTGTTCCACTGATTAATTGTTCTAACTGTCAGGAAATTTCTCCTCAGTACTAAGTTGCTTCTCTTCTTGATTAGTTTCCACCCATTGCTTCTTGTTCTACCCTCAGGTGCTTTGGAGAATAGTTTGACTCCTTCTTCCTAAGGAAGGCCTATGGACATTTAGATTTCAGATCTTCTATGTTTGCAATTCAAGGAAATTTGAGGGCATTTTATATCATTGTCAGGCCTGGAAGCCATTGTTTCTATTGGGCCTTCAGGCCTGCCACATTTTCTGCTGTGGGATAATAGGAGGGTGGGTGTGTTATATGGACTATGGGAGAGATATAGTCAATATAACATTCCTTTCTCAGAGAGTCAAGGACGTCTTGCCCTGCAGCTGTGATGGTGTGACTGGGAGGCATCTCCAGTTTTTGACGGTGCCTGATTGGGCCATGTGATGAACATGTGGGCGCTGGGCAGGGACTTGAGCTTTCAGGTTCGGGTTTTCCCAGATCTGCCAATAGGGCATCTCTAATAAAATTGAAGCGACGTGGTGGCTCAGTGGCTAAGATGTTTCACGTGATCTTGATAGAATCAAGATCACGTTAAGTGTTAATACCACTTTATAAGGCCTTGGGAAGGCCACACTTGGAATACTGCATCCAGTTTTGGTCGCCACGATGAAGAAAAGATGTGGAGACTCTAGAAAGCGTTCAGAGAAGAGCAACAAAGAGGATTAGGGGACTGGAGGCTAAAACATATGAAGAAACGGTTGCAGGAACTGGTTATGTCTAGTTTAATAAAAAGAAGTGCCAGGGGAGACATGATAGCAGCCTTCCAATATCTCAGGGGTTGCCACAAAGAAGAGGGAGTCAAGCTATTCTCCAAAGCACCTGAGGGCAGAACAAGAAGCAATGGGTGGAAACTAATCAAGGAGAGAAGCAACTTAGAACTAAAGAGAAATTTCCTGACAGTTAGAACAATTAATCAGTGGAACAGAAGTTGCCTCCAGAAGTTGTGAATGCCCCAACCCTGGAAGTCTTTAAGATGTTGGATAGCCATTTGTCTGAAATGGTATAGGGCTTCCTGCCTAGGCAGGGAGTTGGACTAGATGACCTCCAAGGTCCCTTCCAACTCTGCTATTGTATTGTATTGTCGATCAGAAAGGTCGGCAGTTCGGAGGTTCGAATCCCTAGCGCCGCGTAATGGAGTGAGCTCCCGTTACTGGTCCCCGCTTCTGCCGACCTAGCAATTGAAAAGCATGTAAAAATGCAAGTAGAAAAATAGGAACCAATTTAGTGGGAAGGTAGCAACGTTCCATGCGCCTTCGGTGTTTAGTTATGCTGGCCACATGACCACGGACACGTCTTTGGATAGAGCTATGTCTTCGGCTTTGAAATGGAGATGAGCACCGCCCCCTAGAGTTGGGAACAACTAGCACAGAGGGGAACCTTTGCCTTTACCTAATAAAATGGAACTTTGGGAAAACTCAAGCCTCGGAGCCTTCTTTTGTTAGGGGTGTTACTTGGAACCCTGGCACAGTCATGTGATTTGATTTTGTTACTGGATCCTTATACAGGTAACATCCCCACCTTATGACCACAACCGGAATCCTTACCCTAAGTCATTGCAATCATAACTGAATACTTGTTTTGATAAAAGAATGTAATGATTAGCTTTATTACCCATTAGATAGCTGCATGGTACCTTTTGAAATTTGATTTTCTTAATTCAATACAATACAATAGCAGAGCTGGAAGGGACTTTGGAGGTCATCTAGTCCAACTCCCTGCCTAGGCAGGAAGCCCTATACCATTTCAGACAAATGGCTATCCAACATCTTCTTGAAGACTTGTAGTGTTGGGGCATCCACAACTTCTGGAGGCAATTTCTCTTCCACTGATTAATTGTTCTGTCAGGAATTCTTTTTGTCTTTTACTAATATAATTTATTGTATACTGTAAAAGTGATTACATGTTTTTGGCTGGGTGGCTCGGGGATCAAATAACCTTGACTTCATAATTTAATCCCTGTGCATGTCTCTAACACACAGATTTGAAATCATTACACCCAGAAGTTAAAAAGCAAAATATGTTTTGTTGCCATATTTTCAATGCCTCCAAAGTTAATGTTGATGACATAGTAACAATAATAATAGGTGCTTTGGGTGCAATCTTAAAACATCTGGAGCATCACTCGAACACCATCAGCATTGACAAAATTGCCATCAGTCAATTGTAACAGGCAGATTTACTTGGAACAGCTGTCATGCTGCAACAATATTTTAACACCATCAAACAACATTGTCTGCCTATCTCAGGTCCTTGGGAAGGACTCAATACATGGATAAAAATGTCAAATCCAGTCTAAACATCTGGCTGACTGTGCAACCAACCATAATTAGCTCTATCCCCAGTAAGATGAGTTTTGTTTGAAAAATAGCAGAGAAATTTGCTATTTGCTGTTGTTCAGTCACTACATTGTGTCTGACTCTTCATGACCTCCATGGACCAAAGCATACCAGGCCCCATTTCCTCCACTGTCTCTTAGCAGAATTGGCCAATTCACCATGGCCAACTAACCATCAGCAATTCACTATGGTCAACTCATCACGGCTAACTCATCATGGCCAACTTGCCACAGCCAACTCACCATGGCCAACTCACATGGCCAACTCATCATGGTCAAGTTGCCATGGCCAACTCACCATGGCCAACTCACATGGCCAACTCATCATGGCCAACTTGCCACAGCCAACTCACCATGGCCAACTCACATGGCCAACTCATCATGGTCAACTTGCCACAGGCAACTCACCATGGCCAACTCACATGGCCAACTCATCATGGTCAACTTGCCATGGCCAACTCCCCATGACCAACTCGCTACAGCCAACTCACCATGGCCAACTCACCACGGCTAACTCGCCATGGCCAACTTTCCACGGTCAACTCACCATGGCCAACTCACCTTGGCCAACTTGCAGAGGGATCATTTGCCATGGCTAACTTACCACAGAACAACTCAACTCACCACAGGATAATTCAACAAATATAAAAGTTAAATTAATTTCAACGGAACCGTGGTCAATAATAATAAAATAACATCAATCGAGAAATACTAGAGTTATAATAATTTCTACAAAAACATAATTACCACTAATAAAAGTAATCTAGTGAAATGATTAATAGAGCATTGAATTGTCACGCATTGAGCTATGTCATGGTGAGTTGGCCATAGTTGTCGTGCAGTGAGTTGGCGATGGGGAGTTGGCCAGAGTGAGTTGGCCATGGCATGTTGGCTGGGGTGTGTTCTCCTAGACCCATCTCCTAGAATTTGCAAAAATGCATGTTCATTGCAACAGTGACACCATCTAATCATCTCATCCACTGCTGTCCCTCTTCTCCTTTTGCCTTACATCCTCCCCAACTACAGGATCTTCTCCAAGGAGTCCTCTCTTCTCATTTGGTGGCCAAAATTTTATGAGCTTCAGAGTCAGCTTCAGTCCTACTAAAGTACAATTCCCCAACCTTTCTCGCTTTGTGGACCAGCATGGGGAGGTGGGACAGTTCTAGATGAGTGACTGGCAAGCATGCTTATGTACACAGCTCCATATGTGTGAGTGGTGGGCAGGCACGCATATCACTTGCAGAAATGGAGCATGTATGCATGCACACTTGCCCACTGATCATGTGGAACCGTTCCTTCTCACTCTCCTGTCGGTCCGCAAAGCAAGTAGAGATACCCGTGGATCAGTGGTGGGCTGCAGGCAGCACACCCTGGTAAGGGCGTACCGAAACCTGCCCAGAGCACCAGGTACTGTTCTGGTATGGTGCTCCGGAGGGCCCACCCGGCTGCCAGAGCTCCTTACCTGTCCTTTAAAGCCTTCAGAGCTTCCGCACACGCGAATGGCATGTACAGCACCTGCGCAACACTCTGTCGAGCAGCTGGAGCATCACGAAGGCTTGCGGAGGTGTTGCTGGCAGGTATGATGCATGCACGCATACCACACATGTCCATGTGGACAACGCCAGGCCCATTCCAACTGTACCAGTTGGAACGGGATCCAGAACCCACCACTGCTGTGGAGGTACGCCCGTTTGCCCAACATTTCCGTGGCCCAGTATCAAACAGCTCATGGCCCAATAGTAGGCTTTGGCCTGGTGGTTGGGGGGTCCTTGTGAAGGAAGGCCCCCTCTCCTAGAAGAATGAAACATTTTGAGAAATATTAAAAAGGCAGAATATTATATTTCTTTGGACGACAAATAAACATGCTCTCGAATACAGAAAGCAGCCCTCAATTTTTTTTCTTAATAGCCCCCAGCAGATATTTTGTGCCAATTGAGAAAGATTGGTCCAGCCTGTCAACAAAACAAAAGACCTCCAGCTCCAGGATGATGGGATGAATCATGAAGATGTGACCCTTCAGGACATAATAGGATTAACCCATCTAGCACGGAGCTCATCACATGGCACAATCTCCTAAGGACCATGCATCATCCCCAGCAAACTTCAACCAAATGCATCTCAGACAAACATGACCCCATGGGAGTCTGACAACAGCCAACAGAATACATGTCCTTGCACAGAAACAGGAAGCTCAAGTTCAAAGCCCATGCGACGATATAAAGAGCCCCCACTCTCAACTCCAGGTGGTCAGCTATCCAGAACCCATATGCTTCTGCTTCATCATTTAAACCAGGGGTAGTCAACCTTTTTATACCTACTGCCCACTTTTGTATCTCTGTTAATAGTAAAATTTTCTAACCGCCCACCGGTTCCACAGGAATGGTGATTTATAAAGTAGGGAAGTCAATTAAATTAAAAAAAAAGGAAAGTGCTTCAGTATCGGACAAAATCCCTACCACCCACCATGAAAGCTGGAATGCCCACTAGTGGGCGGTAGGGACCAGGTTGGCTACCACTGATTTAAACCATCTTTCCAATCAGCCTCCATGTTTCCAGTGTCTTTCTCTAAGCTCGGAACTGAACTAGATGGATATTTCTCCCAAGACTTGTTCTAAAGAACCGTCAGAGTTGATTTCTGTTAGGAGTAGACTCCTCGAGTTGGGTAGGCAATATATAATTTTTGTGGGACCGCCTCCTACCACACACATCCCTTTGGCTGATCCGCTCCCACAGGGAGGGCCTTCTCTGGGTGCCGTCTGCCGGGCAGTGCCGGTTGGCAACCTCCAGGGGAAGGGCCTTCTCTGTGGCGGGCCCAGCCCTCTGGAACGACCTACCCCCCGAACTTCGGACCACTACAGACCTCCGCCTCTTCCACCCACTTCCCAAGACCCACTTCTTTCATCTAGCCGGCCTAGCCTAGACCCTGAGGCGATTCTTACAGACTGAGTTTTAATGATTTTTAATCTTTGGTAATTTTTATTGTTTTAGCGGTATTTTTAGCACAGGCTATTTTAAAATTTAATCATATTTTAACGTTTGTAGTTGTATTTATTCGTATGTAATTGTATTTATTCGTATGTCTATATGTCTGCATTTTAACTTTCCTGTGCACCGCCCTGAGTCCCTTCTGGGAGATAGGAGTGGTATAAAAATGAAACAAATAAATAAATAATACTATGATGACAAATGGTCACTGTGGCTTTAAGGATGTTGGAATGTTAGAGAATGCAATTAGAGAAGTGTAATTATCTCCACTATAAGAGGAAGCCAGCAGAACACATGCTCTCTCTCTCTCTCTCTGCCGGATTTGCTGATACCTCTGCTAATTTCTCTCTCTGCTTGATAACTGACTGCTCGTTGTGACTAACTGTGTTTGAAGAAGGAAGAAGGAAGAAGTGTGGTTTGCTGACTGTAAGCAAATCGCTATTTGTTAAGACTTTGTTTTTGACTAACTCACAACCATCACTGCTTGTGAAGCAGTAGTATCGTTTTACAACACCAGTAAAGCTAATTGGTTTTTACTAACAGTGTCTGGTCTACTATTTGTGACTTTACTATAAGGTGACCATCCGTCCCGCTTCTGGCGGGACAGTCCCGGTAAACCAGCAGATGTCCCGCGCCCCGCCCCCTCTTCAGAATGTCCCGCTTTTTACGGGCAGGTAGCGGGCGCTCTGTACGCGCTCAGAGGCACGCACCTCTGAGTGCCGGCTCGGGCGGCTCAGGCATTGGGGCCGAGGGGGGGCGCGTGCTCCAGCGCGTCACGCGCCTGCGCAGAGGGCCCGAGGTGGCCGCTTTCAGCTTGGGCCATCAGTGATCACGCCAGCAAGATGGGCTGACAGCAGCTGGCTCGAGCCGCCTTTCCCCTTCCCGCCCGAGCCAGCGGCTCTCAGCGCCGCCGCCTTTAAAGAGGGCCCAGTGGGGCGGGTGGGAGCGCGCCCTCTGCGCAGGCATGTGCTGTGCCGGAGCGCGCGGCCCCCTGTGGGGCCCTCTTTAAAGGCAGCGGTGGGCAGCGGATCTGGCGGCGCGGAGGAAGGTGGCCCGAGCTGGCCGCTGTCAGCCCATCATGCCGGCGTGATGGCCTGAGCTGAAAGCGGCCGCCTCGGGCCGCTTTCCTGCCCGAGCCAGCGGCCAGGTCACCGCCGCTGCCTCTGCGCAGGTGCATGCCGCTGCAGGTGCACGCCCGCGCCCCCCCCTTGTCGTCGGTGTCCCGCTTTGGAAGTTTCAAAATCTGGTCACCTTACTTTACTAGCAACGTTTCTCTAGCTGCACATTCCGCTGCACAACTTTCTGTCTCCCAACGGAGATATCCCCCAACGATTTCCTTTGCAGAGAAATATTTATCAGCAAGTCTTTGTATTTGGATTCGCCTTCTAGATTGTCCCTTCAAAAAAACCTCGTGCTTAAATGAATCCCCCCCCCCCCACGGGTCGGCTGTCCTTTTTGGTGAACCGATCCCTTAATGCACGTCTAAAGCAGTGATCTGTTGCCTCAGAGAGCGTATCTGACAATGTGAGTAAAGAAATGTAATTTTGAGATGGGGAGAAATGCTAGTTCAACTTGACGTCGCCGGGTGTAGAAAGAACATCTTGAAGGAAAGCTAAGGGGTGGGTGGGGGGTTTGCGCAGAGGGAGAAGGCCTGAGTTTAATCTCACTTCTAAATTGCTACTTGAGGGGCAGAGAGCAGATGACCGATCAGAAGTAATAGAGGCTTCTCATCCCTCAGAACATCTTATTCATCGGAGCAGGTTAGGGACAGTTCAGGCAGGAGACCGTCGGTGTGGTCATGAAGAGCTGACCCCAACTTGATAGCCTGTAAATCAATTCATCAGAAGGTGGAAAGCTTAGGCGTTTTCATAAAATTGGATTAGTTGGGGCATCACCAGACACTGATTTTTCACCTTGTAGGCTAATGCAGCTCTCTTCCTACAATGTTATCTAGCATCACTTATTTTATTTATTCATTTATCTGTCTGTCTATCTATCTATCTATCTATCTATCTATCTATCTATCTATCTATCTATCTATCTATCTATCTATCTATCTATCATCTATCATCTATCTATCTATCCATCTATCTTCGTCTGTCTGTCTCTGTCTGTCTATCTATCTATCTATCTATCTATCTATCTATCTATCTATCTATCTATCTATCTATCTATCTATCTATCTATCCATCTATCTTCGTCTGTCTATCTATCTATCTATCTATCTATCTATCTATCTATCTATCTATCTATCTATCTATCTATCTATCATCTATCATCTATCTATCTATCCATCTATCTTCGTCTGTCTGTCTATCTATCTATCTATCTATCCATCTATCTTCGTCTGTCTATCTATCTATCTATCTATCTATCTATCATCTATCATCTATCTATCTATCCATCTATCTTCGTCTGTCTGTCTCTGTCTATCTATCTATCTATCTATCTATCTATCTATCTATCTATCTATCTATCTATCCATCTATCTTCGTCTGTCTATCTATCTATCTATCTATCTATCTATCTATCTATCTATCTATCTATCTATCTATCTATCTATCTATCTATCTATCCATCTATCTTCGTCTGTCTGTCTATCTATCTATCTATCTATCTATCTATCTATCTATCTATCTATCTATCTATCTATCTATCTATCTATCTATCTATCTATCATCTGTATGTCTATGTCTGTGTGTCTGTGTGTCTGTGTGTCTGTGTGTCTGTGTGTCTGTGTGTGTGTGTGTGTGTCTGTCTGTCTGTCTGTCTGTCTGTCTGTCTATCTATCTATCTATCTATCTATCTATCATCTGTATGTCTATGTCTGTCTGTGTGTCTGTGTGTCTGTGTGTCTGTGTGTCTGTGTGTCTGTCTATCTATCTATCTATCTATCTATCTATCTATCTATCTATCTATCTATCTATCTATCTATCTATCTATCTATCTATCTATCTATCTATCTATCATCTGTATGTCTATGTCTGTCTGTGTGTCTGTGTGTCTGTGTGTCTGTGTGTCTGTGTGTCTATCTATCTATCTATCTATCTATCTATCTATCTATCTATCTATCTATCTATCTATCTATCTATCTATCTATCTATCTATCTATCTATCTATCTATCATCTATTTCCTGCCTTTATTATTTGTATAAATAACTCAAGGTAGCAAACATATCTAATATTCTTTCCTTCTCCTATTTTCCCCCACAACAACCCTGTGAGATGGGTTGCGCAGAGAGAGAGAGAGGGTGGTGGTTGCAGCCGAAAATCACACAGCTGGCTTTCATGCTTAAGGCGGGCCTAAAACTCACCATCTCTTTGTGATTGATCCAAAGTCACCCAGCCGGCTTTTGTACCTACAGTAAGGTGGGACTGGAACTCCCAGTCTCCTGGTTTCTAACCTAATGCCTTAACCACTCGCTTGATCGTACCGTAGCAAAACGTTACGACATATGAGCCTAATGTGCAGGCTCCATTACAGTCAGGATTATGAGCCATGGTGGCACAGTGGTTAGAATGCCAGACTACAAGCTGCTTCTGCTGATTGCCAGCAGTTCGAATCTCACCAGGTTGAAGATTGATTCAGCCTTCCATCCTTCCAAGATGAGTAAAATGAGGACCCAGATTATTGGGGGCAAGAGGCTGACTCTGTAAACCCCTTAGAGAGGGCTGTAAAGCACTGTGAAGTGGTATATAAATTTAAGTGCTATTACTATTTTCCTTCCTTCCTTCCTTCCTTCCTTCCTTCCTTCCTTCCTTCCTTCCTTCCTTCCTTCCTTCCCTCCCTCCCTCCCTCCCTCCCTCCCTCCTTCCTTCCTTCTTCATTTACTTACTTACTTATCTACTTGTGGTTAGAAAGCAGTATTGCAGGCTAACTCTGCTCATCGCCATGAGTTCGAACCTGACCTGTCAGCTCAAGGTTGACTTAGCTTTCCATCCTTCTGAGGTGGGTAAAAGGAGGACCCAGATTCTTGGGGGCAAGAGGCTGACTCTGTAAACCGCTTAGAAGTTTGAAGTTTGAAATTTGATTTCTGTACCGCCCTTCTCCCTTTCGGGACTCAGGGACTCAGCCATAATAAAATAAGCGATACAAAATCTAAAAGGTATTAAATAAATGGCCTACATCTTTAAAATCCCATACTAAAATCTCTATTTAAAAGGTATTAAATAAATGGCCTACATCTTTAAAATCCCATAGTAAAATCGCTATTTAAAATCCGTTTAAAACTACGACAGGCTGGCAGGGCAGAATAAATGCGTCTTCAGGGCCCGACGGAGAGAGGGCTGTAAAAGCACTGTGTTAGCAACTCTGGGTTCAGAACCAGTGTCACAACTCTGGTCCCATAACCAATGTTAGTTAATGAATGCGGAATAGTGTAATTCACTGGACAGTAAAGAGCTACATTGCTGTAAACCACAAACAAACTCTAAAACAGTGATAGTAAGAAAATAAATAGTCTTTACTTTGTAGCAACTAAAATACTTCTTCCGACTATCTTCTCTAACCATGATAACAGTCCTACATCAAACAGAGTTTATCTTACAGCGATGCAAAACAATACTCCTCCTTCACAGTTCAGCTTCTCAAACGGCAATCAGATAACACAGGATCACAAGGAATGGAACAGGGGATGAGCTGCATTCCTGACCTTGATTATATAGTATAGCTCAGGGGTCTGCAAAGTTGGCTCTTTTAAGACTGGTGGACTTCAACTCCCAGAATTCCCCAGTCTTAAAAGAGTCAACTTTGCAGACCCTTGGTACAGCTGATACTCACAGCCAATCAGATTCAATCAGAATTCAAACACAGTTCTTAAAGCTACATAACTTCTTAAGAACATAGGCTCATATAGGCTTGTCAACCCAATATAAGGCTGAATATCCTAACACACTGCACAGCAGTGTATACCTCTAAGTGCTATTGCTATTATCAGTGTGGTTTCCCCCCAGCCCCGAGTCCCTTCGGGGAAAGGGAGCGGTTTATAAATCTAATAAATCTAATCTAATCTTTCATATCCACCTCAGCCTCTAGTCTTGTTTCAGTTGATCCTTTCTCAACACAACATCTCCCCTAAAATTCCTCTTTGGGACTAAATTCCTCCCACCCGTCCTCTGCCTTCTTGTTATCTTAATTTTCTCTCTGATCATTTTACGGTTGCCCTGTGCTCTGGGCTGTTTTACAGTAAGTGGTTTACGATAGCTGTTCCACAATAAGTCCATGTGCCAAGACTTGGGAGGAGATGGGTCTGTTTTAAATCAAAAGAGCAGACCTTAGCTGCTCTTAATCAGTGGGCAGATAATTAATTTAGACTGCACTCGTGCAGCCGTTTTCAATCAAATTGATTTGCCCTAAACGGCCTGAGATTATATTTATTGAGATGGGGAGGGGGGGGGGGGCTAATTGGAGCATTTGAAAGAAGGATGCTGTAGCTTCCTGTTTTGCTGGTTCATCGAAAGGCCAGACTGAAGACACTTAACTGCAGGAAATACATCGACAATATATTTCTTGAAATAACTCTTGTTCCGATTGTTTATCCTGATCAAGGCTAAAGGCTGGCCTGCTTTCTTTCTGAGTCTTAGTAAAAAAATAGCCATGGACTTAACAGCTACAATTGAGCCCAACTTTTCCACTGCTCAGCGAGACACCCGGTTACGTGAGTTTCGCCCCATTGTACGACTTCCCTTGCCACAGTTGTTAAGTGAATCACTGCAGTTGTTGAGTTAGTAACACACGGGGGGGGGCTGCTGGGGGTTCGCACGGGTTTGGGCAATCCTCTAGCTAGGATTCTGCCCAATTTGTTGAACACCCAAATGTCACCCCTGGCTGGCCATGCCCTCCCTGCTCCTCCCTGCCAGGAATCACCACGTGGCCCCTCAATCATGCCAGGTAAGTGCAGGGCCTGTGCGGAGGTTCAGGGACGGGAGGGGGAGAAACGGGCCTACCAGAGATTCCGGAAGTCCAGAAACGGACATGTTTCCAGTCTCCGGAGCCCGTGGAAAGTAGTTTTCGTCCTCCTGGAGGCTTGAAGAAAGCCTCTAGAGCCTGGGGAGGGTGAAAACTCTTCCCCTGCCATGTTGCAGGTGGGCCCATTAGGCCCGTGATAGCAAACCCATGGCGCGCGTGCCACAGGTGGCACGCCGAGCCATTTGTTAGGGCATGCGAAGCATTGCCCCGTCAGCTCTGGACAGCTGACATCGGCCTTCTTTTTTGGCCGTTTTTTGCTCTCTGGAGACTTTCCTGAAGCCTCCAGAGGGCGAAAAACCACCCAATTGGTAAACCAGTAGTTCGGGAACAGACTTCCAGTTTGTGTGTTGGGCCGTTTTTCACCTACTTTCAGGAAAGCCCCCGGAAGACTCTTGATGGGGGGGAGGGCGAAAAACGGTCCCATGGGCAAGCTAGAAGTGACTTCTGGTTTGCCCGTAGGGCCATTTTTCGCCCTCTGGAGAAGGCTCCGGAGCGTGAAAAACAGCCCTACGGGCAAACCGGAAGTTCTGGAACAGTCTCCCGAAGCCTTCGGAGGGCGGGGGAGGCTGTTTACATCCTCCCCAGACTCCTAGAAATCCTCCAGAGCCTGGGGAGGGTGAAAATAGCAAGCTAAAAGCAGGGATCATGCACACAGGCATGTGTGTGTGTGTGTGTGTGTGTGTGTGTGTGTCATGCACATAGCATTATGGGCATGAGCATGTCTACACACGACCTCCCCCCGTGCTCCCCCTGCTTTTGGCACATGATCTAAAAAAGGTTAGCCATCCCTTCTATTCTATTCTATTCTATTCTATTCTATTCTATTCTATTCTATTCTATTCTATTCTATTCTATTCTATTCTTCATTCCAATATTATATTATATTCTATATTCTGTTCTTTCTATTCCACCCCACCCCACCACATTTATTTTTTATTTATTTATTTATTTATATTTATATCCCGCCCTTCTCCACAGAGGACCCAGGGCAGCGCACAGGAAATTTAAAAATATACAAAAATAGAAAAATAAATACATAATTTAAAATATATATTAAATTATCCCGATCCTATGCTAAAAACCAAATTGTTAAAATACCCAATGTAAAACTTTCTAAAAGTCCCCATGGGAGGTTAGGCTAGGCCGGCTTGATGGAAAAGATATGTCTTTAAACATTGGCGGAAGAGGCGGAGGTTGGTGATGGTGCGTAATTCAGAGGGTAGGTCATTCCAAAGGGCAGGGCCCGCCACAGAGAAGGCTCTTCCCCTGGGTGTCGCCAGTCGGCATTGTCCGGCCGACGGCACCCTGAGAAGGCCCTCTCTGTGGGAGCGTATCGGTCTAAGGGATGTATGGGGCAGGAGACGGTCTCGCATATAACTAGGCCCCAAGCCATGGAGCGCTTTAAAGATGGTCGTCAGAACCTTGAACCCATGCTATGCTATGCCATTCAATCCAATCCAATCCAATCCATGCCATTTGTATGACGCAAGAGCCTTTTCTTTCAGACAACTGCCCTATGGACTAGCAACCTTCAAAAATCCTAACAGCCCCAACCCCTACTCTCTTTTAAATGAGCCTTACCATCTGGCTCTGTCCCCAGGTATGACGTGAGCCTATTATGTGGATGGTTTTGTTGAGGTTCTTGTCCCTTTACTGGATCTTCTTGTTCCTGCTTATAATTCTTCTTTTATAATTGCCAATAGAAGAAAGTATTTGTAGGTCAGGATGGAACTGTGGGGGCCTCTGGTGCTCTCTGAGCCTGGTGGTTTTCTTACAGACGTTTAATGGCCCACATGGGTAACATCATCAGTGCTAGTGTGGACTGGGGTTTGTTCTCTGTTTGTATACAAGTGGCTTGCCCTTGCTGTAAACACACAGTGTAATGAAGGAACCACGGAGGTATAAACACAATCGAATGAAGAAGCCACTTCAGGGGTGCTAGTGACCATCTTTAAAGCGCTCCATGGCACAGGATCTGGCTACTTGCGGGACCGCCTCCTACCATATACCTCCCTTAGACCTGTCCGCTCCCACAGAGTGGGCCTCCTCAGGGTGCCATCCGCCGGACAATGCGACGGGTGGCCCTCAGGGGGAGAGCCTTCTCTGTGGCGGGGCCTGCCCTCTGGAATGACCTACCCCCCGATCTTCGTACCATCACGGACCTACGCCTCTTCCGCCGGGCATTAAAGACACATCTGTTTCAAGAAGCCGGCCTGGCTTAATTTTAATGGATAAAGTTTTAATTGATTTTAACCTTTTTATTTCAAATTTTTAGCACAGACCCCGATTTAATTCCATTTTAAATTGTTGTATATTGTATTGTTTTGTATATGTTTTTTATATTTCTGTGCACCGCCCTGAGTCCCCTCGGGGAGATAGGGCGGTATACAAATTCGATTAAAGTAAAGTAAAGTAAAGGGGTGGGTTCCGACCGGTTCGGATAGGTTCAGCCGAATCGGTAGTGGTTTGGCAGCCTGGGTCGCTGGAGCTGGCAGTGACCCAGGCCTGCACTCCGCAGCCATGCGCAGTGTGCATCAAGTGTGCATGCGCACAGTGCGCACACAAGCCAATTGGCAGTCGTGCCTGCCAGAACCCACCCCTGAGCCACTTGTATATAAACAGAGAGCAAATCCCACTCCCTTTTAGCACTGATGATGTTATTTAGTTTACCGTATTTTTCAGAGTATAAGACGTACCTTTTTCCCCTCAAAAAAAGAGGGTGAAAATCTGGGTGCGTCTTATACAATGCTGAATACAGCATTTTTGGCCTCCTGAAACTCCGCCCCCTTTGCAAAAAATGGCTATGCGTAGCCTTTAGGAGCCTTGCAGAGTGCTCCTGGGGACTAGAGAGGGAAAAAATGAGCGAAAAATGACCAGTTTTTTGCTCATTTCTGCCCCCTTCCCAGCCCCTAGGAGCGCTCTACAAGCCTCCTAAAGGCTACGCATGCCCTTTTTTTGCCAAAAAATGGGCCTGTTTTTGCCAAAAAAAATGGGCTCTTTTTGGAAGATCTGCAGTGCAAACACTTTTTTTTATTTATTTGCCTCTTCAAAATCTTGGTGCGTCTTATACTCCAAACATAGGGAATGTTTAAAATGGGATAAATAAAGAATATCTGCCATTGATGATCTTGGAATTGGAAAAACTGCTTTTAATGTATTGGGTTTTAACCTCAACCTTCATTAGAAGAGAGGGGGCTCGTAATTATAACCCCCATCATTGTAGACAGCGGCCCCCAACCTCTTGGACACCAGGCATCAATTCCACAGAGAGAGGTTTTTCCACAGATTGGGGGCGAGGTGTGTGTGTAGTTTCTCATGTTGCCTGCATCCTGGGGATAGGACTTGGCCTGTTTGCGTGGTCCGATTTGTGGCCTGCTGCAGCCTGTTGCTGATCCACAGACTGGAGGTTGGAGACCCCCGATTTAAGAAAATAACAAAGAAAAAATATTTGCTGTGAACTCCACGTAGGTGTCAGGAAGGGTATCCAGCCAGTAAATGCTCAACTCTATCATGTCACCTCAACTTAATGTCAGGCCTGCAGTCATATTCCTTTTAGGATCTTTGGCCTGCCACACACTCTCTTATTTTACTATGCTGTTTCATTAGTGGGTGATTGGGAGGGGGGAATTGTAAGGAGTAGAATTGTAGAATGTGTTATTGTCAAAATAAAACATTGTTTTCTAGAAGCCCAAGGTCATCTTTCGTCTCCGCACCTCTGCACCTGACCGCAACTAGATGGGTGGAAATGTCAGCGTGGCAGTGGAAGATTGGACCATGGGATGGACTTGTGGGCGTGAGGACAAGATCGTGAACTTTAAAGTGGGTGGAAAACCCAGGAAGCTTTCAGATTCGGGTTTCCACAGTTTGTACCAACACGTCTCTCTTATTAAATTGGAACTTTGATGAAAGCTCTGCCTTGAACTCTGATTTAATTCTGGATGATATTTGGAACGCTGACACTTAAGGGATTACAGGATTATAAAAAGGGAGCTTTTTAAATAAAAAAATCGAAGAAGATAACAGTTCCCGTCACAGAAAGTCGAACCCATGCTTTGAACAAAGACTGCTCCCCCACCCCACCCAAATGCTGTGAATTATATATCTCTCTCACTCTCTGAGATAATCTCCTGATTTCTGAAACTGAATCAGTACCGAATTATTTTCAACCAATAATCTAGCTTCATAAAAGGTCACTTTCCATCCTTCTGGATAACAAGCTATTAACTGGCTATTACGCTGCTCTCGTCATCCAGGGTGGCCAATTTGCCTTACGAGATGGTAGAAAATTGATCCGAGCATTTCAGCCCTCTGCAGTTTTCCTCAGGGCTGGGTAGAACGATCCTTTTTTTTCCCCCTTGCGAATCTCATACCTGAAGTGATCTTCCTTTGAAGGGTGGACTATATTTTGTCTGTCTGTGTTCAAACATACAGATCGTTGCTTCTAATTTGGCAGAAAATGGACTCTTTTTGCAAGCCAGCTTTCCTGATAGTTTTGTACATATCTAAAACAAAGAGTGTGCATTTGTGGGTGTGCAGATTTCCCCTGAATTGTAGTCCTCAGCATACAGCAGTTCATTTAGTGACTGTGATAGGGACTGTGAGAGACATTTAGTAACTGTGAGAGGGATCTTGGAATCCTAGGGGACAACCATTTAAATAGGAGCCAGCCGTGTGCAGCAGCTGCCAAAAAAGCTAACACAGTTCTAGGCTGCATCAACAGAGGGAGAGAATCAAGATCACGTGAAGGGTTAATACCACTTTATAAGGCCTTGGGAAGGCCACACTTGGAATCCTGCATTCAGTTTTGGTTGCCATGATGTAAAAAAGATGTGGAGACTCTAGAAAGAGTGCAGAGAAGAGCGAGAAAGATGATTAGGGGCCTGGAGGCTAAAACATATGAAGAACGGTTGCAGGAACTGGGTATGTCTAGTTTAATAAAAAGGAGGACTAGGGGAGGCATGATAAGAGTCTTCCAATATCTCAGGGGTTGCCACAAAGAAGAGGGAGTCAAGCTATTCACCAAGGCACCTGGGGACAGAACAAGAAGCAATGGGTGGAAACTAATCAAGGAGAGAAGCAACTTAGAACTGAGGAGAAATTTCCTGACAGTTAGAACAATTAACCAGTGGAACAGAAGTTGCCTTCAGAAGTTGTGAATGCCCCAACACTGGAAGTCTTTAAGAAGATGTTGGATAGCCATTTGTCTGAGATGGTATAGGGCTTCCTGCCTAGGCATGGGGTTGGACTAGAAGACCTCCAAGGTCCCTTCCAACTCTGCTATTGTACGTTAAAAAGTACAACAGCACAGGAAAAAATGACATATGACAGTTTTTCACACAAATGTTGTAGCATCCCCCTGGTCCCGTGATCAAAATCCAGATGTTTGGCAACCGACTCATATTTATGACCGTTGCAGTGTCCTGGGGTCATGAGATCTCCTTTTGTGACCTTCTGACAAGCAACGTCAATGGGGAAACCAGATTCACTTAACAACTGCATTACTCATTTAACAACGGCAGCGATCCACTGATGAAACGTGGCAAGAAAAGTTGTAAAATTGGACCAAACTCACTCAAAAAGTTGCTCACTTAACAACATACATTTTGGGCTCAATTGTGGTCGTAAATTGAGGACTACCTGTATTTCCACTGAAAAAGCTGTGATTTGGGGATCCTTCTAGATCAGGGGTTCCCAAACTTGGCAACTTTAAGACTTGTGGACTTCAACTCCCAGAATTCTCCAGCCAGCAGAGCTGGCTGGAGAATTCTGGGAGTTGAAGTCCACAAGTCTTAAAGTTGCCAAGTTTGGGAACCCCTGTTCTAGATTCACAGCTCCTGCCAGAGCAACAGGTGAAAACATAGTCAAGCTGTAACTGGGGCATCAATCACCAACCTACAGTTTTTCCTGCAATTGTGACTCATATCTTGATTGTCTCCTATTAGGACTTTTACTACCAGCTCCATGGAGAACGACTATAGCAGAATACTAAGAAGATACCGCTTGGGCAGAACACAACACCATGAACTACTATCCCAAAGGTGCTTTTTCAAAAGGCAGCTGGACTTTCTGGTTTTTCTTTGAAGATGTTTCCCTTCCCATCAAAGGAGCTTCTTCAGCTGTGAGTCCAGTCAGAGCTGAAGAAGCTTCTTGGATGAGAAGGGAAACATCTTCAAAGAAAAACCAGAAAGTCCAGTTGCCTCTTGAAAAAGCACCTTTGGGACAACCACTGCCCGGATGACTGAGAATCTCCAACAGACAACATGACTGTTAGTTTGGACAATCTGTTTGTGCAGAATAACAGTTGTTGAGGACGCCACACTGTCCATTGGTTGCTTTCTAAGTTTGTCTCAAAATATTCACCTATAAAGCCCCATAAAATAAGCCACCAGGATTTATCAGGTTCTACCTTATTAAAACACATGAAGAATGGTTGCAGGAACTGGGTATGTCTAGTTTAATGAAAAGAGGGACTAGTGGTGACATGTCAGTAGTCTTCCAATATCTCAGAGGGTGCCACAAAGAAGAGGGAGTCAAGCTATTCTCCAAAACACCAGAAGGCAGGACAAGAAGCAATGGGTGGAAATTAATCAAGGCGAGAATCAGTGTAGAACTAAGGAGAAATTTGCTGACAATTAACCAGTGGAACAACTTGCCTTCGGAAGTTGTGGGAGCCCCATCGCTGGAGATTTTTAAGAAGAAGAAGAAGAGAAGGAAGAGGAGGAGGAGGAGGTGGTGGTGGTGGAGGAGGAGGAGAAAAAGGAGAAGAGGAGGAGGAGGAGGAGATGGAGGAGGAGGAAGAAGAGGAGGAAAAGAAAGAGAAGAAGAAGAGGAGGGGGAGGGGGAGGAGGAGAAGAAAGAGAAGAAGGGGGAGTAGAAGGAGGAGGAGGAGGAGGAGGAGGAGAAGGAGGAGGAGGAGGAGGAGGAGAAGGAGAAGGAGAAGAAGAAGAAGAAGAAGAAGAAGAAGAAGAAGAAGAAGAAGAAGAAGAAGAAGAAAAGGAGGAGGAGGAGGAGGAGGAGGAGAAGAAGAAGAAGAAGAGCAGCTGCTGCTTGGATGAGAAGCAAAACATCTTCAAAGAAAAACCAGAAAGTCCACTTGCGTCTTGAAAAAGCACTTGTGGGACAACCATGACCTGGATGACAGAATCTCCATAGACTTTTAAGAAGAGATTGGACAACCATTTGTCTCAAAAGAAGGCCTAAATCAGCTGGACAGTGCACACATGCGCACTAGTGCTGACATGGCAATGCCTCGCGTGCCCTAAGAAGTGGTTCCGCGTGCCACCTGTGGCACCCGTGCCATAGGTTCGCCATCACTGGTATAGGGCTTCCTGCTTGAGCAGGGGGGTTGGACTAGAAGACCTCCGAGATCCCTTCCAACTCTGCTATTCTGCTAAGCGTTCTGTCTTAGGATGGGCTTCCTCCACAGAGATCCTCACCTTGGAGAACATGTGGTCCCATTAGCACATCTGCTTCCAACACTTGCCTGCATTCGAGAAAACTATGCTATTCTAGCCAGCCTTTTAACACATGGAATTTGGGGGTGGCTATCTGATAATAGTAGCGTTATTATTTCTTTTTCTGCTATTATAAGCTAAGCATTCTGGTTTGGAGGTCTCTGTTCAGAGCTTTTATTGATTAGGGAGGTTGATAAATATTTGATAAGAGAGACTTGCTACTCAGCATCATTTCCAAAGCATTGAAGGATTCTATTTAGCAACTTTTCTAGGGAGGAAGGTAAAATAACAGTCTTGCAAACTCCAGAAAATGCTGTATTTGGGGTCTTGTGGAAGAAAGGGAAACCAGAGAGAAACAATATTGTTCCCCATAGGACTTCTTAGAAGTTCTACTGGGTTCCACTGGATTCCTCCATGAGTAAAGATGAAGAATTCGCCCAGCAGGCAACTGAAACGAATTTAGAGGAGAGAGAATCTGTCTTTCAAAGCGTTGCATGGATTTGGGGGGATGCAAACACTTTCTGCCTCTTAATGTCATGCATTACACACTAAGAGGGCTGTACGGCAAAATACTTCTCGGTTCTGCCCTGACAAATTGAAAATTCCTTCATCCTCTTTGGATTCCCCCCCCCCCCCAAAAGGCAATTGCAACGTGCAATTCTAAATTTGGAGCAGCAAATGTTTTGAAATTTTTTTGGATCCCATCGCTAGAGAGTTGGTTGAACGAATAGGGGGAAAATGTTCCTGATTGTTTTGCGCTGAAGTCGGCAGTCAGTTCTTGTGGGTTACAGTTTATTTTTATTTTTCTTTCTTTCCTTCTTTCTTCCTTCCTTCCTTCCTTCCTTCCTTCCTTTCTGTCTTTCTTCTTTCTCTCTCTCTCTTTCTCATTCCTCCCTCCCTCCCTTCCTTTCTGTCTTTCTTCTGTCTCTCTCTTTCTCCTTCATTCCTTTCTTTCTTTCTTTCTTTCTTTCTTTCTTTCTTTCTTTCTTTCTTTCTTTCCTTCTTTCTCTGTTTTTCTCCTTCCTCCCTCCCTTCCTCCTTTTCTCTTTCTGCCTTCCTTCTTTCCTTCTTTCTTCCTTTCTTTCTCTCTCCTTCCTTCCTCTCTCTTCCTCCCCCCTTTCTTTCTCTCTCCCTCTCCTTCCTTCTTTCCTCCCTCTCCCTCTCCCTCTTCCTTCCTTCCTTCCTTCCTTCCTTCCTTCCTTCCTCCCTCCCTCCCTCCCTCCCTCCCTCCCTCTCTCTCTCTCTCTCTCTCTCTCTCTCTCTCTCTCTCTCTCTCTCTCTCTCTCTCTGTCTCTCTCTCCCCATGTTGTTGTGAAAAACCCAACCCCTTTAAAAGGGCAGAGAGGTGAACAAAATTACATGGCAAAGTACAAGTTCACAGAATGAGTGACATTAAAAACAAGGGAGAAATCAGTGCAATCGGGTTGGTTTGTACAGTGTAGGCGGCTGGCCAGTTGGTGCAGCTCCCAATTCTGATTTCACCAACGCAGCTCACGTTCCACCCTGCTTCTCTCCTCCAGTATTTCTGACAACGCAGAGCAGCAAAGCTGGTTTCTGCAAAGCGTGTACGCACCGAACGGCCCTCTTAGACTTTTGCACTTACTTCCTGTTCCCGCAGGACCGACCAGTTTGGAAGTAAGTGTTGTCGGCGCACGTCCCTTTCATCTCCACCTCCCCTCCCCATGTTCTTCTCAAGAAGGCCCCGTGTGAAACAGCCTTGACACAAATGGAAGAGGGTTGTTTTGCAAAGTTTAGTGAACTGGCTCAAGTCTTCGGGGACCGGCTGCACGCACGAATTCCAAACTGTCAAACAACATAGGGCACTGCGCGTGTTTCAGCATCTGCTGCCATCTGCCCTGAAATGGGAGAGCTTATGGATTTATAGAAGAAGAAGGGAAAAAAACACCACTCTCTGCCTGTATTTACTTCTCTCCTTCTCTGTTTTTTTAAAGCCGTTAACTCATCTCCAAATTGTAGGCATTAAACATAGCTCGACCCCAGGGCCGCAAATGGAGACAAGCTACTCACCCAAAGCCCAAAAAAGAAAAGCAGGCAAAGAGACTCACCTGGATGGCCACCTTCAGCGTGGAGTCGTGCACAATCTGGGTGCAGACCAGCGAGTCGGGATCTTGGGGTCTCCGGTAGATCTCGCCCATGATTAAGATCATGGGGATGGCCAGCAGGAAGGAGGCGACCCAAATGCAACTGATGAATTTTTTGGTCCGGCTCCTGGACATGATGCTCTTGGCTTTGAACGGGTGACAGATGGCCATGTACCTCTCGACGCTCAGGCTGGCGATGTTGAGTGAGGTCGCGTAGGTGCAAGCGTCCCTCAGGAAGTAGTAGCCCTTGCAGACGTCGTTGCCGAAAGCCCAGGGGTGATGGACCCAGATGAAGTTGTAGAGCTCGATGGGCATGCAGAGGAGGAAGATGAGCAGGTCGGAGAAGGCCAAGCTGGCCAGGTGATAGTGGACGGTGCTTTGGAGATTCTGCAGGGACTTCTTCCTCACCAGGGTGTACGCCGTGATGGAGTTGCCCACCGTCCCCAGCAGGAAGAGCACCAGGTAGACGATGGTCACCATCACCTTGGAGTAGATGTCCGTGTTCACATCCAGATCCTCCTCGTTGGGCGGGATGGACCCAGGCCCTGAACCGTTGGAGCGGTTCCCCGCCTCGGGCAGGACGGAGTTAGCGGAGGGCAGGTGAAACTCACTCATAAAGTATCCCAGCTGGAAGAAGGAAGAAGTTGTGTTGAGGTGCATGGCTTGGCTGCCCAGCGCTGCACCCTGAGGAGAGATGCAGTGGTTGCTTCGAGGACCCAAGCTTGGGGTCCTTGTTTTTTTTTCTTTCTTCCCCAAGCAGGAGACGGTGTGGGAGATGCAGCCGGCACCTTCCTTGCCTGGCAGAGCGAAGCAGAAAAAAATAAAAATAAACTCCCACTATGCCCCCTAAGAGGAAACTTGACTTGCTTTCATAGGAGGGAGAGGAGGAGCCTACAGGCCAGCCTCTCCTCCTCTGTGCCAAGGGAGGGGAGGAAACAGGTTTAAGCAGCCCGCGTGCAGAGACAGACGGCCAGAAAGCTGCCAGCAGCCGCTGCTCTCAGAGTGAAATGCATCTTCACTCTGCAAAGCAGCGGCTGTGTCTTTCCCTCGACCCTCCCTCCCTCTCTCCCTCCCCCCCTCCCTCCGCCTTTTTGGTCTCTGTGCAAGCCACGGATTCCCATTCCCTCCAGATGGGAAATGGCAATAATGTGCTGGAACAGGTCATGCGCCTCCCCTGCTCCTAGGATGAGCAAAGGAGCATCAAGGAGAGCCGGCTGGTTTGCAAAACAGGACACACCTGATTCTTCCCAAAAGATCTGTCTTTCTATTTGGATTGATTACTTTGTCAAATGTGTACACCGGGGGTCTCCAACTTTTGCAACTTTAAGTCTGAAGGACTTCAGCTCCCAGACTTCTCCAGCCAGCTTTGCTGGCTGGAGAAGTCTGGGAGCTGATGTCCTTCAGACTTAAAGTTGCAAAGGTTGGAGACCCCTGGTGTACAAGATAGCAGGTAGAAATATAAACACGGATGGGAACGAAAGAAACGCATGCAAATAAATGGGGGCATTGGGACAGGGAGAGCAGGCACGCTGGTGCGCTTATGCACGCCCAATAGATGGTCCCTATTTACACCTATTTCTCCGTCCCACCTCCACCTGGTTTAAACATTTGGTCTTCTGTAGCCACCACCACCACCTCTTTCGAACGGCGTTCCTTTTAACATATTCCCTTTTCACGCCTGTTTTTTTAAAAAACGTTTTAATTTTCAGCTTGTTTTATACTACGGATTTCGACATCGTAAGCCACCCAGAGTCACGGGATGGTGAGATGGGGAGCATATGTACTTATGACCTATGCATTCATTTATAAAATATTTGAGGGGCTGCCAGAAAGAAGAGGTGGGGAGGGTCAGCCTATCCTCCAAAGCACCAGAAGGCAGGACAAGAAGCAATGGATGGAAACTGGACAGAGAGAGAAGCAACCTGGAATTAAGGAGAAATTTCCTGGCAGTGAGAACAATGAATCAGAGGAAGGACTTGCCTTTAAAAATTGTGAATGCTCCAAAACTGCAGGCTTTTAAGAAGACTGGACAGCCACCACCTGTCTGAAATGCCCTAGAGTCCTCGGCTTGAGCAGGGCGTTGAGCTAGAAGACCTCCAATGTCCCTTCCAACTCTGTTATTCTGTATTCTGTATATTGGCGCCAGCCATCTTTTTACCAAAGCCATTGGGGCAGTGGTGAAATTCAATTTTTTTTTACTACCGGTTCTGTGGGCGTGGCTTGGTGGGCGTGGTGGGGAAGGATATTCTGACTGTTTGATAGATGGATGGATGGATGGATGGGATAGATGGGATAGATGGATGGATGGATAGATGGGATAGATGGATAGATGGGATAAATGGGATGATGGATGGAGGGAGGGATAGATGGGATGGATGGATGGATGGATGGATGGATGGATGGATAGATAGATAGATAGATAGATAGATAGATAGATAGATAGATAGATAGATAGATAGATAGATAGATAGATAGTGATGGATGGATGGATGGATGGATGGATGGATAGATGGATAGATGGATAGATGGATAGATGGATAGATGGGATAGATGGATGGATGGATAGATGGGATGGATGGATGGATGGATAGATAGATAGGGATGGATGGATAGATAGGATGGATGGATGGATGGATGGATAGATAGATAGATAGATAGATAGATAGATAGATAGATAGAGATGGATGGATGGATGGATAGAGATGGATGGATGGATGGATAGATGGGATAGATGGATGGATGGATGGATGGATGGATGGATGGATAGATGGATAGATGGATAGATGGATAGATGGGATGGATGGATGGATGGATGGATAGATGGGATAGATGGATGGATGGATAGATGGATAGATGGGATGCATGGATGGATGGATAGATGGATAGATATGATAGATGGATGGATGGATAGATGGGATGGATGGATGGATAGATGGGATGGATGGATGGATGGATGGGATAGATGGATGGATGGATAGATAGATGGATGGATGGATGGATAGATGGATAGATATGATAGATGGATGGATGGATGGATGGATAGATGGGATGGATGGATGGATGAATCGGGTAGCCCACAACTTTTAGCCTTACACAAGGTCACTAGATTTTTTTATATAAATAGTAATTGTTAAATAAATTTGTATCCATGTTAGAATAGGTATATATTTCAATAAAGTGTCACATATGTACATATGTTTGTGTATGTATACCTGTGAATTGAGAAAGAGAGCTGTGTGCATGCAAACAGGCAAGCATTACACACAGACACACAGACAACAGACAAAGACACACACAGAGACACACACAGACACACACACATGCATACAGAAAGCTAACAGCCTGGAGCCTCCCTTTCCTTTAGAAGATGGAAGCAGATTTAGAAAGTCAGTGGATTAATACTGCAGACTCGCTCTCTAGGGGATTACGCTGTTTAATGACGGAGAGAAAATAGACGGAATTGTGAATCAACAAGTCCTTGGCTGAAATGTTGGATCCGCCATAAACTTGCAATTAATTTCTTTATCACAACTTCCAACCTGCCCACAGTCATTGTTCTCTGGAGAATGCGCTATACTGTATGATATAAATGGAAAAATGAAAACCAGCAGCTTTGCAGAGAGCTAAAAACAGGGCCAGTGCTGGCGTTGAAGATCTTTATGAGCGACCACAAAAAATGTATTTTAAACATTTACATAACTCCTATCTCTAGGATACTCTCTCTTTCCTTCCTTCCTTCCTTCCTTCCTTCCTTCCTTCCTTCCTTCCTTCCTTCCTTCCTTCTTTCTTTCTTTCTTTCTTTCTTTCTTTCTTTCTTTCTTTCTTTCTTTCTTTCTTTCTTTCTTCGACATCTGTTATAGTTTATTGAGATGTATTCAAAAACAACCTGGCTTAATCTCAGACATGTGAAGAATGGCCAAATGAGTTTCTACATGAGAAAGAAAAAGTACCTGAATACATTTTTATGTATTCATTTTTTTATTTACTTTATTTGTCTATCCTTTACAAGATAATAGGTATAAGAATAAATGTGAGTATGAATGAAATGGGTACGAATAAATGGGGACAGTAGGGCAGGGACGGTAGGCATGATGGTACGCTTATGCACGCTCCCCCTACAGATCTCTTAGGAATGGGGTGAGGTCAACAGTAGGCAGTTTAAGGTTGAAGTTATGGGGGTTTGAGGATGTAATAACAGTGTCAGGCATTGACCACCCTGTTGCTGAAGTTGTATTTTCTGCAATCAAGTTTTACCTTGAGTTTGTATCTGTTGTGTGCTCTTGTATTATTGTGGTTGAAGCTGAAGTAGTCATTGGCATAAGACGTTGTAGTGGATAATTTTGTGTACTACACTTAAGTCCGACTGTAGGTGGCGTAGTTCTAGGTTCTCTAAGCCCAACATTTCTAGCCTGGTGGTGTAGGGCAGGGGTCTGCAAAGTTGGCTCTTTTAAGACTGGTGGACTTCAACTCCCAGAATTTCTTGCTGGCTGGGGAATTCTGGGAGTTGAAGTCCACCAGTCTTAAAAGAGCCAACTTTGCAGACCCCTGGTGTAGGGTATTCTGATGCAAGCAGAGGAGGACTCTTCTGAAATACTTCTGGGCTCGCTCAATTGTATTAATGTCCGACATACAGTGCAGATTCCAGGCAGATGAGCTGTATTCGAGAATTGGTCTGGCAATTACAATAATTGTTTTTGAATCTTTTTTTCTCTATATAAACTCTGCTATTATTAGAAGTGTAGAAGTATTGAGAATTAGGGATTTATAAAACGACTGTAAGATGTGTATAAGATCTATCAGCTTGGGATGAATTAGACTAAAATTGGAGGAGGCATTAAACTCCTCAGTCTTTGTTCAATGTTTATGTGAATTATTGTTCAATAAAAATTTAAGTTGTTAAGGGAAAAATATATACTAAGTTTGGATCGTTGAAATGCCACCCCCCAGAACCCATCAGAATAAACAAGCAAAGGCAACAACGGAAAGAGGAGAGACGAGGAGGGAAAGGAAGAAAGGGTAAAGTAGAGAAAGTAAGGGTGGGGAATTAAGAGTAGGAGAGAAGATAAAAAAGAAGAGAGGAGAGAAGGAGAGAGGAAAGAGAGGGGAAAAAGGGAGAAGAGAGGAGAAATGAGAGGAGGAAACAAGAAACCAGAGAGGGAATTTTGAAGGCGCAGAGAGGGGGGCCGCTAATTTACCAACAAAAGGAAGTCGCCATCTTGAAGCAGATCCCAAAAAAAGATTAGAGAGATGAGAAGGAGGTATTCCTTCTTATCCAAAAAACTGTTTGACCATGGGACTTGGTTTAAGTGGGCGATGCCGGAAGGGATGTTGGTGTTCTGGGAAGGAGGGAGAGTTAGGATTAAAACAGTTGCTGAGGCGGAAGCCTTTCTTAAAAAACATTCCTCTATCCTGGGGGAAGATTCAGGGCGGGCAGGGGGGGCCACGGCTCCGCCCGCTGGGGGCCAGGAAGGAGAAAAAGAAGATACAATTGCCAAGAGACTTAGATCGAAAAAATAACTTTGCTTTTTTATTAACATTGTATAACCTTTATATCTGGATGTTTGCACACGACTGCCAGCACAGAATTGAGAATTTAGGAAGCATGTACTTATTTTCACCTCGTAGTATTTGTGAAAAATGTTTTTTTTTAATGTTTTATTACGAAGCCCTGGAAGGGCCAATGATCCCGACGTGAAAGTTCTCAAAATGTTTCTGTATCCCTTACCCTACCCTTTTGGAAAATTGTAAAAACCAATAAAACTTTTTCAATATAAAAAAAAGAAGGCAGAGAAGGGAGCTTGAGAAAGTAGGAGTGAGGCTGTTGCAAAATAAGATGGAGACACAGGGTGGCAGGAAAGCGATCCAAACTGTATTATACAGTATATATGTAAGAATGTGTATAGAGATTAATGATGAATAGATAAATGTTAAATAGCATTTATAAGAATGTATATCAATGAATGATTTTGAAATGGGAAAAATAAAAAAAAACTATTCTTCAAAAAAAAAAAGAGAGAATTGGTCTGGCAAAGGTTTTGTATGCCCTAGTTAGCAATACGATATTACTGGAGGAGAAGCTTTGTAAGATTATGTTAACAATTGTTAATGCTTTTTTGGCGATGCTGTTACAGTGACTGGGAGACTGGGAGTTCTAGTCGTTCCATGAAAGTCAGCTGGGTGACTATCAGCCAGTCACCAGGAGGCAGTCACCAAACAAACAATTGTAAATTAAAGACTACCTGTATTAGAACAACAGATGTGTCTAACCTTGAAAAAAGCTAAACTGGATAAATAATATATGGGTGGCTAGGCAGGTGACAACAACTGGTCCAATATATGGGTTAAGAACAGAGGTGATATTCAGCAGGTTCTGACCAGTTCTGGAGAACCGGTAGCAGAAATTTTGAGTAGTTTGGAGAACTCATAAATATCCCCTCTGGCTGGCCCTGCCCCCATATATTCTCTGCCTCCCGAGTCCCAGCTAATCGGGAGGGAATGGGGATTTTGCAGTATCCTTCCCCTGGAGTGGGGAGGGAATGGAGATTTTGCAGTAACCTTCCCATGGAGTGGGGAGGGAATGGATATTTTGCAGTAACCTTCCCATGGAGTGGGGAGGGAATGGATATTTCGCAGTAACCTTCCCCTGGAGTGGGGAGGGAATGGAGATTTTGCAGTATCCTTCCCCTGGAGTGTGGAGGGAATGGGGATTTTGCAGTATCCTTCCCCTGGAGTGGGGAGGGAATGGAGATTTTGCAGTAACCATCCCCTGGAGTGGGGAGGGAATGGGGATTTTGCAGTATCCTTCCCCTGGAGTGGGGAGGGAATGGGGATTTTGCAGTATCCTTCCCCTGGAGTGGGGAGGGAATGGATATTTCGCAGTAACCTTCCCCTGGAGTGAGGAGGGAATGGATATTTCGCAGTAACCTTCCCCTGGAGTGGGGAGAGAATGGATATTTTGCAGTAACCTTCCCATGGAGTGGGGAGGGAATGGAGATTTTGCAGTATCCTTCCCATGGAGTGGGGAGGGAATGGAGATTTTGCAGTATCCTTTCCCTGGAGTGGGGAGGGAATAGGGATTTTGCAGTATCCTTCCCCTGGAGTGGGGAGGGAATGGGGATTTTGCAGTATCCTTCCCCTGGAGTGGGCAGGGAATGGGTATTTCGCAGTAACCTTCCCCTGGAGTGAGGAGGGAATGGATATTTCGCAGTAACCTTCCCCTGGAGTGGGGAGAGAATAGATATTTCGCAGTAACCTTTCCCTGGAGTGGGGAGGGAATGAATATTTTGCAGTATCCTTCCCCTGGAGTGGGGAGGGAATGGGTATTTCACAGTAACCTTCCCTTGCCACGCCCACCAAGCCATGCTATGCTCACCAAGCCATGCTATGCTCACCAAGCCACGCCCACAGAACTGGTAGTAAAAATTTTTGACTCCCACCACTGGTTTAGAAGCTAAGCAATGTTAATGTTGGGTGGGAGACGACCATTGTCTGTCGGTTAGAGGATAGACTAGGAAATTGAAAAAGAAAATCTTGGAAGAAGACAAATTGCATCGCAGCACAATCAACATAAACTATGAAAAGAAAAGAAAAAGGGATGGACATTAATCAAGGAGAGAAGCAAGTTAGAATTAAGGAGGAATTTCCTGATGGTGTGGGAAATCAGCGGAACGGCTTGCCTCCAGGAGTTGTGTGTGTTCCACAGTAGTGGGATTCAAATCATTTAACAACCAGTTCTCTTCCCTAATGATTTCTTCCAACAACCAGTTCACTAAACTGCTCAGAAAGTTCACAACCGGTTCTCCTGAAGTGGTGCGAATTGGCTGAATCCCACCACTGGTGCTCCAATGCTGGAGGTTTTTAAAGAAGACATTGGATAGCCATTTGTTTGAAATGGTATAGGGCAGGGGTCTGCAAAGTTGGCTCTTTTAAGACTGGTGGACTTCAACTCCCAGAATTCCCCAGCCAGCATGGTGAACCTTTTTGGCACTGAGTGCCCAAACTGGAATGTATGTGCATGTGCATGTGCATGCATGCATATGCCAGAGCACCAGAAACCCAAGGATCAGCTGGCTGGTGCACATATGCCTGAAAACAGCATAGAAAATGGCCTGGAAAAACAGCCCGAAAATAGCCTGAAAAACAACCTGAAAACAGCCTGAAAAAAAGCTGAAAATGGCCTGAAAACAGCATAGAAAATGGCCTGGAAAAACATCCCAAAAATAGCATGAGAAACAACCTGAAAACAGCCTGAAAAGAGCATGAAAAACAACCTGACAACAGCACAGAAAATAGCCTGAAAACAACCTGAAAAGAGCATGGAAAACAGCCTGAAAACAGCACAGAAAATGGCCCGGGAAAACAGCACAGAAAATAGCCTGAAAAACAACCTGAAAACAGCCTGAAAACAACCTGAAAACAGCATGAAACACAGCCTGAAAACAGCACAGAAAATGGCCTGGGAAAACAGCACAGAAAATAGCCTGAAAAACAACCTGAAAACAGCCTGAAAACAACCTGAAAAGAGCATGAAAAACATCCTGAAAACAGCACAGAAAATGGCCTGGAAAAACATCCCAAAAATAGCCTGAGAAACAACCTGAAAACAGCATGAAAAACAGCCTGAAAACAGCAAAGAAAACGGTCTACAAAACAGCCCGAGAATGACAGGTAAGCCGGGTATTTTTTGGGCTGTTTTCAGGCCACTTTCTGGTGCTCTGGTGCCCGTGAAAAGCAGCTGATGACGGGGTGTGTGCCCACAGAGAGGGTTCACGCATGCCATAGGTTCACCATCACGGGTATGCATAGTGTTTCCTGCCTGAGCAGGGGGTTGGACTAGAAGACCTGCAAGGTCCTTTCCAGCTCTGCTATTCTATTATTCCGTAAATCTGAATTGCCACCCGTTACAAAGCATTGTGCAAAAAAGCTTTTTCAGCATCGAAGCCAAATGACGACATGCTTTTTCCAAAGATATTCATTTAGTCCAAGGGATCAATAACGCAGGACCTTTTTCTCTTTCCAATCAAGTCACTGTTTTTAAATTTAAAAATAGCTTTAAAGGTAATTACAGTCCCAAGTGTTCTGCTTAATCTGCATATGTTTATCCTTCACTTTATTTTAACAGCATTGCTTCCTACGTGTGTTTGGGAATGTTTTAAAGGTGAATTGGAAATTGGATATGGATGGATAGCCATTTGTCTGAAATGGTATAGGGCTTCCTGCCTAGGCAGGGGGTTGGACTAGAAGACCCCCAAGGTCCCTTCCAACTCTGCTATTGTGTTGTGTGTTGAATACAACTTCTTTCTATTTTTTTCTAATAATAAGAACATAAGAACAGCCTTGCTGGAACAGGCCAAAGCCCATCCAGTCCAGCATTCTGTCTCACACAGTGGCTCCCATTTGCTTCAATAATCTAGGACAGGACAGCAAAATGAGGTAGAGATCTTCAACCTTAAGATGTCTAGACCAGAAGTGGTAATGATCTAACTCTCGACCTAATTTTGTGCCATCAACCACTCTGCTGGCAATCAGGTTGGGCAGCTGTGATCTGTCCACCTTTATTAGGAATCCATTAGGAAAACCGACCAGAAAGACAGTTTAAAGATCTGCCAATTTTTGTCACTGGATCTATTAACCATCCACCGTGGCTTCACCACTGCCAGCAGGCAACTATTGATCTGTTTTCTTTCAGAGGATGTGCCCATCGCCAGACAAAATCAATAGGCAAAATAGATCGAATTCTGGAGTCAATTCTGTTTTTAGAGTAACCGAGTTGGAAGGGACCTTGTAGGTCTTCTAGTCCAACCCCCTGCTCAGGCAGGAAACCCTATACCACCCCAGACAAATGATTATCCAACATCTTCTTAAAGACTTCCAGCGTTGGAGCATTCACAACTTCTGGAGGCAAGCTGTTCCACTGATTAGTTGTTCCCATTCTCAGGAAATTTCTCCTCAGTTCTAAGTTGCTTCGCTCCTTGATTAGTTTCCACCCATTGCTTCTTGTTCTACCCTCAGGTGCTTTGGAGAATAGTTTGACTCCCTCTTCTTTGTGGCAACCCCTGAGATATTGGAACACTGCTATCATGTCTCCCCTAGTCCTTCTTTTCATTAAACTAAACATACCCAGTTCCTGCAACCGTTCTTCATATGTTTTAGTCTCCAGTCCCCTAATCATCTTTGTTGCTCTTCTCTGCACTCTTTCTAGAGTCTCCACATCTTTTTTCTTTGCTTCTTATGTGACTTTATGTGAGTAACAAATCACAAGAGTGGTTTAATTATCCTTCTTTCTCTGCCTCCCCTGCCATGTATAATTTTACCTCTGATTTATTCATTTACAGATTATTACTTTTTTAGATTTGATTGATACACTACCAGGATTATAAAAGTCAATCAGATAATCCCTTCTTACAGTTTTAGAGTCTAATAGAAAATCGCTATAGAAGTTTTACAGATATAAGAAATGAGAGCCAGCTGGGTCTCATGGTTAAGTTTCAGGCTAGAGACTGGGAGTTCTAGTCCTGCCTTGGGCATGAAAGCTGGTTGGGTGATTTTGAGCCATTCACCAGGAGACTGGGAGTTCTAGTCCTGCCTTAGACATGAAAACTGACTGGGTGACTTTGGGCCAATCACTAGGAGACTGGAAATTCTTGCCCTGCTTAGGGCATGAAAGCCGGTTGGGTGATTTTGGGCCAATCACCAGGAGACTGGGAGTTCTAGTCCTGCCTTAGACATGAAAACTGACTGGGTGACTTTGGGCCAATCACCAGGTGATTGGAAATTCTTGTCCTGCTTAGGGCATGAAAGCTGGTTGGGTGATTTTGGGCCAATCACCAGGAGACTGGGAGTTCTAGTCCTGCCTTAGGCATGAAAGTCATCTGGGTGACTTTGGGTCAGTCCCTCTCTCTCAGCACAACCCACCTCAGATTATTGTTGTTATGGGAAATATAGGAAGAGGAAGGGATATTAGGTACATTCACCATCTTGAGTTATTTATAAATGCAAAAAAGGTGGGATAGGAACATAATTAATTAATTAATTAAATAAATAAATAAATAAATGATGAACAAGTCAGATTGTATCCAAAAAGACCACATCTGGTTCTTTAGATGAATAGAGTTGGAAGGGACCTTATAGGTCATCTAGTCCAACCCTCCACCCACCCAATCAAGAGACCCTACACCATTTCTGACAGATGGCAGTCCAGTCTCTTCTTGAAAGTCTCCAGTGATGAAGCTCCCACAACTTCTGCAGGCAACTTCTGTTCCATTGAAGGATTGGTCTCCATGTCAGAAAATTTATCATTTCCAGGTTGAATCTCACCTTGATCAGTTTCCATTCATTATTCTTTTTCTGGCCTTTGGGTGCCTTGGAAAATAGCTTGACCCCCTCCTGTCTCTGGCAGCCCCTCAAATATTGGATGGCTGCTATTCTGTCTCCCCTGGTCCTTCTCTTCACTAGACTAGCCATGCCCAGTTCCTGTAACTGTTCTTCATATGTTTTAGTCTCCAGTACCCTCTTCATCCTGGTTCCTCTTCTCTGCACTTTTTCTAGAGTCTCAACCTCTTTTTATAGTGTGGTGACCAAAACTGGATGCAGTACTCTAGGTGTGGTCTTACTAAGGCTTTATAGAGTGGTGTTAGTACCTCAATTGATCTTGATTGTATCCCTCTGTTAATGCAGTTTAGGATTGTATTGGCTTTTTTGGTTGCCGCTGCACACTGTTGGCTCATATTTAATTGGTTGTCCAGTAAGACTCCAAGATGCCTCTCACGGTTACTGCTATGAAGCCTGGTTTCATCCATTCTATATGTGTCCTTTTGGTTTTCCTTGCCTAATTTAATTTAATTTTTAATTTATTTCGATTTATAGAACCACCTTTCTCCATCGAAATGGACCCAGGGCGGTGCACAGGAAGTTAAAATCAATAAATAACAATAAATACAGAGTAACTAAAATAGATTAAACTAAAAAACCTGTGCTAAAAACATCCCAGCCTAAGTGCAAGACTTGACTTTTCTCGCCATTGAATTTCGTTTTGTTAGATAGGCCCCAGTGTTCAAGTCTGTCAATTTCCATCTGGATCTTGAGCCTATCATCTGGGGCTGTGATGGCTAACCTTTTTGTTGTTGTGTGCTGAAAGTGCCCTCATGCATGCAACAGTACACACACACAGATAGCCATTTGTCTGAAGCGGTGTAGGGTTTCCAGCCTAGGCAGGGGGTTGGACGAGAAGACCTCCACGGTTCCTTCAAATTCTGCTCTAGTATTGTATTACAGGTACCCACATCCATAATGCAATGCGTGTGCGACACCTCCATGTGCTCCACCCCCTGCGCATTTGCACACAACCCCCCATGCAGGCATGATGACCATCTTTAAATCGCTCCATGGCTCGGGGCCTAGCTACATACGAGACTGCCTCCTGCCCCATACATCACTTCGACCGATCCGCTCCCATAGAGAGGGCCTTCTCCAGGTACCGTCGACCAGGCAATGCCGGTTGGCGACGCCTAGGGGAAGGGCCTTCTCAGTGGCGGGCCCAGCCCTCTGGAACGACCTGCCCCCCGATCTACGGATCATCGGGGACCTCCGCCTCTTCTGCCAACGTCTCAAGACTTATTTATTCCAATAAGCCGGCCTAGCATAACCCCCGTTTTCTGAATTTTAAATGTGGATAATTGTAAATTCTTAGGGTTTTATAATGGGTTTTAGCACGGGATATAATTTAATAGTTTTTTAATGATATATTTTTGTATTTTGTATGGTTTTTAATATTGCCTGTGCGCCGCCCTGGGTCCTTGCAAGGAGAAGGGCGGGGTATAAATTTAATAAAATAAATAAATAAAATAAATAAATGTGTGATTCCCCCATGCCCCATTTGGGGCCTATCAGCACTGCCTGCAGCCTCCTGGCACCAAAAATGGGCTGCAGGGGGGGGCACATCACACCTCTTGCGCCCTGTTTTGGGAGTAGCAGGCCACGCTGCAGCTTCTTGGGGCCAAAAAACAGGGTGCAGGAAGCCCCTGTGCTCCCCTACCCCCTGCGCATGCATGCATGCCCCCCCACCCCCTGCACGTCCCCATGTATGCGGTGCATCTCCCGCATGCGCCCCGCCCCCCGCACATCTGTGGCAGAGGCCCGAAAATCAGCTGGCTGGCGGTAGACGCGCACGCATGCACAATGGAGCTGAGCTGGGGTGATGGCTCACATGCGTGCCACCTGTGGCACACGTGGGGCTTTGCGTGCCACCTGTGGCACACGTGCCATAGGTTCGCCATCATGGATCTAGTATCTATGATTTAGTATCATCTGCAAGTTTGGTAAGGCCCCCTTCTATTCCCTCATCTAAGTCCTTTATGAAGATCTTGAAGAGTATCCGACCTAAGAGGGAACCTTGTGGTACCCCACTGCTTACTTCCCTCCATGTAGACTTACCGTATTTCTCGGCGTATAAGACGAACTGTTTTCCCTCAAAAAAGAGGCTGAAAATCTGGGTGCGTCTGATACACTGAATACAGCATTTTTGCCTCCCGGAACCTTGCCCCCTTTACCAAAATGGCCGTGGATAGCCTTTAGGAGGCTTCGGGAGAGCTCCTGGGGGCTGGGGAGGGCAGAAATGAGTGAAAAATTGGCTGGCCTTTGCTCATTTCTGCCCCCCAGCCCCCAGAAGCACTCTATAAGCCTCCTAAAGGCTATGCATGCTCTTTTTTTTTTATTTACAAAAAATGGGCCGTTTTGGGGAGGTCTGCAGAGTGCAAAACCTTTTTTTAAAAAATTTGCTTCTTCCAAACCTTGAGGTGTTTTATAATCTGGTGCATCTTATACTTTGAAAAATACAGTACTTGAATGTTACCCAGCACACTAAATCTCATACTCCCTGGGGATGGCAAAAGTGAGGGAAAAACGGGCCGTTTTTTGCTCGTTTTTGCCCTCCCAGCCCACAGGAGCATACCATAAGCCTCCTAAAGGCTATGCACAGCCTTTTGCAAAATACAGGCCATTTCTTGCTTGTTTGTGGTCCCCCCAGCCCCCAGGAGCACTCTACAAGCCTCCTAAAGGCTATGCATGTCCTTTTTTAGGACAGAAAACGGGCCCGTTTTTGCAAAAAACGGGCTTTTGGGGGGAGGTCTGCAGAGTGCAATTTATTTTAAATTTGCCTCTTCAAAATCTCGGTGTATCTTATACTCCGAAAAATACGGTCCTCCCTGGGCAGTCTGTCTTGGGTTGTGATCAAAAGCCCCATTTCACATCTGTTTGAAATCAAAGGCTGTAGTAAGGGGGGGTGTAAACAGTCAACTTGTTGACTTGGCCCATTGCAAACTGCCTGGCAGAAGATGCTGTGCAGAGATGATGCCAAAGACAGAAGGATTGGCATGACCACAGGGCATTGTATATGGGTCTCAATAGCGTTGGCAGTGGAGCTGCATCACAGCCAATTAATTAATCACCCTCCGTTTCCCTTTGGCTGCTTTTCAACCCGGACCTTTGCTTTTCTCCAGCTCTGCTCCAAACTTGGAGAGAAGCTGGAAGGGTACAAAAAAAAAGAAAAAGAAAGAAAAAGATACCCAAACCAGCAGAGATTCTTTGCAGGGTGCAATTATATGGAGGGGAGGGGAGAGCGGCTTTTATTAGCATCGCCTGGTTATTATATTTTTTTCCAGAGACAAGAGTGGAAGGGAAATTAAAGAGCTGATTCGCGGAGGATTTCCTTTCTCGACCGAAACAAAATCTTTTTTTGTTTTGTTTTGTTGACCTGGTCTGTTTATGCAAACAGGGAGTCAGTTCAACCCACGATGCAAAGGAGAGATGGCATCATTCAATCATTGGTTCAGGTCTTTCAGTGTGAAGCTACAGCTTAGAACCTGGCAATGTAGACGAGAGGTTTCTGTAGAATAAAAACTGCAGAGCTCTCTCTCTCTCTCTCTCTCTCCCTCTCTCCCTCTCTCTCTCTCTCTCTCCCCCCCCCTCTCTCTCTCTCTCACACACACACACACACATTCACTATTAACACAACTGGTCTAATCAGGTCAGATAGAGATTAACTGTTGCCTATGTTCAACATGCTTTAAGCTTGTTTTGCTTTAGCCTTGGTGAGCTTTTTAAAGTTTATTTATTAGATAGCTAGCTTATTTATCTGCTTATTTATATGGCTGTCTGCCTGTCTATCTTATATCATCTATCTATACTCTCTCTCTCTCTCGTTTATCACCCATCTCTCTCTCCCATATCTATCTATCTATCTATCTATCTATCTATCTATCTATCTATCTATCTATCTATCTATCTATCTATCTATCTATCTATCTCTATTCTATGTATGTCTGCCTCTGTCTGCCTATCTCTCTCGTCTATCATCCATCTCTCTCTCCCATATCTATCTGTCTGTCTGTCTGTCTGTCTGTCTGTCTGTCTGTCTGTCTGTCTGTCTGTCTGTCTGTCTATCTATCTATCTATCTATCTATCTATCTATCTATCTATCTATCTATCTTCTATCTTTTCATTTTTCATTTCATTTTATTACATTTATATCCCGCCCTTCTCCACAGAGGACCCAGGGCGGCGCACAGGAAATTTAAAAAACATACACAATAGAAGATAGACAAATAATTTAAAATATATATTAAATAAATATCTATTCTATGTATCTGTCTGCCTCTGTCTGCCTATTTCTCTCTCTCTCTCCCCCCTCTCTCATTTATCTCTCTCCCTCCCTCCCTCCCTATCATATATCTATCATCTATCTCTATTCTATGTATCTGCCTGCCTGCCTGCCTGCCTGCCTGCCTGCCTGCCTGCCTGCCTGCCTGCCTGCCTGCCTGCCTGCCTGCCTGCCTGCCTGCCTGCCTGCCTGCCTACCTACCTGCCTACCTACCATCCATCCATCCATCCATCCATCCATCCATAGCTGCTATTGGGAATTGGGTATGTCTAGTCTAATGAAAAGAAGGACTAGGGGAGACATGATAGCCCCGAGTCCCTTCGGGGAGAGGGGGCGGTCTAGAAGTCCAATAAATAATAATAATAATAATAGCAGTCTTCCAATATTTGAGGGGCTGTCATAAAGTAGAGGGAGTCAAACTATTCTCTAAAGCACCAGAAGGCAAAATAAGAAAGAAATGTTGGAAACTAATCAAAGAAAGAAGACATTTTCTGGCAATGAGAACAATTAATCAGTGGAATGGCTTGCCTCCAGAAGTTGTGAATGCTCCAACACTGGAAGCTTTTACTGGACAGCCATTTGTCTGAAATGGACTAGGGCCGTGATGGCGAACCTATGGCATGGGTGCCACAGGTGGCACACGGAACCATTTCTGAGGGCACGCGAGGCGTTGCCCTGTCAGCTCCAGCGCGCTTGTGTGCACTGGCCAGCTGATTTAGGCCTTCTTTTGAGGCTGTTTTTTGCCCTCTGGAGACTTCAGGGAAGCTCCTGAAGCCTCTGGAGGTGGGGGGGGGAGGCTGTTTTCACCCTCCCCAGGCTCCTAGGAAGCCTCTGGAGCCTGGGGAGGGTGAAAAAAGTGAGCCAAAAGCAGGGGGTCACGCACATAGCATTATGGGTATGGCACGCCCATGCACGACCTCCCTGCGCTTTTGGCACCCGAGCCAAAAAAAGGTTAGCCATCGCTGGACTAGGGTCTCCTACTTGAGAAGGGGGTTGGACTAGAAGACCTTCAAGGTCCCTTCCAACTCTGCTATTCTGTGTTAGATAGCCACACAAAAATGCACACAGTTGAAACTAGCAAGGATACGTCTCTTTAAAAAGCTTTTATTGAAGAAATCAATCAAAAACACTATCTGGAAAATTTCCATTTAAAAAGCTATGCCTGGGAAACATGCATTAAAATCTGTGCAAAAACCTCCATAAATTAGAGAAAACTACAAAGGTACACAGATTTGTGGTTTTTTTTTTAAACTTCAAAAACAAATGCATTAAAAGAGACACAACAGGATATCATTTAACTAACAAAGACAGACTATAATTCATCCGTTTCGCGATGAGCCCAGTCCTGTACATGCTTCTAACATTGTGAGTTGGGGAAATGTATAAATTATATTGAAATCCATTCAATGAACCTTCCTATCAAGTGGTTGGTTATTTACACTGAAAACTGTAAGGAGAAGGTGTTTGCCTCTGGGTTGATGAGAAAGGACAGAGAAAAAGATAGGGGTGAGCCACTTAGTCCTCACCAATATAATTCAATAATTCAATAATTCAATAAATACTGCAGCAGTGGTGGGATTCAATTTTTTTTACTACCAGTTCTGTGGGTGTGGCTTGGTAGGCGTGGTGTGGCTTGGTGGGTGTGGCATGGTTTGGTGGGCATGGCAGGGGAAGGATACTGCAAAATCTCCATTCCCTCCCCACTCCAGGGGAAGGATACTGTAAAATCTCCATTCCCTCCCCACTCTAGGGGAAGGATACTGTAAAATCTCCATTCCCTCCCCACTCCAGGGGAAGGATACTGTAAAATCTCCATTCCCTCCCCACTCCAGGGGAAGGATACTGTAAAATCTCCATTCCCTCCCCACTCCAGGGGAAGGATACTGCAAAATCTCCATTCCCTCCCCACTCCAGGGGAAGGATGCTGCAAAATCTCCATTCCCTCCCCACTCCAGGGGAAGGATACTGCAAAATCTCCATTCCCTCCCCACTCCAGGGGAAGGATACTGTAAAATCTCCATTCCCTCCCCACTCCAGGGGAAGGATACTGTAAAATCTCCATTCCCTCCCCACTCCAGGGGAAGGATACTGTAAAATCTCCATTCCCTCCCCACTCCAGGGGAAGGATACTGCAAAATCTCCATTCCCTCCCCACTCCAGGGAAAGGATACTGCAAAATCTCCATTCCCTCCCCACTCCAGGGGAAGGATACTGTAAAATCTCCATTCCCTCCCCACTCCAGGGGAAGGATACTGTAAACTCTCCATTCCCTCCCCACTCCAGGGGAAGGATACTGTAAAATCTCCATGCCCTCCCCACTCCAGGGGAAGGATGCTGCAAAATCTCCATTCCCTCCTCACTCCAGGGGAAGGGTACTGCAAAATCTCCATTCCCTCCCCACTCCAGGGGAAGGATGCTGCAAAATCTCCAGTCCCTCCCCACTCCAGGGGAAGGATACTGTAAAATCTCCAGTCCCTCCCCACTCCAGGGGAAGGATACTGCAAAATCTTCACCCTCCCCACTCCAGGGGAAGGATGCTGCAAAATCTCCAGTCCCTCCCCACTCCAGGGGAAGGATACTGTAAAATCTCCATTCCCTCCCCACTCCAGGGGAAGGATATTGTAAAATCTCCATTCCCTCCACACTCCAGGGGAAGGATACTGTAAAATCTCCATTCCCCACCCCCCACTCCAGGGGAAGGATACTGTAAAATCTCCATTCCCTCCCCACTCCAGGGGAAGGATACTGCAAAATCTCCATTCTCTCCCCACTCCAGGGGAAGGATACTGCAAAATCTCCATTCCCTCAACACCAGGGAAAGATACTGTAAAATCTCTATTCCCTCCCCACTCCAGGGGAAGGATACTGTAAAATCTCCATTCCCCCCCCCCACTCCAGAGGAAGGATACTGCAAAATCTTCACCCTCCCCACTCCAGGGGAAGGATGCTGCAAAATCTCCAGTCCCTCCCCACTCCAGCGGAAGGATACTGTAAAATCTCCATTCCCTCCCCACTCCAGGGGAAGGATATTGTAAAATCTCCATTCCTTCCCCACTCCAGGGGAAGGATACTGTAAAATCTCCATTCCCTCCCCACTCCAGGGGAAGGATAGTGTAAAATCTCCATTTCCTCCCCACTCCAGGGGAAGGATACTGTAAAATCTCCATTCCCTCCCCACTCCAGGGGAAGGATACTGTAAAATCTCCATTCCCTCCCCACTCCAGGGGAAGGATACTGTAAAATCTCCATTCCCTCCACACTCCAGGGGAAGGATACTGTAAAATCTCCATTTCCTCCCGATCAGCTGGGACTCAGGAGGCAGAGAATAGATGGGGGCGGGGCCAGTCAGAGGTGGTAGTTGCCGGTTTTCTGAACTACTCAAAATTTCCGTCGTCAATTTTCCAGAACTGGTCAGAACCTGCTGAATACCACTTCTGGACTGCAGAATAGAGGAAAAAGAAGGACGAGGTCTTGCAGATTTGTAGTCCGATGTCATTCCCACCTCTAGGGGGCAGTGCTCATCTCCGTTTCAAGACCATCGAACCAATGCTGTCCAAAGTCATTTACACGGTCATGTGCCCAGAACGATGTCACAGCTGTTACTTTCCCACTCTAGTGGTACCTATTTATCTACTCACATTTGCATACTTACAACCTGGTAGGTTGGCAGGAGCTGAAAGAAGGATGGGAGCTCACTCATTTGCGTGATGCTTGGGTCTTGAACGTGGGTGGCCAGCTTTCCAACCAACAGGCCCAGTGTCTTGACCGCTGAGCCACCACATCAGAGTAGAGGAAGGTGGTTTTAAATTTTCCCTCCTTAACTGAATCTGAAGACATAGTGAACTCATGGTGGTCTTTATGGGGAGGGTATATTATCAATAGAGAATTTCTGGTCTTTGACCATAAGTCAAATCCTCCTCCTCCTCCTCCTCCTCCTCCTCCTCCTCCTCCTCCTCCTCCTCCTCCTCCTCCTCCTCCCACCATCACCACCACCACCATCATTGTCACCATCATCATTACCATCGCATAAGCAAAAATGTCCTCCTTAGCCACCACCCATGATGATAAGGTCACCCAAAGATCCTCAGAACATGGCCTTGATAACAGAGCATATCCATGGAGGAGAAGCTGGTCTCCTAGATACCTGAAATCTAAGATACAGAAAGTGGGTGGAAATTTGTGGCTCTCCAGAAGTAGGTAAGCTATGACTCATCAAAACAACCCCTTCATAAATGCATGGCACAACTTAGGAGAACAAAGCATTCCTCGTCACTGTTAGATTTCATTTCAAAGATGAAGGTCACTCTTTTGAAGACAGCAAAGTCCACATTTCGGACAGAGAGAACCACTGGTTTGAAAGAGGGGACCGAGAGGCCTGCTAGGTCAACATTGAACAGTCCTCTCTCAACAGAGGGGGAGGGATAAGACATCATCTATCTCCAGTCTACGGCACGGTCTTTTCAGCAGTCCCAAGGAGGCTCCACACTCATTTGCACCACTAAGGTGACCCTGAGGACACAGTTAAACCTCCAAGTGCTTCAACGACTCTCTAAAACAGGGGTCTCCAACCTTTGCAACTTTAAGTCTGAAGGACTTCAGCTCCCAGAATTCTCCAGCCAGCAAAGCTGGCTGGAGAATTCTGGGAGCTGAAGTCCTTCAGACTTAAAGTTGCAACGGTTGGAGACCCCTGCTCTAAAAGGATGCAAATGACCAAATGTCTACAAGGAGTATAAATCCTTCCACGCAGAGGTGGGTTTCACACAATTTTACCACCGATTCACCGCATACCGAATATGTGAGCTTGCTTTGCTTGCACACGCACCTCCCACGCACCCGCCTGGCCTTTTCTGCAAGCATTTTGCTCTCACGTACGGCTTACACGCGGGCACGTGGCTTAGAAAACATGGCTAAATAGGGTGGCCTGGCGCCAGGGCAGGTGGGTGGCCACCTGCAGGTAGCCACTACTGCTTCACCCTAGCCGATCCGAACCGGCTGAATACCACCACTGCTTCCATTCCCCCACCATCCAGGGGTGCTTTTTTTCAAGAGGCAACTGGACTTTCTGGTTGTTGTTTTTTTTAAAAAGACATTTCAATTTCAATTTCAATTTTTCAATTTCAATTTTATTAGATTTTTATCCCGCCCCTGTCACCCCGAAGGGACTCAGGATGGTGCACAGGCAATTAAAATAAATATAAACATATAAATACATAAAACATCATAAATACTACAATAAAACTAATTAAATTAGAATACCCGTGCAAAAATTCAATAAAATCCCGCTAATTAAAACATTTGAAACATTTCACTTCTCATCCAAGAAGCTTCTTCAGCTCTTGAAGCTTTCTTGGAGGTTTCCTGGAGCTAAAGAAGCTTCTTGGATACGAAGCAAAATTTCTTCAACGAACCTAGAGGTGGATCTCTTGCCTCACAATCAGGAGGTTGTGAGTTCAATCCTAGGTAGAGGCAGATGTAAGATCTCCTGCTTGGGCAGGGAGTTGGACTAGATGACCTGCAAGGTCCCTTTCAACTCTTGTTAATCTGTTTGGCATCCAAAGTCCAGTTCCCTCTTGAAAAAGCATCGTTGGGCCAACTTAGATCTGGATGACTGAGAATCTCCATAGACAAAGGATTTCTGGTTCACATTTCTTCATCTATCTATCTATCTATCTATCTATCTATCTATCTATCTATCTATCTATCTATCTATCTATCTATCTATCTATCTATCTATCTATCTCCCTCCCCCCCTCCCTCCCTCCCTCCAACCTCCACTACATTCATTCCTCGTCACTGTTAGAGGAATACAAATCATTTTATTTCCATTGTCAGTTGAATTCCCCACATTGATTTAAGGTTGATCCAAAGCCGAAAACACCATCCAGTGAGTCCCTAAATCAGTTTGACGGGTTCAGGGTTGATGCGCTGAAGTGATTCAGTGATTCAATTATAGATTCAATGCACGGGGCTAAATTGACTGAATTGCCATCAAATCTTCCGATGGGGTGGGGGTGGGGGGGCTAAGAAGGGGAGGTAACGCAATAAAGGGAAATTCTCTTTTGATGGCAGAGGAGGACCAAAAGGATAACTGAAAATAAAATAAAATGTTTGATTTAGAAAGAAGAGAGAAAGACGGCTTGGTCTATGGTTAAGGAACAAGGCTAAAAAAAAGGAGTCCCTTAGGCATCAAAGCTGGCTACGTGACTTTGGGGCAATCACCAGGAGACTGTGAGTTCTAGACTCAACTTAGGTATGAAAGCTAGCTGGGTGACTTTGGATCAATCACGAGATTGTGAGTTCTAGACCCGCCTTAGCAGTGGTGGGTTTCAAAAAATTTTAGAACCAATTTTTTTTAGGTGTGGCCTGCTTTGTGGGAGTGGCTTGCCAGCAATGTGACTGAGTGGGAGTGGCTTTCCAACCATGTGACTTGGTGGGAGTGGCTTGGCAGTCACGTGACTGGGTGGGTGTGGTCAACTTGTAAAATGTGGTGAAACTCACTTAACAACGCTCTTGCTTAGCAACCAAAATGTTGGCCCAGGAACTCTGGCATTTGAAGCATGCAAGTCTTGAAGCTGTCAAGTTCCAAGACCCTCACACCCCTAACCCTTTAGGAAAAAAAACCCAGGGGTGTCCAAACTTGACAGCTTTGAGACTTGTGGACTTCAACTCCCAGCATCCCTCCTCTCGCTCTTCATCCTGTTGATGGGCGGACGGGCGGGGGGAGGGAGCTGGAACCGGTTCTAAACGGCACTGTAGATTTGTGGAACCTCTTCTATGGAAGACCTTAGAACTGGCAGGAACCCCACCCCTTAGGCATGAAAGCCAGCTGGGTGACTTTGGGTCACTAGCAGGCATGAAATGCTCTAATCTTCGCTACTGATTTAGAACCATGAGAGCGCCCGTGCATGCGCAGAGCATCCTGATGATGACTGGGTGGGTGGGTGGAGCCTCCCACTGCCACCACTACTGGTTCGCCTGAACCAGTGCAAATCAAGAAAATATAGTTAGAACAATTAACCAGTGGAACTCCTTCATTTCATTTCATTTATTCGACTTATTAACCGCCCCCTCTCCCCAAAGGGACTCGGGGCGGTGCACAGGAAAATATAAAAAATACAATACATCACAATAAATACATAAATACATTAAAACTATATTAAATTACACCCTGTGCTAAAAACAACCCCATTAAAATCCCTAAAGCCAAATTTAAAATTTCTCTGCTAAACGACCGAGGCTGAAAACGGTAGGTTAGGCCAGGCCGGCCTGTTGGAAAAAGTAGGTTGCCTCCAGAAGTTGTGAATGCCCCAACACTGCAAGTCTTCAAGAAGATGTTGGATAGCCATTTGTCTGAAATGGTATAGGGCTTCCTGCCTAGGCAGGGGGTTGGACTAGATGACCTCCAAGGTCCCTTCCAACTCTGCTATTGTATAATACCACCTCTGGTCAATAGCCAGGAGATTGGGAGTTCTAGTTCTGCCTAAGCCAGGAAAGCCATGATCTGGATGACCTTGGGCTAGTCACTTTTTCTCAGCTCAATCCACCTCCTAGGCAGTGGTGAAATTCAAATTATTTTACTACTGGTTCTGTGGCTTGGTGGGCATGGCAGGGGAAGGATACTGTAAAATCTCCATTCCCACCCCACTCTGGGGCCAGCCGGAGGTGGTGTTTGCCGGTTCTCCAAATTACTCAAAACTTCTGCTACCGGATCTCCAGAACCTGTCAGAACCTGCTCCTAGCGTTGTATTGGGAAAAATAGAAGGAGGAAGGTATGTTAGATTTATACATTTGCCACCTTGAGTTATTTATAAAAATAATAAAAGTGGGGAATAAATAAATAAAATAAAGAGCAGAAAAGACATTGTAGGAAGAGAACCATGATGGTCTATGGCAGTGATGGCGAACCTATGGCACGGGTGCCACAGGTGGCACGCAGAACCATTTCTTAGGGCACGTGAGGCATTCCCCTGTCAGCTTCAGCAGGCATGTGGGGGCTGGCCAGCTGATTTAGGCCTTCTTTTGAGGCCATTTTTCACCCTCTGGAGGCTGCAGGGAAGCTCCTGAAGACTCTGGAGGTGGGGAGGGGAGGCTGTTTTCACCTTCCCCAGGCATCTAGAAAGCCTCTGGAGCCTGGGGAGGGCGAAAAAAGCGAGCCAAAAGCAGGGGGTTACACACACATAGTATTACGGGTGTGGCACGCCCTCGCACGACCCCCTTGCGCTCCCCCCCGCTTTTGGCACGCGAGCCAAAAAAGATCAGCCATCACTGGTCTATGGTAGCCAACCCCCCCCCCCCTTAAATAAAAATTAAAAACTACAAGGACTCTGACACCATGAACAGTGATACCTTTTTTATAAAATCAGCTACTTGGAAAAGCTGCCGTCCAGTTCTTGAATGTTTGCCAGGGGCCTTCCCAGAGTGAGACCTACATTATTCCCCAGCAGATGTTAATTCTGTACCTTCTACTTCCTTAATTAGTGTGATTTATTTTGAACGTTAGAAATACATGTTCTCCACTTGACTTTTTTTTAACCTTTTGTGTATCTGGGGCTTATGGAGCGAGCCTGGGACATCTGGAGCTTATAGAACGAGCGATCTCAAATGTTACCTTGACTCAGAACCTTAGGAAAATATCACCCGGAAATTGTAATCTGATTTATTAACATGGCTGGGATTTGTTTGAGAGCTAAGGGAAAAGCTTACGGTATGTCAGTGAAATTTACTTTGGGGATGCTGAAATGCGCTACAATGGGAAACACTTTATTCCAGCGGTGACTTTCGCATTTTGTTACCGCCGCTTCACAGGCGCATGTGCTCCTTCCACGGATGTGTTCTGACCCAAGGCTTCCCCAAAAAGCACAGGGCCTGTTTTCCGGCCATTTTTCCGGCCATTTTCAGATCTCCGGCACCTGCAAAGATGAGCAGAAACCAGAAGACCAGCTGGGGATGATGCCCAAAGAGAGGGCTTTGTGTGCCACCTCTGGCAAGAGTGCCATAGGTTCGCTATCACGGGTCAGTGGTGGGTTTCTGCAGGTTCGCAGCTACTCGCGAGAGCCGGTTGGTGAAATTTAGAGAACCGGTGAGAGGGGGTTCCACTGGCGTACCTGGAAGTAAATCTGGCCCGCCGCTGCCAGTGACCCAACGGGAAGGAAAGGAAAGGAAGAAAGGAAAGAAAGAAAGAAAGAAAGAAAGAAAGAAAGAAAGAAAGAAAGAAAGAAAGAAAGAAAGAATTTATCATCACAATTGAGTCCAAAATTTTGGTTGCTAAGCAAGAGCGTTGTTAAATGAGTTTCACCACATTTTAAAAGGTGGCCACTCCCACCCTGTCACATGACTGCCAAGCCACGCCCACAAAATAGGCCACACCCACAGAGTAGGTTCTAAAAAATTTGAAACCCACCACTGTCACGGGTATAGGGTTTCCTGCTTGAGCAGGGGGTTGGACTAGAAGACCTCTAAGGTCCCTTCCAACTCTGTTCTTCTATTCTAAGTCAAGAATTACCTGCAACTCCTGCAGGGGTGGGTTCCTGCCAGTTCTAAGCTCTTCTATAGAGGAGGTTCCACATATCTACAGTGTCATTTAGAACCAGTTCCAGCTCCCTCCCACCGCCCATCCGTCCTCCATCAAGAGGAAGAGCTAGAGAAGGAATTCTGGGAGTTGAAGTCCACAAGTCTTAAAGCTGTCAAGTTTGAACACCCCTGAGAGTTTTTATGTCTAAAGGGCTAGGGGTGCAAGGGTCTTGTAACTTGACAGCTTTAAGACTTGCGTGCTTCAAATGCCAGAGTTCCCGAGCCAACATTTTGGTTGCTAAGCAAGAGCGTTGTTAAGTGAGTTTCACCACGTTTTACAAATTGGCCACGCCCACCCAGTCACATGACTCCCAAGCTTCTCCCATTCAGTCACATGGCTGGCAAGCCACTCCCACAAAGCAGGCCACACCTACAGAAGAGGTTCTAAAAAATTTTGCAACCTGCCATTGAACTCTTGGCAGAGATTTAATTTTCCATTAGCCGGAAGCAAATTCTCGATGTACTTCTTAAGCTTCTGATACCTTCAGTTGATCTATAGCTACACAAGCAAATTGTTAATGCACCCCCAATTTGTTCTCACCAGCGCTAGTATAGATCTATTAGTCTTGAGTTGGAAACCAAGTCAAGAAAGTGCCTTACTTTCTGATGAACACCCCATATATGGCCCGTAAACCACCGATGCTGTAATTGCATTTTTGACTACGCATCATTTCTCCTTGTGATTTCTTCTCATTTCCCTATCAGCTGTGTGCTAAGGGACCAGTGCAAAATTCAAGTGATTGCAGGGTAGTGATTTACAGCATTGATTTATGCGCTTAATCACCCATGCCCTCGTAAAACCGACATGTCTTTGCAGCAAGTGCGATGTGAAAGGAAATGGGGTGGTTACACATAAGTCATACAATACAATACAATACAATACAATACAATACAATACAATACAATACAATACAATACAATACAATACAATACAATACAATACAATACAATACCAGAGTTGGGAGGGACCTTGGAGGTCATCGAGTCCAACCCGCTGCCTAAGCAGGAAGCCCTATAGCGTTTCAGACAAATGGCTATCCAACATCTTCTTAAAGACTTCCAGTGTTGGGGAATTCACAACTTCTGGAGGCAACTTCTGTTCCACTGATTAATTGTTCTCACTGTCAGGAAATTTCTCCTCAGTTCTAAGTTGCTTCTCTCCTTGATTCGTTTCCACCCATTGCTTCTTGTTCTGCCCCCAGGTGCCTTGGAGAATAGTTTGACTTCCTCTTCTTTGTGGCAACAAAGTTTGTTGCAGTGTTGTTGCAAAGTTTGTTGCAATGGCTCGTTTACTCGTCCCTGAAAACCTGTAGCCATTCATGGAAAGGCAGGTTTTACAGGGCTGAACAATACAATACAATACAATACAATACAATAGCAGAGTTGGAAGGGACCTTGCAGGTCTTCTAGTCCAACCCCCTGCGTGGGCAGGAACCTTATACCATTTCAGACAAATGGCTATCTAACAACTTTTTAAAGACTTCCAGGGTTGGGGCATTCACAACTTCTGGAGGCAAGCTGTTCCAGAGGTTAATTGTTCTAACTGTCAGGAAATTTCTCCTTAGTTCTAAGTTGCTTCTCTCCTTGATTAGTTTCCACCCATTGCTTCTTGTCCTGCCCCCAGGTGCCTTGGAGAATAGTTTGACTCCCTCTTCTTTGTGGCACCCTCTGAGATATCGGAACACTGCTATCATGTCTCCCCTGGTCCTCCTCTTCATCAAACTAGACATACCCAGCTCCTGCAGCCGTTCTTCATATGTTTTAGTCTCCCCTAATCATCTTGGTTGCTCTTCTCTGCACTCTTTCCAGAGTCTCCACGTCTTTTCTACATCGTGGCGACCAAAACTGTATGCAGTATTCCAAGTGTGGCCTTACCAAGGCACTATACAGTGGCATTAACACTTCACGTGATCTAGATTCTATCCCTCTGTTTATGCAGCCTAGAACTGTGTTGGCTTTTTTGGCAGCTGCTGCACACTGCTGGCTCATATTTAAATGGTTGTCCACTAGGATTCCTAGATCCCTCTCACAGTTGCTGCTATTGAGCAAGGTACCACCTATACTGTACTTGTGCATTTGGTTTTTCTTGCCTATATGTAGGACCTTACTTTTTTCACAATTGAATTTCATTTTATTAGATAGTGCCCAATGTTCAAGTTTGTCTAGATCCTTCTGTATCTTAAGCCTATCTTCTGGAGTGTTGGCTATTCCTGCCAGCTTGGTGTCGTCTGCAAATTTGATGAGTTCCCCATTTATCCCCTCATCCAAATCATTGATGAAGATGTTAAAGAGTACTGGGCCTAAAACAGAGCCTTGGGGGACTCCACTGCATACTTCCTTCCATGTAGATGCAGTTCCATTGAGGACTACACGTTGAGTGCGGTTGGTCAGCCAGTTGCGAATCCATTTGCTGGTGGTGCTGTCTAACCCACAATTTTCTACTTTATCTAATAGTAAGTTATGGTCTACTTTATCAAATGCCTTACTGAAGTCCAGGTAAATTATATCAACAGCATTCCTCTGGTCCACTGATTTTGTCACTTTGTCAAAGAATGCAATTAGATTCGTCTGGCATGATCTGTTTTTGACAAACCCATGTTGGCTTTTGGCTATTACTTTGTTTGCTTCTAGGTGTTCACTTATTTGTTGTTTAATTATCTTTTCCAGAATCTTTCCTGGTATTGAGGTCAGGCTGATGGGTCTATAGTTTCCTGGATCTGTTTTTTTTCCTTTTTTGAAGATGGGAACCACATCAGCTCTTTTCCAGTCTTCTGGCAGTACCCCGGTGCTCCAGGATCTCTGAAAGATATAGTTCAGTGGTTCTGAGATCTCGTCTGCCAGTTCCTTCAGAACCCTGGGGTGTAATCCATCCGGTCCTGGTGATTTGAACTCGTCCAGGGCAGACAGGTGCTCAGTTACCATTTTCTTCCCTATTTCAACTTGTGTTCCTAATCTGATTTTTGTGGTGCTGTTTTTGATTGGTTGGACTGTTTTATCCCTTTGTGTAAAGACAGATGCAAAAAAAGAGTTAAATAGTTCTGCTTTCTCCCTGTTGCTTATCATCTTCTTGCCATTTTCTCCCAGCAGTGGACCAATTGTTTCCTTAACTTTTTTCTTATTTTTAACATGTTGGAAGAAGCTTTTCTTGTTATTTTTTACTTTTTTGGCAAGCCTTTCTTCATTGTGAGCCTTAGCGTTCCTCACTTCATCTTTACAGGCTCGGGCTATTTGCTGAGATTTTGCCTTAGTTATGTCCCCCTTTTTCCACTTTTTATATTTATCCTTTTTGTCTTTCAATTTGTCAGAGAGTTCTTTATGCAGCCATGCTGGTTTCTTTTGGGAACTGTTATTTTTCTTCTTCATTGGTATTGCGCTGGACTGGGCTTTTATAATCTCATTTTTCAAAATTTCCCAAGCTTCTTGAGTTGTTTTCCCCTTGAGGATTCTCATCCATGGAATCCTTCCCAAGCTCTCTCTGAGTTTATTGAAATTAGCTCTCTTAAAGTCTAAGACTCTAGTTTGACTTTGTTCAACTACTTTTGTTTGCATAATGTTGAATTCCAGTATTTCATGATCGCTTGCCCCCAAAGTTCCTGTAGCTTCTACACCTTCTATCATTTCCTCTCTGTTAGTGAGAATTAAGTCCAATATTGCTGATCCCCTTGTTCCCTTCTCTACCTTTTGGGAAACAAAGTTGTCTGCTAGGTTTGTTAGGAACCTGTTGGATCTTCCACTTGGTGCAGAGTTTGTTTCCCAATTGATGTCAGGGTAGTTAAAATCTCCCATTACTATTGTAGCGTGCTTCCTACATACCTTAGTTAGCTGGTTAGCAAAAAGTTCATCCACTTCCTCTGCTTGGTTGGGTGGCCTGTAGTATAGACCTATGACAATATCATTCCCCCCCCAACCTTTAATATTGACCCAAATACATTCAAGATAGTTCTCATCATTGTTGTGCTCTATTTCTGTAGAGATGTAATTATTTCTTATATATAGTGCAACTCCACCTCCTCTTTTATTTGGTCTATTTCTTTTAAATAATTTAAATCCTTCTAGCTGTATGTTCCATTTGTGGGTTTCATCCCACCAAGTTTCTGTAATGGCAACAATATCGTATCTGCCCTCATTTACTTGAATTTCTAATTCACCCTGTTTATTCCTCATACTCTGTGCATTGGTGTATAGACATTTGAGTCCATTTTGATTGACCCTGTGTTTACTGTCTACGAAACCTGTGTTATGCCTGACTATGGTTCTCTTTGCCCCTATTTCTTTGCCACTTGTATGGTTCATGTGCATGGTATGGCACTCACTGTTAATTGTTTGGTTTTGCTTGACAGCACTGTTGATAATATTACCCGCACAATTATCTATGTTATGTGCACTGATAACCCTATGAATTTTAGTTTGCTGGGGACAGAAATGTTCTTTATCTATTGATTCTCTGTCCCCACTATTCAGTTTAAATGTTTAGCCAGGAAATCTGTGAACTCATTGTCTCCTGCAAACTCCATTCCCCTTTCGCTCCTCTTTATTCCCTCTGGGAGGGGCCATTCACCGTCTACCTGTGTCGTTACTCCCAAGTCAGCCCTTGTTGCTTAGCTGTTCCCTTCTCCTGGCAGCTCTGCGCATGCGCACATCGGGAACAGGCTCCCATTGTTCTTCTGCCTCACTGATATCCGACTCTGAAGGTAGCTGATAACTGTTGGAGGGCCCTGGCCCCATCTCTGTCTCCGACACAGAGCCCTCCTCAGAGCCTTTCCCAGACTCTAGGACTGGCCCATGTTCCTCCCCAACCTCCTCATTGTTTGAATCAGCTGGCGGGTCCCAACCCTTGGACTGGAAAAACTTTGATTTGATTTGGAATGATTCTTTTTATGTTCCTCTCATGCTGGCAGGGTCTTCTGTTGATGAAAAACCAAAGAATATTTGAAAAAAGTTAAGAAACAAACACAACACACACACCCAAGATTATTGGCAAATTTGCATGACTCAAACTGTGAAAACACTAATTCAAGTTGTTAGATTCTCCTCTGATTCACTGTAAGGCAGGGGTCTCCAACCTTTGCAACTTTAAGTCTGAAGGACTTCAGCTCCCAGAATTCTCCAGCCAGCAAAGCTGGTTGGAGAATTCTGGGAGCTGAAGTCCTTCAGACTTAAAGTTGCAAAGGTTGGGGACCCCTGCACTAGAGGGCTCCCTGTTGCTTTGGAGACAGAGGGAACTGCCCATGTTGACTGACAGATCCTGCACAGTTAGGAGAAGTATAGCACAGGGGTCTCCAACCCCTGGTCCGAGGATTGGTACTGGGCCGTGGGATGCCAAAACCCCTGCTGTAAGGAGCTGCTTTGCTGAACTAATCTAAAAACTCTTGCTAAACTGTTGGCGATTTTGAAATGTTTCGTTTGTCCTGCTAGGAACCTCAACATTTTTTTCCCCTTCAGCATTAATAAGGCGATGCAATTTCTGGGAATAAACTCCCAAGCCGTCTTACATTTGAAGAATTCCTTCCCCAGTTTTCAGACTGAAAGCCACATTTGGCTCTTGAGTAGCATGCTGACAATTAAGCTTCAGGCAGAGGAAGGCAAACCAAAAAGTATTTCACTTTCATTAATGCATTTGGATTTAAATGTATTTAGATTGAGAAGATGCCCAAGTACCAAAAAAAACATGGGCAGCTTACCCAATTAAAGTCATGAACAATGAAAAACAGAAGAAAAAGATTAGGAATGTCTAGGGTAGCAGCAAACAAATGCAACAAAACAACACATCCGTTTACATATTTGCAATTGTAATTACAGTTTTAATTCTATTAATATGAATACAGTTAATACGATTATCCCACAAGGATTCGATACTTTTCTTCTCTTGTTGTAAAACCATTATGGCTTGAAACTCAACATTAAGAAAGCTAAAATCACGACATCTGGCTCTCTCAATGCCTGGCAAAATAGATGGGGAAGAAATGGAGATTTTTACTTTACTTTACAAGATCGCCACAGATGGGGACTGCAGCCAAGAAATTAAAAAACGCTTGCTCCCGGGGAGGAAACCGATGGCAGATCTAGGCAGCATCCTAAAAAGCAGAGATATCACCCTGCCATCAAAAGGGCATCTAGTCAAGGCTCTGGTTTTCCCAGTTGCAATGGATGGCTTTGAAGGTTGGACCTTAAGAAAGGCTGAGCGCCAAAGAATGGAGGCCTTTGAACTCTGGTGCTGGAGAAGACTCCTGCATTGAGTCCCTTGGACTGCAAGGCGATCAAGCTGTTCAGTCCTAGAGGAGATCAACCCTGACTGCTCTTTAGAAGGCCAGATTGTGAAGATGAAACTCAAATACTTTTGCCATTTCCAGGCCATTTTCAGACTGGTTTTGGGGTCATTTTCAAGCCGGTTTTTAGACATTTATGGATGTTTTCTTTGGCCCAAAAAACATGGTTTTGGGGCGCGAAAAACATTTGTTTTTGCCCGAACAATGGCCTGAAAATGCTCCCAAATGGCCTGAAAATGGCTCCCAAAACACCAAAAAAACAGGCATGCGTGCACCAGCTAGCTGGTCTTTGGGTTTCTGGCACTCCAGTGAGCATGCATGTTTCAGTTTGGGCACTCGGTGATGAAAAGTTTCCCCATCAGTGCCTTAGATGCTTTGGACAATAGATCAACTGCTTCTTCTCTATGATAGCCCCTCAAGTATTGGAAGACGGCTGTCATATCATCCCCAGTCCTTCTCTTCATTAGACTACACCCCCTCAATTCTCTTTATCTAATTCAGAGGTTTCAAACTCAATTTTCTTGAGGGCCGCATCAGAGCTGTGTTTGACCTCAGGGGGGTGGTTAGGTTAGGTGTTCTGACCCTCCTTACTCCGACTAACACAAGACTGGCTGCCTGCCACTAACTCTCTTGACTGCTTGCCTGAATGACTCTGAACAGATACGAAGCTTCCTAACTCGACTAAACACAAACCTGAAAATCAACATGAATAAACACGAACCTAGAAATCCAACTTGTTCTCTGCAAGGACTTCCTTAGCAAAGACTTCCTTTTAAACCCTCTTGGGAGGGGCCAGTCATTAGGCAGCTGGGACTAATTGAAATCCTTCAAGTTCACTTCTGATGCAATTGAAGCCTCCTTTTTTCAGCCCTTCTCACTCTAGCATCAGGGATAAACTGGCCCTGATCTTCCCCACTACTCCAAGACCCAGGTGCCTCCTGATGACCAGCCGGGCTCTCTGCTCTCTCAAGGTCGCCCTCCTCCTCCAGAGCAGACTCATAGGACTCCTCACTAGCCGGCTGGGCCACAACAGGTAGGTATGGCCAGCATGATGTCACTCCTGTCCAGTGTGCCTGTGGTGGTCTTTTTGGCTGCAATGGCCTCCTGCAACCCTCTGCCAGCAATAGAATCCCTTATGGCTTGAAATTTTGGGCTTCGACAACCTAGAGCTACGCCAACTAAGGTCTGACCTAAGAGTAGTACACAAAATTGTCTGCTACAATGTCCTACCTCTCAATGACTGCTTCAGCTTCAACCGCAATAACACACAGGCAAACAATCAATACAAACTCAAGGTAAACCGCTCCAAATTTGATTGCAGAAAATGCAACTTCAGCAACAGAGTGTGTCAATGCCTGGAATGCTCTGACTCCGTTGTCACATCCTCAAAGCCTCACAGCTTCAACAGAGGTGGGTTCCTACCGGTTCAGCCCAATTCGGCCGAATAGGTAGTAAGTTGGCCTGCCATGCCCCTGAACTGGTTCTCTCCTTGGCACCGTAGGTGCTGCCATCTTGTTTTTGGCTTTTGCGCATGCACAGAAGCATTTTTAGTATTGCGTGTGTGCATGAAGCCCATATTCAGTGCACGTCCAAACGACGCATCTGCGCAGCGCATCCCTGGGTAAACTGGCAGCAGCAGCAGCTGGAACCCACCCCTGAGCTTCAACCTTAAACTGTTCACCGTGGACCTCACCCCTTTCCTAAGTGGTCTGTAAGCAGGCATGCCTAAGCGCACCAGCACATCCCTGTCCTACTGTCCCCATTTATTTCTACCGTTTCCTGTGTTCATGTCTGTGTTTATACTTATGCCTGTTATCACGTACATGCTGGACAATAAATAAATACTGTATTTTCCGGAGTGTAAGATGCACCCTTTTCCCTCCCCCCCCCCCAAAAAAGGCTGAAATTCTGGGTGCATCTTATACACTGAATACAGCATTTTTGGCCTTCTGAAACCCCGCCCCCTCCACCAAAATGGTGGTGCATAGCTTGTAGGAGGCTTTCAGAGAGCTCCTGAGGGCTGAGGAGGGCAGAAATGAGCAACAAATGGACCGTTATTTGCTCAATTCTGCCCCCTCAACCCCCAGGAGTACTCTATAAGCTTCCTAATGCCCTTATTTGACAAAAAATGGACCCCTTTTTTTGAAAAAAGAGCAGTTTTTGGCTCGTTTTTAGCCTCTCCCAACCCTCTAGGAACACCCTACAAGCCTCCTAAGGGCTATTTGTGCACCTTTGGGAGGGGGGCGAAGGGGCCCATTTTCACAAAAAGGTCTGCAGAGTGCAAAAACCTTTTTTGAAAAAAAAAAACCCAGGCCTATTTATGAGGAAAACAGGCCATTTGTGGGAGGTTTGCAGAGTACAAAAACTTTTTTTTCATTTGCCTCTTCAAAACCTTGGTGCATCTTGCACTCCAGTGCATCTTATACTCCAAAAAACCGCATGCGGCTTTGGCAAGCTCCATTTTCACTGCCAGAGGCACCGCAGGCCACTCCTTCCCTGTTTCCGGGGCAGCCCCACAGGCCAGATCTAAGCACCATGCGGGCCCCAGGCCTTGAGTTTGACACCCCTGATCTAACTCCTAATCAGTGCCAACCTTGTTTAGCTTTGTAGATTTATTTATTTATTTATTATTTAAATTTCTATACCGCCCTTCTCCCTTCAGGGAGACTCAGGGCGGTGTACAGGCAGCAGTAAAAACACGAATAAAAACATAGAAACCCTTTAAAAATACATTAAATAATGGAGCCTGTCTTAAAATATGAGCCAGCCGTGGGCAGCAGCTGCCAAAAAAGCCAACACAGTTCTAGGCTGCATAAACAGAGGGAGAGAATCAAGATCACGTGAAGTGTTAATACCACTTTATAAGACCTTGGTAATGCCACACTTGGAATACTGCATCCAGTTTTGGTCGCCACGATGTAGAAAAGATGTGGAGACTCTGGAAAGAGTGCAGAGAAGAGCAACCAAGATGATTAGGGGACTGGAGACTAAAACATATGAAGAACGGTTGCAGGAGCTGGGCATGTCTAGTTTAATGACAAGAAGGACTAGGGGAGACATGATAGCAGTCTTCCAATATCTCAGGGGTTGCCACAAAGAAGAGGGAGTCAAGCTATTCTCCAAAGCACCTGAGGGCAGAACAAGAAGCAATGGGTGGAAACTAATTAAGGAGAGAAGCAACTTAGAACTAAGGAGAAATTTCCTGACAGTTAGAACAATTAACCTTGCCTCCAGAAGTTGTGAATGCCCCAACACTGGAAGTCTTTAAGAAGATGTTGGATAGCCATTTGTCTGAAACGGTATAGGGCTTCCTGCCTACGCAGGGGGTTTGACTAGAAGACCTACAAGGTCCCTTCCAACTCTGGTATTGTATTGTATTGTATTGTATGTATTGTATTGTATTGTATTGTATTGTATTGTATTGTATTGTATTGTTTGTATTGTATTGTATTGTATTGTATTGTAAAACCTAGTTAAAATCCCTACTAAAAACCATATAAAACTATAACATTTAAAACTATGCCAGTTTAGAAACTATGCCAGGCCGGCTGCACGGAATAAATAAGTCTTCAAAGCCCAATGGAAAATGCTCAGGTCCATGATTGCCCGTAGGTCAGGGGGTAGGTCATTGTAGATCCACCCAGGTTGGCACAAGGGCACATACATTGCAAAGTACAACTGTGGGCCAGACTGATAAATATAACGCATTGCACCGCTTGAAATTAAAGATGTCGCATTCCAGGTGATGTGCCAACATGGGTGAGTCAGGTTGGAACTAAGTTGACAACAAAGGCTCTTAGATGGGTGGAGCGGCATTTATCGTCTGCAGCAGCCAGAACATTTCCAATGGTGCTATTTCGTATTCCTCTCTCAAACTGTCACTTTGACTTCCCTTCAATTTCATTTGTGAGAAGCGCAGATGTGACGGAAGACTGCCTGTAGCACCACTTAGTGGCCAGCTGCCGATGTCTCCCTTCTCATTTAATCCCATTTCAAAAAACTTAGCCGTAATGAAGTTGGAAGGGGATGTTTTTGAGAGCACCCACAATTCTGGAGCATTAAAAACAATCTGAATCCATCCATCCTTCTAAACTGCACCTTTTTAATGGTTTAATTCTGAATATACAACACAATACAATACAATAGCAGAGTTGGAAGGGACCTTGGAGGTCTTCTAGTCCAACTCCCTGCCTAGGCAGGAAACCCTATACCAGGGGTCTGCAAAGTTGGCTCTTTGAAGACCGGTGGACTTCAACTCCCAGAATTCCCCAGCCAGCTATGCTGGCTGGGGAATTCTGGGAGTTGAAGTCCACCGGTCTTCAAAGAGCCAACTTTGCAGACCCCTGCCCTATACCATTTCAGACAAATGGCTATCCAACATCTTCTTAAAGACTTCAAGTGTTGGGACATTCACAACTTCTGGAGGCAAGTAGTTCCACTGATTAATTGTTCTACTGTTAGGGAATTTCTCCTCAGTTCTAAGTTGCTTCTCTCCTTCATTAGTTTCCACTCATTGCTTCTTGTTCTGCCATCAGGGGCTTTGGAGAATAGCTTGACTCCCTCTTCTTTCTGGCAACCCCTGAGATACTGGAACACTGCTATCATTTCCCCCCTAGTCCTTCTTTTTATTAAACTAGACATACCCAGTTCCTGTTTTAGCCTCCAGTCCCCTAATCATCTTGGTTGCTCTTCTCTGCACTCTTTCTACGTCTTTTCTACATTGTATTCCAAGTGTGGCCTTACCAAGGCATTATAAAGTGATATTAACATTTCACGTGATCTAGATTCTATCCCTCTGTTGATGCAACCTAGAACTGTGTTGGCTTTTTTGGCAGCTGCTGCACACGGCTGGCTCACATTTCAATGGTTGTCCACTAGGACTCCAAGATCCCTCTCACAGTTGCTCCTATTGAGCAAGGTACCACCTATTCTGTACCTGTGTATTTTGTTTTTGTTGCCTAAATGTAGAAGCTTACTTTTTTCACCATTGAATTTCATTTTATTAGGTAGTGCCCAATGTTCAGGTTTTTCAAGATCCGTCTGTATCTTAAGCCTATCTTCTGGAGTGCTGGCTATTCCTGCCATCTTGGTGTCATCTGCATATGTTCTGGATGTGTCTGAATTGTGGAGTTCTAGGCACACTTTCCAGTTGAAAGGACAGGAAAAGGCACAAATTGCAACCGGGACATTTATCTCCTGAATATCTGATAGTGTAGTGCGGGGGCCTCCAAACTTGGCAAATTTAAGACTTCTGGACTTTAGCTCCTAGAATTCCTCAGCCAGTCATGCTGAGGAATTCTGGGAGTTGAAGTCCACAAGTCTTAAGGTAGCCATGTTTGGAAACCCTTATTGTAGTAGAACGTAGTCTGGAGTCCAAAGAGGAAGGGGCTTTTCCCAGTGGGCAAAGAGGCAGCAGAGCATGGAATGTCTGGTAGGCAGAAGAGAGCTAAGATAGTCCCCTTCCTAGCAGTTCACTGAGCATATTTATTATTTATTTATTTATTTATTCGATTTGTTAACCGCACCAATCTCCGTCGAGACGGACTCTGGGCGGTGTACAGGACATTAAAATTTACAATAAATAACGTCCAGGGGAAGGGCCTTCTCTGTGGCGGGCCCGACCCTCTGGAACGACCTTCCCCCCGAAATCAGAACGACCACTGACCTTCGCTCCTTCCGACAGCTTTTAAAAACTCATTTCTTCCGTTTGGCTGGCCTAGGGTAATTTTAATTAGTTATGGTGTTAAGGGGTTTTAGGGACAGTTTTTAGTTTTTATAGATGTTTTTAGCGCAGGATATGTTTAATTGTGTTTTTAAATTTTGTACTCTGTGTTTATTGTTTTTTAATTCTCCTGTGCCCCGCCTCGAGTCCCTCTGGGGAGAGAGAGCGGGTTAGAAATAAAAAATTATTATTATTATTATTATTATTATTATTAATATACAAAAGTTAAAAAGAAATTAAATAGAAAACCTGTGCTAAAATCCCATTAAAAACCTATCTAACTTGGCTGAGGCTCTATTGTTCTAAAATTCAAGTTCTACGCCAGTCCAGCTTGCTGGAAAAGAAGTGTCTTAAGTGAGTGGCGGAAGAGGGGAAGGTCGGTGATGGTGCCGAGTTCAGGGGGGAGGTCGTTCCAGAGGGCGGGCCCCACCACAGAGAAGGCCCTGTTCCTGGGCATCGCCAGCCGGCATTGACCGGCAGTCAGCGCCCTGAGAAGGCCCTCTCTGTGGGAGCGAATCGGTCGGTGGGAGGTATGTGGCAGGAGGCGGTGCCGCAAGTAACTAGGCCCCGAGCCATGGAGCGATTTAAAGATGGTAACAAGCACCTTGAAGCGCACCCGGAAGACCACCGGTAGCCAGTGCAGCTCGCGCAGGAGAGGTGTTACATGGGAACTTCAAGATGTCCCCAAAATCCCCCGCGTGGCCGCATTCTGGACTAACTGGAGCCTCCGGATGCACCTCAAGGGGAGCCCCATGTAGAGAGCATTGCAATAGTCAAGGCGAGATGTCACGAGTGCTTGAGTGACTGTGCAGAGGGCGCCCCGGTCCAGAAAGGGACGCAACTGGCGTACCAGGCGAACCTGGTAAAAGGCCCCCCTGGTCACGGCCACCACATGGTCATCCATGGACAGCCGTGAATCCAGGAGGACACCCAAGTTGCGAGCCCTTTCCACAGGGCCATTGACTCGCCCCCGATAACCAGCGATGGAATTAGCTGGCTATGCCGGGGCGCCGGAAACCACAGGCACTCGGTCTTGGATGGGTTGAGCCGGAGTTTGAGCCGGAGTTTGTTACTTCCCATTCAGAGCCATACGGCCTCCACACACCGGGACATCACTTCGACAGCATCGTTGGGGTGGTTGGGGGTAGATATGTACAGCTGAGTATCGTCAGCGTACAGGTGGTACTCTACCCCGCAACCACAGATAATATCACCCAGCGGCTTCATGTAGATGTTAAACAGGAGGGGCGAGAGGACTGACCCCTGAGGCACCCCATATGCTAGGGGCCTCGACGTCGACCTATGCCCTCCTGTTAGTACAAATTGCGACTGACCGGAGAGGTAGGAGGAGAACCACTGTAAAACAGTGCCCCCCACTCCCAGCCTCCCCAGTTGGTGCAATAAGATACCATGGTCGATGGTATCGAAAGCCGCTGAGAGGTCTAACAGGACCAGGATAGAGGAATAACCCCTATCTCTGGCCCTCCAGAGATCATCTACCAACGCGACCAATGCTGTCTCCGTGCTGTGCCCGGGGCGGAAGCAAGACTGGCGCGGGTCTAGATACGCAGTTTCCTCCAGGTGCCGAGGGAACTGTTGTGCCACCACACTCTCAACAACCTTCGCAAGAAAGTGAAGTTTGGAGACCGGACGATAATTACTTAACAATGCTGGGTCCAGGGAAGGCTTCTTGAGGAGGGGTCTCACGACTGCCTCTTTTAAGGAGGCAGGCAAGGAACCCTCACTCAAAGAAGCGTTCACTATTTCCTGGAGCCAGCCTCGTGTCACCTCCCAGGAGGCCATTACCAACCAGGAGGGACACGGGTCCAATAAACATGTGGTGGCATTCAGCCGCCTCGGCAACCTGTCCATGTCCTCGGAAGTAACAAAGTCGAACTCAGCCCACAAAATGGTCTCAACACCCGACTCGGACAATCCGCCGAGATCCATTGGAGTGGAGGCCAAATCGTCCCGGATCCGAGCGACTTTATCCTGCAGATAAATTCCAAATTCCTCTGCTCTGCCCTGCAAAGGAGCTTCTCCGGCCCTTGATGAAGAAGGGAGCGGGTCACTCTAAACAGGGCGGCAGGGCGGTTATCTGCGGACGCGATAAGGGTGGCGAGATGTGAACGTTTCGCCCTCCTTATCGCCACAAGGTAGGTCCTTAAATAGGACCTTGCCTGTGTTCAGTCGGATTTGGAGCGAGTGGAACTTCACCTGCTCTCCAGGCATCTCTTGCGGCGTTTCATCACCCTCAGCTCCTCCGTGAACCAAGAAGCGAGGGTGGATCGGCGCCGCGTGAGAGGCCGCAAGGGCACGACCCGGTCCAAGGCCCCTATGGCAGCACTATTCCATGCTGCCACTAGACCCTCAGTCGAGTCGCGGGCTAGGGTTACAGGTATAGGCCCAAGCTCCGTCTGGAACCTATCAGGGTCCATCAGGCGCCTGGGGCGGAACCATCTCAATGTCTCTGGTTCCGCCTCCCCGTGGTGGGGTGTAGCGGTTGGGAAGTCGAGCCGAAGGAGAGAGTGATCTGACCATGACAGGGGTTCGATGGCTAATTCCCATACTCCTAGATCACTCAACCACTGGCCAGAGGCAAAAATCAGGTCTAGTGTGTTTCCCCCTGTATGTGTGGGGCCCTGAATTACCTGGGTCAGGTCCGTCATGGAGGTCATGAACTCCCGAGCCACCCCGGATGACTCGCCTGCCGATGGCAAGTTGAAATCCCCCATGACTAAAAGTCTAGGGGAATCAACTGCCACCTCGGTGATCACCTCGAGGAGCTCAGGCAGGGCCGCTGACGCGTAGCGGGGAGCCAGGTACACAACCAGCAGGCCCAACTGCCTCCCAAGTCCCCATTTCACATACAGGGATTCACACCCGACTACCTGAGGCACAGTGGCCTCCCTCGGCTTCAGACTTTCCTTAATAATAACCGCCACCCCCCACCCCTGCCCTGGACCCTAGGCCGGTGAAGAGCCAGGTAACCTGGGGGGCACATCTCAACGAGGGGAACACCTCCCTCGTGCCCCAGCCAGGTTTCCGTAATACCACCAGGTCCGGGTCCCCCTCTGCAACTAGATCATAAATGAGGGGGGGCTTTGTTCACCACAGACCTGGCGTTGCACAACAGCAGCCTAGGGCCTGGGCTCTGTAATCCCCAACCTCCTAGGTTGCGGGAGGAGCCCCGGGGGTCGGGGCGGGCAACCGCTTGCAAGCAGCGGATACGACCCCCCTGACACTTGATATGACCCCCGGCTCCTGCCATACCTGCCCCTCCCTAGGACCGTCATGATGGCTCCATAAGGCTCTGCATGGCCATTTTTGCAAAGGGGGCGGGGTTTCGGGAGGCCAAAAGTGCTGTATTCAGTGTATAAGACGTACCCAGATTTTCAGCCTCTTTTTTGAGGGAAAAGGTGCATCTTATACTCCGAAAAATACCACAGCATCTTTAAAAAAAAAAAAACAACAACCAGGAATTTTAGTTACAAGCATCCATTCCTCATTTCTATTTCTATTTTATTAAATTTATACCCCGCCCTTCTCCTTGTTAGGACCCAGGGCGGCGCACAGGCATCTTAAAAACACAAAAATACAATAAATATCGATTAAAATGTAATTAAATTCATTAACCCGTGCTAAAAACCCAATATTAAAAACCCTACCAAATTACAAATTTCCTTAAAACGTCAGAAACGGGGGGCTATCCTAGGCCGGCTTGTTGGAATAAGTACATCTTAAGACGTTGGCGGAAGAGGCGGAGGTCCAAGATTGTACGAAGGTCGGGGGTAGGTCGTTCCAGAGGGCCAGGCCCGCCACAGAGAAGGCCCTTCCTCTGGGTGTCGCCAACCGGCATTGCCCGGCCGACGGCACCCGAAGAAGACCCTCTCTGTGGGAGCGGATCGGACGAAGGGATGTATGGGGCAGGAGGCGGTCTCGTATATAGCTAGGCCCCGAGCCATGGAGCGATTTAAAGATGGTCATCAGTACCTTGAAGCGCACTCGAAAGGCCACAGGCAGCCAGTGCAGCTCGCGCAGGAGAGGTGTTACGTGGGTTTGCCTTGGGGCACCCATAATCACCCGCGCGGCCGCATTCTGTACTAACTGTAGCTTTCGAGTGCACCTCAAGGGAAGCCCCATGTAGAGAGCGTTGCAGTAATCCAGCCGGGACGTCACAAGTGCTTGAGTGACTGTGCGAAGGGCTCCCCGGTCCAGTAAGGGGCGCAACTGGCGTATCATCATGATCGCTCAACTCCTTTGAACTCCATCTTTGCTCCCCCACCCCATGATTTTAATAGGCAGTTGCTACTTCCAAATGCTACACAAAAGGCAAAGGTTCCAGTGTTGCGGCTAATAACAGTTTTGGGATAAAAAGAGGGGGGGGGGGAACCAAACCCTCGCACACAAAACAAAGCGGTTTTTAGAAATGTTTTCTGAAAGAGGAAAACAAGTCCTGGTCGAATTCATTTGCAGAGGGCATCTTGCATTATCCAGAGATACGCTTTCATTGCGGGATCAAGGATTTTCACAGACATTTTCCGAGAAAAGCTAGACAAAAATGTTTAGTGTCATAGGAGAGGAAGGAAAGGAAAACAAGTAGAATGAGAAGCAATGTTCCTAATTAAGGAACCCAGAAGCAAGAATTATCGATCGGGTATTTTCTCTCCAATGACATCGTGATGTTAACTCGCAAAGCCTCCCAGGCCTGCTCTTTTTTTTTTTTTTTTTAATAGAAAAAGTTTTATTGAGTTTTACAAATTTTTTAACGAAAAAGGGTAGGGTAAGGTGAATTAAAAAGATATTTTGAGAACTTTCACGTCGGGAATGTTGGCCCCTCCCGGGCTTCTTAACAAGACATTGGTAATACATTTTTCAATAATACAACAAGGTGAAAATAAATGCATACATATAAATTCTGAATTCTATGCTGGCAGTCGTGTACAAACATCCAGACAAAAATTATACTGTATTAATAAAAATAAAAATAAAAGTCATTTTTTAGATCTAAGTCTCTTGGCAATTGTGTCTTCTTGTTCTCCTTCCTGGCCCCCAGCGGGCGGGGCCGTGGCCCCCTCCGTCCCCCCTGAATCTTCCCCCAGGATAGAGGAATGTTTTTTAAGAAAGGCTTCCGCCTCAACAACTGTTTTAATCCTTACTCTTCCTCCGTCCCAGAACACCAACATCCCTTCTGGCATCGCCCACTTAAACCAAATCCCGTGGTTAAACAATTTTTTAGATAAGAAGGAATATTTCCGTCTCATCTCTCTAATCTTTTTTGGGATCTGCTTCAAGATGGCGACTTCCTTTTGTTGGTAAATTAACGGACCCTCCCTCTGCGCCTTCAAGATTCCCTCCCTTGTCGACCTTCTAACAAATTTAATATGTATCTCTCTGGGTACTTCATTCATCCTGGCATATGCTGAATTTATTCTGTAGACTAGGTCAATGTCCCCCCTGATCTCCTCTTTGGGTTTATGTAAATAGTCTGATAAAATTGTGCTCATGAGATCAGGAAGGTATTCACCAGATTCCTCAGAAATACTCTGAAATCTTAAAAAATATGACATCCTCTCAAAATCCATCCTAGACATATGACCAGACAAATCTCCAATTTCAGTATTAACATTTTTAAGTTCTCCCTTTGCCCCAGCCAGCCCCACTTCCAACTCCTCGGTCTTCTGTGTATTCTCCATCAATTTTTTCTGTGTCTCCAAGAGTTCAAGCTTAGTGCTGGTATGATCTTTTCTAAATTCTCTGATTTCCAGCACCAAGGAGTTTAACACTGTTTCCATAGCTGTCATTCTCTCTTCCAATCCTGGATTTCCTGGTTGTTTTTTTGAAGCCATGGTAAGCTGTTTAAATCAGTGCCACTAAGATGGCGTTTTTTGGGTGCGGCCGCTGGAGCAAGTCAGGAGAAGAAAGTTCCAATCAAAATTGTAAAAAGTTGTAGAGCCCAGAAGAGAAGCAATTTTCACAGTCAATTATTAAGACAAAGAAGGTATTCCAGGGAGGGAATCATTTAATCCAAAAAATTTCTCCATTGGTAGAGAGAGGCAGTCCAAATCACAAAGAGATGTTGGAAATTTTCCATAAAGAAATAAGTGTTCAGGAACAAAGGGCAGCCATCTTCCACCACCCACTCTGGCAGCCAGCCGGAGAAAACAGCAGAGAAATTGTTTCAGTCAAGCCGGACTTAGATACATTGTATGAAAACAAGCCGCGGAAGACTTTCACTTGTTGCGCAACAGTCCGGATGCGAAATATCCGCTCCCTGCATTCCAGGAGCCATTTCTGTGCGCCGCTGCTGTAAATCCGAGGCCTGCTCTTGAGTTGCCATAGGCAAGGGGGATGGGAAGTGGATGAAATAGCATGGCAGCCACAAACAGAAGCACATTCCAGACATATCTTTCTCAAGGCTGTATCCTAAAGTGGCCAGAGGGGGGAGTGATCTCTACAACCTGTGAATCCGTTGGGAATGTGATTTATGACACACTCTGGGGGGAAGGGGAAAACAGGGTCATAATTGGGCCGTAAATTATGTGGGGTCAGAGTTGGCTTCACTTGGGTAGTGCTGACATGAAGCTCCTAATAAATAACTGGATTTCTTTTGAAGCTTGGCTCGGGGCTCATGATTTAATTAGGGCATCTGTGGGAACTCTGACACCAGACTTGTTTAAATCAGCTTCGGCAATTTTAAATAGAACATGAGAAAATTTAGATCTTCAGGGATGAAAAAGGTTTCGCACCATGAAGAGAGAATACAGATGGTTGGACCTCCAAGACTTTTTAGGGTAAGTGATGACAACATCTTTGTTGTTGTTCAATCATTTATGGCTCTTCCTAATCTGCTGCTGTGGCCTAGAGGTGGAGCTCTCGCCTCCCAATCTGGAGGTGGTGAGTTCAATCCCAGGTAGAGGCAGATGTAGGGTCTCCTGCTTGGGCAGGGGGTTGGACTAGATGGCCTGCAAGGTCCCTTCCAACTTTGTTAATCTGTTAATCTGATGGACATCATGGTACACACGAGGGGTGTGTCAGGGGTGGGTTTCAAAATTTTTGGAACCTATTCTGTGGATGTGGCCTGCTTTGTGGGAGTTGCTTGCCGGCCATGTGACCGGGTAGGAGTGGCTTGCTGGCCATGTGACCAGGTGGGAGTGGCTTTCTGGTCATGTGACCGGGTGGGAGTGGCTTGCTGGCCATGTGACCGGGTAGGAGTGGCTTGCCGGCCATGTGACCAGGTGGGAGTGGCTTTCTGGCCATGTGACCAGGTGGGAATGTTAGCAGCTGCTGGAATTATGTTTGCACAACAGTGGAAAAACAGAAACAGAAATGAATAAATACTACAATGTGCAGGAAAAAATAAAGTAACAATTAAAATCAAGAAGGCTTTGAATATTTTTTCATGTGGGATTTGTTTTAGCAATTTCTAAATAACAGAAACAGAAAATAGAAATCCAAAAGTATGAAAGACAACACCAATTATGTTAGGAAAGGTCACTAAAATGTATAAGGAAATATTAGTAGTACTTGATCATTATTAATGTGTACAACTGCTGCAGGACATAATACATTCACGCAAACTATGACAGTGCCAGGAAAACACCAAAAAATAGAATCCCTCCTACAAAAGACTGAAAATGAAACCAGTTTTTTCCCCCTAACCTTAGGGACAGGAGAGACAAAGCCACTGGAATAAAAACCATTAAGGCATTGCGGACAATTATAAAGGACACACAAGCTCACAGAACCAGCAACCACCTAAGAATTACTTAGACAACCAAGGTGAAACACACTCTTTCTGGCAAAGCTGCCTTGCACCAACATGGCAGCCCATAGAAAAGCAGCCACTTTATAAACCTGGTCTGAACACTTAAAAGCAACATACTGCATCTCAAAGAAAACATTTGCAAAAAGGAATAACATTTCATGTAGTAAATATATTTTATAAACAATTAAAAAATAGAAATTCCCTAAAATAATGTAAAAAAAAGATATTCTATAAGGTTGATACAGGTTGTTGCCAACATCCTAGGTATCAATTACATCCTCAATTACCATTCTTAAACTTGTAAGTGAAGTTGAGCTCCACTGCTTATGACGTGTGTGGCACATCCCTATAGTTTTCTTGGCAGTATTACAGAAGTGGTTGTCACTGTTGTTTTTTTTTCAATTGTCTAGCCACTTATAGGCCTGTTCTTTTGTAGTGACCTCCCAATCAAGGAGGTCAAATGCAACTTACATTTTTTTGACATCAGCCAAGGGCCACTGATTTCCAGATAAAAAGTAATTTCTTAGGCATAAATATACCTTTAACGGTCTATTTTTAAGAAAATATATGTAGAGAAATACTCTGAAAATTTACCCTGAAAAAGTTCAACATAGTTTCTACTGAATATTTTATGATTTTATAATTAATTGTGTTATCCCAAGCAACAATATTTTATTGGGCAAAGAAATATAAAATAACATTAGAAAGGTATTAGATTATGTATATAAAGTCATAATAAACTATAAGCCACCCAGAGTCACTGCATCAGTGAGATGGACAGCATAAATGTTTAAAAAATAATAATATAGTATTAATATTATTAATAGTATAGTATAGTACAGTATAGTGCACAATACAGTATAATAACATTAAAACAAGGGAAATATGGTATCAAAGTAAAAAATTACTCCAATTCTATTTTTGATATTAAAAGCAGTTTCCCAGATATGAAGTGCTGCAAATTCACATATTTTATAAGCTTGCAAAGTGGATAGCAAATAGAATACAGGTGAAGGATGCCAGATGTTTTGTTATTCCTATTTGGGGGTGGGGGAAGCAGCGTAAAAACCAATCAATTTGCCAAAGAGGAAAGTCCTGAAACTCAGCAATTTTCGTGCGAATACTTATATGGGTAAAACTGACATACTTTTCTCATTTAATTTAATCTGTAAAAGTACAGAGTCCCAGTCCCAAAATAGGTGGCCACATAAATCATTTAAATAAACAAGCAACATCCATTGATTTACTTACCAATAAGAATGTAAGTCCTAAATACAGCAGTGGCATATACAGGAGAGGCGGTGGGGACGGTCTACGGTGCAACGTGGAGTGGCAGTGGGCATCCCCGTGCAAGGAGAAGCAGCGAGCGGAACGCGTGCATCCCGGCGCCGCTCTGCACCGGAAGTCCCCGTCAGCCAGCAATTTTAGGGCCAGGCGACAGTGAAAAGTGGCATGGGGTAGCATGCAAACTTCCCACGCGCCCCGCGCCACTCCACAACCGCTTCTCACCCCCGGCCAGCGAGTTTAGCCAGCCGGGGGTGGGAAGCGGTTGCGGAGAGGCGAGGGGGAACGTGCAAACTTCGCACATGCCCCGCGCTTCTCTGCAACCGCTTCTCACCCCCGGCCAGCGAGTTTAGCCGGCCGGGGGTGGGAAGCGGTTGCAGAGAGGTGCGGGGGAACGTGCAAACTTCCCATGCGCCCCGCGCCTCTCCGCAACCGCTTCTCATCCCCGGCCAGCGAGTTTAGCCGGCCAGGGGTGGGAAGCGGTTGCGGAAAGGCACGGGGGAACGTGCAAACTTCCCACGCGCCCCGCGCTTCTCTGCAACCACTTCTCACCCCCGGCCAGCGAGTTTAGCCGGCCGGGGGTGGGAAGCGGTTGCGAAGAGGGGCTGGGGAATGTGCAAACTTCGCACATGCCCCGCCTTTCTCCGCAACCGCTTCTCACCCTCGGCCAGCGAGTTTAGCCGGCCGGGGGTGGGAAGTGGTTGCAAAGAGGCGCGGGGGAGCATGCGAACTTCGCATGCACCCCCCGCCTCTTCCGACCACTTCTCACTGTCGGCCAGCGAGTTAGCGTCAGGCAGCGGTGGGAAGCGGAATGGGGGAGCATGCGAACTTCGCATGCGCCCCTCCGAGTTCCAAGCTGCCGGTGGCCAGCAATTTTAGTGCTGGCTGGGCGGTGGGGGGGAGGGGGGCGCGGATGAGCACGGGGGACCTACTTACTTCCGGGTCCACCGGTCCAACCGGATCGCTCCAGATCGGTAAATTTCATGAAGCGGTTCGCGTGAGCCGGTGGGAACTTGTAGGAACCCACCCCTGGGGTGTGTCCATAGAGATTGTCAATCATCCATGTCACTGTTGTCTCAAAGGTGCTTTTTCAAAAGGCAACTGGACTTCCTTTGGGGTTTTTTTTTGATGAAGAACTGATGAAGCTTCTTGGATGATAAGTGAAACATCTTCAAAAAAACCCAACCAACCAAAGTCCAGTTGCCTTTGAAAAAACACCTTTGAGAATACCAAGAGTCTTATTACCTGATTGGCTGCTTCTTGGTGTTCTTGTATCTTCAAGCTTTTGTTATCAGTGATAGCACTAAACTACCTTCTGTTGGGTTCTTCTTGTTTGTCTTTGACTTTTTCAACTGCATCTTTGGTAAAGATTTTGCCATTCAATAGCTCAGAGTTGAATTGTGGAGTCCTTGATGCCCTCTGAGCTGGGCTGCTTCTTGCAAACATTTCATTACATTTCATTACTCAACTAGGTAACATCATCAGTGCTAATACGTGTGAATTTTGCATATATATATGGGGCATAACAGGGTGTTGTGACACAAGTATATACTTATCCTCTTCTTCTTCTTCTTCTCCTTCTCCTCCTCCTTCCTTCTTCTTCCTTCTCCTCCTGCTCCTCTTCTTCTGCCCTGCTCCTCTTTTGATTCTGATTCTGTTTCTACTGCTTCTCTCCTCCTCCTCCTCCCTCTCCTCCTCCTTGGAAAAAAGTCGACTTGCTCTTTCAAAAAATCCCTTTGGGTTGCCGTTGCATTACGTGTCCAAAATACATTTATACATATTTAAACTTCAGCTTCAGTGTCAGACCTTCTGCATTTTGGTGTGTTTTTACTTCACCTGATAGTGAATCGTAACACTCCAAGTTATTTTCAATCAGTTTTTATCCGGTATGATCCCTCTGCTAGCATAGCATGCTCAGTTTGGGATCTCTTTGCTCTTGCCGGCGAGTAATAACACGGTTTCCAGCTTCCTGATATTATTGACAAATAGACGCGTGCGAAGAGGGCATGAGAAAGATGAAAACACATCAAAGAGAAGCTGGATTTTCCTTTGATGGAGCCAAAGTTCATGCTAGTGGCTGAATTGGTACCATTACAGTCAGTCATGATATTCTATTCTCTTCTCTTCACTAGCAGTTCGGTAGTGGGAGCACGCACACATCTGGGCATGTCTGGTAATGCACAGAACGTTCTGCGCATGTGCAGAAGGTCCATGATGATGTCAGGGTGGGTGGGCGGAGCCTCAAGCCGCCCCCACTATCGGTTCACCTGAACCGGTGCGATTACAGTACCTGTGATTACAGTACTCTACAAGACTTGAATATATTTTTAAAACTCAGAGGGTTTTTATTTCAGCTCTCTAAAGATGTTTCAGGAAAATTAAATGTGTTTCATGAGAAGAAACTGTGCTTTTGAGTTAGAAGTGCACAGAATTGAGATTACTGCAGCTTAGGTCTGGTTAACTGTGTATAAGATTATATTTGTGCCTCCTATAACACGTTCGTTTCATAAAACAGAGTTTGCAAGTTGGCTGTTGCATCCTTTGCTATTTATATAAATAAAAATGTAACAAGAGTTTGTTCAAAGCCGTTAATCTCCGAAAGTACTGCACCGATCGCTTCCAAAATTTCACACAATGTTCCTTTCAAGTATGGCACCAATGATATATATAGATTGTGTAGATGTCACACCTGTGCCAGGTACATGCAACAGAAATGTGCAAAATTGTAAAAAAGGTAGGTAGATGGATACAGAGAGAGCAGTGGGCCACAGGTATTATGTCATCCTTTATGACATAAAATACTCTGTCCATAAAATGCAAGGAGAAATACAGTAGGTTGGTAGATAGGCAGCTATAGGGATAGAGAGAAAGAGGGTGAAATGCAGTAGGTAGGTAGGTAGGTAGGTAGGTAGGTAGGTAGGTAGGTAGGTAGAGGGATAGAGAGGGAGAGGGAAAAATACAGTAGGTAGGTAGTTTGGGGGTTATACGGTAGTTGTGTGTAGGTGTTTGTGTGTGCAGGTGTAGATCTACACACAGATTTGTTGGCCATTTAACCAGACTGGGCCATAGTAATGTGTGGCCGGGAACGGCTAGTAAATAATAATAAAACTACCACATGATTGAAACTAATTCTTGCGAGGACATTAATGGCTTCATCAGAATTCAAGAATAGCATTCTTTTACAAGTTAATGTGAAACGCAGCTTGTCTCCCCCCCCCCCCCCGCTACTCCTTTGTAGAAAACCACTCCTCTTCTGAGGAACGTGATGCGTATGTTTCCTGGCCAAACTTCAACCAAACAGAGCTCAGACAAACTCCTAGGATTTGTACATAGTCCCGTGGGAGTCTGACAACAGCCAATAGAATACATGTTCTTGCACAGGAACAGGAAGCTCAAATGCAAAGCCCAAAAGAAGGTATGCAAACCAGAGGTGGTAGGCTGCTGGTTTGCTCCAGTTCCAGCAAACCGGTAGTGGTGGCTGCCCGCCCACCATGACTTCATCAAGGAGCTTCTGCATGCACTCCTGCTACCGAAACCGGTAGTGAAGAAAATCGAATACCATCTCTAATACAAACCCTTCACTCAGACTGTCAGCTGCAAGGATGGAGGTGTCCACCACGGGGAGGACAGAAAAGTCAAGATGGCGGCCATGATGGTACAGAGGAGGCTTTACCCTTTCGATGTGCAACCCCCGTAGTTGATAAGGAGTTCCCACATGCTGCTTTAAATTCCTTTTTTTTTTTTAAAGCTATGCCTGTAACTTTGTTGTTTTCTGGCGGGTCGAGGCTCTATGGAACGACCTACCCCCCCGACCTCAGGACAACCACAGACCTCCGCGCCTTCCGACAAAAGCTCAAGACTTATTTATTCCAACAGGCCGGCCTGGCCTAATCTATCTTCCGCCTCTCAGTCTGAACATTTAATATTGTTTTAATTGGGTTTTTAAGGGGTTTAGTTTTTTAGTATTTTGGGTTTTAGCGCAGGGATAAATTGTTTAATCTGCTTTTATATATATTTATGTATTTATGTTTGTATGTCTTTTAATTCCCCTGTGCACCGCTCCGAGTCCCTTCGGGGAGAGGGAGTGGTCTACAAATTAAATTATTTTTATTATTATTATTATTATTATTATTATTATTATTATTATTATTATTATTATTATTATTATTATTATTATTATTATTATTATTATTATTATTATTATTATTTTAAGGCGCAGTGGGATAAGATTTGCAGCCACAGGAGCTGCCTTGAGAGGTGCTAGCTTGGCCACATCGGAGAGGCTGAACATTTCTTAAGCATTTTTCCGATTTTCCCATCAAGCGGGAAGAAATGACCGTGTGCTGGTCTGACTGTTCCTCCAGGTGGGCTCCTGCTGATTGCGATTTTGGGAAAGTGTTGGCTGGCCTCCCGGAGTTTTAAATTAGATATCACCACAGAACGAATAAACGTAAAACCTTCACTATGCTGCCCACCTAATGCAGTTCAGATATTCCTAGCACACAGTTGCCCCCCGGAGAACACGGTGGGGTCAATGGATTTTAACGAGATTTTCACCAGCTCTGCTTTCCTTTACAGGTGTTCCTCGATTTACAAGGGTTCATTTAATGACCATTCAAAGTTACCACAGCACTGTGAAAAAAGGGAGAGACTTATGACCGTTTTTTCACAGCTGCAATTGTTTGTGTTACTAGTGTCAGGGTTCCAGATAGCATCCAGAAGTAAATCAGAGTCCAAGGCAAAGTATTGCTCAGAGTTCCAATTGATGAAGAGAGCCATGTTGGCACATTTGGGAAAACCACGAATCTGAAAGCTTCCCGGTTTTTCCCACCCAGTTGAAAGTTCACGATCTTGACCCCACAACTGTGATGGGTTTCAAATTTTTTTAGAACCTCTTCTGTAGGTGTCGCCTGCTATGTGGGAGTGGCTTGCCGGCCATGTGACTGGGTGGGAGTGGCTTGGCAGTCATGTGACTGGGTGGGAGTGGCTTGCAGGCCATGTGACTGAGTTGGAGTGGCTTGCCTGCCATGTGACTAGGTGGGCATGGCCAACTTGTAAAATGTGGTGAAACTCACTTAACAACGCGCTTGCTTAGCAACCAAAATGTTGGCTCAGAAACTCTGGCATTTGTAGCACGCAAGTCTTAAAGCTGTCAAGTCACAAGACCCTCACACCCCTAACCCTTTAGGAAAAAAACAACCCAGGGGTGTTCAAACTTGACAGCTTTAAGACTTGTGGACTTCGGCGACTTCCTTCCGGTTTGCCGGCGGTGACGGTCGAGTCCTGGGACTCGTCCGCCGTTTTGTCGCTTTTGCGGCCCCAAACGGGGCGGGGTGTTCCTTTTAAAGGACCCCCCCGTAAGGTTGGCTTGCTGGGATTTTTCCTATCCCGACGGCGGTCGGGGGAGGTCCTTGTCTTCGACCTAGGAGCGGAAGGACATGCTGCGGGGGGCTTGGTTCTCTTCGCCAATGGAGGACCGGAGCAGATAACCAATTTGGAGAGAGCTGAATCGGTCGAGTCGTGGGGCAATGCCGGGACTCTGGCTGCGGTGTGGATTGTAAGTGACTTTGTTTCTTTTCTGCTGGCAGCTTTGACTTTAAAAGACGATGGAGGGGGGAGTTTGCGGAAAAAAACCTCGGATTGAAGAAAAGCGGCGATCTGAATAGGTTCCTCAGACTTGAGGAAGCGGAATATTTTACATCCGAACTTCTCTAAATGAGTGAGAGTCTTTGTGGATTGATTCTAGATACTTAGTATCGAAGTCTGGCAACAATGAAACAATTTCCTTTGTTGCTCGCTCCCGGTGGCTTCCAGGATGGGCGGGGGAAGATGGCGTTCCTTTGTTCTCAGGAGACTTATTCTTCATGGAAAATTGCCGACATTCCTTTGTGATCTGGACTGCCTTTCTCTCTTAATGGATGATTGCATGTAATTGATTAATTGATTCCTTCCCTGGAGTGCCTTCTTTTTTATATTTGATTGTAAAATTTGGTTTTCTCTCTGGACTTTATAAGTTTGATCTTGTCTACTGGAACCTGCTCTTGGACTTGCCTCTCTGACCGCACTCCAGCAGACGCCATCTTACTGACACTGACTTAAATTACTCACCATGGCTTCAAAAAAGCAGACAGAAAAACCTGACACTGATGCAAGATTAACAGCTATGGAAGAAGAATTACAGACCCTGGTGATGGAGATCAAAGAATTGAGGAAAGACCATGTCAGTTCCAAGTTAGAACTTTTGGAGACACAGAAGAAATTAATGCAGAATACACAAAAGACTGATGAACTGGCAGTGGGATTGGCTGGGGCAAGGGGAGAGCTTAAAAGTGTTAATACTGAAATTGGAGATTTAACTGGTCATATGTCTAGGATGGATTTTGAAAGGATGTCATATTTTTTAAGATTTCAGAATATTCCTGAAGAATCTGGTGAAAACCTAACTGATCTTATGAGTACAATTTTAGTAGATTACTTACATAAACCCAAGGAGGAGATCAGGGGGGACATTGATTTGGTATATAGAATAAATTCAGCATATGCCAGGATAAATGAAGTACCCAGAGAGATACATATTAAATTTGTTAGAAGGTCGACAAGGGAAGGGATTTTGAGGGCGCAGAGAGACGGTCCTTTAATTTATCAACAGAAAGAGGTTGCTATCTTGAAGCAGATCCCGAAAAAGATTAGAGAGGTAAGACGGAAATTTTCCTTCTTATCTAAAAAATTATTTAAACAGGGGATCTGGTTTAAGTGGGTGATGCGAGAAGGAATGTTGGTGTTCTGGGAAGGAGGGAGAGTAAGGATTAAAACAGTTGCAGAGGCGGAAGCCTTTCTTAAAAAACATTCCTCAATCCTGGAGGATGAAAATGGAAGAACGGAGGGGGCCGCGGCCCCACCCACTGGGGGCCAGGGAGGAGGACCAGAAGATACAATTGCCAAGAGACTTAGATCTCAAAAATGACTTTTTTTAGTATAGTATAACTTTTGTTTGGATGTTGGCATATGATTGCTAGCACAGATTTTACAATGATGTATGCATTTCTTTCCACTTTGTAGTACTATTGAAAATTATGTAATTATCTATATTTTGTTATGAAGCCTCGGAAGGGGTCAACGACGTCGACATGAAAGTTCTCAAAATATCTTTTTTACACCTTACCTTTACCCCATTTGTTAAAATTTTTAAAACTCAATAAAACTTTTTCAATATAAAAAAAAAAGACTTGTGGACTTCAACTCCCAGAATTCCTCCTCTCGCTCTTCCTCTTGACGATGTGCGGACCGGCGGGGGGAGAGAGGGAGCTGGAACCGGTTCTAAACGGCACTGTAGATTTGTGGAACCTCTTCTATAGAAGAGGCTGTAACTGGCAGGAACCCACTCCTGCCCCACAACCACAAGTCCATCCCATGGTGCAATCTCCCACTGCCATGCTGGCAGTTCCACCCATTCAGTTCTGGTCAGGTGCAGAGGTACAAAGACAAAGGATGACCTTGGCTTTCTAGAAAGAATTTTGTTATGGCTACGTAGCATCTCACACCTACAATCCCCTCTCCCATTTCCCCACAATAGAAAATGCATTGTAGAATAATAGAAAGCATGGCAGGCCAAAGATCCAAAGGAAAAGATGGCTGCAGGAGGTCTGACAGCTCTTTTTACAAACAATGAGTTCTCCTTGGCTTATTAATTCTACGCCAGAAGCCAACTGCCTGTTGCTGCTTTGATGCCACGTACAGATCATGGTATGAAACCCAAAACCACAGCAGGAAACTTTACATTAACAGTTAGCTATCACACAGAGTTATGGCATCTAAATCTAATTATTGTCTGTAACGAAGAGAGAAAAACAGACTTCTAGGGTTTGGGCTGGCATTTCCCCTGCATAGAATCCTGGCTTGAGATTTATTATCTTCCCCTCAATATATGGGACCGGCTGCAACATTGCAACGTAAGACACCGGCATAACAAAATATTTCTGAGAAGTATTCCGTGGAGAGATATATATTTATTTATTTTATGTCCTGCCTTATTATTTTCAACAAGAATTCAAGGCAGCTAATCTATCTGGCGTGTTTGCCCTGCTGGCTGATGTAATCTTCCCAGGTGCCATGTGGTGAGATGGGTAGGGGGTTAATCCTTTCTTTGTTATGTAGAATAGCCTGGCTCAGGCCTTAATGGCCCATCGACAAAGGGGTGGGTGGGGCAGAGTTTCTGCCTCTCTGAGTTTCTACTTCTCTTTTCAGGGGAAATATTCTGCCTTTTTAATATTGCCTAAAATGTTTCATTTTCTAGGAGAGGGCTGGGTGTTAAATTCCTAGAACAGTGTTGGAAGCAATGTCCATCTTGGTTCAGTTCCAAGTGGGGGAAAAGACACTGGAAACTAGGAGGCTGCTTGGAAAGATGGTTTAATGGTGGACATGATCATATGGCTTGAGCTTCTGAACAGAAAAGGGGGGGGGGTGTCACATGCTTCCAGATGTTGGGTGAAGAAGAAAAAGAGACTGAGATGCTGAAAGTCCCTGGTTTTATGCCCTCTCTGGCCTTTGATCTTAATCTTATATTCTGATTGGTTGTCAGACTCCCATGAGTCATGCAGGGACAACTCTTTAGGTTGTGCTTTGAATCCAAGTTTGGTTGAGCATTGATTCTACTAGGTGCCCTATGGTGAGTTTCTGTAGAAGGCAAATCCTACCTGTGTGATGTAAAGTAGAATAGTTCAGGCTTTTTGATGGCCCATTGACAAATCTGGGGGCTATTAAGATTGAGTCTATTTCCTACCTAAAACATGTTTCTCCATTTCTTATCCCAGGAAATATAATATTCTGCCTTTTTCAATATTTCCCAGGATATTTCATTTTTCTAGGAGAAGGGTGGGTTTTAACTTCCTGCAACAGGTAGCCTTTTAATTTTAGTTTATTTCTTCTTGACTCTCCAAATCAATGCCTCAACTCAGCTTGAAAAGATAGTGTCTCTTCAAGAAAGTTCCCATTAAGCTAGTGTCGTTGTTCCTTTAACATTACTGTTCCTTTTTATAAGAAGAAGAAAAAGCTTAAGTGATGAATATCACAGCAGCCTTTTGCTAAGGGCCTCCTTTACGTACGGCTACATGATAAATTTATTTTTCTTCTTTATCAAGAGCTTTTCTTGCCCTTAATTAGGTTTAGCCCTCAAGCAGCATCTCAGATCAGAGCAAGGAACAAGTCCTCCCAATTTGAGCTCAGGAGTATCTCCCCAAACAGGATATGAAAGCTACAATTGCAATTGCACTGATTTTAACAAGCGCTTCCGAATTAATCCAGTTTAGTCATTGGATATTCTCAGCAGCCTTCTGCATAATTAGATTTCACTTATCTTCAGTTGGCAACACACTTGTCAGTGCTAAAGTATCTCCCCCCCCCCCCAAAAAACCCCTCTTTCCTTTTTGACACATCCTGGTGTTTTTATTCAGCACACGTAAAAATACATTTAAAATTTAAACACGGTTGGAAGAGGAAGCCTTTAAAATTACGGTTCTGCCTCCATGCGATCTTAGATTCAACAGAATAACGGAGTTGGAAGGTGTTGAGTCCCCAAGCCTATGTCCCAGACAGCTCGTCTGGTAACCTATGAGTCACCGCATTCCGGAGCTGAGCCAGCAGCTGCAGTGATTAACAGAGACAAGCTGTCTGGAATCTGTCTGGAAAGGAGTTACAATGTGGCAATTGCATTGCTAGGAGTTTCCTGCCTGGTAACTCTATATAAGAGGTTGCCAGAGAAGAAACCTTGCCAGTTGAATCTTGTGTGTGTTGTAAATAGTGTGAATAAACGTTCCTGTTGTTTTGACCATGCCTGAGTCGGAATCCTTTGTCTGATCTAACACTGGCGACGAAGGTGGGATTCAGGCCGTGGCCTTAGAACGCAACGGGTAACGAATACTTCAACAACAGAGCGCAGCGCGACGCACAGCCTCACCATGGCTACGGCGACAATGCCTCCGTTTGCACTGTTCGACCCGATGAAGGAACAATGGGCTTCCTTCTTAGCCCGGTTCGAGTGCTTCTTGATAGCCAGCGACTACGGCGAACTCGCGCCTGCCAGGAAGCTGAGCCTATTCCTCCAGTGCGGCGGCCCTGAATTGTTTGCTACCGCCCGAACCATAGCAGCACCCGCAGCGGTGCACGAAGTGCCGTGGGACGATCTCCTGGGCCGCCTGAGAGCACACTACGCGCCGGCGCCTTCCCGCATAGCGCATCGCTATGCATTCAGACAATGTGTGCAACAGCCGCAACAGTCGGTAGCCGAGTTCCTGCAGAAATTGAGAGCGACCGCAATCCCCTGCGAGTTCCCTGCTGGCTTCCTGGAGGAATCCCTACTGGAGCAGTTTGTATGCGGCGTAAGAGACATCCGCCTAAAGCGCCGCTTGCTTTCAAAAACTGTCCTGACTCTCGAGCAAGCGGTGGAAGAAGCACGCGTGACAGAATTGTCGGAGATCTCCACATCCGACATGGGCCGCGCGCGCCCTCCTCTTTTCCCCACTCCGCGAGCGTGTCTGGTAGACGAAATAGCGCCGCTGGATGAGCTGGAGGAGGAAGACCGTGGGGACTGCATGAGGGTGACCGGGCGCGTGCTGAATCGCGCATTCACACCGCAGCAGAAGCCCGGGAACTGCCTAGGCTGCGGAGGGCCCCACCAGAGACCAGAGTGCCCATTCAAGGCATCGGTGTGCCGCAGATGTGGCAGGAAAGGACACCTAGCAGCTGTGTGCCGTGCTGCCACTCCAGCGACAACGCCAGCTGCCGCCTCCAGAACCGTTCCACCAGGACAACGAGGGTCGCAGAAGTGTTCAGGACGCTACCAGCCACAGCCGACCGACTGCTTCGCGCTGGCGGAGATGCCCCCAGCTCTAAGCTACGACCAGGCAGAGAGTAGGAGACTGTCAACAGTGGTTTGCTTAGAGGGGGTGGGGGTAAAAATGGAAATAGATTCAGGGTCCTCTAGATCACTCATGTCCTGGGCGCATTTAGTTAAGCTTTGCCCCAAGCTCAGGAAGCGGGATCTCGGCCCCACAGCGACGATCCTGAAAGATTACCAGGGCTCACAAATTCCCATTCTAGGTCTGCACAGAGTGAGAGTAGACTACGGCCCCTTCCACGGATCCCTTCCCATCCTGGTAGTGGCCAAACCCCTAGCTGCCTTGGTCGGATTGGACTGGTTTCCAGCCTTGGGACTGTCAGTCCAAGGAGTACACAGCGTGCCAGCCAGTTCTCCGGTAGACGAAGTAATCAGAGAGTTCAACGACGTCTTTGATGGCAGCTTAGGAACGTACAAAGGCACTCCAGTTTCCCTAAATTTGGACCCCCAGGTTGCTCCAGTCCGCTTGAAGGCCCGCAGGCTGCCGTTCGCGCTGAAGCCCAAGGTTGAAGCGGAATTGGATCGATTGGTGGCGCAGGGCGTGCTCGAACCCGTCGATCAGGCGAAATGGGAGACCCCAATTGTGGTCCCCATTAAGCCCGACGGGTCCGTGAGGATCTGCGCCGACTATAAGTCGACGATCAACCTCGGGCTTCAGGCGAACCCATACCCGGTTCCGGTGGTGCAAGACCTACTCCACTCATTGGGACGAGGTCGAGTGTTCGCGAAACTGGATATGGCGCAGGCCTACCAACAGCTCCCGGTGGATGACGAGGCTGCGGAAGCGCAGACCATCGTGACCCACCATGGGGCTTTCCGCTGTCGCTGTCTCCAATTCGGCGTGTCCGTAGCCCCGGGGATCTTCCAGAGCCTCATGGAGCGACTGCTCCATGGGCTCCCTGGCGTTGTACCGTATTTTGACGACGTCCTGATTGCTGCTTCCAGCATATCAGAACTCGCCAAAACGTTACGGAAGGTCCTCAGAGTTTTCAGGGGCGCGGGTTTAAAGTTGAAACGCAGCAAATGTACGTTTGCTGCGCCTAGGGTGGAATTCCTGGGTTTCATGATTGACGCCCAAGGAATTCACCCAACCCCCTCCAAGGTCGAGGCCATCCAAAAGGCCCCCACTCCTGCCTCCAAAACGGAGCTGCAGGCATTCCTCGGCCTTTTGAATTTCTACGCGCCGTTTATTCCCCATAAGGCGTCGCTAGCCGAGCCGCTGCATCGGTTGCTCGACCGATCCGCGGCCTGGCACTGGGGCAGCCGCGAAGCACACGCGTTCGCGGCTGTCAAAGCCATGCTCACGTCAGATGCGGTACTAGTCCAGTACCATGACAGGCTTCCTCTGACGCTTGCGTGCGATGCCTCCCCTTTTGGCCTGGGGGCTGTCCTTAGCCACGTCTTTCCAGACGGCTCGGAAGCCCCCATTGCTTTTTACTCCCGGACAATGTCTCAAACGGAGAGAAACTACAGCCAAATCGACAAGGAGGCTTTGGCTGTAGTGTCCGGGATTAAGAAGTTCCACAATTACCTCTATGGGCGGACCTTTTCTGTTGTCACGGACCATAAGCCGCTTCTTGGGCTATTGGCCGGTGACCGTCCGACACCCCCCATCCTGTCGCCCAGGATGACCCGCTGGACGGAATTCCTGGCAGCGTATGACTATACGCTGCTATACCGTCCTGGCAAGCAGATAGGGCATGCTGATGCCCTAAGCCGCTGCCCTCTCCCGGGGCCAGATCCGGCCCCTGTGCCTGCTCTCTCTGTCCTGATGGTTGCGGAGTCGGACTTGCCCCTGTCCTCTTCCGCCGTTGCCGCTCACACCCGCGCAGACCCCGTCCTCGCCCAGGTCTGCCGATGGGTGCTGAGGGGCTGGCCTTCGGGCAGTGTGGCTGAAAACTTTCGGCCTTACAAGTCACGCCAGCTGGAGCTCTCGCTCCATTGCGGGTGCTTGTGTTGGGGAGATCGGGTCATCGTCCCTTCCCCTCTCCGGCACATGGTTCTTCAGTCGCTCCATGCCAACCACCCAGGCATCGTCCGTATGAAGGCATTGGCCCGGAGCTATGTCTGGTGGCCCGGCATGGACGCTGAAGTGGCGGAATGGGTGGCCGCCTGCTCCTCCTGCCAATCGTCCCGGCCGGCCCCGCCGGTCTCCCCGCCGAGGGAGTGGGACGCCCCCAGGTGCCCATGGTCCAGGCTCCACTTGGATTTCGCGGGTCCCTTCCATGGCCAGAATTTCCTCGTGGTGGTGGATGCGTTCTCACGCTGGGTGGAGGTGATTCTCATGGCTTCCACCACAGCGGAGAGCACGGTGCGTGCCTTGCGCCGTCTGTTTGCGACCCACGGGTTGCCGGACGTCGTTGTGTCCGACAACGGACCCCAATTTCAATCCTCCACCTTCTTGGACTTTCTGGCCACCCAAGGGATCCGCCACGCGCCGGTCGCCCCTTATCACCCGGCGTCTAATGGACGCGCGGAACGAGCCGTGCGCTCAGCCAAGGAAGCCTTGGCCCGTTTGGATAAAGGGGACTGGCAGGCAAGGGTGGCCGCGTACCTTTTGGGACAGCATGTCACACCTTGCCCAGCCACAGGGAAAAGCCCCGCGGAGCTCTTGATGGGCCGACGCTTGCGGACCACTCTGGACAGACTGCACCCCGATTACGACGGGTTGCAGAGGGGCAACCTGCAGATTCCCACTCCTCGTTTATTTGAAATTGGGGACCTGGTTTGGGCAAGGAACTTTTCAGGGGAGCCGCGATGGATTGCCGCAACCATTTTGGACGTAACCGGACCCTGTTCTTACAGAGTCGGCCTTCAGGATGGATCCGAGTGGCGGCGCCACCTGGATCAACTGAGGCGCCGCCTGCCCGAAACAGCAGTCACCACGCCAGGCCATTCCTGCCCGTTGGCCCCCGTTGGGCCGTTGTTCTCTGCTCAAGCCGAGCAGTTATTTGGAACCCCGGAGTCCCTAGCCGGTCCAGACCTCGTATCGGCGGGAACAGCACGGGGAGACCGCCAGGACCTCACAGCCCAATCTGACTCTCAGCTGGGGGCCTCGCCCATTGGGGAACCACCCTACCAGAATAATACTCGCCAGCAAATGCCAACTACCTCAAGCCCGGTCGCCACGCCCCCTCACCCGGACTTGCTAGGGTCGCCATTGCTGCCTACGGCGACTCCACCTCCGAGGGCAGGCCGCGATGACGTAGGCGAAGGCTCCGTGTCCCACAGGGAGGAGCCTCCTCAAGAACTAAGGCGGTCAGGGCGGACCCGACACCGCCCCGCCTATCTGAACGACTACGCGTGCGCATGTACTGTGTTGGACAGAGAACCTAGACACATGCGCACTGACTATGGGGGAAGGAGTGTTGAGTCCCCAAGCCTATGTCCCAGACAGCTCGTCTGGTAACCTATGAGTCACCGCATTCCGGAGCTGAGCCAGCAGCTGCAGTGATTAACAGAGACAAGCTGTCTGGAATCTGTCTGGAAAGGAGTTACAATGTGGCAATTGCATTGCTAGGAGTTTCCTGCCTGGTAACTCTATATAAGAGGTTGCCAGAGAAGAAACCTTGCCAGTTGAATCTTGTGTGTGTTGTAAATAGTGTGAATAAACGTTCCTGTTGTTTTGACCATGCCTGAGTCGGAATCCTTTGTCTGATCTAACAGAAGGGACCTTGGAGGTCTTTTAGTCCAACCCCCTGCTTAAGCAGGAAACCCTATACAAGAGATGGCGAACCTTTTGTGGCTCGCGTGCCAAAAGTGGGGGGGAACGCAGGGGGGTTGTGCGCTGGCGTGCCAGACCCATAATGCTATGTGTGCGCGCCCCGTCGTGTGCATGTGCACACAACCAGTCCCCCCCGCTTCCGGCGCTGTTTTCTCACTTCCATTTTGCTCGTAGTGTCATTTTTTGCCCTTGGGAGCCTTCAGGGAAGCCTCCTGAGGGCTCCTGAAGGCGAAAAATGGCCTCAAAAGAAGGCCGATGTCAGCTGACAGGGCATTGCCTTGCATGCCCTGACAAATGGGTCCACGTGCCACCTATGGCACACGTGCCATAGGTTCACCATCATGGCCCTATACTATTTCAGACAAACATTGTCCAATCCCTTCTTAAAAATCTCCATTGATGGAGCATTCGCAACTTCGGGAGGCAATTTCTGTTCCACTGATTAATTGTTCTGACTGTCAGGAAATTTCTCCTCAGTTCTAAGTTGCTTCTCTCCTTAATTAGTTTCCACCCATTGCTTCTTGGTCTGCCCTCAGGTGCTTTGGAGAATAGCTTGACTCCCTCTTCTTTGTGGCAACCCCTGAGATATTGGAAGACTGCTATCATGTCTCCCCTAGTCCTTCTTGTCATTAAACTAGACATGCCCAGCTCCTGCAACCGTTCTTCATATGTTTTAGTCTCCAGTCCCCTAATCCTCTTTGTTGCTCTTCTCTGCATTCTTTTTAGTGTCTCCACATCTTTTCTACATTGTGGTGACCAAAACTGGATGCAGGATTCCAAGTGTGGCCTTACTAAGGCCTTATAAAGTGGTATTAACCCTTCACGTGATCTTGATTCTATCCCTCTGTTTATGCAGCCTAGAACTGTGTTGGCTTTTTTGGCAGCTGCTGCACACTGCTGGCTCCTATTTAAATGGTTGTCCACTAGGACTCCAAGATCCCTCTCACAGTCACTACTATTCAGCAAGGTACCCAGAGGTGGAATTTAGCAGGTTCTGACAGGTTCTGGAGAAATGGTAGTGGAAATTTTGAGTGGTTCGGAGAACCGGCAAATACCACCTCTGGCTGGCCTCAGAGTGGGGTGGGAATGGAGATTTTGCAGTATCCTTCCCTTGCCATACCGACCAAACCATGCCCCTAGGACCAGTAGTAAAAAAAATTGAATTTCAACCCTGAAGGTGCCACCTATACTGTACCTGTGCATTTGGTTTTTCTTGCCTAAATGTAGAATCTTACTATTCTGCTGCTTTGATCTTGCCCGCAGCTGGATATGGCATTTATCTGTTACTGGACCTATCTCTGCCCCACCTGTTTGGCCATTAAATCCTGAAGGACAATCTGCTGAGGAACGTCTACATTTCAAGACTGGGAGGTCTTAAAAGCTGCATAAAGATGGGGAATCTTCTCAGCAGAGGCAGCAGAGCACAGAAAATCGTCTGTCACCTCCAGGAATAAAGAATCCTCAGGAAAATATTAAGAGAAATCTAAAAGAACCTCAAGGACCCTTGAGGACAAAACTGAAAAATAGAAACGGCTTCTGGTGCCAAACAAGAGAATTGGAGGAATTGCAATGCGGTTTTGACAACACTTCGCCATAAGTGTTGTGCTTGGAATTCACCAGCTTCGTAAGTGAAAGATAATATTTTTGTATCATGCAACCTCTCAGGATCTGCTCTAAAGTTTCTTTCAAAAGTTTTCTACAGTTTATCTCTCCATGCATCAAACTCAAGGGGATTTTATTTTGTAGGGCACATCACAAATAGACTTAAATGTACCGATGGAAGAGAATATTTGTAGCTCGGGGTGAACTGTGGGGTCCTTGGTGATCTCTGAGTTTGGTTGTTTTCTTGCAGATGTTTCATTATCCAACTAGGTAACATAATCAGTTCCAGAAGGTAGAGCTGTTTGTTGGGAGGAGGAGGAGGAGGAGGAGAGCGACTATGAGTCCTTGATGATTCCTGAGCTTGGTGGTTTTCTTGGAGATGTTTCATTACCCAAGTAGGTAACATTATCAGTGCTAGAAGGGAAAGGTGTCTGTTGGGAGGAGGAGGAGGAGCAGGGGTGTGTTCCTGCCAGTTCTAAGTTCTTCTATAGAGGAGGTTCCACAAATCTACAGGGCTGTTTAGAACCGGTTCCAGCTCCCTCCCCCCGCCCATCTGCACATCATCAAGAGGAAGAGCGAGAGGAGGAATTATGGGAGTTGAAGTCCACAAGTCTTAACAGCTGTCAACTTTGAACACCCCTGAGGTGTTTTTCCCCCTAAAGGGTTAGGGGTGGAAGGGTCTTATAACTTGGCAGCTTTAAGACTTGAGTGCTTCAAATGCCAGAGTTTCTGAGCCAACATTTTGGTTGCTAAGCAAGAGCGTAGTTAAGTGAGTTTCACCACATTTCACAAGTTGGCCACGCCCACCCAGTCAAATGACTGCCAAGCCACGCCCACCCGGTCACATGGCTGGCAAGCCACTCCCGCAAAGCAGGCCACACCTACAGAAGAGGTTCTAAAAAAATTTGAAACCCACCACTGAGCAGGAGGAAGAAGAGGAGGAGAAAGAGAGTGACAATGGAGTCCTTGGTGATCTCTGAGTTTGGTGGTTTTCTTGCCGATATTTCATTACCCAACTGGGTAACCTCATTATCTTCTGGCACTGATGATGTTATCTAGTTGGGTAATGAAATGTCTGTAAGAAAATGGCCAAGCTCAGAGAGCACCAAGGACCCATGAGTAAGACCCTGCCTGTGGTCTTTCGGGTGTGCTTCAAGGTGTTGATCATCATCTTTAAAGCGCTCCATGGCACGGGTCCTAGTTATTTGCGAGACCGCCTCCTACCCCATACATCACTCCGTCCGATCCGCTCCCACAGAGAGGGTCTGCTCCGGGTGCCAACGGCCGGGCAATGCCGGCTCACGACGCCCAGGGGAAGGGCCTTCTCTGTAGCGGGCCCTGCCCTCTGGAACGATCTACCCCCCGATCTTAGGAATATCACAGACCTCCACCTCTTCCGTCAACAATTAAAAACGCACTTTTTTCGCTTAGCTGGCCTGGCTTAATCTTCCGAGGCCATCGACTGGTTTTAAATTGAATTAGATTTTATTGGGGTTTTAATTGGTTTTAGCACAGGTTGGGTTAATTTAATACCTTTTTAATATTTATGGCATATTTATTATCGGTATTTATGTATATGCGTGGTCTTAATTTTTCCTGTGCACCGCCCCGAGTCCCTTTTTGGGAGAGTGGCGCGGTATACAGATTTAATAAATTGAAAAAAATGAAAGTAAAGGTTTCATCTGTCTATAAGAACTGAAGTTTGGATGGATTGTTCTAAGAAGTCATTCTTAGGCTGGACCTGACACAACCCCAAGATTTAAAGGTCTCCCTGGACATCACTAAGGGTTTGGTGATGTCATTTATTTTGGTAATGGAACATCTGTGCCAAAACAACCAAGCTAAGAGAGCAGCGGTATTCCATGGCCTTTCCAGTTGTTGCTGTGGCCCGCCAACATATCTGGCAGAAGATTCGGACAGCGAGAAGGTTGGGGAGGAACTTGGGCCAGTTCTGGAGTCTGGGGAAGGTTCTGATGAGGGCTCTGTGTCAGAGGCAGAGGGTGGGCCAGGGCCATCCGACAGTTATCAGCTGCCTATGGAGTTGGAGATCAATGGGGCAGAAGAACAGCTGGAGCCTGTTCCCAGTGTGCACATATGCAGAGTTGCCAGACGAAGGGAACAGATAAAGGATAGGGGTCGACTTGAGAGTAAGGCCACAGGTGGACAATGAATGGGCCCCTCCCAGAGGAAATAAAACAGGAGCGAAAGGGGAGTGGCGTTGGCAGGAGAGAATTAGTTCACTTAATTGGTTCGTGACTCTCTGAGACTCCTTGCCAAGTTTTGTGGATATCAGCCTGGCAGCTCTCTAACCCAGATAAGGCCTGGGACTGTAAATCTTCCCTTGAAAGACTTTGTTGGATGAGAAGAATTCACATTAAATTAATTAAAAGAGTTTTTTGCCGGGACAAGGAGTTTGCGTCTTGCTCTTGGGAAGCCTAGGTCAGAACAGTTGTGTCTTACACAAAGTGTTAATTTATCTTTTAAAATTCATAGTACAAAATGGGAAGTGGAGGCATAAAGCATATGAAGAATTGTTAGAAGTTATGTTTATATTAAGCACCGCACAGAGCAAACAAAGAGTACAGTCACCATGTGCTTTACTGCTCAGCTATAGAACTGTAACAGGAAGCAGGAAACTCTACTCAGAACAAAAGAGCATAGAGTATATAGCATAGATCCAGACTTGTAAATATTGCCATTTACTGGCTGAATACTACTGTAGTTGTTCCATATAAATACATTCCAACAATGAATTCCGACAAGAATAGTTTCAAGAATTGGGTATGTCTAGTTTATTGAAAAGAAGGAGTGAAATGAGAGCAGTCTTCCAATATTTGAAGAGGGTGCCAAAAGAAATCAAGGAGAGAAGCAACCTAGAACAGTGATGGCGAACATTTTCAGCACCAAGTGCCCAAACTGGAACGAGGGTGCATGTGCGTGCATGCGTGCACGTTGGAGAGCCATAAACCTAAAGATCAGCTGGCTGGTGCATGCATGCCTGTGTATTGGCCGTTTGGGGCCATTTTTGGCCGTTTTTTGGCTGCTTTCAGGTAGTTCTAGGCACCATTTTCAGGGAGGGGTTGGGCTGTTTTTGACCCACAAAATGGCCTGGAAAATCCTAACCCCCCCCCAAAACAGCCTAAAAAGAAAAATGGCCTGAAAATGGCTCCAAAAGATCCAGAAACAACCTGGAAAATGGCTCACAAATGGCCAGTTTTTTGGTCGTTTTCAGGCCATTTTCCGATGCTTAGTGTTCTGACCCCCCTTTCTTCTACTAATTACAAGACTGAATACTTGACTGAATGACTTTTGGCTGCTTGCCCGAACTGACCTTGAACAGACCTGAAGCTTCTTAACTAACCTGCAACTCGACACGAAGAAACTCAAACCTAGAAAGCACACGTTGTTCTCTGCAAACTTCCTTAGCAGAGGCTTCCTTTTAAACCCTCTTGGGAGGGGCCAGTCATTAGGCAGCTGTGACTACTTTACCTCCTCCGAGTTCGCCTCTGCTGCAACTGAAGCTTCCTTCTTTCAACCCATCTTAACCTAACACCAGGGACAAACTGGCCTTGATTCTCCCCACTACTCCAAGACCCAGGTGCCTCCTGATGACCAGCCGGGCTCTCTGCTCTCTCAAAGTCGCCCTAATCCTCCAGAGCAGACTCATAGAACTCCTCACTAGAGGAGTCCATCAGCAGCTCATCTGGAGCCGGCTGGGCCACAACACTTAGGTGCCCATCAGGGGTGGGTTCAGGGGTGGGTTCCTGGGGGATCGGCCAGGATCGCGCGAGCCTGATGGTAAAATTTACAGATCCTGGCCGATCCCGTTGGACCGTGGACCCGGAAGTAACACCCAGCCCTAGCTCCAGTCCAGCCCGACGCTCACTGATTGGCTTGATTACATTTAAAAATGTTGCAGCCAATCAGTGATCAGGCTGGACCTATTTAAAAGTGTTGCGCCAACGGCAACACTTCTCTTTTGAAAAGAGTTTTTCTCCACAGAGACTTACTCCATTCAAAAGAGTCTGTTCCTAATCGCGCGGCCCTCCTTTCTTTGAGCATCTGACTTCCAGCAAGCTGCTCCCCTTCCCCAGGTAAGCAACTTTGCTTGGGGGGGGCAGGAGGCTAGCTTCGAAGCCTCCTTCCTTGTGGAAGCCAAAAGCAGGCTTCGCACCCGACTAGCGGTGGCGGGCGCCTCTCCCGCCGCCACTAGCCACGTGCAAAAGGCGTGCTTCAAAAGTAAAGAGTGGGGGCCGGGGCTTGAAGGTCTTCCATTGTTGGCGCGGCTGGGGGGGGGCGGAAGGCGCTCTAGTTGCGCAAAGGCCCCCGTGCCCCCACCCCCCCAGCTGCGCCAACAGGGAAAGTTTCAAGGCCCAGCCTGGGCCCTTTAGTTTTGAAGCTGCCAGGGAGTGGGGGGGGGGGGCTTCGTGCGCGGTGTGCGAAGCCATCGGGTTGGAGCTGCGGCGGCGGGGGTGAGCGGCATGGAGCGGCGAGGACGGGGGCTGTGACGGGAACGAGCCGCATGGAGGAGCCAGGGCCTGGCGAGGTTGGGGGCGTCGCGAGAGGAGGCCGGCTGGAGTGGACACGCTCCGGGGTTCTGTGCCGGGCGCCGAACGCTGACGCTGCGGCGTTCGGCGCCCGGCGCAGCGCCTCGAACCATGTCCACTCCAGCCGGCCTCCTCTCGCGACACCCCCGACCTCGCCAGGCAAGCCAGGGCCTCCATGGGACGAGCGCATGGCTTACTGGCGAGGTCAGGGGCTGTGACGGCAGCGAGCGGCGGGAACGAGCCGCATGGAGGAGCCAGGGCCTGGCGAGGTCGGGGGCGTCGCGAGAGGAGGCCGGCTGGAGTGGACACGCTCCGGGGTGCTGTGCCGGGCGCCGAACGCTGACGCTGCGGCGTTCGGCGCCCGGCGCAGCGCCTCAAACCATGTCCACTCCAGCCGGCCTCCTCTCGCGACGCCCCCGACCTCGCCAGGCAAGCCAGGGCCTCCATGGGACGAGCGCATGGCTTACTGGCGAGGTCGGGGGCTGTGACAGCAGCGAGCGGCGGGAACAAGCCGCATGGAGGAGCCAGGGCCTGGCGAGGTCGGGGGCGGCGTGAGAGGAGGCCGGCTGGAGTGGACAGCGCTCGGCCTTTAAAGCCTGCCGGCTAGGGGCAGCAGAACAAGAGCGCACTAAGCTGCGCAAACCCCCACCCCCCGCCACTCGCGGCAAAACTTTCCCTGTTCCCACACACACACACACACACGCTTCTCAGCTGCAGGCGGCCGGGTGGGTTTCAAATTTTTTAGAACCTACTCTGTAGGTGTGGCCTATTTTGTGGGCGTGGCTTGGCAGTCATGTGACAGGGTAGGAGTGGCCACCTTTTAAAATGTGGTGAAACTCATTTAACAACGCTCTTGCTTAGCAACCAAAATTTTGGACTCAATTGTGATGATAAATTCTTTCTTTCTTTCTTTCTTTCTTTCTTTCTTTCTTTCTTTCTTTCTTTCTTTCTTTCTTTCTTTCTTTCTTTCCTTTCTTCCTTCCTTTCTTCCTTCCTTTTTTCCTTCCTTTCCTTTCCTTCCCGTTGGGTCACTGGCAGCGGCGGGCCAGATTTACTTCCAGGTACGCTGGTGGAACCCCCTCTCACCGGTTCTCTAAATTTCACCAACCGTTTCTCGCGAGTAGGTGCGAACCTGGAGAAACCCACCCCTGGTGCCCATGAAGACCAGCTGGCCAACGTGCATGAAACCAGAGGAAGAGCTGGTGACAATGAACGTGCCATTTCTGGCACACATGCCATAGTTTCACCATCAAGGATATAGAACTAAGGAGAAATTTCCTGACAGTGAGAACAATTAATCAGTGGAACAGAACTTGCTTCCAGAAGTTGTGGATGATCCAACACTGGAAGTTTTTAAGAAGATGTTGGCTAGCCATTTGTCTGAAATGGTATAAGTATAATCTTTATTGTCATTGTACTTAAATACAACTAAATTGGTTTTAACCTCACTGGTGCAAAATTATAGCAGAAACGAAAAAAGAAAGAAAAAGAAAAAAACACTAGCGTGTGCATGGAGTGATTATGGTTGTATTTAAAAGTCTGGCAGCCCAAGGATAGAAACTATCTTTAAACCTGTTTGTTCGGCTGGCTATACTTGGATGTCTTCTGCCCGATGGTAGAAGTGCAAAGAGACACTGACCAGGGTGTGAATCATCTATGAGAATCTTCCTTACTCTGCTAAAGCAGCGAGATCTGGCAAAGTCATCCAGTGGTGTCAGAGGGCAACCAATGGTTTCTTGTGCCAAATTGATCCCTCTCTGTAGTGCCTTCCTGTCCGCAGCTGTATAGGGGAAGACTAGAAGACCTCCAAAGTCCCTTCCAACTCTGTTATTCTGTTATGCTCTGAAACATTGGATTAATTAAAGCAATTAACACAGTAAAAGGAGAGGCCTCCCATGGGAAATCATAGGTTTATGACACGATTCTAACTGATCCAGAAACCTGATGGGAAGAAAGAATTGAATTGGGAAAAGGTTGATTATTGTCATGGGCTTATAAAGAGTCTGAAAATTGCTTTATGTTCATGCAAATGAGACTAACATAAAATCAAGGAGTGTAAAATTTAGTGTGCTGGGTAAAACTCAACTACTGTATTTTTCAGAGTATAAGACGCACTGGAGTATAAAACGCACCAAGATTTTGAAGAGGCAAATAAAAAAAAAAGTTTCTGCACACCGCAGACCTCCCAAAAACAAGTCTGTTTTTTGTAAAAAGAAAAAAAAAAGGGAATGCATAGCCTTTAGGAGGCTTATAAAATGCTCTTGAAGGGGGGGCTAAAATGAGCAAAAAACAGCCCATTTGTCACTCATTCCTGCCCTCCCCAGCCCCCAGGAGCACTTTGGAAGCCTCCTAAAGCCTATGCACGGCCATTTTTGCAAAGGGGATGGGGTTTCGGGAGGCCAAAAATGTTGCACCCAGATTTTCAGCCTCTATCTTGAGGGGAAAAGGTGCGTCTTATACTCCCAAAAATATGGTAGTTTTCATTTTGCTTTTGGGTTTTTTTGTTTTTTGTTTTAAAAGAAGAACAGATCTAGCGACATTTATCAGAGTCCTGCTAAAATGCTGCTTGGATGCTAGCTCAGCCTTGTGGCTAAGATTAAATGTGATTCAAAAATCTTGGCTGGTTTTCTTCCTAGAACAAGTATTTTCTTTCTCCGCAGGTTGTAGCATTTAGCCAGTGGTGGGTTTCTGCAGGCTCGCACCTACTCGCGAGAGCCGATTGGTGAAATTTAGAGAACCGGTGAGAGGGGGTTCCACTGGTGTACCTGGAAGTAAATTTGGCCCACCACTGCCAGTGACCCAACAGGAAGGAAAGGAAAGGAAAGGAAAGAAGGAAGGAAGGAAGGAAGGAAGGAAGGAAGGAAAGAAAGAAAGAAAGAAAGAAAGAAAGAAAGAAAGAAAGAAAGAAAGAAAGAAAGAAAGAAAGAAAGAAAGAAAGAAAGAATTTATCATCACAATTGAGTTCAAAATTTTGGTTGCTAAGCAAGAGCGTTGTTAAATGAGTTTCACCACATTTTAAAAGTGGCCACTCCCACCCTGTCACATGACTGCCAAGCCACGCCCACAAAATAGGCCACACCTACAGAGTAGGTTCTAAAAAATTTGAAACCCACCACTGCATTTAGCATATACGGTGGTTTCTGCTTCTGGCCTTGTGCTTTGAGATTTCGAAGGTGAGACTTTCCCTTTGAATTGTCTGTGGACATGCTCAGCCATCCAGGTCATAGTCGATTTAAAGGTGTTTTTTAAAAAAAGGCAACTGGACATCCTCCCCCCCCCTGCCCCCCATTGAGAAAGAAGATGTTATGCTTTTCATTCAAGAAACTTCATTGGTTTTGGCAGGATGATGGGAGTTGTGGAGGGATTACCGTATTTTTCAGAGTATAAAATGCACCTTTTTCCCTCAAAAAAGAGGCTGAAAATCTGGGTGCGTCTTATACACTGAATACAGCAATTTGGCTTCTAAAACTCTGCCCCCTTCACCAAAATGGCCGTGCAGAACCTTTAGAAGGCTTTCAGGGTGCTCCTGGGGGCTGGGGAGGGAAGAAATGAGCAGAAAGTGGGCTGTTTTTTGCACAATTTCGCCCCCCCCCCAGCCCCCAGGAGCACTCTACAAGCCTCCTAAAGGCTATGCATGCAATTGTTTGGACAAAAACAGGCCTGTTGTCATGAAAAAGTAGGCATTTTTTGCTCATTTTCGGGACCCCACCCCCCAGGGCCACTCTACAAGCCTCCTAAAGGCTATTCATGCCCTTTTTTTTGGAAAAAAAAAAAAACCAGGCCTATTTTTGCGAAGTGCAAAACCTTTTAAAAAAAAATTTGCCTCTTCGAAACCTTGGTGCATCTTATACTCCAGAAAATACGGTACTTCTGACAGAATTGTAGGTGGTGGTGGAAGGATCATGTTTCTTTGCAGTCATCTGGTCATTAGCACTCTCCCTGAGAGCTCTTGAGGCTACCTGGGGGTGGGGGGGGGGGGTCAGTGGTGGGTTCCTAACCAGTTTACTACCGGTTTGCTTAGCACTTTTTGTGCACACACAAAATTTTTAACCATGTCTGCAGCATCCTCACTCAGCCCTGAGAGGTCATAAAATTAAAATTAATTAAAATTAAAATTAAAATTAATTAAAATTAAAATTAAAATTAAAATTAAAATTAAAATTAAAATTAAAATTAAAATTAAAATTAAAATTAAAATTAAAATAAAATAAAATAAAATAAAATAAAATAAAATAAAATAAAATAATAAAATAAAATAAAATAAAATAAAATAAAATAAAATAAAATAAAATAAAATAAATAAATAAAATAAAATAAAATAAAATAAAATAAAATAATGAAATGAAATGAAATGAAATAATAAAATAAAATAAAATAAAATAAAATAAAATAATAAAATAAATAAAATAATAAAATAAAATAAAATAAAATAAAATAAAATAAAATAAAATAAAATAAAATAAAATAAAATAAAATAAAATAAAATAAAATAGCCTCCTTCCTGTCGGTGGCAAAAATTTTCAATTTGCCCATGAAATTCATTCTTAAATTTGTATTTGGCCATGAGCTACCATATTTTTCAGAGTATAAGACGCACTGGAGTATAAGAAGTGCCAAGATTTTGAAGAGGCAATTTTGTTTTAAAAAAGGGTTTTGCGCTCTGCAGACCTCCCAAAAATGGCCTGTTTTTCGTGAAAACGAGCCTGTTTTTTTTCAAAAACAGAACATGAATAGCCTTTAGGAGGCTTGTAGAGTGCTCCTGAGAGGTGGGGGTGGGGACAAAAATAAGCAAAAAACGGTCCTTTTTTGCTCATTCCTGCTTTCTCCAGCCCCCAGGAACACTCTGAAAACCTCCTAAAGGCTCTGCACGGCCATTTTGGTGAAGGAGCGGAGTTTTGAGAGGCAAAAAATGCTGTATTCAGTGTATAAGATGCACCCAGATTTTCACACTCTTTTTTGAGGGGAAAAGGTGCGTCTTATACTCTGAAAAATATGGTATGTCTTCACAGGAGAACTTTTGCTCTTCCAACTTATGTCCTTGACTTACGACCACAAACAAGCCCCAGACAGCAGGTACATATACATGTGTATGTGTGTGTGTGTGTATATAGGTGGGTCAGCTGATTAGATAAACACAGTTGTAATGGGCCTTGTAGGTTATCTAATCCAACTCCCCCCCCCCGCCCAAGCAGGAGACCCTACACCATTTCTGACAGATGGCAGTCCAGTCTCTTCTTGAAAGCTTCCATGGATGAAACTCCCACAACCTCTGAAGGCAACTTCTGTTCCATGGGTTGATGGTTCTCACTGTCAGAAAGTTCCTTCTTATTTCCAGGTTGAATCTCTCCTGGATCAGTTTCCACCCATTATTCCTTGTTTGACCTTTAGGACCTTTGGAAAACAAACACCCAATGGACACTGCAATGGTCGTAAGTGTGAAAAATGGTCATAAGTCACTTTTTTCGGTGCTGCTGTAACTTTGGAATGGTCACTAAATGAACTGTTGTAAGTTGAGGGCTACCTGAATAAGGACCATTGTTAAATATACGCAGCTAATTCCTAGACATCCCTTGGTGAAAACGGAGCAAAGCTCTCGCTGGAGAAAATTAAAAACCAGATGGACTGAGGGTTGTGTCCTGTTGGCTGTCGGTCCCTACAGCAGCCGGATCAGAGGAGGAGAAGATGTGGGAGTCAAGGCCAGGATCAAGACAACCTGAAAGCTGAGAGGGAGGGAGGAGGGGAAGGAGGGAGGGTAGATAGATAGATAGGTAGGTAGGTGTTGTGGCCCAGCCGGCTCCGGATGAGCTGCTGATGGACTCCTCTAGTGAGGAGTCCTATAAGTCTGCTCTGGAGGAGGAGGGCGACCTTGAGAGAGCAGAGAGCCTGGCTGGTCATCAGGAGGCACCTGGGTCTTGGAGTAGTGGGGAGGATCAAGGCCAGTTTGTCCCTGATGCTAGGTTGAGAAGGGCTGAAAAAAGGAGGCTTCAATTGCATCAGAAGCGAACTCGGAGGAGTTGAATTAGTCCCAGCTGCCTAATGACTGGCCCCTCCTAAGAGGGTTTAAAAGGAAGTCTTTGCTAAGAAAGTCCTTGCAGAGAACAACGTTGGATTTCTAGGTTCGTGTTTATTCATGTTGATTTTCAGGTTCGTGTTTAGTCGAGTTAGGAAGCTTTGTATCTGTTCAGGCAAGCAGCCAAGAGAGTTAGTGGCAGGCAGCCAGTCTTGTGTTAGTCGGAGAAAGGGGGGGGGGGTCAGAACAGGTAGGTAGGTAGGTAGGTAGGTAGGTAGGTAGGTAGGTAGGTAGGTAGATAGATAGATAGATAGATAGATAGATAGATAGATAGATAGATAGATAGATAGATAGATAGATAGATAGATAGATAGATAGATAGATAAAGCCTGGGCCATCCATCAGCCCTCAGATGGAGAGTCAACACCCCGCAGGTCTGGAGGTGGCTGATGAAGAAGAGGAGGAACAGCTGGGCCCAGTGCCTGACGTGTGGATGTACAGAAGGCCGAGAAGAGAGGAGAGTAGTGGAAATCTATGGGCCGATCCTTGGGACGGAAGAGCCACCGCTGCTAGCGAAGCCCCACCCTAGCCCTGGGGATAAAAGGCAGGGGGGCGGAGCTGAATAGATGTGGCAGACAACTATTCATCTTCAAGTCGGACAGAGTTATTAGCCTGCCGTGAGAGAGAAGCTTTTGGCCGGGGGCTGCTGGCGCTCCTCATAAAGGGAATATTGATTTAACTACAGAGGATTTGTCATGTTTGGGGAGCTGGGTCAGAACACGGAGTATCTGGAGGCGAACAAAGAGACAGTGTTTGCAGTCAATTGATCTAATTAGACAAACAATTGCAGCTGTCATTCTTTAAGTCTATTCAAATAACATCACCATTCAGCAGAACGCTGCCAATTGCTCCAACCGTCCGCTTGCTGTAGAAGCCAACGTGATGCAACAAATAGGTGCAACACACTTTAAAAAAGATGTCGAGACTCTAGAAAGAGTGCAAGAGAAGAGCAAGAAAGAGGACTAGGGGACTGGAGGCTAAAACATATGAAGATCGGTTGCAGGAACTGGGTAGGTCTGATGAAGAGAAGGACCAGGGGAGACATGATAGCAGCCTTCCAATATTTGAGGGGCTGCCGCATAGAGGAGGGGGGTCAAGCTATTTTCCAAAGCACCTGAAGGCAGAGCAAGAAGCAATGGATGGAAACTGATCAAGGAGAGATTCAACCTAGAAATAAGGAGAAATTCTCTGGCAGTGAGAACAATCAATCTATGGAACAGAAGTTGCCTTCAGAAGTTGTGGGAGCTTCATCCCTGGTGGCTTTCAAGAAGAGACTGGACTGCCATCTGTCAGAAATGGTGCAGGGTCTGCTTGGGCAGTGGGTTGGACTAGATGACCTACAAGGTCCCTTCCAACTCTGTTAATCTGTATCTGAACATTCTGAGTGGCTAGCATCAGTTCTCAGCCAGACGTCTCAGTTTTCATTGTTAAAAGAAAAATCAAGTTCCCAGTAAAGTGTGCTCATCATCCATATTTATCTCGGCATGAAATGGATGTGATTTTCCAAGGTTTTTTTAAAAAACATTCTAGTTTAATCAGTGACTGTGAACTTCAGAGGGAAACCCTATCAAGGAGAGACCCCCACCTAGAACTAAAATGAAATTTCTCGACAGGGAGAACAATTCATTCTGAAGTTGTGAGAATTCCATCACTGGAGGCTTTTAAGAAGAGACTGGACAGCCATTAGTCTGATATGGGTCTGCTACTTGAACAGAGGGTTGGTCTAGAACAGAGGTAGTCAACCTTTTTATACCTACCGCCCACTTTTGTATCTCTGTTAGTAGTAAAATTTTCTAACCGCCCACTGTTTCCACAGGAATGGGAATTTATAAAGTAGGGAAGTCAATTAAATTAAGAAAAGGAAAGTGCTTCAGTATCGGACAAAACCTGGACCGCCCACCAGGAAAGCTGGAACGCCCACTAGTGGGTGGTAGGGACCAGGTTGACTACCACTGCATTAGAAGATGGATGGATGGATGGATGGATGGATGGACGGATGGACAGACAGACAGACGAGACAATAGAAAGAAAGAAAGAAAGAAAGAAAGAAAGAAAGAAAGAAAGAAAGAAAGAAAGAAAGAAAGAAAGAAAGAAAAAAAGAAAGAAAGAAAGATGAGACAATAAAAATGGATGGATGGATGGATGGATAGATGGATGGATGGATGGATAGATTAGATAGATAGATAGATAGATAGATAGATAGATAGATAGATAGATAGATAGATAGATAGATAGATAGATAGATAGATAGATAGATAAGAGAGACAATAGAAAATATAGGTAGGTAGGTAGGTAGGTAGATAGATGATAGATAGATAGATAGATAGATAGATAGATAGATAGATAGATAGATAGATAGATAGATAGATAGATAGATAGGAGAGACAATAGAAGATGGATGGATGGATGGATGGATAGATAGATAGATAGATAGATAGATAGATAGATAGATAGATAAGAGAGACAATAGAAAATATAGGTAGGTAGGTAGGTAGGTAGGTAGGTAGGTAGGTAGATAGATAGATAGATAGATAGATAGATAGATAGATAGATAGATAGATAGATAGATAGATAGATAGATAGATAGATAGATGATATAGATGATAGATAAGAGAGACAATAGAAAATATAGGTAGGTAGGTAGGTAGGTAGGTAGGTAGGTAGGTAGATAGATGATAGATAGATAGATAGATAGATAGATAGATAGATAGATAGATAGATAGATAGATAGATAGATAGATAGATAGATAGATAGATAGGAGAGACAATAGAAGATGGATGGATGGATGGATGGATGGATGGATGGATAGATAGATAGATAGATAGATAGATAGATAGATAGATAGATAGATAGATAGATAAGAGAGACAATAGAAAATATAGGTAGGTAGGTAGGTAGGTAGGTAGGTAGGTAGGTAGGTAGGTAGATAGATAGATAGATAGATAGATAGATAGATAGATAGATAGATAGATAGATAGATAGATAGATAGATAGGAGAGACAATAGAAGATGGATGGATGGATGGATGGATGGATGGATAGATAGATAGATAGATAGATAGATAGATAGATAGATAGATAGATAGATAGATAGATAAGAGAGACAATAGAAAATATAGGTAGGTAGGTAGGTAGGTAGGTAGGTAGGTAGGTAGGTAGGTAGGTAGATAGATAGATAGATAGATAGATAGATAGATAGATAGATAGATAGATAGACAATAGAACAGGGGTAGTCAACCTTTTTATACCTACCACCCACTTTTGTATCTCTGTTAGTAGTAAAATTTTCTAACCGCCCACCGGTTCCACGGGAATGGTGATTTATAAAGTAGGGAAGTCAATTCAATTAAAAAAAGGGAAGTGCTTCAGTATCGGACAAAACCCCTACCACCCACCATGAAAGCTGGAACGGCCACTAGTGGGTGGTAGGGACCAGGTTGGCTACCACTGAGCTAGAAGACCTCCAAGGTCCCTTCCAACTTCTGTTATTTTGTTATTCTGATCTTGGTCTGAACTCAAACAGCTAAACAGGATTAAACCTGATAAGAGACACCATATTGGACTGTAATTTATACTAACAGGATGTATGTATGAATTATGTCAATGCAGGAAGTGATAAGGCGATCTCTTTGAGAAACCTATATGCAGGCCAAGAAGCAACAATGAGAACTGGACGAAACCCCTGATTGATTCAAAATTTTATTACAATGACAATAAAGATTATTATTATTATTATTATTATTATTATTATTATTATTATTATTATTATTATTATTATTATTATTATTATTATTATTATTATTATTATTATTATTATTAATTGGGAAAGGGGTCCAGCAAGGCTGTATATTGTCACCCTGTCCTATTTAACTTATATGCAGAGCATATCATGAGAAAGGCAGGGCTAGAGTTTGGGAGGAGTTTGACTCCGTTACTTCCGAGGATATGGACAGGCTACGTGGGCGACTGCGAGCCACCACATGTTTATTGGACCCGTGTCCCTCCTGGCTTGTACTGGCATCCTGGGAGGTGACACGAGGCTGGCTCCAAGAGGTTGTCAACGCATCCTTGAGTGAGGGTGCCTTGCCTGCTTCCCTAAAAGAAGCGATGGTGAGGCCCCTCCTTAAGAAGCCCTCTTTGGATCCAGCTCTTTTGAACAACTACCGTCCAGTCTCCAACCTTCCCTTTCTGGCGAAGGTTGTCGAGAGTGTGGTGGCACAACAGTTTCCCCGTCACCTGGAGGAAGTTGATTATCTAGATCCGCACCAGTCCGGCTTTCGGCCCGGGCATAGCACCGAGACGGCATTGGTCGCGTTGGTCGATGATCTCTGGAGGGCCAGAGATGGGGGTTGTTCCTCCATCCTGGTCCTATTAGACCTCTCGGCGGCTTTCGATACCATCGACCATGGTATCCTATTGCATCGGCTGGGGGGGTTGGGGGTGGGAGGCACCGTTTTACGGTGGTTCTCCTCCTACCTCTCTGGCCGATCGCAATTTGTGTTGGCAGGGGGGCAGAGATCGACCGCGAGACCCCTCGCATGTGGGGTGCCTCAGGGGTCGGTCCTCTTGCCCCTCCTGTTCAACACATACATGAAGCCGCTGGGTGAGATCATCCGTGGTTTTGGGGTAGAGTACCATCTGTACGCTGATGATACACAGCTGTACATTTCTACCCCAAACCACCCCAACGATGCCGTAGCGGTGATGTGCCAGTGCCTGGAAGCTGTACGGATCTGGATGGGAAGTAACGGACTCAGGCTCAACCCGACCAAGACCGAGTGGCTGTGGTTTCCGGCTGCCCGATTCAACCAGCTCACTCCATCGCTGGCCATAGGGGGCGAACATCTTGCCCCTGTGGATGGGGTGCGCAATTTGGGTGTCCTCCTGGATGCCCGGCTGTCCATGGAAGATCAAGTGACAGCCGTGGCCAGGAGGGCGTTTTACCAGGTTCGCCTGGTTCGCCAATTGCGCCCCCTATTGGATCGGGACGCCCTTTGCACAGTCACTCATGCTCTCGTGACATCCCGACTGGACTATTGTAACTCTCTCTACATGGGGCTGCCCTTGAGGTGCACCCGGAGGCTTCAGCTAGTCCAGAATGCAGCCGCGCGAGCAATTATGGGGACCGCTAGGTCCACCCATGTAACACCTCTCTTACGCGAGCTGCACTGGCTACCTGTCGTCTTCCGGGTGCGCTTCAAGGTGTTAATTATCATCTTTAAAGCGCTCCATGGCTCGGGACCTAGCTATCTGCAGGATCGGATCCTGCCCCATACATCCTCACGGCCGATTCGCTCCCACAGAGCGGGGCTTCTCCGGGTGCCGTCCACTAGACTGTGTCAGCGGGCGACACCCAGGGGAAGGGCTCTCTCTGTGGCGGGCCCGGCCCTCTGGAACGACCTTCCCCCCGATATTAGGACGACCACGGACCTCCGCTCCTTCCGCCTCAAATTGAAAACCTACTTTTTCCGTCTGGCCGGCTTGGGATAGCCTCCTTGTCCTGGGGTTTTAGGTTAATTTTAATTTATTTGTAGTGTTAAGGGGTTTTAGGCACAGTTTTTAGTTTTTATAGATGTTTTTAGCGCAGGATTTGTTTAATTGTGATTTTAAATTATGTATTCTGTTTGTGTTTATTGTTTTTTTTTTTTTAATTTTCCTGTGCCCCGCCTCGAGTCCCTCTGGGGAGAGAGAGCGGGTTACAAATAAAATTTATTATTATTTATTATTATTATTATTAGATGAATCAAAAATTGGAATTAAGATTGCCAGGAGAAATATCAACAACCTGAGATATGCAGATGGTACCACTCTAATGGCAGAAAGTGAAGAGGAACTAAAGAGCCTCTTGATGCAGGTGAAGGAGGAGAGTGCAAAAGTTGGCTTGAAACCCAACATTAAGAAAACTAAGATCAAGGCATACGGCCCTCTCAATTCCTGGCAAATAGATGGGGAAGAAATGGAGGGAGTGACAGATTTTACTTTCCTGGGCTCCAAGATCACTGCAGATGGGGACTGCAGCCGAGAAATCAAAAGACGCTTGGCCCTGGGGAGGAAAGCTATGGCAAATCTAGACAGCAGACTCAAAAGCAGAGACATCACCCTGCCAACAAAAGTGCATATAGTCAAGGCTATGTTTTTCCAGTTGCAATGGATGGCTGTGAAGGTTGGACTGTTGCAGAAAATCAGGAGACTCGGAGAACGAGATCGAGATAAGCCTTTTATTTTTGGCCAAAGGTCCGAGCAGAAATAAGTTTTGTTAACACCCGGACAAAGATCCATAGAAAAAGCAGGTTCTTATATATCTTTCAAAGAGCAGTTTTGAACATGAAAATACTTAAACCATTTCTATTGCTTACCTTGAGGACCAAGCCTTGTAAGGAGTTGGTCCTCTTCTCCTTTTGTCTTAAGCCATACATGTCTCTAACTGAACTTTAGCCGAACCTTGTGGTTTTGTAAGAACTATTGAACTCTGTGGTTAGGCACTTACTTTCCTGTTCTTTTGCAAGGAGCAACCATCTATGTCACCTTTTAATATAGAAGTAAAAGGGGACCTAAGAGGCTGTCTAGCCTGACCCAGTAGGTTTCACATTTAATGTCCAAATCTCACTTTACGTCCTGCCTTAGGACCATAAGGAAGGCTGAGCGCCAAAGAATGGAGGTCTTTGAACTCTGGTGATGGAGAAGACTCCTGCGAGTCTCTTGGACTGCAAGGCGATCCAACTGGTCAGTCCTAGAGGAGATCAACCCTGACTGCTCTTTGAAGGCCAGATTCTGAAGAGGAAACTCAATTACTTTGACCACCTAATGAGAAGGAAGGACTCCCTGGAGAAGAACCTCATGCTGGGAACGACTGAGGGCAAAAGAAGAAGGGGACGACAGAGATTGAGGTGACTGGATGGAATCACCGAAGCAATAGGCGTTGGCTTAAATGTACTCCAGAGGATGGTAGAGGACAGGAAGGCCTGGAGGAACGCTGTCCATGGGGTTGTGATGGGTCATTCATGACTTCGCAACTAACAGCAATAAGGTGGTAATGAAGTCTTTAATCTGATTTTTATGACCAGACTTTTGGTCCCAATAAGTGAAAGGTGTTAGGATTAGGAAAATCTTCAAAAGGATGCATTGCTTTGACGAAAAACCATCTTTTGTTTGTTTTTCTAACTTGAGCCAAGCAAGCAAACTCTGTAACCTCCATCCATAGCCCTTAATACCTAACCAGGAAAAAAAAAACCCTGGCTTTGCACAGCCATAGAAAGGATTCTGGTGTATGGAAGATGGCGAAAACATGAGCATGACTGCCATCTAGTGGGCATATGAAATCACTGCTCGAAGATCATACCTGTCTGAAAATAGGATTTCCGTTTCCTGCTTCAACAGCCAGAAATGATAGGCCTGGTGGTGATGGGAACATGTGTGATTTCTTAAAAAACAAACACACACACACATTTCCCTGTTATACTCTGTAGAAACTTAGCACCTACCCTGCTCCTAGAAGAATGAAATATTCTAAGAATATTAACAATAGCAATTGCACTTATATACCACTTCACAGGGCTTTACAGTCCTCTCTAAGTGGTTTACAGAGTCAGCCTATTGCCCCCCAACAATCTGGGTCCTCATTTTACCCACCTCGGAAGGAGGGAAGGCTGAGTCAACCTTCAGCTGCCAGGTCAGGTTCGAACCCATGGCTGTGGGCAGAGTCAGCCTGCAATACTGTTTTCTAACCATAAGTAGGTAAGTATGTAAGTAAGTAAGTAAGTAAGCAAGTATGGAAGGGAGGGAGGGAGGGAGGGAGGGAGGGGAGGGGAGGGAGGCAGAGCAATCCACATTTTTAATGAAATGTGGATAGCCACAGGTAGCTGTAATGTTGAATTAGGACTGGTGAGAGAAGGATCAAAAGGTTTTCTCCATCTCGGACCAATTTATCCTTACTGAGTTGCTGTGGTGGAGATAAAAATTAATGAAGACTTTGAAGTTGAGGAAAGAAGGGGAATAAATTTGGAATAAAGGGGAATAAATTTGAACAGTTTTGGTCGCCACGATGTAGAAAAGACATGGAGACTCTGGAAAGAGTGCAGAGAAGAGCAACCAAGATGATTAGGGGACTGGAGACTAAAACATGAAGAACGGTTGCAGGAGCTGCGTATATCTAGTTTGATGAAGAGAAGGACCAGGGGAGACATGATAGCAGTGTTCCGATATCTCAGAGGGTGCCACAAAGAAGAGGGAGTCAAACTATTCTCCAAGGCACCTGAGGGTAGAACAAGAAGCAATGGGTGGAAACTAATCAAGGAGAGAAGCAACTTAGAACTGAGGAGAAATTTCCTGACAGCTAGAACAATTAACCTCTGGAACAGCTTGCCTCCAGAAGTTGTGAATGCCCCAACCCTGGAAGTCTTTAAAAAGATGTTAGATAGCCATTTGTCTGAAATGGTATAAGGTTCCTGCCCACGCAGGGGGTTGGACTAGAAGACCTCCAAGGTCCCTTCCAACTCTGCTATTGTATTGTATTATTGTATTGTAAATCTAACAAGCACTTCTGGTGTTCAGCAGAAGATTAGGGGTGGGGGTGGGGGGGATGGAAAAGAGAAGCTATAATATAAATTAGATTCTTTCCCAGTCAATCCCAGCTCCAGACGTACAAGGATTTGAAAATATCTTCGATTAAAGCAGAATGATTGGAAAAAAGTGATTGTCAGCTTATGTGAAGAATGACAATGAATAAAGTTAGATGGTATGGTTACTTTGTGGTAGATCTAACAAAATTAGACAGCCACACTATTAGATTTATAGGTTTCAGTTGGCACAGCTGCAAGTTTTATTTTCTCTGACTATAAAAGGTAAAGGTTCCCCTCGCACATATGTGCTACTCATTCCCAACTCTAGGGGGCAGTGCTCATCTCTGTTTCAAAGCTGAAGAGCCAGCGCTGTCCGAAGATGTCTCTGTGGTCATGTGGCCGGCATGTCTAAATGCTAAAGGCGCATGGAACGCTGTTACCTTCCCACCAAAGGTGGGAATCCTTTGAATACCTTTGAAGACAGGCGAAATGTTGTGGCCCACCAGCGACCAGCAGATCTGGCAGCAGATTCGGACAGTGATGAGATTGGGGAGGAACATAGGCTAGTCCTGGAGTCTGAGGAAGGCTCTGACGAGGGCTCTGCGTCGGAGGCAGAGATGGGGCCAGGGCCGTCCGACAGTTATCAGCTGCCTTTGGAGTTGGATATCAGTGGGGCAGAAGAACAGCTGGAGCCTATTCCCGATGTGCGCATGCACAGAGCTGCCAGGAGAAGGGAACAGCTAAAGAACAAGGGTCTACTCAGAAGTAAAGGCACAGGTGGCTGGTGAATGGCCCCTCCCAGAGGGAATAAAGAGGAGCGAAAGGGGAGTGGAGTTTGCAGGAGACAATTCATTAGGGTGAAGATCTGTTCCTGACTTCTTGCCAAGCAATTGCTGCTACAGCATGGCGTTTGGAAGATATAGGCCTGGCAGCTCTCCAAGCCTGATCAAGGTCTGTAGTGGTGAAATCTCTTGTAAGACTGTTGGCTGGGACTTTGCTGGAGAGGAATTCACTTTAAACTAAATAAAAGGGGATTTATTGGGACAAGGAGTTGTCTCCGTGCTTTTGGGAACACAAAGAATAAAAGCAGTGTTCCCTGGTACGTTGGAAAATAGCAACGTTGAGCAAGACTTTCCCATCCGTTAGCTAGTTAATTTTATTCACCGATTTGTATACTGAGGAAAGAAATTCTGGGAAACTGCTTTGCAAGCCAAATTATACCACAGATGTGTCTTTTTGTTTGTTCGTATCCTGCCTTTATTATTATTTTTATAAATAACTCAAGGAGGCAAACACAGTAATACTTTCCTTCCTCTTCCTCCTATTTTCCCTACAACAATAACATCTTATACAACCTACTGTGAGGTAGGTTGGGCTGAGAGAGAGTGACTGGCCCAAAGTCCCTCAGTTGGTTTTCGTGGTTAAGGTAGGACTCGAACTCACAGTCTTCTGCTCTCTAGCATGGCACCTTCACCACACAGAGCAGATCTAAAATGATATATAGCCTGAGTCTCCAAATCGGGCAACTTTTAAGACTTGGGGACTTCAACTCCCAGAATTCTTCAGTCAACGTGCTGGCTGGGGAATTCTGGGAGTTGAAGTCCACAAGTCTTAAAGTTTCCAAGTTTGAAAACCCCTGATCTACAACAACGTTACCCAAACCTGAATAAACTATGCGACATGAGGTAAAACTGCCTTTTCTTTGCATAACAACATTCCATTACCTACCGCATTTTTCGGAGTATAAGACACACCAGAGCACCAAGGTTTTGAAGAGGCAAATTAAAAAAAGTTTTTGCACTCTGCAAACCTTCCAAAACCGGCCTGTTTTTCATGAAAATGGGACTGTTTTTTTTCAATAAAAAAAGGACATGTACAGCCTTTAGGAGGCTTATAAAGTGCTCCTGGAAGCTGGGGGGCAATATTGAGCAAAGAAATGGTCTGTTTTTCGCTCATTTCTGCCCTCCGCAGCCCCCAGGAGCTCTCTGAAAGCCTCCTACAGGCTGTGCACAGCCATTTTGGTGAAGGGAGGCAGAAAATGCTGTATTCAGTGTATAAGATGCACCCAGATATTCAGCCTCTTTTTTGAGTGAAAAAGGTGCATCTTATACTCCGAAAAAAAGGGCATAACAATAGGGAGATTTAACTAGACTTAAAAACTGCTGCATGTACTAAAATACAATAAAATACAATAGTAGAGTTGGAAGGGACCTTGGAGGTCATCTAGTCCAACCCCCTGCCTAGGCAGGAAGCCCTATACCGTTTCAGACAAATGGCCATCCAACATGTTCTTAAAGACTTCCAGTGTTGGGGCATTCACAACTTCTGGAGGCAACTTCTGTTCCACTGATTAATTGTTCTAACTGTCAGGAAATTTCTCCTCAGTTCTAAGTTGCTTCTCTCCTTGATTAGTTTCCACCCATTGCTTCTTGTTCTGCCCTCAGGTGCCTTGGAGGATAGCTTGACTCCCTGTTCTTTGTGGCAAACCCTGAGATCTTGGAAGACTGCTATCATGGGTGTTGAGGTCCTTGACTTGCGACCGGTCCTCGACTTACGACCGGCCGCAAGTCTTCGACCTCCCCCTTGTAGGCTTGGTAACAGCCAGTCGCGTCCGATTGGCTCAGGCGCGACTGGCTGGAATTAGGTTGCCAGGCGCCCTGATTGGTTCCCCGCTTGACAGCTCTTGCTTAAATAACTGTCAAGCGGGGAAGCCCGTCTACCGCACCTTTGATACTGTGTATATCACGGGTGTCCAAACTTGGGAACTTTAAGACTTGTGGACTTCAACTCCCAGAATTCCCCAGCCAGCTATGCTGGCTGGGGAATTCTGGGAGTTGAAGTCCACAAGTCTTAAAGTTCCCAATTTTGGACACCCCTGGACTGTATATAGTTCTGCTATTCTAAATGCTTTGTGAGCCAAATAAATGGCTAAATTTGCTTGACTAACCTGTGTTGGACTCCCTCAATTACTGAACTCAACACTGTCTCCCCAAGTCCTTCTTTTTATTAAACTAGACATGCCCAGTTCCTGCAACCGTTCCTCATGTTTTAGCCTCCAGTCCCCTCATCCTCTTTGTTGCTCTTCTCTGCATGTATTTGAAAATCTCCCAGAGTACAGGTCGCCCTCCACTTACAATCACAATTGGGCCCAAAATTTCTGTTGCTAAGCAAGACATTCGTTAAGTGAGTTTTGCTCCATTTTACGACCTTTCTCACCACAGTTGTTACGTGAATCACCACACTAATTAAATTTGCAATCCAGTTGTTAAGTGAATGTAGTTTCCCCATTGACTCTGCTGGTCAGAAGGTCGCAAGAGGGGATCACATGACTCTGGGACAATGTGACCGTCATAAACATGAATCAGTTGTCAAGTGTCTGAAGTTTGATCACGTGACTATGTGTAAGTATGAAAAACGATCATAAATCACTTTTTCAGTGCCTTTGTAACTTTGAATGGTCACTAAAAGAATTGTTGTAAGTTGAGGACTATGTTGTGGCCCACCAGCTGCCATTGGAGCTGGCGGCAGACTCGGACAGTGAGGAGGTTGGGGAGGAACTGGGGCCAGTTCTGGAGTCTGGATAAGGCTCTGATGGATGTTCTGCGTCGGACGCAAAGATAGAGCCAGGGGCCGTCCGACATTTCCCAGCCACCGGAGAAGCAACTGCCTTTGGAGGCGGAGATAAGTGGGGAAGAAGAACATCTGGAGCCTGTTCCAGATGCACATATGTGCAGAGCAGTTAGGAGAGGTGAACAACGGAGGACAAGGAGTGGACTCGGGAAGCAAAGCAAATGTGGACGCTGAATGGCCCCTCCCTGGCTGGGGAATAAATAGAAGAAAAGCGGTTGTTGTAGGAGGCAACAGTTCGTATTTCTGAAGATTTGGCTCATCGTGTTTCGTGCCACAAAGACTGCTTGCCAGAACTTAATTTGTAGCCTTTCGGCTGGGATCCAGTGGCCTTGTAATTAACACAAAGAACTGATAAGGTCTACTCTTTGAAGGACTCTTACCTGGACTTTCGGTGGGTGAATGCTATTGATTCACAAGAGGTAAATAAAGAGGGATTTTTACTGGCGAGGAGCCCGTTTCTTTTTTCTACTAAGGCTGGGTCAAAACAGACTATCTGTATTTTCTCCCTAATTCTTGCTCTCTGGCTTTCTAACGGGAGATGTTAAATATTGTTATATATTGAATTTGGACTCATCCAATCAATAGATTCTGTTTCCATATGCAAATAAAAAGCACGAGAGTTTTGTTCCACCTCCAAATGGAAATAGAAGCAAAGCTCTTCCTTGCAGATGGAAAAAATTATCTCACCAAGGAAAAAGGCTTGGTGTGTATTTTTATTATTAGCATGTTATTATTATTTTTTTTAAAAGAACAAGTGATATATTGCCAGGAATCAACGCCTCATTTTCATGATCTCCCCTGTAACGACATCAACGAACATTCGTTTCCTTCCCTTTGTGCCAAACGTCGAGCTTGGGAAGCTTAAGAATTCGATTTAAAAATTACAAAGAGAAAAAAAAATCAATGCCCTCCAGCCACATCAGTGGTGGGTTTCTGCAGGCTCGCACCTACTCGCGAGAGCCGGTTGGTGAAATTTAGAGAACCGGTGAGAGGGGGTTCCACCAGCGTACCTGGAAGTAAATCTGGCCCGCCAGAGCCAGTGACCCAACGGGAAGGAAAGGAAAGGAAAGGAAAGGAAGGAAGGAAGGAAGGAAGGAAGGAAGGAAGGAAGGAAGGAAGGAAGGAAGGAAGGAAGGAAGGAAAGAATTTATCATCACAATTGAGTCCAAAATTTTGGTTGCTAAGCAAGAGCGTTGTTAAATGAGTTTCACCACATTTTAAAAGGTGGCCACTCCCACCCTGTCACATGACTGCCAAGCCACGCCCACAAAATAGGCCACACCTACAGAGTAGGTTCTAAAAAAATGTGAAACCCACCACTGAGCCACATATATAGGAATTCAAACATTTGCCCTCGATATGCATTTTGAACAAGTTGCAAACCAACCGTTGGAGAAAATGTTTGCTGACCGATTTTGTGCATTTTGTTACGTAAGTTTGGCAAGTTGATTTTAGAACAGGGGTCACCAACCTTTCGGACCCCTAAATTCATAAATTTTAAATCCCGCAGACCACTAATATGATCTGGCTAATGATCGGCTGGGTGGGCATGGCAAGGTGGTCAGCTGACTGGGTGGGTGTGGTCAACTCTATGTTGCTCACATCGAGAGGCGCCTTTCAGATTGACAGAGTTGGAAGGGACCTCGCAGGTCATTTAGTCCAATCCCCTGCCCAAGCAGGAGACCCTACATCTGCCTCTATCTAGGATTGAACTCAGAACCTCCTGATTGGGAGGCGAGAGCTCCACCTCTAGGCCACAGCAGCAGACTTGCCAGACTCTACTCACCCCTCCCCTCCCAGCTACTCCTTACCTCCCCACCTGGGCTCCTTAAGGCCCCAACAGGAAGCAGTTGCTGGAGCTAAGCAGCTCCCAGGAGAAAAAGTTGGCAAAACAGCTCAGTTCAAATTGGATCTGACCGAGGAGGAGGCTTAGCGGAAGCACCTCACTGAGGACTCCGAGCATAGGTTTTCCAAGCAGAGGGAAGACCTCCAGGAGTGCAAGGTGAGGTACCTGGAGGCTCAGCGGGCTGAGATGGTCAGCCAGTTCCAGACCATGATGCAGTCCCACTGGAACGAGGCCCTCTGGCTCTTTGCCATCAGGGTCACTTTCCTCCAGCCTTCAGCCAAAGCCCCTCACCAGGAGGCTGAATTTCTGCCCCCCCTTCTACCCACACAAAAAGACCCCAAAGGGAGAGACTCTCTGCAGCAACACAAGCGTTCATTGCACATATCCAACCCAGGGGGCGTAGTTTGAGGACTCCTGATTTAGTGCAATATAAAAAATGCAAGTAATTTTTCTGTGGACCCCCCAAATACAGTAGGTAGGTAGGTAGGTTGGTGGGTAGGTAGGTAGGTAGGTTGGTGGGTGGGTAGGTAGGTAGGTAGGTAGGTAGGTAGGTAGGTAGGTAGGTAGGTTGGTGGGTAGGTAGGTAGGTAGGTAGGTAGGTTGGTGGGTAGGTAGGTAGGTTGGTGGGTAGGTAGGTAGGTAGGTAGGTAGGTTGGTGGGTGGGTGGGTGGGTGGGTAGGTAGGTAGGTAGGTAGGTAGGTAGGTAGGTAGGTAGGTAGGTAGGTAGGTAGGGGGATAGAGAGAAGGGGGGAAACCACCCTCGGGTTGTGTCCCTCCTGACTGGATCACAGCAATGCATGGACAAGAACGGCTAGTGAATAAATAAATAACAAATAATATACCGCCCCCCCCCCAAAAAAATTACCTAAGAAAGATTTCACATTTTTAATCAACAAACGATGGGTTGGCTAGACGATATTTATACCTCATTTATACCAAAGAAGCTTTTACACCAGCTTGAATGTGTGGTCCAGTGCACGGTTGTGGCTTCTTCAGCGCTTTGTAAAGGAATGGTATAAAATTATGCATAGCCCTTCTTTAAATAAATTAATACTGTAAGAAGTGGAGAGAAAGGATGGCACAAATCTTGAGGTCAGATCTGGTGTCTAAATACAAGATCAAAGCACTCCGTAAAGCAGGAGTCTTTCGCTGAGCAAGTACAAAAAAACACAAACTTCCTGCAACTGTTGTCGTCTTCCATTTTCTTTTCAATATTCCAAGACCGTCTCGGAATTGCAGTCCAGATCCGGCAGAAAACGGAGCTCATCTCTTCAAGATCCTGAGCTCCCCCTTTTCACGGCGGACAGGTGAGGATTCAAGTTTTGCCATGTGCTTTTCGCTGCTTGTGAAAAGAAACACACACACACACACACATACAAAAGAAACCAATAATAGATCTTGCCGAAATTGTTTTTCCCCTGCCAAAGGAGGGGACAAAAAAGCCAAATCTGCAAGAAGAAGAAGAAGGAGAGACGAGTCAGACATTCTATCGCCACAGTTTCTGGGCAATTGTGAGAAAGTTGTTTGGGGTAGCCCCAAGGCTATACGTCGCCCTCCGGAGGCCGATGTGAAGATTTACTCTCCTGGAGATCACAGGTGCCGTTTTCGGAGACGGCCGAGCTGCCGTGGAGAGATTCAGGGGAAGGGGCTTTGTAGAGCATGCAGGCTAGGAGGAAGAAACATGAGCCCATCACCTGTAAGACAGCCAGATTTGGGGTTTTTTAATCTTTCAGCAAGAACGCCGTTCCTACATGGCCCCAGTTTCTTAGAACAGGGGTCTCCAACCTTTGCAACTTTAAGTCTGAAGGACTTCAGCTCCCAGACTTCTCCAGCCAGCTTTGTCCTTCAGACTTAAAGTTGCAAAGGTTGGAGACCCCTGTCTTAGAATACAAAAACACCAAACAAACCCAACAAGATAATCAGAGCTGGAATTGACTGGCTCCTTGGATGAACCAAGCGACTCTAAAACATTAGTACGATGCCTCCCCAGATTTCAAAGTACAGTTAGTCCTCAACACGAGGGGCTCTTGGTGCTATCTGAGCTTGCAGACGTTTCATTACCCAACTAGGTAATATCATCAGCAGGTGATAGATGGATGGATGGATGGATAGAAGATAGATAGAAAGAAGATAGATAGAAAGATAGATAACAGATTAACAGAGTTGGAAGGTCATCTAGTCCAACCTCCTACCCAAGCAGGAGACCCTACATCTGCCTCTACCTAGGATTGAACTCACAACCTCCTGATTGGGAGGCGAGAGCTCAACCTCTAGGCCAAAGCAGCAGGTTAGATAGATAGGATAAAAGATAGATAGGAGATAGATAGATAGATCATTTAGAGATAGATAGAGACAGATAGATTGGTAGAAAGAAGATAGATAGATAGATAGATAGATAGATAGATAGATAGATAGATAGATAGATAGATAGATAGATAGATAGATAGAAGACAGATCATTTAGAGACTGATTGTGAGATATAGAAAGGATGAGAGATAGAGAGAGGGAGAGAGATAGAAGATAGATTGGTAGAAAGAAGATGGATGGATGGATGGATGGATGGATGGATGGATGGATGGATGGATGGACGGATATGTGCCAGCTGCCATGCCTCTGAATTTTGACCACATGAACTCTGGGGGATGCTGCAACGGTCATAAGTATAAAATGCTCATAAGCTGCTTCTTTTTAGTGCTGTTGTAACTTTGAATGGTCACTAAGTGAATGGTTGTAAGTTGAGGACTACCTATAGAAGAGTTTTGTATAAAGGTCTCCTTAAATGAGCCGCCATAATCTACATGGCAGCTCACCTTAAGGGACATTTTATTTAACATTAATTAAGCTATGGAGATATGAGCAGAATTAGGATCTGTGGTGGTTAGAATGCAGTATTGCAGCTAACTCTGCCCACTGCAGAGTAAAATGATAACCCAGATTTTTGGGGATAATATGTTAACTCTGGAAACCGCTTAGAGAGGGCTATAAAGCACTACGAAGTGGTATATAAGTCTAAATTCTATTCTATTCTATTGCCATGGTGGTGCAGTGGTTAGAATGCAGTGGTGGGTTCCTACCAGTTTGGCCTGGTTTGGCTGAACCGGTAGTGGTTTGGCGGCCTGGGTCGCTGGAACCGGAAGTGACCCATGCCTGCCATGCCCCCGAACCGGTTCTCCAGGCAGCGCCTGTGGCACCGCCATCTTATTCTGGCTTCTGCGCATGCGCAGAGCAATTTTTATTGCAATGCACATGCGTCCGTGGCACACCCACAAGCGAACGGGCAAGTGCCGGAACCCACTCCTGTTAGAATGCAGTATTGCAGGCTAACTCTGCCCACTGCCAGCAGTTCAATTCTGGCCAGCTCAAGGTTGACTCAGCCTTCCATCCTTCTGAGGTCGGTAAAATGAGGACCCAGATTATTGGGGCAAATATGCTGACTCTGTAAATCAGTCCAGAGGGTGTTGAAGCAGGGGTGCCCAACCTGTGGGCCACGGCTCACTATTGGGCCGTGGCCTATTCACAACCAGGCTGCATGAGTGGTGGGCTCCTCTCTCCCCCCAGATGGGCTGCCAAGCCGCAAAGGTTAGGGACCCCTGTTGTAAAGCACTATGAAGTGGTATAGAAGACTATAGAAGTTTGCTATTGCTGTGGCTATGATCTGGAATTACCGTATTTCTGGAGTATAAGACGCACCTTTTTCCCTCAAAAAAGAGGGTGAAAATCTGAGTGCGTCTTATACAATGAATACAGCATTTTTGGCCTCCCGAAACCTGCCCCCTTCATCAAAATGGCTGTGCATAGCCTTTAGGAGGCTTCCAGAGAACTCCTGGGGGCTGGGGAGGGCAGAAAGGCCTGTTTTTTGCTCAATTTTGCCCCCCAGTCCCCCAAAGGCTATGCATGCCCCCTTTTTGAGAAAAAAACAGGCTGTTTTTGAAAAAAATGACCCCTTTTTTGCTCATTCCCCAACCCCCCCAGAAGCACTCTACAAGCCTCCTAAGGGCTATTCATGCCCTTTTTTGGAAAAAAAACAACAACCCGGGCCCATTTTTGTGAAAAACAGGCTGTTTTGGGGAGGTTTGCAGACTGCAAAAACATTTTTTTTCTCGTTTGCCTATTCAAAACCTTGGTTCATCTTATACTTCGAAAAATACGGTACCTTGAATATCAGACCAGCGATCAGGGTGTACCGGCTCATGGAGGAGTTCTGATAGACATAACAAGATCCTTGTTCACCACACTGGCTCTGCCACAGAAGACACGACTTGTCAATCATCGACCCAAAAGCAATGGGGCCCGGGATGCTCCCTATGGAAAGACAGAAACGAGAGGGGTTTGTCTATCTCAGGGGTCTGCAAAGTCGGCTCTTTTAAGACTGGTGGACCTCAACTCCCAGAGTTCCCCAGCCAGCTATGCTGGCTGGGGAATTCTGGGAGTTGAAGTCCACCAGTCTTAAAAGAGCCGACTTTGCAGACCCCTGGTCTATCTCAAGCATTGCATGTTACACAAATGACTTCTGGAATAAGCTGGGGTGTCACAATCATATTTCATCTTGTCTTTCTTGGAATCAGACTTGTTTTGAAAGTCTCCACTGGCCAACTTCATAAATGGGGGGGGGGGGGAGGACTCAGAAAGAACCGGCGGTAAGACAATATTCACTCAGAACGGTGCGTGACCTCTTTCAAAAAATACCAGTTCCAAGATCAACCTTATATACCGTATTTTTCAGACTATAAGAAGCACCATTTTCCTCCTAAAGAGAGGGTGAAAATCTGGGTGCGTCTTAGATGCTGAATACACCATTTCTGGCCTACTGAAACCAACCCCCCCTTTGCAAAAATCGACCTGCAGAGGGTTTGGGAGGCTTGCAAAGTGCTCCTGGGGGCTGGGGAGGGCACAAGTAAGCATAAAATGGGCCATTTTTCCTCATTTTTGCTCCCCCAGGAGCACTCTATAAGCCTCCCAAAGCTCTGCGTGCCCCTTTTTTTGGGGGCAAAAAACAGCTAGTTTTTTGCTCATTTTTGCCCCCACCCCAGTCCCCAGGAGCACTCTACAAGCCTCCCAAAACTCTGCATGTGCTCCTCCACCCCTTAAAAAAAAAACCAGAGCCGTGCAGAGGGTTTGGGAGGCCTGCAGAGTGCAAAAACTTTTTTTTTTAATTTACCTCTTCAAAATCAAGGTGCGTCTTATATTCCGGTGCGTCTTATAGTCCAAAAAATACGGTATGATCCCAGTGATAGCATAACAGCAAAAGTGTCATCCTTCACCAATGGAATGTTTCTAGATCAGCGTCTATTCAGCCAGTCCTCGACTTATGGCCACAACTGACCCCCAAATTTCCACTGCAAAGTTAGGTAGTCTTAAGTGAGTTTTGCCCCATTTTACGAGCTTTTGGACACAGTTCTGAAGCGAATCACCGCAAGGTGTTATGTGAATAATGCAGGTGTTAAGTGAAACTTGGCTTCCCCTGCTGACTTCGCTTCTCGGAAGCAGGTGGGGAAGGTCACATGATCCCTGGACGGTGCAACGGTCATAAATACATGCCAGTTGCCCAAGCATCCAAGTTTTGATCACCTTACCGTAAGGATTTTTGCAATGGCCGTGGGAAAAATGGTCATAAGTCAAGGTGCCGTCGTGACTTCCAATGGTCGCTAGACGAATGGTGGTAAGTCAAGGACTATCTGGACTGTATTCTGACATGGCAAAATTTCAGTAGTTTAAACCAGGGCTCCCCAATTCCCCGGTCTGTGGACTGGCACCGGTCAGAGGCATACCAGCAACTGGGCTGTTCAAACAAGCAAAGGCCCATCCATGGGAGGCAAGTGGCACACTAAACCACGTCTCCTCTGGTTCATGGAAACATCTTTCTCCATGGAAGCAGTTCCCTGGTGCCCGAAAGGTTGGGAGCCACCGGTTTATGCCATCCATTGGGTAAAGTCCCGAGGTTCGTTTTCCTGCCGTGTACATGTGCACATCCGAACTAGACTGTGCCCTAGTATGTAGGTGTCAGGATTCTGACGGAGGCCCTAATGAAACCATGAGCCTCGAGCCATTGCCTCCCCCTCCTTGCCTAGGGCCACCCGAGAGCAGGGCAGGGATGCTTTGCGAGTTGACAGTGCGTGGATATATGCACTGTTTTATGTATGTTTGTTTGTTTGTATGTATGCATGCATGTTTGCTTGTTTATGTAGTGTGTATTGGAGGTGGGGACCCGCAACAAAATTTCATTTTAATGTAGGCCGATTAGAGTACATTTAAAATGACAATAAAGTTGTTATACTACTATGCTATGCTATGATGTTCTGTTCTTTACTCTCTCCCCTCCCCTTTGCCTCCCCTGCCCTTCATATCCCCTCCTCGCCCCTCCCCTCCCCATCCCTTATTCTATTCCTATTTCTTATTCTATTCCCACTCCATTCCATTATTTTTCATTGTTCTGTTCTGTTGTTCTCTTCTCTTTCCCCTTCCCTTCTCCTCCCCTCCCCTTCTTGTCTCCTCCCCTCCCCTCCCCATCCCATCCCATCCCCTCCCCTCCCCATCCCCTCCCCTTCCCCTCCCTTATTCTATTCCTATTTCTTATTCTATTCCCCCTCCATTCCATTATTTCTTCATTCATACATCCCTACAACCGACTCGCTCCCAGGGAGAGGGTCTTCTCTGGGTGCCGTCGACCGGGCAATGCCAGTTGGCGGCTCCCAGGGGAAGGGCCTTCTCTGTGGTGGGCCCTACCCTCTGGAACAGCCTACCTCCCGATCTCCGTTCCATCTCAGACCTCCGCTTGTTCCTCCGGCACTTAAAAACTCACTATTTTCACCTGGCCGGCCTAGCATGATCTACTCCGCACTCTACTGTTTTTATAACAAATCAAAGTTTTAATTTATGGATTTTTAAATTTAAATTTATTTTAAGCAGGGTATTGATTTAATTTTAGTTATTATATAGTAATATTTTGTATTTATGTATATTTATTTTAAATCTCTGTTCGCCGCCCCGAGTCCCTTGGTGGTGAGATGGGTGCGGGTTACAAATGTGAATAATAAATAAATAAATAAATAAATTCTTCTCTTCCCTTCTCTTCACTCCCCTCCCCACCCCCCTTCCCTTCCAGTATCCTAATGAAGACAAAGCACGGAGAAAGGCGAGAGATTTGGCCTGGATACCATACCTAGCGTTCTCACAACAATCCACTGGATTCCCAGGGCGAAGGACCGCTGTCTGTCGGAAACACACCTAGGACACATAAAACAAACATTTGAAACCAAAGGCAAGCAGGATCTGTGCCACAGAGTGATTGGAACCCAACAGTCCTGTATTTCCCCTCATTGCCATTAAGTGTGAGAATGAGTTAACCACACAGGGATGAGTAAAGCGAGGAGGACAAAGGCCAGGCGTCTCTTGGGAGGTGGGGAAAGCAGGAGGGACAAATGTGTGTTGTAACGCAAATGCCCTCCCATAGGTACAGGCAGTCCTCGACTTAAATCAGTTTATTTAGTGACCGTTCAAAGTTACGAAGGCACAGAAAATGACCATTTTTCATGGTTTACAACCATTGCAGCATCCTCATGATCCAGGAGTGAAATGCTACCGGTTCAGGCTGCTTCACCGCAACCAGTAGTAAAAAAATGCTACTGGTTCGCAGAACTGGTAGTAATAAAATACTAAAAAAAGATTTTAAAAAAGTTCTGATGATTGCATGTTGCACAGCCATAAACAGGGTGTGGGCAGGGCCAAAAACGGGGGAGGGGTCCATTTTTGCTCCCAGCAAGCTTCCCTGAAGCCTTTTAGGGCAAAAACGGGGGCTGGAGGCCGCTGAGAAAGAAAGAAAGAAAGAAAGAAAGAAAGAAAGAAAGAAAGAAAGAAAGAAAGAAAGAAAGAAAGAAAGAGAGAGAGAAAGAAGGAAAGAAAGAAAGAAAGAAAGAAAGAGAAAGAAGGAAAGGAGAAAGAAAGAAAGAATGAAGGGAGAAAGAAAAAGAGAGAGAGTAAGACAGAGAGAGAAAGAAGGAAAGAAGAAAGAAAGAAAGAATGAAGGGAGAAAGAAAGAGAGAGAGTGAGACAGAGAGAAAGACTATCCCACTTACTATATCTGTGGTCACCATATATAACATATATAAGGTAAAGGTTCCCCTCGCACAAATGTGCTAGTCGTTCCCGACTCTAGGGGGCGGTGCTCATCTCCATTTCAAAGCCAAAGAGTCAGCACTGTCCGAAGATGTCTCCATTGTCATGTGGCCGGCATGACTAAACCCTGAAGGCGCATGGAACGCTGTCCCCTTCCCACCAAAGGTGGTTCCTATTTTTCTACTTGCATTTTTTACGTGCTTTCGAACTGCTAGGTTGGCAGAAACTGGGACAAGTGACGGGAGCTCACTCCGTTATATGGCGCTAGGGATTCAGTCCTCTGAACTGCCGAGCTTTCTGATCAACAAGCTCAGCATCTTAGCCACTGAGCCACCGCATCCCATAACACACCCACACACACACACTGCATTTGTGCTGATAAAGAAATAAAGGGAGACCAGTATAGATCTATTTCAAGCTATTTAGCTCTCATCAGCTAGCCGTACCCTTTCTGGAATTTGAACCTGGGCTGTTTTTACATGTTAGGCAGTTGTATTAGGCACTAAGCCACAAGCTCTCCTCCCTTATCAGCTGAGCCAAGGGAATAAGTAAGTGTTTATGTCAAAGCACCTGGTATGCTCAAATATGGGAGGGAGCATACTGCTTGCTGTATGTGTGTGTGTGTGTGTGTGTGTGTGTGTGTGTATGTATGAATGCTATATATATACTATAGCAATTAATAACTAATTTGCCTGCAGACTTAATTTTTTAAAGAAGAAAGGGGTGCTGGAGTCTTTATCAGGGGACTCCACACTTGACCACTTTCAGACTTGTGGCCTTCAACTCCCAGAATTCCTCACGGAGCCATGCAGGCTGGGGAACTCTGGGAATTGAAGTCCACAAGTCTGAAAGTAACCAGGTTTGCAGGCTGAGGAATTCTGGGGATTGAAGTCCCCAAGTGACCAAGTTTGGAGACTCCTGATTTAGATGGCTTTAAAAAACATTCTTTTTGACTCAGCGTTGAGAAAACAAGTCTTCTTCCCATATAGCTTACCGCAATGTAGCTGTCAACGCAGGAATGCTACTCAGGAACGTGAAGAGAATGATAACAAACATGAAAACCAAGAGGAGAGTCCTCCTTTCGCATGAAGATGTACACTTCCCTGCTGCAGCCAGGCCGGAGTCTGGAGTGTTGGGTCCAACAATGCAGCTGCATTCATGATAAGCCTTGGGAAACAAAGAGAGTACTTCAGAACAGGCGCCGCCAACCTTGACAACTTTAAGACTTGTGGACTTCAACTCCCAGAATTCCTCAGCCAGCTGGCTGAGGAATTCTGGGAGTTGAAGTGCACAAGCCTTAAAGTTTAGAACAGCCACTACACACTGTAACACGGTGGTGTTTTATTTCTTTTCTCTGGCCAATATTGCTCAGGGGAAACAAACCACAGCTGAGTAGTACAGCTCATTGCAAACATTCCTAAATTCAGCCCACAGCATCTGGTTATGCATGTGTACAGCATCTGGTCTGGACATGTACATGACTGAGGGAACTGTTACATCTAGTCCAGGGATGTTCAAACTTGGGAACTTTAAGAGTTGTGGACTTCAACTCCCAGAATTCCCCAGCTGCCATGTCTGGCTGGGGAATTCTGGGAGTTGAAGTCCACAACTCTTAAAGTTCCCAAGTTTGGACACCCCTGATCTAGTCTAATGAAGAAAAAGACTAGGGATGATCAACCAACAAACCAATCATTCAATCTATCAATCTATCATTCAATCACTCAATCTTTCATTCAATCAATCAATCAATCAATCAATCCATCCATTCATTCATTCAATCATTCATTCAATCAATCATTCAATCCATTCAGCAATACTTTCTTAAAGGTGTCAGCCTCGACACCTTTAAGAAAGGATGAGAGGAGTTCATGGAGAACAAGGGTGTCCATGGCTATCATTATGATGCCTAAGGACACCCTCCGGGTTGGAGAGATAGGCAGGATATTTCTCAATGCCATTTGCAGGGAATCATAAGCAGGTGAAGACATCTGCTTGGGAAGACCCTGAAGCAAATGGGGAGCCACTGTGTGAGACAAAATGCTGGACTGGATGGGCTGTGGCCTGTTCCAGCAAGGGCGTTCTTATGTTATGTTATGTTCATTCATTCATTCATTCATTCATTCATTCATTCATTCATTCATTCATTCATTCAATCAATCAATCAATCAATCAATCAATCAATCAATCAATCAGAATAGAGCTGGAAGGGACCTTGGAGGTCTTCTAGTCCAGCTGCCTGCTTACACAGGAGAACTTATAGCATTTCAGACAAGTGGCTGTCCAGTCTCTTCTTAAAAGCCTCCAGTGATGAAGCACCCACAACCTCTGAAGGCCAGCTCTTCCGCTGGTTAATTGTCCTCACTGCTAGGAAGTTTCTCCTTAATTCCAGGTCACTCATGACAATGGCAGCAGTGTTCCAGTACTTAAGAGGCTGCCACCAAGAAGAGGGGTAGGTGGGTCAACCTATTCTCCAAAGGGCCTGAAGGCAGGACAAGAAGCAATGGGTGGAAACTAATCAAGGAGAGAAGCAACCTAGAACTAAGGAGAAATTTCCTGACAGTGAGAACAATTAATGAGTGGAACAGCTTGCCTCCAGAAGTTGTGAATGCTTCAATACTGGAAGTTTTAAAGAAGATATTGGACAACCATTTGCCTAAAATGGTATAGGGCAGGGGTCTGCAAAGTCGGCTCTTTTAAGACTGGTGGACTTCAACTCCCAGAGTTCCCCAGCCAGCATAGCTGGCTGGGGAATTCTGGGAGTTGAAGTCCACCAGTCTTAAAAGAGCCGCCTTTGCAGACCCCTGGTATAGGGTTTCTTGCCTGAGCTTGGACTATAAGACTTCCAAGGTCCCTTCCAACTTCAATTCTACGTCTACTTCTACTTCTACTTCTACTTCTACTTCTACTTCTACTTCTACTTCTACTCTATTCTATTCTATTCTATTCTATTCTATTCTATTCTTGTCTCTCCATGGACATACACACGCAGAGTCAACCACAATCCTTTGGTGACACATCAACAGGACTCGAGAAGGACTTGGAGAACGGGTGGAGACTGACATCTCGCACACACCTTTCCCTCGCTATCGTGGTTTATTAATGCTTTCTTGCACCCAGCATGGCAGGGCGAGTAATAGGTGATGCCATCGTTCCCACACACGGGATTGTAGGTCTCACGCAGGCAATGGCAGTCCATGTTGCAGGGGTCAGACAGGTTGAGGTGACCTTGCAGGAGGATGCTAAACAAAACAGATCGTTGGTCAATATCTTTTCTTTCTAGCATCATCAGTTGAGACAATTGGAAACAACATGCAAGGCAAGAAGGAGATCGTACCCAGCTAAGGGTTACTGATATATCTCAATAGTCGGGGAAGGGCTTATGTTAAGCGCATGCACTCAAAAGCCCGGTTGGGCTTATTATCTGGGGAGGTCTTATTTTTGGGGAAACAGGGTAGGTAGTTAGGTATATTTATTTTGGAGCTGTCAATTTGTAAAGTGTTTCCATGACTACTATCAAGCTGCCATAGAGAAGGGAGGAGAATTCCATGCATACCTTTGGCCAGAGTCAAGTCTCATATTCTTGCACGTGAATGCACATGTCCATAACCTACTGCTGCATCTTGTTGGCGAATGTGATTTATGACTTAGGCAGAAGGGAGGGGACACAGGGGTAAAGTTTGGACGACATGAAGTGGAATTCAGTTTCGGCTCCACAGAAGATCATGTCAAGATGTTGGTCCTAATAAATGAATGGGGTTTGGGTTTTTTTTTAATTTGTCTTGAGGCTCGTAAATTAATTAGGACATCTCTTGGAAAGGTCACCGCAGCTTTCTTTTGGAGTAGCCTCCTTTGCAAAGAGATTGTTCTTCCCCTCCTTACCTTCCGTCGTGCATCTGGGTCACTCCAGCCATGGGCATGTTGGGGCAATCAATGAAAAAGATAAAAATCGCCAGCAGGCTCGACATGGTGCACATGAAACAAAACTTGATGATCCCTGAGCAGCGCAGCTTAAACTTGTTGACGATGAAGCCTCCGAGGAATGTGCCCCCACCTCCGGCCGGAACAACAAGGTAGCCTTCCAAAGGAGAGAGGAAACAGATCCGTCTTTTTCAAATCTATGTTATTTATTTACAATACAATACAATACAATAGCAGAGTTGGAAGGAACCTTGGAGGTCTTCTAGTCCAACCCCCTGCCCAGGAAGGAAGCGCTATACCATTTCAGACAAATGGCTATCCAACATCCTCTTAAAGACTTCCAGTGTTGGGGCATTCACAACTTCTGGAGGCAACTTCTGTTCCATTGATTAATTGTTCTCACTGTCAGGAAATTTCTCCTCAATTCTAGGTTGTTTCTCTCCTTGATTAGTTTCCACCCATTGCTTCTTGTTCTGCCCTCAGGGGCTTTGGAGAATAGTTTGACTCCCTCTTCTTTGAGACAACCCCTGAGATATTGGAAGACTGCTATCATGTCTCCCCTGGTCCTTCTTTTTATTAAACTAGACCTACCCAGCTCCTGCAACCGTTCTTCATATGTTTTAGCCTCCAGTCCCCTAATCATCTTTGTTGCTCTTCTCTGCACTCTTTCTAGAGTCTCCACATCTTTTCTACATTGTGGCAACCAAAACTGGATGCCGTATTCCAAGTGTTCATTTGTCTATTTCTTTTCACCCACCTTGCTCATACGCTAGTTGCATCTTTATTGTTGTCCACCTTGCTTGCTAACATTTCAATGGTGCAGTTACCATACACAGAGTTAGTTTAAGAGCTGTGATGGCGAACCTATGCCACGCATGCCACAGGCGGCACGCGGAGCCATTTGTCAGGGCACGCAAGGTGTTGCCCTCTGAGCTGTCCAGCGCGACTTTGCCCTTCTTTTGAGGCCATTTTTCGCCCTCTGGAAGCTTCAGGAACTTCCCTGAAGCCTCCGGAGCATGAAAAACCAGCCATATGAGCTAACTGGAAGTCCATTCTCGAACTTATAAAGCCTCTGGCACCTGCGGAGAGCAAAAAAAGCACGCTAAAATACGGAGGGAGCACTGGTTGTGCACGCATGCTCGCTGGGGTCATGCACATAGCATGGGTGTGGCTCACCCGCACAAGACCCCACTGTGCTCCCCCCCACTTTTGGCACGCAAGCCAAAAAAGGTTTGCCATCACTGGTTAAGAGTATCTGCATTGCACACCTCCAGGCTGTACAACCAAATGGTTTCAAATTAGTACAAATACATGAAGTCTATTTACAGTTTGTATATCCAAGCTCCAAACATCAGTTATAGTCACAAAATAAAACAGGGGTTTGTCGGGGAGGGAGAGGAGACGGAGTGGGGGTTGGGACAAAATCACATTCAATTGCATTTACAAGCTTAGCATTACCGTATTTTTCAGGGTATAAGACGCACCGAAGTATAAGATGCACCTTAATTTTTGGGGAGGAAAATAAATTCTGCCTACCAGGTATTCATCTGGCTAGCATCCTTAGTCTGGTCAGCATCCAAAAATATACAATATACAATAGCAGAGTTGGAAGGGACCTTGTAGGTCTTCTAGTCCAACCCCCTGCATGGGCAGGAACCCTATACCATTTCAGACAAATGGCTGTTTGCTGGTTTTGAGCATGCACGCTTTTTTATCCTCTGGACTATGCATTCCAAATGAGGTCACATGGATTAACAATCACTTACAATCATTACAAACAATCATTATTGAGGGCAAGCAAGAAGTCTATTTGGACCAAAAAAGAGTACACTTTCCTATCTAAACTCTATTTGAGATCATTAATTGGCACGATCGATGCTATTTCTAATCTGGAAACTTGGAGCAGTAATACTAGCAGATTATCTGCTCCTCGGAAACGTTGAAGGGCATTACTTGAATGAGATAATTCAAAGGAGAGAGCCGCCATTTGCAAAAGAATGGGTTGCGTTGGAGAGAAGTAGATTTTTTCCATTCCTTGAAAAATTGTTTTTGAAGTACAGACTCCCATTTTGTTTTGTCTCTACTCTTCCAAGCCTCACTTAGATGTACCGTTAGCCAGAGGGGTGAGTATACTGCAGTACAAATATTTTAAACTTTTTTCAGCCCTAATGAGGAGCTAACATCTGAGAGAGCCACAAGGAGAAAAGCAGGAAGAGCATGGAAGATGGCTTCACTTGTAAGAGAAAAAAAGAAGGCACATCTGGGAGGAATCCTAAAAGTCCATTGCCTTAATCCAGTGGTGAAAAATTCAGCCCCATAAAGACGAGGGAAAGTCAGCACATTTTAAAGAGGAAATATTTCTTACTGAGAACAAAGGAGCGCCATCTTCCCCGCCCCTCTAGAAGTCACAGAGAGCTAGTGAAATTGAATGTCAATTGTTGCAGCGATACAAAGTTTCCGTCAATCTTAAAGTAAAAGACTTTCGTTGTTGTTTTAAAATCAGATGTTGATTTCTCCATCTCCCCAAGCCTGGGGAACATTTTGAAACGCCAATTTTTTTTCCTTCCGAGGAGGAGTTTTTACAAACTCCCTCCTCCTTCTTCTTTTAAAGCAAAAGTTGAAAGCATTAGTTTTAAATCACTCACAATCCACTTTGCAGTAATAACGGAGCCTCGGTGTTGCCTTCAGCCCCGGCTTTCTGCCCATCTTCCATTGCAGCAGCTGTTCCGGCTCTCCATCAGCGAAGGGGACGAAAGAGGAACTCCCCCCCCCGCGACTCGTTCTCCTGCGCCTAGGGCGAGGCGGGAGCCCCCCCCGACCGCCGTCGAGGTGGGGGGACTCACCGCGAGCCGCCCGTGCAGCGGGGGCTCTTTGCAAGAGCCCCCTGCCCCCGAAGGCACCGCAGGAGCAACCAAGCGGCGGACGAGTCCAAGACCCGACCGTCGCCTCCGGCTAACTGGAAGGAAGTCCGATGGCTTCACTTGTTAGTGCCTCATTAGGGCTGAAAATTAAGCTTCATTCGGAGTATAAGATGCACCCAAATTTTCAGCCTCTTTTACGGGGGCGGGGGGGAGGGGAGAGTGTGTATTATACTCTGAAAAATAAATTAAATTTTAAGCCACCCTCTTAACCTGGCATTCATTAGGATCCCAATCAAAATGCAAGGATGGTTAAGAACTGCAAAGAATTGCAGACCAGTAGTACAGGTAGTCCTCAACTTACAGCACTTCCCTTAGTGACCTTTCAAAGTTACAACAGCACTGGTAAAAGTGACTTGACTTACGACTGTTTTTCACATCGATGGCCATTGCGGCATCCCCACGGACGTGTGATTTAACGTTTGGATGATTGACAACTGACTTGACTTATGACTTCAATTGTGTCCCAAATTTATGCTCAGAGCAAGATAGTGGTTAAGTGAGTTTTGCCCCATTGTATGGCCTTTCTTGCCACCGTCGTTGAGTGAATCACTGCCATTGTTAAATTAGCCACACGGTTGTTAAGTGAATCTGGTTCCCCCCCCCTGACGTTGCTGGTCAGGAGGTCGCAAAAGGGGATCGCATGACACTGGGACCCTGCGACCGTCTCCTGTCACGTTGGATAGTCACTAAATGAACTGTTATAAGTCGATGACTACCTGTGCTTGGTCCGACAGAACGTAGAACATGCTGGGGAAAATATTTTAGGGGTTCAACCACGCTGAACAAATGAACAATAGACTCCTGCAGCAGGTGGCAGCATCTGGCCAGCTGTGAGTCGGCCAAGTTGAATTTGGTTAGTATTGGGAGGGAACCTAAGAACATAAGAACAGCCTTGCTGGAACAGGCCACAGCCCATCCAGTCCAGCATTCTGTCTCACACAGCGGCTCCCCATTTGCTTCAGGGTCTTCCCAAGCAGATGTCTTCACCTGCTTGTGATTCCCTGCAAATGGCATTGAGAGATATCCTGCCTATCTCTCCAACCCGGAAGGTGTCCTTAGGCATCCATCATGATAGCCATGGAGACCCTTGTTCTCCATGAACTCCTCTCATCCTTCCTTAAAGGTGTCGAGGCTGACAGCTGTCACCATTTCTTCTGGCAGGGAGTTCCATAGACCAGTGATCCTCTGGGTGAAAAAGTCCTTCCTCTTATTTGTTTGAGATCTAGCTTCCAAAAGTTTCGTGGAGTGCCCCCTAGTTCTAGTAAAAGAACTTCCTAGTTCTAGAACCAGGAAGCCAAGACGCCAGAGTAGACTTGGATATTGAAAAGAGCTTATTAGAAGATTTGCAACAGTAAACCAATATACTGGGGCAGTTTTGGGCCCCCCACAAATGGCTCCTGCTGTTCTGACCGAGGCTTCCCAAGAGCCTGAAACAAACTCCTGGTCCCGACAAAAACCCCTTTTATTAATTGACTGTGAATTCTGCTCATTCACATCCAGCAAAGTCTTTCAAGGGAGGATTTACAGTCACAGACCTTCTCTGGCTTGGAGAGCTGCCAGGGCGATATCTGCAAAACCTGGCAAGGAGTCTCGGGGAGACACGAGCAAATTAAGTGAACTAATTGTCTCCTGCAAACTCCACTCCCCTTTCGCTCCTCTTTTATTTCCTCTGGGAGGAGCCATTCATCATCCACCTGTGGCCTTCCTCCCAAGTCGACCCTTGTTCTTTAGCTGTTCCCTTCGTCTGGCAACTCTGCGCATGCACACACTGGGAACAGGCTCCAGCTGTTCGTCTGCCTCACTGATGTCTGACTCTGAAGGCAGCTGATCACTGGCATACGGCTCTGGCCCCCTCTCTGCCTCCAACACAGAGCCCTCATCAGAGCCTTCCCCATACCTCACGTACAACAGATATTTTGGGCTCAATGGTAGTCGTAAGTCGAGGACTAGCTGTATACGGATGTGGCCATGAAGCCAGAAGGAGCTGAGCTCACCTAATGGGGATTAACTCCCCCTTGACGCCTCCCAATCGCTTCATTCAACAACTTTTTTTTTCTTACCAAACAAAGTTGCTGCTTCAGAGGCACTTAAGCTGAATTGGGATTCAAGGAATTTGGGCCCAAAAGTTGACATCCCAGCAATCAAGGTAGCTTCTGTAGCTCCAGCTAAGCAGAGGAAGATGAAAGTTGGGTTCTTCAGTAGCAGCCAAAGCGACCTTTAGGATCCCCAAAAACAAAAAGGAACAAATGATTTAGTGTAGATGCTACATTCCAAGCCAGATGTGCAAGCATTAATAAGGTGATTTCTATTTTTTTAAGTTGATTTTTTTTTAGCAAAGTTTTCCTGAGGATTGTAAAACAAACAAAAGTGTGTATAGTCAAGGCTGTGGTTTTCCCAGTTACAATAAATGGTTGTGAAAGTTGGACCACAAGGAAGGCTGAGCGCCAAAGAATGGAGGCCTTTGAACTCTGGTGCTGGAGAAGACTCCTGCACTTAGTCCCTTGGACTGCAAGGCCATCCAACCGGTCAGTCCTAGAGGAGATCAACCCTGATTGCTCTTTAGAAGGCCAGACCGTGAAGAGGAAACTCAAATACTTTGGCCACCTAATGAGAAGGAAGGACTCCCTGGAGAAGAGCCTCATCCAGGGAACAACGGAGAGCAAAAGAAGAAAGGGGCAACAGCGAATGAGGTGGCTGGATGGAGTCACTGAAGCAGTCAGCATGACCTTGAATGGACTCCAGAGGATGGTAGAGGACAGGAAGCCCTGGAAGAATATCAGGGGCGGGTTCCTGCCAGGTCCATCCTCTTCTATAGAAGAGGTTCCACCAATCTACAGGGCCGTTTAGAATCGATTCCAGCTCCCTCTCCCTCTGCCCGTCCGCCTATCATCAAGATGAAGAGCGAGAGGAGGATTTCTGGGAGTTGAAGTCCACATGTTTTAAAGCTGTCAAGTTTGAACACCCCTGGAGGTTTTTTCCTAAAGGGTTGGGGTGCCAGGGTCTTGTAACTTGACAGCTTTAAGACTTGTGTGCTTCAAATGCCAGAGTTTCTGAGCCAATATTTTGGTTGCTAAGCAAGAGCATTGTTAAGTGACATTTTACAAGTTGGCCATGCCCACCCAGTCACATGACTGCCAAGCCACTCCCACCTGGTCACGGCTGCCAAGACACTCCCACCCGGTCACATGACCGGCAAGCCACTCCCGTCCGGCCACATGACTGGCAAGCCACTCCCACAAAGCAGGCCCCACCTACAGAAGAGGTCCTAAAAATTTTTGAAACCCACCACTGAATGTTATCCATGGAGTCGTGATGGGTGGGACACAACTTTTCAACTAACAACAAAAACAACAAATATTTCCATATCCCTCATGGCATTTTCTCCAAAATTTTTATAATTAATGAAAAATAATTGTTATCTTTTAAAAATCTCTCTCTCCATTCTGGTTAGTTGAACATCAATAGCTAGAACAGGGATGTCCAACATTGGCCACTTGAAGACCTGTGGACTTCAACTCCCAGAATTCCACAGCCTTGCTGGCTGGGGAATTCTGGGAGTTGAAGTCCGGAAATTTTAAAGTAGCCAAGGTTGGACAACCCTGTTCTAGAAGAACATTAGAACAAAGAATGAAATAGAAACCAGGCAACGTAGGACAGATTTTCAAGACTTTCTCCAGAAAGTTGGAATTACAAAACTAGAGGTATCAAACTTTGAGAATTGAGAATCCTAAAAATTACAGTCCCAAATTATTTATAATGGCTGGACTGTAAAACAATGATTGGAGGCAGGAAGAAATTCTGAAAAAGAGGACGGGCAAAGGAAATTCCAACAGATCTCACATCTGAGAATTATTGCAGATCTTCTAGGAAATGGTTCCAGTTGTAATGCTTTGTTCTAACTACAGAAAAATCCCAGGGAGTTGCAAACTCCGAAACCTAAATAATGGGTGTATTTGCTTGACATAGTGACTCACAAAACAACAATTATATTTTAATTTGTGTGTTGTGCAAATCTACTTGTCAGGCCTGCAGCTATCTTTTCTTTGGGATCTTTGGCCTGCCACACATTCTATTATTCTACTTTGCATTTTCTATTAAAATAGGAGGGGGGGATTGTACAGCGTTAGATGCGTTGTAGCCATAATAAAATTCTTTCTGGAAAGCCAAGGTCATCCTTTGTCTTTTGCACCTCTGCACCTGACCGGAACTGGATGGATGGAACTGCTAGCATGACAGTGGGAGATTGGACCATGTGATGGATGGACTTGTGGGTGTGGGGGCAAGATCTTGATCTTTCAACCAGGTGGGGAAAACCAGGAAGCTTTCAGATTTGGGTTTTCCCACAGATATGCCAATATGGCTGTCTTAATAAATTGGAACTTTGAGGAATCCTTTGTCTTGAACTCTGATTTAATTTTGGAGGCTATTTGGAACCGTGACATTAAATCTTTTTTACGAGAGAGTAGTATTGTGCCTCCTCCTCCTCCATCATCATCAAAAATCATTAGCTCCAAAAAAACCATCCCTAAACCCAAGAAAAATGCTCCTCCAAAAATCATCTCTGGATGAGGTGGGCTGCAAATCTATATAAATAAAAATGTAACTATGAGTTTGTTCAAAACCGCTAATCTCGGAAAGTACTGCACCGATCGCTTGCAAATTTTCACACAACGTTCCTTTCGAATACGGCACCAATGATATATATAGATTGTGTCGATGTCACACCTGTGCCAGGTACATGCAACGGAAATGTAAAAAATGTAGGTAGATGGATACAGAGAGAGCAGTGGGCCACAGGTATTATGTCATCCTTTATGACATAAAATACTCCGTCCATAAGATGCTAAATACAGTAGGTAGAGAGGTAGACAGCTATAGGGATAGAAAGAGGGAGGGAGAAATGCAGTAGGTAGGTAGGTAGATGGAGAGAGGGAAAAATACAGTAGGTAGGTAGGCTGGGGGTTATACGGTGGTTGTGTGTACGTGTTTGTGTGTGCAGGTGTAGATTGGTTGGCCATTTAACCAGACTGGGCCATAGCAACGCGTGGCCGGGTACCGCTAGCAAATAAATAAATATATAGTCTTTATTATTGAAGTGTTCAGGGGAAAAACCATAGACCTGGGAACAGAGAAATGTCTCTTACAGAAAATTGCTTCCTGGAAGAAAGAAGTATCAGAGACAATAATTTGTGCACCAACTCCCTTGGGATATGCTGTATAGCAGCTGCTCAGCAATGTTTTCTCATACAAGTGCTTTCCCAGAAGGGAGAATGACCTAGGAACCCAACCCACCAGTTGGTAAGATGTCTACATTTCTAGACAGTTAAATCTGGTGCAGAAGACGAAAAACCTTCTCTAAAATGCAATTGGTGTTACTTTTTTCTGCTTTACTGAAAGGTGTTTCCCCGCCCCCTGTTCGCTACCAGGAAATTAGAAAGAGAAGAGAATTAACCACACAATGTAGGCAACACCATAGCTCTTTCTGTTTGAATAGTTAAAGGTATCAGGAAATGGAGAATTTTAACTGGGTGGTTTTTGGGTGCTCTCTCTGAGCTTGTTTTTTCTTCTTCTCTTGCTGATGTTTTATTACCCAAACTAGGCAACATTTTAGCGCTGGAATGTGGACTATTAGTAGGAAATGTGGTTGAGTTCATGCCAACTAAACCTATTTTGTGACTTCTATGTTGTGTGCGAAACAAGCCACTATCTTAGCATCTTGTGTTAAGGCCAGGCCATATTAAACCACAATGAGGTATCTTTCTTTACACACATCATGTTAAAGGAATAAAACAATATATAGCCATGATGGCGAACTTATGGCACGTGTGCCACAGTTGGTACGCAGGGCTCTCTCTGTGGGCATGTAGCTGTCATCCCAGCCCAGCTCTATACCACGCATGCGTGCACGCCTCCCACTGGCCAGCTGGTCTTCGGGTCTCTGGCGCACATGCACGGGGGCGGGGTACATTTGGAGGACGTGCGCTGTTGAGGATATCTCCTTTAGGAGACAGAGAGTTGTGCAATGGCAGAGTTGTGCAGCAAGAGATACGTGGCTAGGTTTCACACTAACTAATAGTCACAGACACTGATGGTAAAAACAAGTAAACTTTACGTGGTGGAAAAATAAACTACTTCTTCAGAAACAGTGATAGTTAGTCTTGAAGCAAAAATACAGTCTATGCTCAGTTAGCTTACAGTTGCTTAAACCACGATTCCTCTCCTTACTGATCTATAACCGGCATACAGAACCTTCATCCATGAGATCAGCAAACTAACTGATTCTGGCTTCCTCTTACGGCTGATTGAGGAAGCAACAGCCAATTACATTTCACTGTAGTAGTTAAAGGTACAGATACCATTTTCAATCATGGCTTATATATATATATATTGCCAACCCAACGCTAGGATTATAGTCCTAACATGCACGCTCATGCGTGGAGGGTGGGGTGCAATCGTGTGTGGGGGGGGTGTTGCACGCATTGCATTTTGGGGCCTCGCATGGCACCCCCACACCCCATTTTGGCTTCTATATTGGTGCAGGAGACCTTCCAGGCACAAAATGGGGCTCAGGCGGGCGCATACACATTGCATTATGGGTGTGGACATGCAGGTGTGCTGTCACACGCGCACACTTTCGGCACATGACAACCAAAAGGTTAGCAACCCCTGAAATATAGTTAAGATTAAGATTAAACATGATGTATAAACCCAACTGCATAGTTAGTATTGGAATAAAGAAATAATTTAGAATGGTTTTGCAGATGGTTTCTTAATGCAAAGATCTCAGTTTCATCCTGTCATTCAATAAAAGTTGGGTTAATATTTGGAGGAAAAAGAAGTGAAAGTCACAACATAACATTTAAACTGCTTTCATTTATTTCATTTTTGTTTGCTGAGTTGGTCGTACTCTGCCTGGCTTTTAAACACTATCCTTGAATTCGATTGTCTTATGCAGAATAACTGTCTGATGGTTTCGAAAAGTGGCAAATGGTCAAAAAATTTAGTTTCCATATATATTTTACTCTTAACAGTTCTTAGATGAATGATGGCTGCTATACACTTGCTTTTATCAAGACACCACACTTGGAATACTGCATTCAGTTTTGGTCACCACAATGTAGAAAAGACGTGGAGACTCTAGAAAGAGTGCAGAGAAGAGCAACAAAGAGGATTAGGGGACTGGAGGCTAAAACATATGAAGAACGGTTGCAGCAACTGGGTATGTCTAGTTTAATGAAAAGGAGGACTAGGGGAGACATGATAGCAGTCTTCCAATATCTCAGGGGTTGCTACAAAGAAGAGGGAGTCAAACTATTCTCCAAAGCACCTGAGGGTAGGACAAGAAGCAATGGGTGGAAACTAATCAAGGAGGGAAGCAACTTAGAACTGAGGAGAAATTTCCTGAACAATTAATCAATGGAACAGCTTGCCTCCAGAAGTGGTGAATGCCCCAACACTGGAAGTCTTCAAGAAGATGTTGGATAGCCATTTGTCTGAAACGGTAGAGGGTTTCCTGCCTAGGCAGGGAGTTGGACTAGAAGACCTCCAAGGTCCCTTCCAACTCTGCTATTGTATTGTATAGTATCGAAAATACAATTTTCTTTTGCAAAGATGGGCTTACAATAGATCCAACTTCAAAGGGTCTCCTGCTTGGGCAGAGGGGGGTTGGACTAGATGACCCACAAAGACCCTTCCAACTCTGTTAATCTGTCTGGTATAACTTCACAATTCCCAACAGGTTAACTCTAGCCTTAACCAAATTACTGTTCTTCCTCTAAAGCAGGGATGTCCAAACTTGGGAACTTTAAGACTTGTGGACTTCAACTCCCAGAATTCTCCAGCCAGCATAGCATAGCTGGCTGGGGAATTCTGGGAGTTGAAGTCCACAAGTCTTAAAGTTCCCAAGTTTGGACATCCCTGCTCTAAAGTGTTGTGGTCCGCCAGCGACCTACAGAGCTGGCAGCAGAGTCGGACAGTGAAGAAGATGGGGAGGAACATGGGCAGGTCCTGGAGTCTGGGGAAAGCTCGAGTGAGGGCTCTGCATCAGAGGCAGAGAGCGGGCCAGAGCCATCTGGGAGTTATGTGCTGCCTCCAGAGCCTCCAGAATCAGACATCAGCGAGGCAGAGGAACAGGGGGAGCCTGTTCCCAATGCAGGCAGGCACAGAGCTGCCAGAAGGCAAAAACAGTTAAGGCAAAAGGGGCGATTTGGGAGTAAGGCTTGGAGATGATTGGCACATGAGAGCCTTTGCAAGAAGCAACTTTGTTCGCTCTGGTTGGTTTAAAGTCTGAGGCTCCGTTTTGCCTCTGTGCTCCGTGGGGCTTTGCAACACTAATTGCCAATTAGGTCTTTGGCAGCATTTCAAGGAAGATAAAAGATGGGTGCTTATCAACCTTATCCCGAAATGTTTATGTTTATTCGATTTATATACCACACTATTTCACCTAAAAGGGACTCAGGGCGGTGCACAGAAAGATAAAAACCCAGCAATACATATAAAATATAAAAAACAATTAAATTATTAAATCTGTGCTAAAATTTAGATAAATAAATTTAAAACCAATAAGTATCAAGCCGGCTAGATGAAAGAAATGTGTTTTTAACATCCGACGGAAGAGTCGTAGGTCCGTGATGGTACAGATATCGGGGGGCAGGTCGTTCCAGAGTGCTGGACCCACCACAGAGAAGGCTCTTCCCCTGGGAGCCGCCAGCCGGCATTGACCGGCTGATGGCACCCTGAGAAGGCCCACTCTGTGGGAGCGGACAGGTCGAAGGGAGGAATGTGGTAGGAGGCAGTCTCTCAAGTAACCAGGACCCGTGCCATGGAGCGCTTTGAAGATGGTAACTAGCACCTTGAAGCGCACCCGGAAGACCACAGGCAGCCAGTGCAGCTCACGCAGGAGTGGTGTTACATGGGAGTAAAGAGACACTCCCAGGATCCCCCGCGCGGCCGCATTCTGCACTAGCTGGAGTCTCTGGGTGCACCTCAAGGGGAGCCCCATGTAGAGGGCATTACAGTAGTCCAGGCGGGAAATAACGAGGGCTTGAGTGACCGTGCGTAGGGCATCCCAATCTAGAAAGGGGCGCAACTGGCGTATCAGGTAAACCTGATAGAAGGCCCCCCTGGCCACGGCCGTCACATGGTCGTTCAAGGACAGCCATGAATCCAGGAGGACGCCCAAGTTGCGAGCCCTTTCCGCGGGGGCCAATGACTCGCCCCCGATAGCCAGCGATGGAGTTAACTGGCTATATCGAGATGCCGGAAACCACAGCCACTCTGTCTTGGACGGGTTGAGTCTGAGTTTGTTCCTCCCCATCCAGACCCGCACGGCCTCCAGATACCGAGACAGCACTTCCACGGCATCGCTGGGGTGGCCAGGGGTAGAAATGTACAGCTGAGTGTCTTGTTAGAACTGGGTCCAAACAAGGAGAAGGGCGGGGTATAAATTCGAATAAATAAATAAATCAGCGTACTGATGGTATTCTACCCCAAAACCACGGATGATCTCACCCAGTGGCTTCATGTAGATGTTAAACAGGAGGGGTGAGAGAACTGACCCCTGAGGTACCCCACATAAAAGGGGCCTCGAGGTCAATCTCTGCCCTCCTGTCAGTACACACTGTGACCGGTCAGAGAGGTAGGAAGAGAACCACTGCAATACAGTGCCTCTCAATCCCAACCCCTCCAGCCGGTGCAGGAGGATACCATGGTCGATGGTATTGAAAGCCGCTGAGAGGTCTAATAGGGCCAGGACAGAGGAACAACCCCTGTCTCAGTCCCTCCAGAGATCATCTACCAACGCAACCAATGCCGTCTCCGTGCTGTGCCCGGGACGGAAGCCGGACTGGCGCGGGTCTAGATAGACGGTTTCCTCCAGGTGTCGGCAGAACTGTTGAGCTAAGACTTCGGCAGACTTCTGTTGGGCTCATTATAAACTATTTGTGACTCATTACGAGTTGTGAATGAACACAATTCACAGCCATGGAAATAAAAAGAGAGTTTTGGGGACTAAGCGTGTGATTTCCACTGTCCAGGAAGCCCTAGGTCAGAACATAAAAGTCTATGCTTCTGAGTTTAGCTCAGTTCAGATTTCTGGGCTATCCTATTTTGCCCCCACCTCAAAAAAAAACCTACTGATGATTCTCTGTCTTTAGAAGCGGTCGATCACCAGTTGTGTACAATGAAGATACAGCACTGAATTATTTCAGTCTGTTTTGAAGGCAGCACAAGGGCCTCGGGAAATGAAGGATGCCTTTGTTTGGATCCTTTTTTAGAAGACAATTCAATGCTGTCTTTGGTTTGGTAGTAGACTCATGCGAGGAATAAAATAACAAATTGGACTAGACTAAAGGGATGTCATGGCTCGGAAAGGTTGAAGGAAACCAACCACTGGTGACGCTTATACATCTGTAGATGTTCAATAAACAAATAAACACATAAGTAAATAGAATAGACTAGAATAACAGAGTTGGAAGGGACCTTGAAGGTCTTCTAGTCCAACCCCCTGCCTAGGCAGGAAGCCCTATACTGTTTCAGACAAATGGTTATCCAACATCTTCTTAAAAACTTCCAGTGTTGGAGGATTCACCACTTCTGGAGGCAACTTCTGTTCCACTGATTAATTGTCCTCAATGTCAGGAAATTTCTGCTCAGTTCTAAGTTGCTTCTCTCCTTAATTAGTTTCCACCCATTGCTTCTTGTCCTGCCCCCAGGTGCCTTGGAGAATAGTTTGACTCTTTCTTCTTTATGGCAACCCCTGAGATATTGGAAGACTGCTATTATTTCTCCCCTAGTTCTTCTTTTCATTAAACTGGACATATCCAGTTCCTACAACCGTTCCTCATATGTTTTAGCCTCCAGTCCCCTAATCCTCTTTGTTGCTCTTCTCGGAACTCTTTCTAGAGTCTCCACATCTTTTTTACATTGTGGCGACCAAAACTGGAAGCCGTATTCCAAGTGTGGCCTTACCAAGGCCTTATAAAGTGATATTAACCCTTCACGTGATCTTGATTCTATCCCTCTGTTGATGCAGCCTAGAACTGTGTTAGCTTTTTTGGCAGCTGCTGCACACGGCTGGCTCCTATTTAAGTGATCGTCCACTACGACTCCAAGATCCCTCTCACAGTTACTACTATTGAGCAAGGTACCACCTATACTGTACCTGTACAGTATATGTGTCAACCTATCACCCTACCAGGGGTGGGTTGCTGCTGACATTACTGCCGGTTTGGCGCGCAAAAAATACTCCAAAGTCACATTTAATACAAATGCTTATAAATGATTGAAAAGGGAAGTTCTTACTGTGGCAGATCTTTGACTGTCTTTCCAAAATCAGGATCCGAGGCTGTTTTATGGCTGCCATCTTTTGATTGGTGAGTTTCCGAAACTCGCATGACTATGTAACGCTGTGATCCTAGGACAGCAGATGTTTCAATAAGATCTTTGATTTGTGACTTATAAGCTGGATCATCTGAACATACCAATGTGCTCCCATCAACAGCCAACATCCTGAGGTTTCTGCTATGCCTTCTCTTAAAATAAAGGTGTCGATTCTTTAACAACTATTATTTATTTCTATTATTTGGATTTCTTAGCTAAACGTCAGCTTTGACCATTTAAAGCGGTTTAATGTGATTTATAGCTTAGTATACTCAGTAAATAAAACTTACCACTGGGGATTGATTCAGCAAATTATGCTTATAATTAGAACTATTTATTGCAACTTGTATACTCTGACATGGTCTATGTTGCATTCTGATGCACAAAGGACTTAGCAAAGTGGACTATATACCATCGGTTTCTACCCAGGGTACTATTAGATAGGCTGATCGTTTGTAAGTGTACTATACTCCTGCAAAAGTATAGTCCAGCTATAAATGTTTACACCTTTTTTCATCTTTTCATCTTGAGAACTTTTAACTGGCCAGCTGAGTTCAGCCTTTTTTAAAGCCATTTTTCACCCTCCCCAGGCCCCAGAGGCTTTATAAGAGCCTGGGGAGGGCAAAAACAGCCTCCCATGCCCCTCAGGCCCTCCGGAGGCTTCAGGAGCTTCCCTGGAGGCCTCAGGGAAGCTCCTGAAGCCTCCGGAGGGCCTGAGGGGCGCACAAAACCGGCCCTAAGGGCAAACCGGAAGTTCGGGAACGGACTTCCGGTTTGCTCATAGGGCTGTTTTTAGTCCCCCGGAGCCTTCAGGGAAGCCTCCCGAAGATCCCTGATGGCTGAGGAGGACGAAAAACGACCCTACGAGCAAACCAGAAGTAACTTCCGGTTTGCTTGTAGGGTCGTTTTTAGTCCTCCAGAGACTTCAGGGAAGCTCCTGAAACCTCTGGAGGGCCTGGGGGGGGGGGCTGTTTTCACCCTTTCCAGGTTCCTAGAAAGCCTCTGGAGCCTGGGGAGGGCGAAAAAGGCATGCAGAAAAAGGGGGAGGATCGTGCCTGTTATGCGCGCATGCGCACTGGGAGGGGTGCACATTACATTATGGGTGCAGCATGTCCGCACACGACCCCCCCCGGCACTCCCCCCGCTTATGACGCGCGAGCCACAAAAGGTTTGCCATCGCTGGATATAGACTATATAGATAATCCATGATCTATGACAGTGATGGCTAACCTTCGCGTGCCAAAAGCGGGGGGAGCGCAGGGGGGGGATCGTGCATGGGCGTGCCACACCTATAATGCTATGTGCGCGACCCCCTGCTTTTGGCACGCTTTTTTCGCCCTCCCCAGGCTCCAGAGGCTTTCTAGGAGCCTGGGGAGGGTGAAAACAGCCTCCCCCCCCACCTCCAGAGGCTTCAGGAGCTTCCCTGAAGCGTCCAGAGGGCGAAAAACAGCCTCAAAAGGAGGCCTAAATCAGCTGGCCAGCACACACAAGCGTGCTGGAGCTGACAGGGCATTGCCTCGCGTGCCCTAAGAAATGGTTCCGCGTGCCACCTGTGGCCCCCGTGCCATAGGTTCGCCATCCCTGATCTATGACCACTCCAAAAAATAGTATAGAATGGAATGCATTGGAATGCAACAAAATAGAATAACAGAGTTGGAAGGGACTTTGGAGGAGCTCCCACCATTCGAAGGCCATGATGGTGCTGAAAAAAAGTGTCATAGGATCGATGGTCAGGCTTACGACTGTCTCGGTGTCCCCACGAACACCTGATCAAGAGCTTAGCACCCAGCAGGCATTGGCAATGATTGCAACATCCCTGGGTCATATGATTGCCATTTGTGATGTTCCCTGCTGGTTTCTAACAGGCAAAGACCATGGAGAAAGCTGGATTTGCTTGATGGCCCCATCACTCCCTTAACCACAGCAAAAAGGGTGTGGAATCAAGGAGAAATTAAACTTAGCGACCACATTATTTGGTGATGGAAGTTCCAGTCTTAATTTTGGTTGTTAAGTTGAGGATCATCTGTATTTACATCCTTAAAATACAATGGATAGAACAACTTCTTCTTCTTCTTCTTCTTCTTCTTCTTCTTCTTCTTCTTCTTCTTCTTCTTCTTCTTCTTCTTCTTCTTCTTCTTCTTCTTCTTCTTCTTCTTCTTCTTCTTCTTCTCCTCCTTCTCCTTCTCCTCCTTCTCCTCCTCCTCCTCCTCCTCCCTCTGCCTCTTTTCCTCTTTCCTTCTCCCCTCCTCCTCATCTTCTTCTTCTCTTTCCTTTACCCTTCCTCCTCCTCCTCCTCCTCCTCCTCCTCCTCCTCCTTCTTCTTCCCTTTCCTCTTTCTTTTTCCCCTCCTCCTCTTTTCCTTTTCCCATCCTCCTCCTCCTCCTCCCATTATCATACTGTAACCTTTCTAAATAACAGAATGTCCATAGAGTTGAACTCAATTGCGTAAATAGTATTGCATTAAAATCTGCACTGAATACCACAACGCATCAAGATTCAAAACCCTGCATTTTTTTTTTTAAAGGAAAGCTATTATATCACCTTGATGCGAAGGAGAAGCAGCTATTTTGGCAGGTTTCCAAACTCCTGAAAAGAATTTGGTTGGGATTCAGTTCACGTACCTGGGAGACGGTGAGGGTACCCCAAAATGGGTACCGAAATCAAGAGGGAACCGGCGCCGGCGCCTAGGAATCCAATCCACCATGCTCCAACCCACAGGGAATTGTCGGGTGTAATATCAATTCTGGGAATAAAGCCAAGAAAAAAAGCCATAAACTTCCAGAAATCTAATCAAATCGGTCTCTCTGGCTTGGAGACAAAGCTCATTCACACAAGCGTGAAATGCAGCCGTTTCTTTCTTCAAAGATATATTAGTTCCTTAATTGCTTGGGAGAAATTTGTCAAGTGAGACATGCTTTTGTAAGGGTTACAAACCGGGCACCACCGGAAAAAAATAAATCAAAGTGGTTGTTCTTTGCTTTAGACAGGGCTAAAGGATAATGACAATAACAACAATAAAGCGTGCACGCATACATGCATGCAACAAAATGAGAGTGAGACTCGGATTGGCTTTTCCCACCCAGCACAAGACTTGTTGGGACTGCATTTGGCAACCTGAGACAGAAATGACCATTGTGTTCATGATAATCACCGTTCCAAAGATGAGAAAAAGAAAGAAAACGAGCTGTGTAAAGTTTCCAGATGGGCTTCCAGATCTAGGTTTTGCAACCCTTTACTCCCTTAATTTGGTGTATAATCAGGGTAACTGGATGGAGCTGAGCATTTACTAGCCAGATGCCCTTCCCGATGCCTATGTGGAGTTCACAGCAGATATTTTTTTTCTCTGTGTCCGAGGAGAGAAATATCTGCCGCTTCCCAGGATTGAACTCTCAACCTTCTGAGTGGGAGGCGAGAGTCTTCACCACTAGGCCACCATCAGAAGTGGTATTCTGTTGGTTTGCACTGGTTCAGGTGAACCGATAGTGGCAGCGTCGGGAGGCTCCGTTCACCTGCCCAGACGTTTTCACAGATGCTCTGCGCATGCCGGTTCCGAACGGGTTCTGAACAGGTAGCGAAGGTAAGAGGATTTCATGCCTGGCCACCATGCCACTCAGATAGACATCTAGGACTAAACTAAACATTTTAAAGATCCCCTTGCTGGATCTTAAGCTATTCTTGAAGTGGAAGGAACAGATGAGATCTTTAAATGTCATGTCAACCTTGGAGCTATCTTGACTGAAGCCATTTTGTCCGCTTCAATGTTGCCACACTGGAGCTTGAGGGTCAAGGAGAGGGGATTTGAGATACAGGGATTTTTGTAGCCAAAACAAAATATTTTCTCTTGAGAACCAAGGACATCCTCACACCTGGCTGGAAGAAGGCTGAGTGATGCCACCCAGCTGTCGTACTGCACGATGATTGGACCACGTGACCGATTGTTTTGAGAAAATCTTTTACTTTTAATGAAGTGAAAACTGTGGGAGTTTCAGAGGTGGTTTTCACCAAGTATGTGCCAATAAGACATTTCCAATCTACCTAAATAAAAATGTAACAAGAGTTTGTTCAAAACCGCTAATCTCCGAAAGTACTGCACCGATTGCTTCCAAATTTTCACACAGCATTCCTTTCAAGTACGGCACCAATGATATATATATAGATTGTGTAGATGTCACACCTGTCTCAGGTACATGCAATGGAAATGTAAAAAATTGTTTAAAAAAAGGTAGGTAGATGAATACAGAGAGCAGGGGGCCACAGGTATTATCCTTTATGACATAAAATACTCTGAGAGAGAAATACAGTAGGTAGGTAGGTAGGTAGGTAGAGGGATAGAGAGGGAGAGGGAGAAATACAGTAGGTAGTTAAGTAGGTAGGTGAGGGATAGAGAGAGAGAGGGAGAAATACAGTAGATAGGTAGGTAAGTAGGTAGGTAGAGGGAGAGAAGGAAAATGCAGTAGGTAGGTAGATAGGTAAGGGATAGGGAGAGGGAGAAATACAGTAGTTAGATAGGTAGGTAGAGGGATATAGAGAGAGGGAGAAATACAGTAGGTAGGTAGGTAGAGGGATAAAGAGAGAGAAGGAAAAATACAGAAGGTAGGTAGGTAAGTAGGTAGGTAGAGGGAGAGAAGGGAAATGCAGTAGGTAGGTAGATAGGTAAGGGATAGAGAGAGGGGGAGAAATTAGGTAGGTAGGTAAGTAGGTAGGTAGGTAGGTAGGTAGGTAGAGGGATAGAGAGGGAGAGGGAGAAATACAGTAGGTAGATAGGTAGAGGGACAGAGGGAGAAAGGGAGTAGGTAGGTAGGTTGGGGGTTATACGGTGGTTGTGTGTATGTGTTTGTGTGTGCAGGTGTAGATCTACACACAGATTGGTTGGCCATTTAACCAGACTGGGCCACAGCAACGCGTGGCCGGGAACAGCTAGTAAAACTAATATTTGAGGAACTCAATGGCCTCGGAGTCTTGCTTGCAATGGATTTATTACTTGGAACCCTGACACGTCATCAGATAAACAACCCAAGTGGTTACACAGTAGGGGAGTGAGAATGACAAAGTACAAAAAGGAAAAAAAAATGAAAGATGCCACCCAGGAAAAATTCCTAAGGCTAATTGGAGAACGTTAAGCTTACAGGTAATCCTCAAATTCTCATCATTTGTTTAGTGATTGTTTGAAGTGTCACCCGCACGGAAAAAAGGGACGTATAACCAGTCCTTGCACGTATGATCATTGCAGTGCTTCCATGGTCACCTCAGTGGTGGGTTGCTCCTGGTTCGGCCCGGTTTGGCTGAACCAGTAGTAGTGGTGGCGGGAGGCCCTGCCCGCCCACCCGGACGCTTCCGTGCATGCGCAGAAGTGTTGCGCATGCCCAGGAACGTGCCCAAACTGGTAGTAAAAATATTTGCAACCCACCACTGGGTCGCACGATCAAAAGTTGGGGGTTTGGCAACAGGCATGTATTTATGACAGAGGAAGTATCCTGGGGTCACGTAATTGCCATTTTTGTGATTTTCCTAGCCAGCCTCTGACAAGCGAAGTCAGTGGGGGAGAGGGAGCCAGGGGGAGAGCCTTCTCTGTGACAGCCCCTTCCCTTTGGAATGAGCTGGAGCTTTGCATAATTCCCGACCTTCCGTCCTTCCGGCGTGCCCTTAAAAGCTGGCTTTTTCAGCAAGCCGGCCTGGCCGGAATAAAATAATTTCTTAATTTTAATTCCAAATGTAATTTATTTTATATCATCATGTGTAATTTGTTAATTAACGTATTGCTTATTGCTTATTGGATTCTTTATTTAATCTCTTTTTAAACTTTTGTATTATGTGTTTCTTATGTTGTACGCCGTCCTGAGTCCGTTGGGAGAAGGGCGGCATATGAATCCAATACATCCAATCCAATCCAGTGGGAAACAAATTCAATCTGACTTACGCACCTTCCGCCATCCTCTCAAAATCTTCTTCTTCCAACAAGCCGGGCTGGCATAAAACATGATTTTTAAATTCAAATTTTTATTAATTTTAATCAGGGTTGGTTGGTTGTTTTTTCCCCCACTTTTAGGCCAAAGTTTAATATGTCTTTTAAAAACTTTTTTAACTTTTATATATATTTTTTTATTCTGGCTGTACACCGCCCTGAGTCCTTCGGGAGTAGGGCGGTATAAAAAACCAATAAAACTCAAAACTCAAACTCAATTAACACCCCTGTAATTCACTTAACATCTGTAGTGATTGAAAAGGGACAAGGTAATTGGCTGGGACTCATTTACCAACTGCCCCGCTTAGCAACCGAAGTTCTGGTTCTGAATTGCAGTCGTAAGTCGAGGACTAGGGTAATGAATGAACGAACGTCATTCTGGATAGCGCTGCATAGATGCCAACCGAGCTCTAAGCCGAAGAATTGAATTGGGTGGTTTAGCTTGCTTGTAACACTCTGCTGACTCACGTCACCATAGGATGCCTTTTATTGTATTCTAAATTAAACCTTGCCCAGGAGTTATTGCCATAGTTACCATTGCGGTTTGAATGGGGCTCTTTTCCTTTCGACAGAAACTATCTACCCGTTGATGAAAGCTTAATAAGGAGGCTAAAGGATTTCTCCTGGCAACAGTAATACGTAGGAACCAAACCAGAAGTGGACGTGCTTCAAAAAATAAAGGCACAAGGAAGATAGACTCAAGCTCAACCCGTCCAAGACTGAGTGGCTTTGGCTTCCGGCGCCCCGGTACAGCCAGATTATTCCAACTCTGGCCATTGGGGGCGAAACACCGGCCCCCGTGGAGAGGGCGCGCAATTTGGGTGTCCTCCTGGATTCCCGGCTGTCTATGGAAGATCATGTGGCAGCCGTGGCCAGGGGGGCGTTTCATCAGGTACGCCTGATGCGCCAATTGCGCCCCTTACTGGACCGGGGTGCCTTATGCGCAGTCACTCAAGCACTCGTCACCTCTCGACTCGACTACTGTAATGCTCTCTACATGGGGCTCCCCTTGAGGTGCACCCGAAAGCTGCAGCTAGTCCAGAACGCAGCCACGCGGGTGATTACGGGAGCGCCTAGACACTCCCACATAACACCTATCCTGCGCGAGCTGCACTGGCTTCCTGTGGTCTTTCGGGTGCGCTTCAAGGTTTTAACGACCATCTTTAAAGCGCTCCATGGCTCGGGGCCTAGTTATATGCGAGACCGCCTCCTGCCCCATACATCCCTCAGACCGATACGCTCCCACAGAGAGGGCCTCCTCAGGGTGCCGTCAGCTGGACAATGCCGTCTGGCGACACCCAGGGGAAGAGCCTTCTCTGTGGCGGGGCCAGCCCTCTGGAACGACTTACCCCCTGAACTCCGTACCATCTCCAACCTCCGCCTGTTCCACAAGTGTCTGAAGACACATCTATTCCATCTAGCCGGCCTAGCGTAACCTCCATTACTGACTATTAGACAGTTTTAAATTTAGGATTTTTAATTCGGTTTTTAGCGCAGGGTTTCATTAGAATAAGTTTTTTAAATTTTATATGTTTTGTATGTATTTTAACATTCCTGTGCGCCGCCCTGGGTCTGTTTGGAGAAGGGCGGGATATAAATTTAATAAAATAAAAATAAAAAATAAAAATAGACTGGTATCTTTTCACACACATTACCACTGCAGCCAGAATAGCATACGCACAGTCTTGGAAAGGGAAAGAACTACCATCAGACCAACTAATTATCAACAAAATCTTCTGGTGTTCTGAATGCGACAGACTAACATATATTCTCAAAGACAGACAGGAAGCAATATTTTATCAAAGTTGGGAAAGATGGTATGTCTGGATGGAGGTAAAGAGACTACAGGATGAGAGATAGGGAAGGATATACAATGTAGATATATAGATAGTAAATAAAATGAATGTATCGAGCAGTGGCAGCTATGGGGAATTGATAAATGTAAGATATAGACAAATAGAAATAGCTGGAATATCTAGGAATGTAGTAAGATAGTATATGATGTTACTTGGTAACTGTGTACATATAGGGGGTGGGTTACTACCAGTTGTATCTGTGTAATTTTGCTTTGTCTTGTCAATGTCTTATTTATGGTCTTATATTTAAAAAAATAAAAGAAACTCTGAAAAAAAATAAAAGAATGAGACAGTGGGGAGATCTAATTCCCTCCACATCACCGGTTCCGTGGGCGTGGCTTGGTGGAGATGTGCCATGTGACTGGGTGGGCGTGGCCAACTCCCCCCCCCCCCTTTTCAGCTATTATTTTTTTAGCTTTTTAAAGCATTTTTTCCCCTGCCGGTTCGCTGTTCATTTAATACAATACAATACAATAGCAGAATTGGAAGGGACCCTGGAGGTCTTCTAGTCCAACCCCCTGCCTAGGCAGGAAACCTTATACCGTTTCAGACAAATGGCCATCCAACATCTTCTTGAAGACTTCTAGTGTTGGGGCATTCACAACTTCTGGAGGCAACTTCTGTTCCACTGATTCATTGTTCTCACTGCCAGGAAATTTCTCCTCAGTTCTAGGTTGCTTCTCTACTTGATTAGTGTCCATTCATTACTTCTTTAGATTTTTAAAGCATTTTTTCCCTGTCAGGTTGCGCGATCGTCGGAAGCTTTAAAAAAAAGCCTTTTAAAGCATTTTTAAAATGTTTTAAAAAGCTTTTTAAAAAGCTTTCGACGATCGCGTGGCTGACACCTAAGCTGCGTGATTCTCAGGAGCTTTCTTTTTAGTACCGGTTCGCAGAACCAAGGACAATCGTTCCTACTGGTTCGACTGAACAGGGCCAAACTGGCAGGATTTCACCTCTGGAATGAGGCCTGAAAAATTGTGGATTCCCCCCCCCCTCCCCCCATTATATTTTAACTTAAGAATTGAGCGTGTAACTTTAGGAGCTCCAAAGTGCTCTAAGTTGGGGGATGAGTGAGCTGTTGCCAATTGCCATTCCTAGACCGGTGTTTACCTTGACCACTGAATTCCAGGGGAGTGGACTTCAGCTCCCAGAATTCCCCAGTCAACCCTGCTGGATAGGGAACTCTGGGAGTTGAAGTCTACTCATCTTCAAATGTTAGCGTTGAGAAACACTGCCTAGAAAAGGGGTGTCAAACTTGATTTCATTAAGGGCTGCATCAGGGTTCTGTTTGACCTCCGGGGGGCTGGGGTGGGCGTGGCCAGCTCGATGTCCCTTGTATGGGGGCGCCTGTGGGGGCCTCCTCTTTCAGCGAAAAGAGAGGTCAGGATCCCGTTGGCAGAGCCACTGCAGGCCTGTCCTTTGCTGTATCCAGGGGAGCCCTGTGGGCCAGATCTAAGCACCCCACAGGCCAGATCTGGCCCCTGGGCCTTGAGTTTGACACCCCTAGAAGATGCTTGATCTTGCCTAATGTCTGGACATCCAGGTTTACACTGAAATAGATTCATTGGCATCCTTCAGTCTTGAAAGACTATGGCAGTGATGGCTATAGGGAAGTCGGCTGAGGGAAGTCGGTAATCTGAGGAGGGTGCTGGTGCTGGCAAGGCTGAATATCTGTGGTGCCAAAGACAATTTTAGAAGAGAAACTGGCATGCTTTTGGCATGCCTCGCATGCCAAAAGCAGGGGGAATGCAGGGGGGTTGTGTGTGGGCGTGCCACACCCATAACCCATAATTCTATGCGCCTGGCCCCCTGCTTTTGGCATGCTTTTTTCGCCCTCCCCAGGCTCCAGAGGCTTTCTAGGAGCCTGGGGAAGGTGTAAACAGCCTCCCTCCCACCTCCAGAGGCTTCAGGAGCTTCCCTGAAGCCTCCAGAGGGCGAAAAAAAGCCTCAAAAGAAGGCCTAAATCAGCTGGAGCTGACAGGGCAATGCCTCGCATGCCCTAAGAAATGGTTGCGCGTGCCATCTGTGGCACCCATGCCATAGGTTCGCCATCAAGGGACTATGGTATCGTGCTCTGGAAAGAATTCCTAAAACGGCATCTGGTACGACTAAAAAGGCCAATTCAGGAGTGGCAATCCCTTCCACACCAAGGGCAGATACATTCTGTCTCCTCCCCAACCCTCCCTTCCCCTCAGATTTTGCTGGTTCCAGGATGGTCTCTTTGCCTTGTCCTGCCGAACAAGAGTCTCTTCAAATTGGAAAAGGCCATGCTGCATCTTTAGCCTCCAAGCGGAAAGATCGGAAGTCAAGGTTCCCCAGCTGTTAATGTCCATTCCCAAGGCCTTTAGATCCCTCTTGCAGATATCCTTATATCCCAGCTGTGGCCTCCCTCTGAGGTGCTTTCCCTACACTAATTCTCCATGCAAGAGATCTTTCGGGATCTATTCTCACAACATGCCCAAGCCAGCATAGACGTTGCTGCTTCAATTTAGTAGACATGCTAGAAATTCCAGCACGTTCCAATGCTACGCTACTTGGAACATTGTCATGCCAGGTGATGCCAAGAATACGTCGGAGACAGTGCGTATGAAAGGTGGTTCAACTTTCTCTCCTGCCATGCATAAAGGGTCCAGGACTCACTGCAGGAAAGAAGTGTGCTCTGAAATATCTTACTTGAAATAGCTGTCTTAAAATGCTGACGTACCGTATTTTTCGGAATATAAGACGCACCGAAATATAAAATGCACCAAGGTTTTGAAGAGGCAATTTTTTTTAAAAAAATAGGTAGGTAGATAGAGGGAGGGAGGGAGAGAGAGAAAGAGAGAGAGAGAGATACAGTAGGTAGGCAGGGAGAGAGAGTAGGTAGATAGAGGGGGAGAAAGAGGTGGGGGAGAGAGAGAAAGAAATACGGTAGGTAGGTAGGTAGAGGGATAGACAGAGAGAGAGGGGGAGAAATTCAGTAGGTAGGTAGAGGGATAGAGAGAGAGAGGGAGAAATACAGTAGGTAGGTTGGTAGAGGGATACAGAAAGAGGGAGAAATACAGTGGGTAGGGAGGGGGGGAGAGGGAGAGAGTAGGTAGGTAGATAGGTAGAGGGATAGAGAGAGAGAGAGGAAGAAATACAGTAGGTAGGTTGGTAGGGAGAGGGAGATGGGGAGAGAGAGAGAGAGAAATACAGTAGGTAGGTAGGGAGAGAGAATAGGTAGGTAGGTAGGTAGGTAGGTAGGTAGATGTTTCCAGGTGTACTTATCCATGAACTGGAGAAGGAAATCGCTGACAATCTGCAGCACCTAACTTTGTTCCTGCTGGCACAGCATTTGATCCACATAATTCTCATCAATCGGTTAAAGAGCTTTCCCTTTTCACACTCTGCAAACCTCCCCAAAACGGCCCATTTTTCATGAAAATGGGCCGTTTTGGGGTTTTTTTTTCCAAATAAAGTTTTTTTTCCAAATAAAAGGCATGAATAGCGTTGGGGGGGGGCTTGCAGAGTGCCCCTGAGGGGATGGAGAGGGCAAAAAAGAGCATTTTTTCAGAGTATAAGACGCACCCAGATTTTCAGCCTCTTTTTAGAGGAAAAAAGGTGTGTCTTATACTCCCAAAAATACGGTATATTGAAGCTACATCCCTGTTGATACTGACTTTGGTTCTACCTGATGGAATCATATATTGAGACAGGGCAGAAGGGAATTTTCAGGGCTGATGGAAAGAAAGAGGAAGGAGACCAGGAACTTACTGTCTCCCAATTTCAGTGTAAATATTGAGAAAGATGCCTCCAACCAAGTAGCCAGCTGCTGGGCCCAATATGGCAGCGGTGTAGAAAACAGCTGAAAAGAAACAAGACACAAATATGATATTGGGCAAAGGTCAACATGGAAGATTTTGGTGTATGCTCAGGCTGAACTTCATTAAGTTGAAAGGTCCTCTCATCTGGGGGTCTTCAAACTTGGCAACTTTAAGACTTGTGGACTTCAACTCCCAGAATTCCCCAGTGATCATGGCTGACTGGGGATTTCTGGAAGTTGAAGTCCACAAGTCTTAAAAGTTGCCAGGTTTGGGGACCTTTGCTCTAATCCAACCTCCTGGGCAATGTAAGGATTGGACTACATGACCTACTTCCCATAGGTGGCCATCAACTGGAGAACTTCTACTGTGGTTTCTTCTCTTGTTCAATGAGGACTGTTTCGCCAATTAACCAGCAGGAAATCCATCTTCTTCTGAACTGCTTTTTTCATTTCAACTGGCTGGTTTTGAGTGTGCCATTGGTTTCAGCAAACAGACCTGCTCCCATTGACCTGTGACAGCCTTTTGGACTGCTGTACCATCTTAAAACCCTGCCATAAAGACCTTTAAAGTCCTTCATTGCATGAGTTCAGGTTACTTGAAGGACCATCTCACCCCACGGGGATTGGCCTGGACCACTCATGCTGGCAGAGGAGGCATGTTGTGGGTCCCGTTACTCCAGTTGACTGAGTCCAGAGGGAAGGTCTTCTCTGCCATGGCTCCAGCCTAGGGGTGGAATTCAGCCAGTTCGGATCGGTTTGGGTGAACTGGATCCTAATTTTATATCTGGTTCACCGAACTGGTAGTTGCAAGGACTGGCTGGCCTCGCCCCTTCCAGGAGTCTCCACACATCCTGTGTTGGATGCCAGATAAGTGCAGGGCTCACACGGAGGCTCTGGGAGGGTGAAAAACAGGTCTCCCAGAAGTTCCAGAAGTCCAAAAATGGGCCCGTTTCTGGCCTCCGCACCTCAAGGAAGGCCATTTTTGCCATCCCAGAGGCTCAAGGAAAGCCTCCAGAGCCTGGGCAGGGAGAAAACTCCCCCTGCCATGGTGCAGGAGGCTGAGTAGGTGACACCCACCATGGCCAGGCCCACCCAGCAACCAGGCAGACAACCGGTTGCTAAACGTTTTGAATCCCACCCCTGCTCTTGCCCTCTGGAACATCTTGTGGTTGACCCCAATCCTCCTATCCTTTAGCCAGCCTAAAGCCCTGGCTCTGCCAATTGGCTTGGGGTCCCAATGGAGGAATCTGTATAATGGAGGTAGTTGATTGAGTAATAACAGATCCTTCCTATTCCCCTGTCCCACCTTCCCCAAGTGTCGTTGGTTTCATTTTAACATTTAACAACTGCCAACACAAATTGCGACCGGACGGAAAGGTAGGAGGAGAACCACCGTAATACGGTGCCTCCCTACCCCAACCCCCCTCCCCCAGTTGGTGCAATAGGATACCATGGTTGATGGTATCGAAAGCCGCTGAGAGATCTAACAGGATCAGGATAGAGGAACAACCTCTATCCCGAGCCCTCCAGAGATCATCTACCAACGCGACCAATGCCGTCTCCGTGCTGTACCCAGGTCGGAAGCTGGACTGGCGCGAGTCTAGATAGGCAGTTTCCTCCAGGTGCTGGGGGAACTGTTGTGCCACCACACTCTCAACAACCTTCGCCAAAAGCGAAGATTGGAGACCTGGCGGTAGTTGGATAACACAGCTGGGTCCAGGGAGGGCTTCTTGAGGAGGGGCCTCACCACCGCCTCTTTCAAGATGGCCGGCAAGAACCCCTCACTCAAAGAAGCGTTAACGATCCCCTGGAGCCAGCCTCGTTTCACCTCCTGGGAGGCCAGTACAAGCCAGGAGGGACACGGGTCGAATAAACATGTGGTGGCATTCAGCTGCCCCAGTATCCTGTCCATGCAATCAGGAGTCACAGGATCAAACTCAGCCCAAACAACGGTCTCAAGACCTGTCTCTGTCATCCCATCTGGACTAACCCAATTGGAGGCTATCTCGCCCCGGATCTGAACAATTTTATCCTGCAGGTAACATCCAAATTCCTCTGCACGACCCTGCAAAGGAGCTTCCTGTGGCCTCTGGTGAAGGAGGGAGCGGGTTACTCTGAACAGGGCGGCAGGGCGGTTATCTGCGGATGTGATGAGAGCGGCGAGATGATCCCGCTTCGCCGCTCTTATCACCACAAGGTAGGTCCGCAAATGCGACCTTGCCCGTGTCTGGTCAGATTCGGTGCGAGTGGACCTCCAGATGCTCTCTAGGCGTCTCTTCCGGCGTCTCTTCTCTTCTTCATTTCCCTCAGCTCCTCGGAAAACCAAGCAGCCAAGGTAGATCGACGGCGAGTGAGAGGCCGCAGAGGGACGACCCGGTCCAGGGCCCCCGTGGCCGCACTATTCCAGGCGGCCACTAGATAGATAGATAGATAGATAGATAGATAGATAGATAGATAGATAGATAGATAGATAGATAGATAGATAGATAGATAGATAGATAGATAGAAAAAAATTGTTGGATGGCATCCTCCTATCCAGGCCATCATTCTGTAGACTGCAGAACTTACCAATATACACAGGAGAATAGTTGGACTTGACATTTTCATCCAGGTAGGTCACCCCAAGGGTGTAGAGTGGCGTTGCTCCAATCCCATGTAGAAACTGTCCGAGCATGAAGACAAACTGATAATTAGACAGGGTGGAGACACTTTCTGAACACCAAGCACTTTGATTGGAGGAGCACGGGCCAACCTCCTCCGAAAAATGGACTTCGTATTGGCTGGTGGTGAAGTGAGGCAGGGCAAAAATGAGGGAGCCAATCCCCATGATCAAAACGCCCCAGCCCAGCCACCGTGGTTTGTGCCCGTTGCCCCCAAAGTAACTGACGAATGTCAAACAGACGCAGGCCGCGATGTCGTAGGAGCTGGCAATCAACCCGCTTTGGTAGCTCTGGAGGTCGAAGCGCCGCTCGATCGACGTAATGACGGTGTTAACAAACCCATTGACGGTCATGCCTTGCAGGAAGGAAGCCACACACAGGAAGAAGAGAACGCCTTTGGGGGTGTTGAAAAACTGTAAACAACTTGGGGTGAAGCCTCCCCACCCGCACGCCAGGACCTCCCGCTCGGTGGAGACGTATTTGATGGCGCCATTGAACCCATTTTCGTTGGGGGATGTCGCCTCACAGAGAGGCTTCATGCAGGAATCCGAAGGACTGTTTGTGTTGGAGTAGAAGGCCCCATTGCTCAAAGGAGTGGGGCAGGATTCCTGGGGGCTGGGGCTGTCGAAAGGAGGGCTGTTCTCCGAGGAATTGGATGCGTTGGAAAAAATAAGCTTGTGGGTGCAGTGGAAGCCATTTTCTCCCACCATCTTGTGAGGCATTTCCATCCAATGGGGCCAGTTGATGTTCTCAGATGTCTCTCATCCACACTCTCTCTTGTCCTTCCTCAAGCTGGCTTAGAACCTTGTGTTAGTGGGATGAAATCTTGGTCTTCAGAAGAAGGGATTTTGTAGCAAATAGATAAATGAATAGACAGGCCAAGGAGAGATTGTGGAACACTTCATTCTGGAAAGAAAAAAAGAACACAAGAGAAATCAGCAGAATGTCCTAGAACAGTGTTGGCAAACCTTTTTAGCAGCGAGTGCCAAAATGGGAGGGTGTCAGTGGTGGGTTCTGGGCAGTACAGGCCACCATACCGGAACAGTGTTTTGGAGGGCCCACCTGCCCGCGTTCCTTACCTGTATTTAAGCCAACTGGCTGTTTGCACACCTGCGTGCAGGGTACAGTGCCTGCGCAACCTCTGACAAGCAGTTGGAGTGTTGCAGGGAGGTGGGTGCACAGTGCGCGTGCCCAAGGTGGACGGCAACTGGATGTGTACCAGTTGCAATGGGATCTGAAACCCACCACTGGAGCGCAAGTGTGCTGGGAAGTTTCTGGCGCTCCCCAGCACAAACCAGGAGAGCAGCTCCCTGCTGAATATGCGTGGGAGCACCAGAAACTGGAAGATCTGAGCTTCTGGTTTCTGGTGTGCGCATGCAAGCCGGTCACCCGGTCTTCCAGTTTCTGGTGCGCATGCATGCATGCATGAAGACCAGCTGCACACACCAGAAATTGTAAGCTCAGCTTCCTGGCGCATGCATGCTGCTCTTCCAGTTTTCGGTGCTCCCGTGCATGCAATGACCAGCTGGCCGACACACATGTGCATGCCGCAACCCAGAAGAGCAATGGGCAATTGCTGGTGTGCCCAAAGAGATGGCTCTGCGGGCCACTTCTGGCATGCGTGCCATAGGTTCGCCACCACAGTCCTAGAATAACAGTCCTCCAATTCTTGAGGGACTGTCACACAGAAAAGGGGATTGACATATTCTCCAAAGCACCAGAGGGCAGGACAAGACGTAATAGGTGGAAGCCAGTGGTGGGATTCAATTTTTTTTGCTACCAGTTCCATGGGTGTGGCTTGGTGGGTGTGGCATGACTTGGGGGGAGATGGCTTGGGGGCGTGGCAGGGGAAGGATACTGTAAAATCTCCATTCCCTTCCCACTCCAGGGTAAGGATACTGCAAAATCCCCATTTCCTCTTGATCAACTGGGACTCGGGAGGCAGAGAATAGATGGGGTGGGGCCAGCCACTGGTGGCATTTGCCAGTTCTCTGAACTACTCAAAATTTCCACTACCAGTTCTCTAGAACTGGTTAGAACCTGCTGAATAACACCTCTGGTGGAAGCCTATGAGGGAGAGATGCAACCCAGCATTGAGGAGAAATTTCCTGACAGTGGGAACAATTAATCAGCAGAATAGCTTACCTCCAGAAGTTGGGGGTGCTCCATCACTGGAGGTTTTCAAGAATAGACTGGGCAGCCATTTGTCTGGGATGGTATACAGTCTTTCACCTTGAACAGGGGTTTGGACCAGAAGACCTGCAAGGTGCGTTCCAGCCCTATGATTCTAGTTTTCTAAGTAGCATTCCTGTTTCTTATACAGAAATCGTGTTCAAAGCAGCTCTCTGGTGGCCAATTCTGCTTGAACACATGACCTACTTTGGCTCCTGACTGTATCTGAGGCCTGTTTTGATGGCCTGTAAAAGCAAGCCATCATATCCCTTTCCATCATCCAAAACACAGTCTCCAGGAAGAGTCAAGGGTATCTGTATGGCTGTTTGATTGACTGCTTTGGTCATCTGCTGTCATGGCCACCATCCTCATGTCAGCAGCGCTGTATCAACACCACTAAATCATTTGGACATCAGCCATTTTCTGGGGTCTCTCAACCTCTACAAAGGAGGCAGTGAAGTTGTCAATTCCTAGCTGTTGGTTTTGGTCTCCAAGAGGGTGAAAAAGAATCAAAATACAGAATAGAATACAAAATAAGAGAGTTGGAAGGGACCATGGAGGTCTTCTAGTCCTACGCCATGCTCAAGCAGGAGAACTTATAACACTCCATACAAATCGCTGTCGGATTTCTTCTGGAAAACCTCCAGTGACACAGCACCCACAACTTCTGGAGGCAAGTTGTTCCACTCATTAATACAATAATAATACAATAGCAGAGTTGGAAGGGACCTTGGAGGTCTTCTAGTCAAACCCCCTGCCTAGGCAGAAAGCCCTATACCATTACAGACAAATGGCTATCCAACATCTTCTTAAAGACTTCCAGTGTTGGGACATTCACAGCTTCTGGAGGCAACTTCTGTTCCACTGATTAATTGTTCTAACTGTCAGGAAACTTCTCCTTAGTTCTAGGTTGCTTCTCTCCTGGATTAGTGTCCACCCATTGCTTCTTTTCCTGCCCTCAGGTGCTTTGGAGAATAGTTTGACTCCCTCTTCTTTGTGGCAACCCCTGAGATACTGGAAGACTGCTATCATGTCTCCCCTGGCCCTTCTTTTCATTAAACTAGACATGTCCAGTCATACCCATCAATTCTCCACAGAAACAGGACAACGCCCATGGGAAAAGGTCTGAAGCCAAGGACCTTCTCTGTTGAGCCATTTCACTTCCCTCCTAAGAGGGAAAATGGAAACTTGGCAAAAGAGGAAATAAGGGCGAATGCATCTCACCACTTATTGTATTGCTGGAAATAAAAGGCTCTGAATAACGTATCCTTTTGCAGGTTTAGAGAACCGAAAACATTCCTTTCAGAGAATGTTCTGATTCTACAAGCACAGGTACTCCTGGACTTACAACAGTTCGTTTAATGACCATTCAAAGCAGTGGTGAAATCCAAGTATGTTCCCCACCAGTTCTGTGGGCGTGGCTTGGCAGTCATGTGACCAGGTGGGCATGGCCAACTTGTAAAATGTGGTGAAACTCACTTAACAATGCTCTTGCTTAGCAACCAAAATGTTGGGCTCTTGGAGGTCTTCTAGATTAATTGTTCTAACTGTCAGGAAATTTCTCCTCAGTTCTAAGTTGCTTCTCTCGTTGATTAGTTTCCACCCATTGCTTCTTGTTCTGCCCTCAGGTGCTTTGGAGAATAGTTTGACTCCCTCTTCTTGTGGCAACCCCTGAGATATTGGAACACTGCTATCATGTCTCCCCTAGTCCTTCTTTTCATTAAACTAGACATACCCAGTTCCTGCAACCGTTCTTCATATGTTTTTGTCTCCAGTCCCCTAATCCTCTTTGTTGCTCTTCTCTGCACTCTTTCTAGAGTCTTCACATCTTTTCTACATTGTGGTGACCAAAACTGGATGCAGTATTCCAAGTGTGGCCTTACCAAGGCCTTACCAAGTGGTATTAAAACTTCACGTGTTCTTGATTGTATCCCTCTGTTTATGCAGCCTAAAAACTGTGTTTTTTACTACTAACCAGTAGTCAAAAAATTTGAATCTCACCACTGGGTTTCACTGGGACTAGAAGACTTCCAAGGTCCCTTCCAGCTCTATTCTGTTTGATTGATTGATCGTAAATCTACTTTCGTCAGATGTGAAATCCCTCAAAAATTTATGACGGAACATCCGACCGTGTTTAATTTGCCACTGTGGAGACTTCATACCTACTTCTCGAAGTCCTCATTATGCTCGGTGAAGTAGGATGTCGAGAGGGAGATTACAACATCTCAAGGAATAGTTAAGAGAGTTTAAATTGGGTGAATCCAATTTACACTTTTATCTTTGAGCTTAGGGTAATACGCTCAATCGTCCCACTGTTCACAGGATAACATTTGTGAACAAGGAGACCATTGAGAAAAATCTTATTAAAACTGGTAATGATGAGACAGCGTGAAAGACTAGTTGAAACGGAGACAAGAAAAGCAGAGGCATTACGATCTCAGTGCCAGGGTTTTCCTCCCTTCAGAAGTCGGAGATAATATTCATGTTCGGATAAGCTGGGACATCAAAATCCCCTCTGTTAATCCAGCTGCATAAATCGCTGTGACCTTATTCAGTTCAAACAAATGAGATATTAATACGGGAGAATATTTGTAGCTCAGGGTTGACATGAAGGGTCCTTGGTGCTTGGTTGTTTTCTTGTAGATATTTCAATCACCCAAACTAGGTAACTTCATCATGGCAGAGGTGAGTTGCTCCCGGTTTGGCCCACTTCGGCCAAACTGGTAGTGGTGATTTGGCCTGGGTCGCAGAACCGCCAGCAGCCTAGGCTGGCCATGCCCCTCCCTCCCCCTCAGTCTCTTCTGCCATCACCGGAATGTTTCTGCGCATAAGCAGAACAATTTTCAGTCAACTGAGTAAAGCATGCGCAAAGTGAATCGGTACCAATTAGTACGAGAGCCCACCCCTGCACCAGGGCTAGAATACAAACAAATACAATAGCAAAGTTGGAAGGGACCTTAGAGGTCATCTAGTACAACTCCCTGCCTAGGCAGGAAGCCCTATACCATTTCAGACAAATGACTATCCAACATCTTCTTGAAGACTTCCAATGTTGGGGTATTCACAACTTCTGGAGGCAAGCTGTTCCACTGATTAATTGTTCTCAATGTCAGGAAATTTCTTCTCAGTTCTGAGTTGCTTCTCTCCTTGATTAGTTTCCACCCATTGCTTCTTATTCTGCGCTCAGGTGCTTTGGAGAATAGTTTGACTCCCTCTTCTTTGTGGCAACCCCTGAGATATTGGAACACTGCTATCATGTCTCCCCTGGTCCTTTTTATTAAACTAGACCTGCCCAGTTCCTGCAACCGTTCTTCATGTTTTAGCCTCCAATCCTCTAATCATCTTTGTTGCTCTTCTCTGAACTCTTTGTAGAGTCTCCACATCTTTTCTACATAGTGGCGACCAAAACTGAATTCAGGATTCCAAGTGTGGCCTTACCAAGACATCATAAAGTGGTATTAACCCTTCATGTGATCTTGATTCTATCCCTCTGTTTATGCAGCCTAGAACTGTGTTGGCTTTTTTGGCAGCGGCTTTTTTTTTGGCAGATGGTCTCTGAGCTTGGTTATTTTCTTGCAGATGCTTCATTACCCAAGCTAGGTTAACTGTCAGGGTTCCAAATAGCATCCAATATAAAATCAGCGTCTGAGGCAAGAGATTCCTCAAAGTTCCAATTTGTGAAGAGAGCCATGTTGGCACATCTGAGAAAACCCGAATCTGAAAGCTTCCTGGTTTCCCCCACCCAGTTGAAAGTTCAAGATCCTGCCTCAACACCCACAAGTCCATCACATGGTCCAATCTTCCACTGCCACGAATTCCTCTCATTCAGTTCCAGCCAGGCGCAGAGACAAAGATGACCTTGAATTTCTAAGAAGAATGTTATTATGGCTACATGTCATCCCACTCAGTGATGAAATTCTTTTTTTTTTTTACTACCAGTTCTGTGGGCATGGCTCGTTGGGCGTGGTGTGGCTTGGTGGACGTGACAGGGGAAGGATACTGCAAAATCTCCATTCCCTTCCCACTCTGGGGCCGGCCAGAGGTGGCATTTGCAGGTTATCCGAACTACTCAAAATTTCAGCTGCCAGTTCTCCAGAACCTGTCAGAACCTGCTGGATTTCACCCCTGACCCCACTCCATATAACCCCCCTCCCATTTTCCCACAGTAGAGTGTGTAGCAGGCCTGAAGTCCAAAAAGAAAATACGGCTCTCAGGCATGACAGTAACATCATTAGCACTAACACTGATGCTGTTACCTAGTTTGGGTAATGAAATGTCTGTAATAAAACAACCAAGCTCAGAAAGCACCAAAGAAAACCCCCTGGCTGCCGGTGGCCTTTCGGGTGCGCTTCAAAGTGTTGGTGACCATCTTTAAGACGCTCCATGGCATAGGGCCTAGTTATTTGCAGGACCGTCTCCTACCACATACCTCCACTCGACCTGTCCGCTCCCACAGAATGGGCCTCCTTAGGATACCGTCAGCTGGTCAATGCCAGCTGGCGGCGCCCAGGGGAAGAGCCTTTTCTGTGGCAGGTCCAACCCTCTGGAATGACCTACCCCCCCCCTCCCAAACTTCGTATCATCACGGACCTTCGCCTTTTCCGCCGCTCATTAAAAACGCATTTGTTCCATCTCGCTGGCCTTGCTTAGAGTTAGTTTATGCCCATATTTTAGTCTAGATTTTAACATTGGGATTTTTAGGGGATTGGTTGAGATTTTAATATTTTTAGCTTAATTTTTAGCACAGGAGATTCTAATTTAATTTAATTTTACTATTGTACTGTATGTATTGTTGCTTGTTGGTATTTTAATTCCCTGTGCACCGCCCTGAGTCCATCTGGAGACAGGAGCAGCATATAAATCCAATAAACCGCAAACCGTAGACCCTGTACTCCTCCTTCTCTTCCTCCTCCTCCTCCTTGAAATCCCTCTCACAAGTATACTAGTCATAAATATGAAAAACTCTTTTTCAGTGTCATCGTAACATTGTACATTCACTCAACCGTTTTAAATTGAGGACTATCTGTATTATCCCTCCATTAATGCCCCTAACCCCTTAAAAGCAATACGAACCGGATTTGCAGCTTACCTCTTGTTAAGAACGGTGTTAAGGTATTTCTAACAACCACAAAGCAATTTATTTTAAATAATAGTGCCATAGTACCACTCTAAGCTACCAATCCTCGAATTTAAAAAAAGAAAGAAAGAAAGAAAGGATAAAAGCATGCCTAAAAAGAGATTAAAGGATTTCAGGAGCCGCTAAAAAGCATAAGTGAAACCGATCTAACAGTTCTCATCACCAATCATGATCTATTTGTTGATGCCCAAATAGGTAGAACCTCAAATGAGATGCAGGACGTCAGATGCTTTCCTGTTTATGCTTCACAATAGCATTTTGGCAGCCACTCAGTGGTGGGATTCAAAATTTTTTAGAACCCTCTTCTCTAGGTGTGGCCTGCTTTGTGGGTGTGGCTTGCCGGCCATGTGACTCCAGGTGGGAGTGGCTTGCCAGCCATGTGACTCCGGGTGGGAGTGGCTTGCCGGCCATGTGTCGGAGTGTGAGTGGCTTGGTAGTCATGTGACTGGGTGGGCGTGGCCAACTTGTAAAATGTGGTGAAACTCCTTTAACAACGCTCTTGCTTAGCAACCAAAATGTTGGCTCAGAAACTCTGGCATTTGAAGCACGCAAGCCTTAAAGCTGTCAAGTTCCAAGACCCTTGCACCCCCTAACCCCTTAGGAAAAATAACCCCAAGGGATGTTCAAACTTGACAGCTTTAAGACTTGTGGACTTCAACTCCCAGAGTTCCTCCTCCAGTCATGTTGGCTCAGGAACTCTGGCATTGAAGCATGCAAGTCTTAAAGCTGCCAAGTTCCAAGACCCTTGCACCCCTAACCCTTTAGGAAAAAGAACCCCCAGGGGTGTTCAAACTTGACAGCTTTAAGACTTGTGGACTTCAACTCCCAGAATTCCTCCTCTCGCTCTTCCTCTTGATGATGGGCGGACGGGCGGAGGGAGGGAGCTGGAACCGGTTCTAAACGGCACTGTGGATTTGTGGAACCTCTTCTATAGAAGAGCTTAGAACTGGTAGGAATCCACCCCTGCAGCCACTACAATAATAGCAAAGGTTTCAAAATCCATTTCTGGCTCAATTCCACAGGAATTCATTCAGGCTCTAAATGGAGTTTTACATCTGCATCCATCAACGCAACAGTCACTTATGGCTTTAAGGAAAAAGCAAAGCAGGTTTAAAAAAAGTGGGGGAGGGCATTGCATTTCATGGGAGCAAAAAACTCACTTGGGTGATTTCCGCTCCCACACGCCTCCCCTTGCTCTTCTCCTTCACTTTGCTTCGAGAAAGCTTTTTACACATTTGGAAATCACAGCTAAAGCCCTGGAGTTCTTTGACTCCCTCTTTTGGGGCAATCCTGCCGGGAACCCAAAGTAAATGGAAGGTTGGAAGAGTCAGCAGGCGTCCTCAAGTCCCACCCTTTCATAAATAACAGTGCACACAGAAATACTTAATGGGCTTTTAGTGACACCAAGACTGCATGGGTGAGACTTCATAGATGTGTTTGTGGATAAGAGAATCTGGGATGAATGTTTGTAATTTAAATTCCCTAAATGTGTTTAACTTGTGATATTTCCTCCCTCCCTCCCTCTTTCTTTCTTTTTCTCTCCTTCCTCCTCCTCCCTCCCCCCAGCTCCTTCCTCCTCTTTCTTTCTTTCTTTCTTTCTTTCTTTCTTTCTTTCTTTCTTTCTTTCATTTCTTTCTGTTTCTTCTTCCTTCTTCCTTCTCCTCCTCCCTCTACCTCCCCGTCCATTTCTTTCTCTCTCCTTCTTTCTTCTCTCCCTCCCTTCCTTTCTTTTTCTTCTTTCCTTCTTTCTTTTCTTTTCTCTTTAATTCCTTCTTTCCTTCCTTCCCCTCCTCCCACCCCTCCCCTTTCTTTCTTTTTCTCCTTCCTTCTCTTCCCTCTCCGTCCTTTCTTTCTCTTTCTTTCTTTCTTTTGTTTCCTTTCTCTCTCTCTCTCCTTCCTTCTTTCCTCCCTCCCTCTTTCTTTCTCTCCTTCCTCCTCCTCCGTCTCCCTCCCCCTCCCCTTCTTTCTTTCTTTTTCTTTCTTCTTTTTCTTTCTTCTCCTTCCATCCTTCTCCTCCTCTTCCCTCTTCCTCCCCCTCCAGTTCTTTCTCTCTCTCCTTCCTTCTTCTCTCCTTTCCTTTTTCTTTCTCCTTTTCTTTTTCTTTTTCTCTTTAATTCCTTCTATCCTTCCTCCCCCCTCCCCTCCCTTTCTTTTTTCCTCTTTCCTTTCTTCTTTTTTCTCCTTCCTTCTTTCCTTCCTTCTTCTCCCTCTCCCTCCCCTTTTTCTTTCCTTCTTTCATTCCTTTCTTTCATTCCTTTCTTTCCTTTCTTTCTTTCTTTCTTTCTTGTCCCCCTCTTCTCTCCTTCCTTCCCATTTATTCATTCATTTCCCCATCCATTTCATTTTGGTTTTGGAATTAACTGGTTATCTTTCAAGTACAATGTCTCACATTCAAATCACTCATGCATTTTTCTTCTAAAGCCATCCTAAGATTTCCCACAAAAAAAGAAAAGAAAGAGAAAGAAAGACTATCTTGCTAAGTACAAGGATGGGAAACATTTTTTGCTACAGAGATCAGCATCAGGCTGAAAGTTTTGCCCAAAATTTGTGAAGTGAAACATTTGCATAATGCCTTGACCTTGGGTAGGGACAACTTGGGTTCATTATAGTGTTGCTGTTTTCTTCCGCCTGCATGGCTTTATATGTTGTGTGAACTGAAACCATTTGGTTATTTTATGTTGGAATGCAGAGGGTGGATCCAGAAAACAGATTACCTCATCTCTTCTTTGCCTCAGGCCTCTAACCTTAAAAAATGGGGAATCATAAGCAATTTCCCCCCACCGTGTTTGGATTAAATGATCTTTATTGACATTTTCTTGTATGCGCAATGGCACATATTAAAATTTTTCTGCTGCAAATATTTTCATGTACTGTAACAAAAAAACAGACAAACCAAGATACAATACAATACAATAGCAGAGTTCGAAGGGACCTTGGAGGTCATCTAGTTCAACTCCCTGCCTAGGCAGGAAGCCCTATACTGTTTCAGACAAATGGCCGTCCAACATCTTCTTAAAGACTTCCAGTGTTGGGGCATTCACCACTTCTGGAGGCAAATTGTTCCACTGATTGATTGTTCTCACTGTCAGGAAATTTCTCCTCAGTTCTAAGTTGCTTCTCTCCTTGATTAGTTTCCACCCATTGCTTCTTGTTCTGCCCTCAGGTGTCCTGGAGAATAGTTTAACTCCCTCTTCTTTGTGGCAACCCCTGAGATATTGGAACACTGCTATCCTGTCTCCCCTAGACCTTCTTTTCATTAAACTAGACATACCCAGTTCCTGCAACCGTTCTTCATATGTTTTAGTCTCTAGTCCCTATGAAATTCTGATGCACTGTATCAGAAGTGGGTTGCTCCCAGTTCGGCCCGGATCGGGCAAACTGGTAGTAGCGGCGGCGGGAGGCTCCACCCACCCACCCAAAGGCTCCTGTGCATGCGCGGGTGTGCGCTGAACCGGTAGTAAAAAAATTAGCAACCCACCACTGCACTGTATGTATCAGATCGACTCAATTCTGGCTGAAGGAGATGACCTTGAAGGTAAGTTTGCATCAAGCTATTAATTTATATTTCAGTGTGTTGTGCAAATTCAGAAAATCGTTATATCCTTTAACTGTAGGACTGTATTTTATGTGAACAGGGCTTCTGCCTTGGACACCGGAAAATCAAAACCAGTCCGATTAAACAACACACAATGGAGTGAAACAATATCCTCATCAGAAATGCTATTCAGCAAGTTCTGACCAGTTCTGGAGAACTGGTAGCGGAAGTTTTGAGTAGTTCGGAGAACCGGGAAATACCACCTCTAGCTGGCGACGCCCATATCTATTCTCTGCCTCCAGAGTCCCAGCTGATCGGGAGGGAATGGGGATTTTGCAGTATCCTTCCCCTGCCACACCCACCATTCCATGCCAACTATGCCCTGCCACACCCACAGAACTTTTGAATCCCACCGCTGTGTGTATCAGGGGTGAAATTCAGCAGGTTCTGACCAGTTCTGGAGAACCGGTAGCAGAAATTCTGAGTAGTTCGGAGAACCAGTAAATACTATCTCTGGCTGGCCCCGCCCCATCTATTAGCTGCCTCCCAAGTCCCAGCTGATTGGGAGGAAAGGCAAATTTTGCAGTATCCTTCCCCTGGAGGATGGAGGGAATGGAGATTTTACAGTATCCTTCCCCTGCCACGGCCACCAGGCCATGCCACACCCACCAAGCCATGTCCACAGAACTGTTAGTAAAAATTGAATCCTGTGTGTGTGTGTGGGGGGGGGGGCAACTTTTCTGAAGGCAAGGTATTGCACTTATCAATACAATACAATACAATAGCAGAGTTGGAAGGGACCTTGTAGGTCTTCTAGTCCAACCCCCTGCGTGGGCAGAGAGAGAGAGAGAGAGAGAGAGACAGACAGACAGACAGACAGACAGACAGACCGACAGACAGAGAGAGGCAGAGAGACAGAGACAGAGACAGAGAGACAGAGACAGAGAGAGAGACAGAGACAGAGAGAGACAGAGAGAGAGAGAGAGAGAGAGAGAGAGAGAGAGAGAGAGAGAGAGAGAGAGAGAAAGAGAGAGAGAGAGAGAACCAGAACCGGTAGTAAAAATGTTTGAATCGCACCACTGATCCTCACCTTATTGTATGACAGCATTCCAAGAACTAATTTGAACTAATATTAAAGACTCCAAGTCCAGGAAGATTTGAGAGTAGACCATACCAAGAAAATATTTAGGAAAAAGAGGCAACAGCTCCAAGAAGCCTCTGGAAAGGAGCTTTTGAGCTTGGAAATAATTCCCTGGTCCAAGAACAAAAAAAACGAAAACATGGTCAAATGGAAGAGCCATTTCTTTCCAAGATAAAGGGCGGAAAAAAGAGGAAGATTGTGTTACCATCGTAGGCCCAAATGTCTTGGCACCGAGAGTGGCTAATTTCCTGCCAGGAAAGAGACGGGCCATTAACAAATCAGCTCTCCAAGTTGGCAGGGGCAGCTGTCCCCAAGGGCAGGCTGGGGAATAAGTTTCCTGGGAAATTGCAGATCCTTCAAAAGTGTTTTGGAGGGCATGAAATTGAGAACATTCTCCTGATCAAGCCGAAGGGCCCCCAATTGATGCCTCCTCTACATATTTCTATCTATTACAATACAATACAATAGCAGAGTTGGAAGGGACCTTGTAGGTCTTCTAGTCCAACCCCCTGTGTGGGCAGGAACCTTATACCATTTCAGACAAATGGCTATCCAACATCCTCTTAAAGACTTCCAGGGTTGGGGCATTCACAACTTCTGGAGGCAAGCTGTTCCAGAGGTTAATTGTTCTAACTGTCAGGAAATTTCTCCTTAGTTCTAAGTTGCTTCTCTCCTTGATTAGTTTCCACCCATTGCTTCTTGTCCTGCCCCCAGGTGTCTTGGAGAATAGTTTGACTCCCTCTTCTTTGTGGCACCCTCTGAGATATCGGAGGGTGCCACAAATGTATTCCTCTACATATGGGGACACGACAGCTCAGTGGCTAAGAGGCTGAGCTTGTCGATCAGAAAGGTCGGCAGTCTGGCGGTTCGAATCCCTAGCACCTCATAACGGAGTGAGCTCCCGTTACTTGCTCCAGCTTCTGCCATCCTAGCAGTTCAAAAGCACGTGAAAAATGCAAGTAGAAAAATAGGAACCACCTTGGGGGGGGGGGGGGAAGGCAACAGTGTTCTGTGCGCCTTCGGTGTTTAGTCATGAGGCTTCTGCAATGCTCTTAAGTGTGAAAATAGACATAAGTCACTATTTTGAGGGGTGTTGTAATTTCAAATGACCAGTAAATGAATGGTTATAAATCAAGGACTACCTGTATACATTGCGGTGTATTACAGTCAGAGTAATACAGTCAGAGGGGCACAGTGGCTCGTGGCTAAGATGCTGAGCTTGTCAATCAGGAAGGTCTGCAGTTCGGCGGTTCGAATCCCTAGCGCCACGTAACAGAATGAGCTCCTGTTACTTGACCCAGCTTCTGCCAACCTAGCAGTTCGAAAGCATGTAAAAATGCAAGTAGAAAAGCAGGAGCCACCTTTGGTGGGAAGGAAACAGCGTTCCATGAGCCTTCGGTATTTAGTCATGCCGGCCACATGACCACGGAGACATCTTCGGACAGCGCTGGCTCTTCGGCTTTGAAACGGAGATGAGCACCGCCCCCTAGAGTTGGGAACGACTAGCACATATGTGCGAGGGGAACCTTTACCTTTACCTACATATTTGTGATGACTTGGGGCAAGGCACGGAGGCAACACAATCAGCTGACCATTCAAACTCCCTTTTATTGCTCCAACTTTCGCTCATGCAGACATAGCTCCAGCAGGCTGGGGCTGCGAGTAGTCCATCAAAATGCTGTTAGCCCAACGGTTTCAAGGCAATGAGTCCAGCAAGGCAATGATAAGGCAAGAAGTCCAGCGAACTCCAGAGATCGACAAAGGCACACAAAATTCCACAAATTCAGTGTTTGTTCCCAACAAGCACCCCTCACCAAAGTGCCTCTTTAAGTCTCAGTCCCCAGGTGTGCCTTGTGAAGAGGGGTGAAGCATGCTCCTCCCGAGTCATTGGGTCTTGCTGCGCTGTTCCTGCCTTCTCTCCACTCTCCGTGCTCGGGGATCAGGAGTGGGTGGTCCTTGTTCTTCAACTGGGTTTTTCTCCCCTTTCCCCCCCCCTTTTTTTGTTAGTTATCAAAAGTAAACATAAAATAGAAAAAGACAAAGGGAAAAAAGAAAATAATGGAAAAATAGGAAAGGAAACAGGGAAGGGAGAAAAGTAGGGTAGAAGGGGGAAAAATAAAATAAAATGATGACTTCCAACTCCTTTTGGTTCCGTAGAATAAGGTAATAACATACAACCTCAGCTTCTTGCTTTTATATAGTAATATTTGCTAGCCATTTGTGTAACAACAAACCTATCTAACCAGGAAAGACCCACAATCAGCATTTTCCCCATCTCAAGCACAAAGTCCAGAAGTGGTTTCCAGGAAGAAGCAAAATCAATTATGTTATTTTCTTCCATCGAAGCAGTCAATTTCAGAATCAGGCAGAGCTGGAAGCAGTGGTGGGATTCAAATAATTTAACAACCGCTCCTCTGTCCTAATGACCAGCTGGGTAAGTGTGGCTCGGTGATCATGTGACTGGGTGGCGGTGGCCAACTCAACATCACTCACGTCAATGGGTGCTTCACCTTAGCTGTGACAATGTGATACGGGTTAACCGGAGAGGCAGTTTCTGTAAGCAGGGTAATAAAGACGAGGCTAGAAACAACACCAGAATGTTTCCTTCCTGCCTTCTTTACAGGATTAGCCATGTAAAGTGGAAAAAAACAAAAGGAGATTTCTTCCAGCAACCGGTTCTCTAAACTGCTTAGAAAGTTAACAACTGGTTCTCCCAAATAGGTGCGAACTGGCTGAATCCCACCACTGGCTGGAAGAGATGTCACAATCGCCTTGTATCACCCTCCAGGCTTCAACCAAACTTGATTCAGACAAACATGATCCCACATGGCCCCATGGGAGTCTGACTACAACCAATGGAATACATGCCCTTGCCCCGGGAACAGGAAGCTCAAGGGCAAGGCCCAAGAGAAGGTACAAATAACCCTCACTCTCCGCTCCATGTGGTCAGCTGCATAGGACCTCCAGCTCATGTGGTCCTCTTCATCAATAAATCATCTTTCCAAACAGCCTCCACGCTTCCATGCTTTCTCCCCACTTTTTTTTTAAAAAAAATTGAATTAAATAAAAATTTAAAAATAAAATAAAATTGTGCCTGCTCAGGCAAAGGAGCTGCCAAACCCCACTTCCTGTGTTCTATCATTTTTGAGGTGCTTGTCAATTATTCTGTGACCTTCATGGGCCAATAGAAGAAGGCCCCGAGTTTATCTTAAAACTGGGGCATGTCTGCGGCCTCTTGTGCGTTCTTGATGACTTGTTCTACCTGAGCCTCGCAGCTGCGACGTTGGCAACAGCGGAAAGTTTCTGGAAACTCTGCAAATGTTTGTGATTAGTCATCAAGTTGCCCATCAGCGGTTGCAGGGCAGGGTGAAAGAGGCAATGAAAAGGTTATGCAAATACCCATATTAACTTCATGCCAGGTTTGGGGGTGGGGTGGGGGAAGGCAGATGGAGGCCAGGTCAGATTAACAAGAGTTGGAAGGGGCCTCGCAGGTCATCTAGTCCAACCCCCTGCCCAAGCAAGAGACCCTACATCTGCCTCTACCTAGGATTGAACTCACCACCTCCTGATTGGGAGGCGAGAGCTCCACCTCCAGGCCACAGGATCTTAGCCTTCTCCTTTTTTGGTTGCCACTCCTCTGGAGTATTCATCCAGAGATCCACAGTGTTGTGCATCACAATGATGTGGGATCGTGGTAAGAAAGTGTCTTTTTTGTGGATTGCATCACAGAGGTTATTGTCTAAAGCCTGCAACAGTTTGGAACAAAAGGCTTGGGACTCATATGTGTGTGGGGTGGGGGGGATGAATTGTTTGGTCACAACCACACAAAATACTTTTGGAATAAAAAGTTTGAAGGCGAAGAAGAACAGAATGTCTTGCTAACTGTGATAAGAACGGGAAGGACTGCATTGTCTAGTTTAATGAAAAGAAGGACTAGAGGAGACTTGACAGCAGTGTTCCAATATTTCAGGGGTTGCCACAAAGAAGAGGGAGTCAAACTATTCTCCAAAGCACCTGAGGGCAGAACAAGAAGTAATGGGTGGAAACTAATCAAGGAGAGAAGCAACTTAGAACTAAGGAGAAATTTCCTGACAGTTAGAACAATTAATCAGTGGAAGAGAAGTTGCCTCCAGAAGTTGTGAATGCCCCAACACTGGAAGTCTTTAAGGAGATGTTGGATAGGCATTTGCCTAAAACGGTATAGGGTTTCCTGCCTGGGCAGCGGGCTGGACTAGATGACCTCCAAGGTCCCTTCCAACTTTGCTATTGTATTGTGTTTGGGGGTTGTGTGACTGGCCAAAAAATGATGGGCAGACTTCAATGCGCCGAGTCTTATAGAGCAGGTGGAGGTAACACAATAAAAAGAGTTGGAAGAGACCTTGGAGGTCTTCTAGTCCAACCCCCTGCTCAAGCAGGAGACCCTTTACCATTCCAGACAAGAGGCTGTCCAGTCTCTTCTTGAAAACCCACAACTCCTGAAGGCAAGCTGTTCCCCTGGTTAATTCAGTGGTAGTCAAATTGGTCCCTACCGCCCACTAGTGGGCGTTCCAGCTTTCATGGTGGGCGGTAGGGGTTTTGTCCGATACCGAAGCACTTTCCTTTTTTTTAAATTTTATTAACTTCCCTACTTTATAAATCACCATTACTGTGGAACCAATGGGCGGTTAGAAAATGTTACTACTAACAGAGATACAAAAGTCTGCGGTAGGTATAAAAAGGTTGACTACCCCTGGGTTAATTGTTCTCACTCTTAGGAAATTTCTCCTTTGTTCTAGGCCGCTTTTCTCCTTGATTAGTTTTCACCCATTGCTTCTTGTCCTGCTTTCAGGTGCTTTGGAGAATAGCTTGACTCCCTCTTCTTTGGAGAGGCCCCTCAAACATTGGACCACTGCTATCATGTCACTCCTAGTCCTTCTTTTTAAAAAAACTAGACAAACCCAATTAGTGGTGCCTTTCACATTTAGTTACCACTGGTTCTTCCAGCGCACACACCTTCCACGAACGCGCCTGGTCTTCCACGCATGTGCCCAGTCTCAAAAATGTGCCTAAATAGGACAGGATAGAGCCGGGGCCCGTGGGCAGGCCCACCTGTGATTTCCGCTACCGGTTGTGGCAAACTCATCCGAACCAGCTGAATACCACCTCTGCACCCAATTCCTGCAATATATTTTTAGCTTCCAGCCCCCTAATTACCAAACAAATGGTTGTAAGTTAAGGATTGCCTGTATCTTCAAACCACTCCCAAATTGACAAAAGACTAGTCTATTTCAACCTCAGGGTCACTCCAGGTCAGGGGTCGGCAACCTTAAACACTCAAAGAGCCATAAAGGTCGTAACCGGAGGCCCCTCCATTCAATTCTAGAGCTGACCGGAAGTCTGGTTCCCCCACCATAGAGTCTCCTCCTAGCAAGACTTCCTTTTTCCTCTACCTGTCCTAACTGAAAGGCCTATTAATTGTGGAGCCGACTGGCAACAGAGAGCCGCAGCAAAAGAGCCACATGGAGCTCCGAAGCCACAGGTTGCCAACCCCTGCTCCAGGTCAATGAAAAGTGAATCTCAAACCAAATTTGAAAGTTGATAATTTGCAGGAAGGAGAAGAAGAGGACGTTTTAGGGAAATCAAGAGGTTTTTTTTTTACATCTCTCAATCTACCCATTCTAAGATAAGGTGGAAGGTAACTGGAGGCCACTGAACGTATGCATAAAGATAAAGTTTAAGCCACAGAGGCTGTCATGGAAAAGTAAGATGATTCAATGATTTGGATGACGGGATAAATGGGGAACTCATCAAATTTGCAGATGACACCAAGCTGGCAAGAATAGCCAACACTCCAGAAGATAGGCTTAAGATACAGGGGGATCTTGACAAACTTGAACATGGGGCATTATCTAATAAAATGAAATTCAATGGTGAAAAAAGTAAGGTTCTACATTTAGGCAAGAAAAACAAAATGCACAGGTACAGTATAGGTGGTACCTTGCTCAATAGTAGTAACTGTGAGAGGGATCTTGGAGTCCTAATGGACAACCATTTAAATAGGAGCCAGCCGTGTGCAGCCGCTGCCAAAAAAGCCAACACAGTTCTAGGCTGCATCAACAGAGGGATAGAATCAAGATGTGTTAATGCCACTTTATACACCCTTGGTAAGGCCACACTTGGATTACTGCATCCAGTTTTGGTCGCCACGATGTAGAAAAGATGTGGAGACTCTAGAAAGAGTGCAGAGAAGAGCAACAAAGACAATTAGGGGACTGGAGGCTAAAACATATGAAGGACGGTTTCAGGAACTGGGTATGTCTAGTTTAATGAAAAGAAGGACCAGGGAGACATGATAGTAGTCTTCCAATATCTCAGCGGTTGCCACAAAGAAGAGAGAGTCAAACTATTCTCCAAAGCACCTGAGGGCAGAACAAGAAGCAATGGGTGGAAACTAATTAAGGAGAGAAGCAACTTAGAACTGAGGAGGAATTTCCTGACAGTGAGAACAATTAACCAGTGGAACAGCTTGCCTCCAGAAGTTGTGAATGCCCCAACACTGGAAGTCTTTAAGAAGATGTTGGATAGCCATTTGTCTGAAACCATATAGGGTTTCCTGCCTAGGCAGGGGGTTGGACTAGAAGACCTCCAAGGTCCCTTCCAACTCTGCTAATGTATTGTATTGTAAGATGAAGCTTGCCTAAGCAAATATGTTGGCTTGTACAGATATCAATACAATACAATACAATACAATACAATAGCAGAGTTGGAAGGGACCTTGTAGGTCTTCTAGTCCAACCCCCTGCGTGGGCAGGAACCTTATACCATTTCAGACAAATGGCTATCTAGCATCTTTTTAAAGACTTCCAGGGTTGGGGCATTCACAACTTCTGGAGGCAAGCTGTTCCAGAGGTTAATTGTTCTTACTGTCTAGGTTGCTTCTCTCCTTGATTAGTTTCCACCCGTTGCTTCTTGTCCTGCCCCCAGGTGCCTTGGAGAATAGTTTGATTCCCTCTTCTTTGTGGCACCCTCTGAGATATCGGAACACTGCTATCATTTCTCCCCTGGTCCTTCTCTTCATCAAGCTAGACCTACCCAGCTCCTGCAGCCGTTCTTCATATGTCATATATCGTTCCGTGCAGGCTAGTTTCGCCTTCAAACGTTAGTTTCTGAGAGGTCAGTGCTCTTTCTAGTTTCACGGAATATTCTGATGCTTTAAAAAAATAAATAAATAGGTGGGTTTTTTTTTACTGCTTACCCCAAGCTAGCATGCTTCAGAAGCGTTGAGAGATGACAACTCCAAATTTCTTAGTCATGCACCTTACCCATGTGATTGTTCCACTCGCGCTTACTCACGCTACCAATTCACCACCTCTGAGTTACTATTTTATCAAACCCACAAACTCATCTTCTTCAAGGATCTGGGCTTTTTCGGTCTGAATGAGAAAATTCTGCTTGAGTCATCTCCGATTCTAAGCTAACCATGATGCACAAGGGAGCATAAAGAATTGATATGGGCGGTGGGGGCAGGGGGGAGAGGGAAATCCCCCTCCCCACCCACCAGAATAGACTTACGTGATGAATCTCACAAGTTTTGACCTAGAATAGGAGAAGTCAGTAAACCCCATTGGATGGAGGGCTACGTGTTTTATAAAATACAGGCTTTGTTGCATCATAAACACTGTCTTTTTGGGGGTATAAGATGCACCTTTCCCCCCCCTAAAAGAGCGTGGAAATGTTGGTGCATCTTATATAGCGAATACAGCCTCCTGAAGCCCCAGGCGCCCGCATCCCATTTTTGCAAAAAATGAGAGAAAAATGGGCCGTTTTTGCCCTCGTCCAGCCCCCAGCAGCACTCAGCAGGCTTCAGTAGGGCTGGGGGAAGGCAAAACGGCCCCGTTTTTGTGAAAAACGGACAAAAAAATGGGATAAACTAGCTGAACTAGAACTCACAGTCTCCTGGTGATGGGCTCAAAGTCACCAAGCTGGCTTTCATGCCTAAGGCAGAACTAGAACTCACAGCCTCCTGGTGATGGGCTCAAAGTCACCCAGCTGGCTTTCATGCCTAAGGCAGAACTAGAACTCACAGTCTCCTGGTGATGGGCTCAAAGTCACCCAGCTGGCTTTCATTCCTAAGGCAGAACTAGAACTCACAGTCTCCTGGGGATGGGCTCAAAGTCACCCAGCTGGCTTACATGCCTAAGGCAGAACTAGAACTCACAGTCTCCTGGGGATGGGCTCAAAGTCACCCAGCTGGCTTACATGCCTAAGGCAGAACTAGAACTCACAGTCTCCTGGGGATGGGCTCAAAGTCACCCAGCTGGCTTTCATGCCTAAGGCAGAACTAGAACTCACAGTCTCCTGGGGATGGGCTCAAAGTCACCCAGCTGGCTTTCCTGCCTAAGGCAGAACTAGAACTCACAGTCTCCTGGGGATGGGCTCAAAGTCACCCAGCTGGCTTTCATGCCTAAGGCAGAACTAGAACTCACAGTCTCCTGGGGATGGGCTCAAAGTCACCCAGCTGGCTTTCATTCCTAAGGCAGAACTAGAACTCACAGTCTCCTGGGGATGGGCTCAAAGTCACCCAGCTGGCTTACATGCCTAAGGCAGAACTAGAACTCACAGTCTCCTGGGGATGGGCTCAAAGTCACCCAGCTGGCTTTCATGCCTAAGGCAGAACTAGAACTCACAGTCTCCTGGGGATGGGCTCAAAGTCACCCAGCTGGCTTTCATGCCTAAGGCAGAACTAGAACTCACAGTCTCCTGGGGATGGGCTCAAAGTCACCCAGCTGGCTTTCCTGCCTAAGGCAGAACTAGAACTCACAGTCTCCTGGGGATGGGCTCAAAGTCACCCAGCTGGCTTTCATGCCTAAGGCAGAACTAGAACTCACAGTCTCCTGGGGATGGGCTCAAAGTCACCCAGCTGGCTTTCATGCCTAAGGCAGAACTAGAACTCACAGTCTCCTGGGGATGGGCTCAAAGTCAAAGTATGTAGGTTTCGGATGATTCCTTGCCCCTGTGGGTTGGGTTCTGTTCAGTGGTGGATTCTGGATCCCGTTGCAACCGGTACGGTGCAACGGGGCTGGGCGTCCACCACATGAACGTGTGCAGCACACATGTGCATGTGTACTTACTGCCCGCAATGCTCCAGCTGCTCGGCGGAGCGTCGCGCAGGCACCGTACGCTCCTTGCGCGTGTGCAGAAGCCCTGAAAACCTCAAATACCGGTAAGGAGCGTGGTTGGGGGGGATGGGCCCTTCCAGCGGGCACTGGCACCCCCGTACCAGGGCACACCGGTCGTAACCCACCACTGGTTCTGTTTGACTGCCCTCTACAAACCCAGAGAAAGGTTAACTTAGTCCCCAGGGCCAGAATGTCGTGTGAAGCCAGCCAACAAGTGTCTTCTGGTGCCTTAAAACCCCTCAAGGGCTGCAATCCCCTCAATGCCACTTTGTTCTGCGGCCCAACCAGGGATTAACCTTGACCTCCTCCTTGACCTCCTTGACCTCCTCCTTGACCTCCTCCTCTAGCCCAGGGCATCCCCTCCGCCGGGCAGGCGCCTGCTGCCAAACCAGTGGCTCGGAAGCCCAAGTGGTGTCAGCAGAGGGGTGGGGGTGGGCTGTGGGGCGCTCCCTCTTTGTCAAGCAGCGTGGGAAGAAAACCCATCTCCCCAGAGCATCAGCAGCAGCAAGAGTGTGACTGGAAGAGGGTGGGTTCCCCCCCTTTCCTTCCCTCTCTCTCTCCCTCCCCTCTTTCTCCCCCTTTCTTTCCTACCTTCCCTCTCCCTTTCCTTCCCTCCCCTTTCTTTCCTTCCCTCTTCTTCCTTCCTTCTCTCTCCTTCCCTCTCTCTCATTCCTCCCTTCCCCTACCCTCTTTCTTCTTAACTTCTCTCTTCTTCCTTCCTTCTCTCTCCTTCCCTCCTTCGGGGAGAGGGGGTGGGTCCCTTCGGGGAGAGGGGGCAGTTTATAAATGTAAATTATTATTATTATTATTATTATTATTATTATTATTATTATTATTATTATTATTATTATTATTATTATTATTATTATTATTATCATCTCTTTCTTCCCTCCCCTTTCTTTCCTTTCCTCTTCTTCCTTCCTTCTCTCTCCCCTACTTCTCATTCCTCCCATCCCCTCTTTCTTTCCTTGCCTCTTCTTCCCTCCTTCCTTCTCTCTCCCTCCCTTCCCCCTCCCTTTCCCTCCTTCCCTCTTTCTTAACTTCCCTCTTCTTCCATTCTTCCTTCCTGCTCTCTCCCTCCTTCTCTCTTTCCTCCCCTCCCCTCTTTCTTTCCTTTCCTCTTCTTCCTTCCTTCTCTCTCCTTCCCTCCTTCTCTCTTTCCTCCCCTCCCCTCTTTCTTTCCTTTCCTCTTCTTCCTTCCTTCTCTCTCCTTCCCTCCTTCTCTCATTCCTCCCCTCCCCTCTTTCTTTCCTTGCCTCTTCTTCCTTCCTTCTCTCTCTCCTTCCCTCCCCTTTCTTTCCTTCCCTCTTATTCCTTCCTTCTCTCTCCTTCCCTCCTTCTCTCATTCCTCCCCTCCTCTTTCTTTCCTTGCCTCTTCTTCCCGCCTTCCTTCCTGCTCTCTCTCTCTCCCTTTCCTCCCTCTTTCTCTCCTTTCTTCCCTCCCCCCTCTTTCTCTCCCCGTTTTTCGTTCCTTCCTTCCTTCCTTCCTTCCTTCTCTCTCTCTCTCCCTTACCCCCCTCTTTCCTCTCTCTCTTTCCCTCCCTCCCTGTGAGATTGGAAAGATGACCGAAGGTAACCCCGGGGAGCAGACGCGCGCTCGCCCCTGCGGCCAAGCGCGACGGATGTCCCCGCACACCAGCCGAGGGTGCCACCCACATCCTGCAGGCGCGCCTCCGCTTCTCGTCTCCAAGAAGACAGCTGCGGCCGCGGCTCGCTAAGCCGGAAGGCGAAATCTACGGGGCAGGGAGGCCGGCTTCGCAAGACCTCGCGGGCCGGCTTCATTCATTGTTCAGCTTCGCACGAGATGCGGGGAGGGGGACGGGGACGGACACTAAACTACGCTAAACCCACATCCAGCTTCCCTTCCAGAGTTTTAAACCGCCCTCCCTTCGCCGCCCAGACCAGGCAGCGCAAGAGCTTCTTATTTTCTAGAGGTGGAAGAGAGGGGGAGAGATAGGGAAGAAAATGGTAATATGTGTATCTATTCAAAAGTAAGATACAAAGGGGGAAAAACCACCACCAGGCGAGATTGGAGAAGGAAAGGGAATAAGAAATGACATTTAACTATTTTGGGGTCTGCGGAAAAACCACCCAAAAAAATTAAAAAAAAGAGACACCTGCCACAACAGAAAAAAGAAAGGAAGAGAGGAGGAGAGGAAAGGAGAGGAAGGAAGATAGAGGGGAGGGGAGGAAGATGGAAGGGAGAAAGAGAGGGGAAGAGGAAGAGAGGAGTAGGAGAAAGGGAAGGGAAGAAGGGAGGAGGAGGAGAGAGGAAGGAAGGAAGGAGAGAAGGGAAGGAGGGAGAAAAGAAAGGGAAAAGAAGGCGAGGGATGGTAAACAAAGCAACCCAAACGGTCTGTTATAACCCTTAGTGTAAATGGAACGTCAAAGGGATAAGAAGGACGAATGTAAAAAAGAATAATAAATATGTGAATGTATACCCATCATTGTATATAGTGAACAAAAAAAAAATTAAAAATATTTAAACGTGTTTTTTTCCTCCCTTGGGGAAGGGGGGGAGGGAGAATGACTCTTTCTTGGTTTTAGAGAAAGGGTCTCACTTGCGTGGGTCTGATTTCCCCCCCTACAAATCCCCCTGGACAACTCCCCGGTTTGGTCCTATATAATCTGCTTTCTGGAGCAGATCGGGGTTGCTCCCTGTGTTGGCCAGCCTGCGTTCCCTTAAACCCCGCTTTTTGGGGGACGGGGGGCGAGAAAGAAGTCCGCCCCTCTCTTTTCTCTCCTGGACAAACACCCCCAAACTTGCAGAAAGTTTCCCCGAGAATTGCACCGGCCGAAACTCCCCCTCGGGCGCCGCTGGACCGCGCGAGACTGACTGGCACAAAGGACACGGACGGTGTGGGGCCCTGGGTCATGAAACGTCTGCAAGGAAACCACCAAGCTCATTGAGCACCAGGGACCCCCCCCCCTCCCTCAGTCCCCCTTCCTCCTCCTCCTCCTCTTCCCCGCAAACCCCACTTCCTTCCAGCGTTGGTGATGTTGCGGGGTTGGACTAGATGACCTACAAGGTCCCTTCCAACTCTTGTTAATCCGTGTTACCTTATTGGGTAATGAAACGTCTGCAAGGAAACCACCAAGCTCAGAGAGCACCAAGAACACACACACACACACACACACACACACACACTCCGCCTTCCTCTCCTCCTCCTCTTCCCCGCAAACCCCACTTCCTTCTAGCATTGGTGGTGTTGGGGGGTTGGGCTAGATGACCTACAAGGTCCCTTCCAACTCTTGTTACTCCGCGTTACCTAATTGGGTAAGGAAACGTCTGCAAGGAAGCCGCCAAGCTCAGAGAGCACCAAGGAATCCCCCAGTTCTCCTCCGCCTCCTCTTCCTCCCTCCGCCCCCTCCCCACAAATCCCACTCCCTTCTAGCATTGATAATGTCACCTGTTTGGGTAATGGAACGTCTGAAAAAAAAACAACCAAGCTCATTGAGCACCAAGGAATCCCCCAGTCTTCCTCGTCTTCTTCCTCCTCCCCCTCCCCCCAAATCCCCCTCCTTTCTGGCACTGGTGCTGTCGCTTAGTTTGGGTAACGAGACGTCTGCAAGAAAACAGCCAAGCTCAGAGAGCACCAAAAGGACCTCTCTCCATCTCGACCCCGAGCTACGAATATTCTCCTTTTGTGGGTAGCACAAAGAGCAGAAAGGAGGCGTGGAGCATGAACAGAGTGCCATCCATTGAGCGCTCCCCCCCCCCCCCCCATTGAAGAATAGAAAACACTCCGCCCCCCATTAATTTTCCTTAACGCCCCTGCACTCCGGCAGTTTTATTCCCATCCCACCCCCCCACCCCCAGCAAAATACAACCAAAGCCGAGGAAAAGCCGCCTGGCTGCCGTGAGGGGGGGGGGGGGGAGAAAGACGCGTGCGACACAAAGGGAAGCCGGTTGCACGCGCCCGCCCGCCCACACAAACAAACACACACAGAAAGACACACGCGCCCGTCTTGTTGCCAAGGGGTTTTCGCGCCCTTCTGCATCTCTCTCTCTCTTTCTTTCTTTCTCTCTCTCTCTCTCACACACACACACCCGTCTTGTTGCCAAGAGGTTTCCGCGTCGTTCTGCATCTCTCTCTCTCTCTCTCTCTCTCTATCTCATACACACACACACACCCGTCTCGTTGTCAAGAGGTTTCCGTGTATCCCTCTCTCTCTCTCTCTCTCTTTCTCTCTCTCTCTCATACACACACACACACACACCCGTGTCGTTGCCAAGGGGTTTCCGTGTCTCTCTCTCTCTCTCTCTCTCTCTTTCTTTCTCTCTCTCTCTCTCTCTCATACACACACACACACACACGTCTCGTTGCCAAGGGGTTTCCGTGTCTCTCTCTCTCTCTCTCTCTCTTTCTTTCTCTCTCTCTCTCTCTCTCTCATACACACACACACACACACACACACGTCTCGTTGCCAAGGGGTTTCCGTCTCTCTCTCTCTCTCTTTCTCTCTCTCTCTCTCTCTCTCATACACACACACACACACCCGTGTCGTTGCCAAGGGGTTTCCGTGTCTCTCTCTCTCTCTCTCTCTCTCTCTTTCTTTCTCTCTCTCTCTCTCTCTCATACACACACACACACACACACACGTCTCGTTGCCAAGGGGTTTTCGCGCCCTTCTTTCTCTCTCTCTCTCTCTCACACACACACACACACACGGGCGCGCGCGCGCAACGCACCCCCTCCCCCTGCACACAAACCCCCGCCGCGTCCCCATTCATCTCCGCTTTACAACCGCTCCCCCGCCTTGAAACGCTGAATCATCTCGGCGGCGTTTGGTCTGCAGCGTGCAAAAAGAAAAAAAAGAAAAAAAAAAGAGGGAGGGAGGGAGGGAGGGAGGGGGGCACCTACCGGCTCTAAACGAACAGCACAACTACCCGCATCTTCTCCTCGGCTCCAACTCGGGGCAAGCCAATCAGCCAGGAAAAAAACAACACCCACCCAGCTGTTCCCATCCAAATAAATTCAAAGGAAATAAAATCGGATGCTCCGAAGGGGAAAACAACGGCGACGCCGAAGCGGGATCTCAACCGGCCGCGGGGCTTTTGACACATCTGGATTGCGCCCCCCCCCCCTCCTCCCCGAATCCGTAACGGGGATGACGACAATGGGGGTGGGGTGGGGGGAAATCCAGAGAGGCATCTCCGGCCGCCCAACCCAGCCCGGATTCCCCCTTCCACGCTTACCTAGGCTCCCCGTTCCCACGGGTGGCTGCGTTCCACGTGTCACACGGACGCCGTTCCCGGGCTTGGGTGGATTCGCACGGCGCGCCTGCCGAGCCTTAAGGAACCGAGCGGGGAGGCGCATCGGTCGGCATGGGGCTGCGCGGAGAACATCGTAGTACACACATGCCGGGTAGCGGTCTCTTTCCCGACGTTTCTTTCTTTTGAGCCACTCGGTTTTTCTTTCCTTCCTTCCTACCTCCCTTCTTCACTCCCTCCCTCCCTTCTTTCCTTCCTTCCTCCTTTCTTTCTTTCCTCCCTCTCTTCCTCCCTCCTTTCCTTCCTTCTTCCCTCCCTTCCTCCTTTTCTTTCCTCCCTCCTTTCCTCCCTCCCTCCCTCCCTCCCTCCCTCCCTCCTTTCCCTCCTTCCTCCTTCCCTTCCTTCTTCCCTCCCTTCCTTCTTTACTTCCTCCCTCTTTTTCCTCCCTCCTTTCTTTCTTTCCTTCCTAGCCTAACTAACACGCCTTCCGCGTTTTACAACTCGCGTCCACCTCGCTGCATCTTCGTTTCACCTGGTACCTGTTTTTATTTTCCACCGCTCCGGAGAGAGCCTCCCCCTTCTTCGGCTCTTCCTCCCTCCTCCCCTTCCCCTCCCCTCCCCTCCCTCTCATTCAATCCCCAGAGTTAAAAACCCGCCTCCTTCGCCCGGACTAAAGGTTTGGCCTCTGACGTGATGGTCTTATCTCGGCTTAAGCCAATGGCGAGAAAAGCGGGGCACCAGCCGAAATGACAGCCCAGCAGATTGACGGGCAGGGAGGGAAAGGGTTAAGAGGAGGAGGCGTGTCAAAACGGGGCGGGGCGGGATAGGGTGAGGTTGGGGTGGGTGGGAAGGAAGGAAGACAATGACAGAACAAAACGAAATAGGGGAACAATAGCAAGAATAAAGGGAAAACCTAAAGGAGGCATAGAGGTTTGGGGGAAATATTCCCCCCTCCCCAAGTAAAGTTTTTAACAGGTTGACAGAGTTGGAAGGGACCTTGGAGGTCATCTAGCCCAACCCCCTCACTCCCATCCCCACAAGCAGGAGACTGACAGGTGGCACTCCAGTCTCTTCTTGAAAGCTTCCAGTGATGGAGCACATAAAAATTCTTTTTTAAAAAAAAGTTTTTATTTTTATTTTTAGTCTCATACACACATTTACAAGTATACATTCACATAGATATTATCACATTTTAACACTTTTAAACATTCCTTTTTCCACATAAAAAATTAAAATATATGATCCGGACTGCTTTGCTCGCCATCCCATACACCTATTTGTTTTACCACCACCCTACTTTTCGTTCCTTTCCTTTTCTCCCTCCCTCCCTTCTCTTCTTTCCCTTTCCTCCTTCCCCTTCCTCTCCCCTACTCCGCTCTTCCCCTTCATACCCTCTCTCCTCCTCTTCCTATCCCTCCCAATCTTCCTCTCCTATCCTCTTTCTTCTTTCCCTCTCCTTCCTTCTCTCTTACAACTTCCCAAGGCAACTTCTGTTCCATTGATTGATTGTTCTCACTGTCAGAAAATTTCTCTTTACAAATCAATACAATAGCAGAGTTGGAAGGGACCTTGGAGGTCATCTAGTCCAACTCCCTGCCTAGGCAGGAAACCCTATACCATTTCAGACAAATGGCTCTCCAACATCTTCTTAAAGACTTCCAGTGTTGGGGCATTCACAACTTCTGGAGGCAAGCTGTTCCAGAGGTTAATTGTTCTCACTGTCAGGAAATTTCTCCTTAGTTCTAAGTTGCTTCCCTCCTTGGTTAGTTTCTACCCATTGCTTCTTGTTTTGCCCTCAGGGGCTTTGGAGAATAGCTTGACTCCCTCTTCTTTGTGGCAACCCCTGAGATATTGGAAGACTGCTATCATGTCTCCCCTCATCCTTCTTTTTATTAAACTAGACCTACCCAGTTCCTGCAACTGTCCTTCATATGTTTTAGCCTCCAGTCCCCTAATTTGTTGCTCTTCTCTGCACTCTTTCTAGAGTCTCCGCATCTTTTCTACATCGTGGCGACCAAAACTGACAGGGCAATGCCTCAGTTGCCCTGCCAAATGGCTCCGCGTGCCACCTGTGCCATGCGTGCCATAGGTTCGCCATCACTGTCCTAAACAATCTAGATGCGGGAATAAAAGGGGAACTCATCAAATTTGCAGGCGGCACTTAGAAATGGCAGACATAGCCAACACCCCAGAAGATAAGCTCAACATCTAAAAGGCTCTTTGGGACTTTACCTTTTACCTTGAGCCGTGGTGGTGCAGTGGTTAGCAGCAGGCAGTACTGCAGGCTACTTCTGCTGCCAGCAGTTTGATCCTGACTGGCTCCAGGTTGACTCAGCCTTCCATCCTTCCAAGGTCAATAAAATGAAGACCCAGATTTTTGGGGACAATTGGCTGACTCTGTAAACCACTTAGAGGGGGGTGGTAAAGCAGAGGTGGTATCCAGTAGGTTCTGACCAGTTCTGGAGAACCGGTTTCAGATGCTTTGAGTAGTTTGAAGAACCGATGAATACCATCTCTGACTTGCCCCACCCCCATCTATTCTCTGTCTCCCGAGTCCCAGCTGATCAGGAGGGAATGGGGATATTGCAGTATCCTTCCCCTGGTGTGGTGTGGGAATGGAGTTTTTACAGTATATCTGCCATGCCCATCATGCCATACTCACCAAGCCAAGCCCACAGGACCAGTAGTAAAAAAAATTCAATCCCACCACTGCTGTAAAACATTGTAAAGCAGTATATAAGTCTACTAGCCGTTCCCGGCCACGCGTTGCTGTGGCCCAGTCTGGTTAAATGGCCAACCAATCTGTGTGTAGATCTACACCTGCACACACAAACACGTACACACAACCACCGTATAACCCCCAACCTACCTACCTACTCCCTTTCTTCCTCTCTCCCTCTACCTACCTACTACCTACCTACCTACCGTATTTCTCCCTCTCTCTCTATCCCTCTACCTACCTACCTACCTACCTACCTGTGGTGGGATTCAAATAATTTAACAACTGGTTCTTTGCCCTAATGACCAGCTGGGTAGGCGTGGCTCGGTGGTCATGTGACTGGGTGGGTGTGGCCAACTCAGCATCACTCACGTCAATGGGTGCTTCGCCTTAGTTGTTACAATGCAATAAGGGTTAACCAGAGAGGCAGTTTCTGTAAGCAGAACAATAACGATTAGGCTAGAAACAACAGCAAAATGTTCCCTTCCTGCCTTCCTTACAGGATTAGCCCTGTAAAGCGGGAAAAAACAAAAGGAGATTTCTTCCAACAACTGGTTCTCCGAGCTGCTTAGAAAGTTAACAACCGGTTCTCCCGAATAGGGGCGAACTGGCTGAATCCCACCACTGCTACCTACCTACTGTATTTCTCCCTCCCTCTCTCCATCCCTATAGCTGCCTACTTACCTACCTACTGTATTTCACCTTGAATCTTATGGACAGAGTATTATATGCCATAAAGGGTGACATAATACCTGTGGCCCACTGCTCTCTCTGTATCCATCTACCTACACAATTTTTTACATTTCCGTTGCATGTACCTGGCACAGCTGTGACATCTACACAATCGATATATATCATTGGTGCCGTATTTGAAAGGAACGTTGTGTGAAAATTTGGAAACGATCAGTGCAGGACTTTCGGAGATTGCCAGCTTTGAACAAATTCTTGTTATATTTTTATTTATATAAGAAGCTGGGCTATAGTTATCCACTTTGCTACTGGTGGCTTTTCTCTTCTTCTGTATCCTAAGCAGATCCTTCACGACAAACTAATCTGGTTACAGACCATCTTGTGCAGGGACTGTGTGGATACAACTCTCTTAACTTGAGCACTGAATTCACTCCTCTTTTTTTTTTTTTTTTGCACTTGCACAATCCGTCCAATGAGCAGCTCATCCTTATCGGCTGGATTGCGCAATCCATTCGACCCTAATCAAGCAGACTTTAAAACTTCACACGTTTCGCCTGTTGTGCACGTTCAACTATCTAATCTTTGAGCAACCTGGCTAGGCCCAACGCACAAGCCCAGCTGCTGAGGATGCGTGTGTGAGAAAAAACAACAATTCTATCTATCCAACAATCATCGTTTGGGCCTTTCGCAAAATAGTCAAACACAAGAGAACCTAATCATCCCTTTTGGGACTTGGTGTCTATTGTTGACCCTGAAAAGCTAGGCTCACTTTATTCTGGTATATTGTGGGCGATAAGAGAAAGATCTGGGAAGTTAGAAGGAGAGGAGACTCAAGGTTTAAATACCAGATAAAGGCGAACTGAAAACAGAATTCCAACACAGCACTTATCTGAGTTCCAACACAATCACAGCTGCTCTCACTTCTGGATGACTTCAAGTGAGACTGATTAAAAAGTAGCACATCAGGGAGATGTCCACAAAATCTAACACCGTGCCATGAAATTGTGCTGCATCAGACGAAATCCTAGGTTGCCTTCTGAAATTTAAATGCAGCGTTCATTCTCCTGTTTACAAGCATCCCAGTTCCATCTATCCAGAATGTTCTTTCAATATCTGAGAGGCTGCCACAAAGAAGAGGGAGTCAACCCATTTTACCAAAGCACCTGAGGGCAGGACAAGAAGCAAACAAGATAGAAATTAATCAAGGAGAGAAGCAACCTAGAACTAAGGAGAAATTTCCTGACAGTGAGAACAATTAATCAGTGGAACGACTTGCCTCCAGAAGTTGTTAATTCTCCAAAAGTGAGGGTTTTTAAGAAGAGATTGGACAATACTTTGTCTGAAATGGTTTAGGGTTTCCTGCTTGAGTGGGGGTTGGACTAGAAGACCTCCAAGGTGCCTTCTAACTCTATTATGCTGTTATTCTGTTGCTTCCAAACACAGGTCAAAGGCATTTAGGGATGAGAATGGTGGCAATTACTATACCCTTCAATGCTTAAGATACATCGTGAACTAACAAGAACTCTCTCTTCTATCTAAAATCTCTCTTTTAAAAAAAACATTTATAGTTTTTTATTTGACATATTTAAGTGCATAGTGATGAGTATGTTTACTTTAATTTACTTTATACACAATATAAAACGAATACTACTACTACTTAGGTGTACATGGTAATAATCTTTCAACTTCTAACATTTATGTATACATAGTAATTACATTATGTAGCAGTGTACATAATATTTTCCCAATTTCTACGTCTGTTTTCTAACCCTTAATCAAGCAAATCCCATATTCTGTATACAGTATTCTGCATCTATCCTTCATCTCGTTCCCTTTTTAGTATTTCAACTCTTACTGACTTTTTGACCAATCTCCCATGCTCCTCCTGTAGGAAGTTAGCACCCACCCACCTCCTAGAACAGTGATGGTGAACCTATGGCATGTGTGCCACAAGCGGCATGTGGAGCCATTTGTCAGGGCACGCGTGGCGATGCCCTGTCAGCTGGCTAGCGCGCATGAGCCCTGGCCAGCTGAATTCGCCCTTTTGTTGCATGCTTTTTTCACCCTTTATAGGCTTTATAGGAGCCTGGAGAGGGCGAAAAGAGCTTCCCTCCCACCCAGAGGCCCTCTGGAGCCTTCATGAACTTCCCTGAAGCCTCCGGAGCACTTCCGGTTTCGGCGGCGCATCATTTTGAGTGCTCCGGAGGCTTCAGGGAAGCCTCCTGAAGGTTGCTGAAGCCTCCGGAGAGCATCCGGGAGGGCAGGGAAGGCTGTTTTCGCCCTCCCCAGGCTCCTATAAAGCCTCTGGAGCCTGGGGAGGGCAAAAAAAGCATGTAAAAAATGGGGGGGGGGTCTGTAGTGCGTGCATGCGCACTGGGGGGGTCACGCATTGCATTATGGGTGCAGCATGCCTGCACATGACCCCCATGCGCTCCCCCCCCCTTATGGCACGCGAGCCTAAAAAGGTTCGCCATCGCTGTCCTAGAAGAATGAAATATTCTGGGAAATACTTAAAAGGCAGAATCTTGTATTTCCCTGGATGAGAAAAGGAGAAACATGTTTTTAAAGATGAAACAGCTTCCTACAGCTCCGCCCCCCCCCCCTTTCAGCTCCGAGGTGATAGGATTAAGACATGGCCCTCATGACATGATAGGATTAGCCCTCTACCCATCTCACCACATGGCACCTGGCAAGATTACATCACCCAGCAATGCTCAACCAAACCTGGACTCAAGACAGCCTAAAGAGTTGCCCCAGTATGGCTCCATGGGTGTCTGACAACCAATCAGAATACAAGCTCAAATTCAAAAGCCCAGAGAGGGCATAAAACCCTTGGACTCTTAGCATCTCTTCCCTTTTCCCCCCAGGAGCTCCAAGGCAGGTGATCCTGTCCACCATTAAACCATCTTTCCAAGCAGCCTCCATGTTTCCAGTGTCTTTCTCCCCACTTGGAACTGAATCCAGAAGGACATTTCATCCAACACTCTCCTGAGATCTTGTATCCCCTTACATCACTCATATTTAGTCTACGTATTTCATCTGCCACTACATCTACCTCTTGCAGTCGAATCTCTAGAGCCCCATCAATAACTCTTTCATCAACTCTATGGTTCTGCTATTCTGTTGCTTCCAAACACAGGTCAAAGGCATTTAGGGATCATGGGCATGGTGGTGTTCACTATATCCTTAAATGCTTAAGATACATCGTGAACTAATAAGAACTCTCTCTTCTTTTTTCTAAAATCTCTTTTTCTAAAAACCTATTGTGACCCCATGGACAACATTCCTCCAGGCCTTCCTGTCCTCTGCCATCCTCTGGAGTCCATTTAAGCTCATGCCTATTGCTTTGGTGACTCCATCCAGCCATCTCATTCTCTGCCGTCCCCTTCTTCTTTTGCCCTCCATCTTTCCTAGCATGAGGCTCTTCTCCAGGGAGTCCTTCCTTCTCATTAGGTGGCCAAAGTCTTTGAGTTTCCTCTTCAGGATCTGGCCTTCTAAAGAGCAGTCAGGGTTGACCTCCTCTAGGACTGACCGGTTGGATCGCCTTGCAGTGCAAGGGACTCGCAAGGAGTCTTCTCCAGCACCAGAGTTCAAAGGCCTCCATTCTTTGGCCTTCCTTGTGGTCCAACCTTCACAGCCATCCATTGCAACTGGGAAAACCACAGCCTTGACTAGATGCACTTTTATTGGCAGGGTGATGTCTCTGCTTTTTAGGATGCTGTCTAGATTTGGCGTAGCTTTCCTCCCCAGGAGCAAGCATCTTTTAATTTCTTGGCTGCAGTCCCCATCTGCGGTGATCTTGGAGCCCAGGAAAATAAAAACTGTCACTCCCTCCATTTCTTTCCCATCCATTTGCCAGGAATTGAGAGATCCGGATGCTTGTTTATTTACATAGTTCAAAAGTGGGATTTCATGCCGGTGTCTGTTAGATATGCCAAAAAGACAGAAGCGTTCCCAGCCATGAGCAGATTTAGCTCAGTCGAAGGACCTCCTGTCAAAATAACCTCTGTCTTACTCTATCCCAGGCAGAGGTAAGTAGAGAGATGAAATAACGGCTATATTTTCAAACCACGAAAAGGACAAATAGAAACGTGAGGTTTGAAGGAGTGTCTTTGTATTCATCAACAACCCATGAAGAAGGATTAAGCATCTTGTTTGTTTTCCCCATCTCCAATTCTTGGTTTGTCCTAAGGTTGAAAAAAGGAACCTGGGGAGATTACTTCTTGTTTTACCACTCGATGGATCAGTTTACTTATTTCCCACATTTGATGTCGGTTTTAACCAAAGGGTTTCTAAAGGCCAGAGTTGAAGAACAAGGAAGTTGGAACCAATACAGGGATTCGTTTTAACTTCTGCATTTCGTCAATTGTTACTGCCCTTCGCTCTGGGCCCATCGATACTGTTCTGCTTGCTTGCTTCGATTCAAAGATCGCTTTTTGCAAAGAATATATCCTCCAAAATAAAATTTCCATCTTTCTTTTAAAAAAAAATATTTTGAATTAACTGATAACCTGGCGTTGCCCGAGTATTTATTTATAGGGGGAAAATGTCTGGGCCAATCATAATTTCTAATGTTGTTTTTTCCCCCTTACCAGAGGGAGCCCCCTTGTGGAGTACTGTGAGGCCGTTACCATGGCGACTCCACTGCACTGCACAGTAGAAGCCATTTTACGGCAGTACAGTGGAAGCCATTTGAAGGCACAACAGGCTGTATCTTAGCAGAGCACACACCCCAAGGAGTTTTAGGGGTATCTTACCCCCACAGTATTTTTTTCCAGAGAGTAAATCATCTGTTTACCAAATTTGGTTGACATTGCTCGAGGCATTCCACACACACACACACACCTTTTTATATAGCTAGATAGATTGGTGATTTTAAAAAGGATGATTAAAAACAAATGCAAGTAAAGTAAGAAAAAGGAAAGAAAAAGAACTCAAAGAGAAAGATAAAAGGGCAAGAAAGGGAATGACAGATTTGGAAGGGAAGCCATCTTAGCAAATTTCTTCACCACCCATTTCTCTGTTGTGGATAGCGCTGAATCTTCACATCTCTACAGGTAGTCCTCGATTTACAACAGTTCATTTAATGACCATTCCGAGCAACCGCACTAAAAAAAAGGACCGTTTTTTCACACTTACGTTGCAAAATCCCCATGGTCAGGTGATCAAAATTTGGATGCTTGGCCACTGACTCGTGTTTATGGCGGTTGCAGTGTCCTGCGGTCACGGGATCACCTTTTCCGACAAGCCAAGTCAACTGGGAAGCACGATTCACTTAACAACTTAAAGAATGGCAGCGACTCGTTTAATAACCATGGCAAGAGAACTCATGAAATGGGCTTTAACGTCGGTCTCACTTAGCAAAATAATTTCCGGGCTCAGTTGTGGTCGTAAGTCAAGGACTACCTGTATTTGCAAACAAGAGAACAGTTTAAAACCATGTCTCTCTTCCAGCAGTTCTTCTCGTGACTTTAACAAAAGAACAGAGAGGGAAGGGACCATGGAGGCCTTCTAGTCCAGGGGTCCCCAACCTTTTGGAACCTAAAGGACCACTAAATCCATAATTTTAAATCCCGCAGACCACTAATACGATCTGCCTAAGGACTGGCTGGCTGGGCGTGGCTAGGTGGGCGTGTGACTGGGTGGGCATGGCCAACTCGATGTCACTCACGTCGCGAGGCGCCTTGCCAGCTTCTACTCGCCACTCCTCACCTGCCCGCCCAGGCTCCTCCTTAGGGCCCCAACAGGAAGCAGTTGCTGGAGCTAAGCAGCCACCAGGAGAAAGAGTTGGCATCTGACCGAGAAGGAGGCTCAACAGAAGCACCTGTTAAGTCCTCAGGTCTACGACCGAGCCAGCAAGTCTGGTAAGCTCTGAGTCACCGCATTCCGGAACGGAGCCGGCAGCTGCGTCTGATTGGCTAAGACGCAGCTGGCCGGATTCTGTCTAGAAAATAGATACAATGTTGCAGCTTGCTTGCTAAAAGGTTCCCCGCCTTAAAGCTGTATATAAGCAGCTGTCAGACAGGGAAACCTTGCCAGTAATGATCCTAGTGTCTTGTAAATAGTTGTGAATAAACGTTCCTGTTGTTTGACCATGCCTGAGTCGGAATCCTTTGTCTAATCTAACAAGGACTCCGAGCATAGGCTTTCCAAGCAGAGGGAAGACCTGTGGGAGTGCAAGGCCAGATACTGGCATCAGGAGGCTCAGTGGGCTGAGATGGTCAGCCAGTTCCAGACCATGATGCTGTCCCACTGGAACGAGGCCCTCCGGCTTTTCGCCATCAGCGTCACTTCCCTCCAGCCTTCACCCAAAGCCCCTCACCAGGAGGCTGAAGCAGGCCCCAAGTCAGAATGTTCTGCCCTCTTCTGCCCCACACAAAAAGACCTCGAAGGGGGAGACTCAACACAAGCATTCATTGCACGTATCTGGCACAGGGGCCGTAGTTTGAGGACCCCTGATTTAGTGCAATTTATTTTATTTTATTTTATTTTATTTTATTATTTATTTTATTTTATTATTTATTTTATTTTATTATTTATTTTATTTATTTTATTTTATTATTTTATTTATTTTATTTTATTTTATTATTTATTTTATTTTATTTTATTTTATTATTTATTTTATTTTATTTTATTTTATTTTATTTTATTTTATTTTATTTTATTTTATTTTATTTTATTTTATTTTATTTATTTTATTTTATTTTATTTTATTTTATTTTATTTTATTTTATTTTATTTTATTTTATTTTATTTTATTTATTTTATTATTTTATTATTTTATTTTATTTTATTTTATTTTATTTTATTTATTTTATTTTATTTTATTTTATTTTATTTTATTTTATTTTATTTTATTATTTTATTTTATTTTATTTTATTTTATTTTATTTTATTTTATTTTATTTTATTTTATTTTATTTTATTTTATTTTATTTTATTTTATTTTATTTTATTTTATTTTATTATTTTATTATATTTTATTATATTTTATTTTATTTTATTTTATTTATTTATTTTATTTTATTTTATTTATTATTATTTTATTATTTTATTATTTTATTATTTTATTATTTTATTATTTTATTATTTTATTATTTTATTATTTTATTATTTTATTATTTTATTATTTTATTATTTTATTATTTTATTATTTTATGTATGTATGTGTGTGTGTGTGTGTATGTATGTATGTATGTATGTATGTATGTATGTATGTATGTATGTATGTATGTATGTATTCATTCATTCATTCATTCATTCATTCATTCATTCATTTATTTATTTATTTATTTATTTATTTATTTGTTTGTTTATTTAGACAGACTTTTATACCACACCTTCTCCGGGTAGGACTCGGGGCGGTGCACAGCAGATAAAAGTACAAATAATACATACACCTGAATGAATACATTCATACCACTAAAACCAAATTAAATGAAGAACTGTGCTAAAAATGTAAGACACTACAACCCTATAAAAATTAATTACTAAAATCGACGTCTAAAGTCTAAACCAGGCCGGTTTATACTTTAGACGATAAAAAAATGCAAATCATTTTTCTGCAGACCACCAAAATTTTCTCACAGACCACCAGTGGTCCACAGGCCACCAATGACCGCTGTTCTAGTCCAACCCCCTGATGAAGCAGGAGACCCTAAAGCAGTGATGGCGAACCTATGGCACGGGTGCCACAGATGGCACACGGAACCATTTCTTAGGGCACGCGAGGCATTGCCCTGTCAGCTCCAGTGCACATGTGTGCGCTGGCCATATGATTTAGGCCCTTTTTTGAAGCCGTTTTTCGCCCTCTGGAGGCTTCAGGGAAGCTCCTGAGGCCTCTGGAGGTGGGGGGGGGAGGAGGCTGTTTTCACCCTCCCCAGGCTCCTAGAAAGCCTCTGGAGCCTGGGGAGGGCGAAAAAAGCACGCCAAAAGCGGGGGATCACACATATGGCATTATGGGTGTGGCACGCCTCTTAGGGGTAAAAAACACTCCCGTTGGAAAATAAAGGCGCAATACTGCAATATACCGGACAGCAAGAGCAACGTTGCTTAAAGCACACTTTTTTAAAAAAAAATCAAATTTATATAGCGCCCTATCTCCCTTACGGGACTCAGGGCGGTGAACAGGCAATCATAAAAACATCAAGTACAATAAATATACTAAAAACAAATTAAACTAAAAACCTGTTCTAAAAAACCGAATAAAAACCCAATAGATAAAATAGATTTAAAAGCTACACCAGGCCGGCCGCACGAAATAGATGAGTTTTCAGGGCCCGTCAGAAGAGGAGCAGGTCCGTGGTTGTGCACAGGTCGGGGGGGAAGGTCATTCCAGAGGGCCGGAGCTGCCACAGAGAAGGCTCTCCCCCTGGGGGTCACCAGCTGACATTGGCTAGTCGACGGGACCCTGAGTAGACCCTCTCTGTGGGAGCGGACTGGTCGATGGGAGGTATGCGGCAGGAGACGGTCTTGCAAATATTCAGGTCCATTGCCATGGAATACTTTGAAGGTTGTTACTAAGACCTTGAAGCGCACCCGGAAAACCACAGGCAGCCAGTGCAGCTCGCGCAGGAGAGGTGTTACATGGGAGCGTCTAGAGGCCCCCAAGATCCCCCGCACGGCCGCATTCTGTACTAGCTGGAGTCTCCGGGTGCACCTCAAGGGAAGCCACAATAACTATCAAACACAATAACTATCAAACACTGATAGTAGAAAAATAAATAGCCTTTACTTTTGTAGTAACTAAAATATTTCTTCCAAACAGTGATACTAACTCCTCCAACAATAAACAGTCATTCACCAAAACACAGTTATCTTACAGTCAGTCAAAACAATGATTCTTCTTCCGTCTTCAGGTTCAGCTCCTCCTCAGTGGCAATCAGGAAGCAAAGGGAAGCAAAAGGGAATGAACTGTGTTCCCAGCTGTCTTTTTATGATTGAGCTGGGAAGCACGGCCAATCAGATTCCACATAGTCCTTAAAGTTACATATACTCTTTAAGAATCCTGGCTTATATATATTGTCAACCCAACATCAGGGTGATTATCCTAACAACGCCCACGCATGACACCCCCCCTGCGCTACCCTCGCTTATGACACGCGAGCCAAAAAAGATTAGCCATCACTGCCCTATAACATTTTTATTTTAATTCCCCATTTGCTTTGGGGTATCTTTAAGCCTTCTGTTACCACAACTCCTTCTCAGACAACTTAATCTTGCAGTTATGCTTGTGTGTTTACATGTGTTTTGAAGATAATTGCCTTGGAAGACTACACACCCACATATTTCTATAATTTGACCTCATTTTCCTCAGTTTAATGTGCCTGTGAGAAATCGCCAGTGACTCAGCGTTGATTTTTCAAGGGTGATTCTGCTTTGCCCCACCTTCGTTGAAGTCAAGTTATACACTCTTAGGGAAATTAATTTTAATTATGTGAACATTTTATAAATCCGGTCCCTTGGGAACAAACACAGAGACTCCCAAAAGCTGAAAGAAGAGTATTCAAAGGACATTCTACAGGTAGTCCTCAACTTACAATCGTTCATTTAGTGGCCGTTCAAAGTTACAACGGTGCTGAAAAATGTGACTTATTCCCCGCTTTCCAGTTATGACCTTTGAAGCATCCCCGTCGTTATGTGATCAAAATCCAGATGTTTGGCAACTGGTTCACATTTATGACCGCTTGCAGCTGGCAGGCCACAACATAGTCCTCAACTTACAACAGTTCTTTTAACGGCCGTTCAAAGTTAGAACGGCACTGAAAAAGGGACACGGCCGTTTTCCATACTTACATCCATGGCAATCCCATAGTCACATGATCAAACTTCAGATGCTTGACAATTGATTCATGTTTAGGACGGTTGCAGTGTCACGGGGTCATGTGATCCACTTCTGCGACCGTCTGACAAGCAAAGTCAGCGGGGAAGCCAGATTCCCTTAAAAACCAAATTACTAACTTATCGGTGCAGTGTTTCACTTAACAACTGTGGCAAGAAATGTTGTAAAATGGGGCAAAACTCACCACAAAGTTCTCACTGAACAACATAAATTTTGGGCTTGCAATTATAGTCATAAGTTGGGGACCACCTGTGCTTCATTTCATCTTTTCCTTTACTGGTAATTCTTACGACTTACGACCACAAATCCAGCCAGGATTTCCTTTGCTAGGCAAGGCAATTGTAAAAGTGAGTCGGGGCTGATTGTGCAAACTTTCTTGCTAGGGCTGTTAAGCAGATCATTGCGGTTAATAACAATAATAAATTTTATTTATAAAATTTAAGTGTTAAGTGAATCACATGGTCATTCAGTGACTCCAGCTTCTTCTGTTGATTTTGCTGGTCAAAGCCAGCTGGGAGGGTCACAATGGTGATCACATGATCCCAGGAATCTGAAACCATGATTAATGAGACTCTGGAAAGAGTGCAGAGAAGAGCAACAAAGAGGATTAGGGGATTGGAGGCTAAAACATATGAAGAACAGTTGCAGGAACTGGGTAGGTCTTCTCTGTGAATGGAATATCAATCAATGAATTGGAATAGAGCTGGAATATCAATCAATGAATTGGAAGGGACCTTGGAGGGCTTCTAGTCCAGCCCCCCTGCTCAAGCAGGAGACCCTGTAGCATTTCAAATAGGTGGCTGCCCAGTCTCTTAAAAGCATCCAGTGATGAAGCACCAATAATTTCTGGAGGCAAGCTGTTCCACTGATTAATTGTCCTCACTGATAGGAAGTTTCTCCTTAATTCCAGGTTGCTTCTCTCCTTGATTAGTTTCCATTCATTTTTTTCTTGCTTCCTGGTGCTTATAAGTTGAGTGCCACCCCACCTTCTTTGTGGCAGCCCCTCAAACACTGGAATACTGCTATCATGTCCCCTCTAGTCCTTCTTTTCTCTAGACTGGCCATAGGTTGACCCTCCCTTCTTTGTGGCAGCCACAAAGACTTAAATAAAGTTCATACAACCCAAGGAAAGGTGAAGATGTTAAGTTATGTCATAGGTTGAAGCAGGAAAGAGAAACTACTAGGTTGCTAGCTATTTGAGCTCTGTGGTTAAAGTTCATCCAGCCTGAAGTAGACAAAGTAGGAAGATGGGATGAGAGCAGGGGCAGAGAAGAGAAGACAGGGAGAAGGAGAAGAGAGAAGGAAAAGAGAGAAGGAGAAGAAAAGAGAAGAGGAGTCAGGTGGAGTAGAAAAGAAGGAGGAGAAGGAGAAGAGAAGAGAGAAAGAAGTGGAGTGGAGTAGAAGAGAAGGAGAAGAAAAGAGGAGAAGAGAGGAGAAGGAAAGAGAAGAGGAGTGGAGTAATCCAGTTTCTGGATTACAGCTGGGAGGCTCTAGCTTCTTGGGACAATATAGCTTTCCTCCTATAATATGGCGAACATCTCTACTGCCAGGTGTGTATTATTTTTCTAAAACCCATAGTTATTGCTTGCATGATCCAACTGACATTATTACGCAACTTTTGTTGTCTTCTGCAAAACAGGAGTTGTGTACAAATGGGAAAAAAATCCTATTCATCGCCAAGTCTTTTGTTTTTGTTTTAAAATATTTTCTCAAGGACAAATCTGCCTCTTTGGTGTTTTTATCATGACTGCAAGTGAAACTATGTCAAACAAATCGGGCACTGCAGTAACATCCATTTCCACCCTAAGGACGATTTCTTCCCAGTAAACCACCCTGGCTACATTAGGATGCTTTTGCAAGTATTTTTTCAAAGATGCTTTTGCAAGTGTTTTATTTTTTTAATTCAGGTCAGAATAGAGCTGGAAGGGACCTCGGAGGTCTTCTAGTCCAACCCCCTGCTCAAGCAGGAGACCAGACAAGTGGCTGTCCAGTCTCTTTTTAAAAACCTCCAGTGATGAAGCATCCACAACTTTTAGAGGCAAGCTCTTCCGCCGGTTAATTGTTCTCACTGTTAGGAACTTTCTCCTTAGTTCTAGGTTGCTTCTCTCCTTGATTAGTTTCCATCCGTTGCTTCTTGTCCTGCCCCCAGGTGCTTTGGAAAATAGGTTCACCCAGGGGTGAAATCAACTTACCTTTGCTACCGCTTCACTCGCACGCATCACCTTTGACGCATGTGCAGGACCTTCTGTGCATGCCCAGAGCGTCAAAAACGAGGCGTGATGACATCTGGGTGGGTGGGTGGAGCCTCACACTGCTGCTGCTACTACCAGTTTGCCCGAACCGGATAGAACCGCCTGATGTGGAGACTCTAGAAAGAGTGCAGAGAAGAGCAACAAAGATGATTAAGGGACTTGAGACTAAAACATATGAAGAACGGTTTCAGGAACTTAGTATGTCTAGTTTAATGAAAAGAAGGACTAGGGGAGACATGATAGCAGTCTTCCAATATCTCAGGGGCTGCCACAAAGAAGAGGGAGTCAAACTATTCTCCAAAGCACCTGAGGGCAGAACAAGAAGCAATGGGCGGAAACTAATCAAGGAGAGAAGCAACTTAGAACTGAGGAGAAATTTCCTGACAGTTGGAACAACCTGCCTCCAGAAGTTGTGAATGCCCCAACACTGCAAGTCTTTAAGAAGATGTTGGATAGCCATTTGTCTGAAATGGTATAGGGTTTCCTGCCTAGGCAGGAGGTTGGACTAGAAGACCTCCAAGGTCCCTTCCAACTCTGCTATTGTATTGTATTGTATAAATAAATGCCTTTTTTATAAAAAGAAAAGGTGTTAAGGTGTCCTGTTTTGTCCCAAGCTTGGAACAAAAATCTTCAATGCCTTTCAGATGTGTTCCCAACCTGGAATTCTTGTAATACCTGGAGCAAACTCAAAGTAAAGTGAAGTTGAAATGCTTTGCATGACTTACTGTTTTTCATTGCTTCCTTTTCTAGAGTCTTTCTAGAGTCTTTCTACTGTAACAAAGACCTTCTTTGACCTTCCTGGCCACTGTCTCCTGCCTGAAGCTGCCCAGTGTCAGGCTTGGAAGCCAACTTTTGCATTGGGCCTTTGGGCCTTCAGGCCTGCCACAATTAATGCTGTGGGAAAATGGAAGAGTGAATTATACAGTGTGTGGGTGATATATAGTCAAAATAACATTCTTTTCTCAGAGAGTCAAGGACGTCTTGCCTTGCACCTGGAGTGGTGTGACTGGGAGGCATCTCCAGTTTTGGATGGTGGCTGATTGGGTCATGTGATGGACATGTGGGTGCTGGGCAGGGACTTGAACTTTCTTTTGGGTGGGGAGAACCTGGAAGCTTTCAGATTCGGGTTTTCCCAGATGTGCCAATAGGACATTTGTAATAAAATGGACCTTTGAGGAACCTCAAGCCTTGGAGTCTTCTTTCGTTGGGGGTGTTGCTTGGGACCCTGACATCCAGGCAGCTTCACTACCCTTCGTGTAGCTCCCTCTTAACTTGAATGTGCTGCTATGGGTGGGGTTAACCTATTCACTCTGATCAGACTTCCACTTTACAGTGGAAAAAGCTGATGCATAAACAAGGGAGGCATTGCCTTTACCATAGAAGAGGCGTAAGGATAGTTCCTCTGTTGAATGTTTGTCATGCAAAGAAGGTAAACGGATCCATAATGCTATGCACACACCCATGCAAATAAGATGTGTAAAGGATATGTTTCCTAATGAAGAAACATGTCTCTCAAACTGGTCAGTGGTTTTCTCTAGGCGCCGGGAATTAAGTATGATTCAAATCCCAGAACTATCCTTTTCTTTCTTTTCTTTCTTTTAGAGATTTGCAGTGTTTGGGATCTGTCTGTCTGTCTGTCTGTCTGTCTGTCTGTCTGTCTGTCTGTCTGTCTGTCTGTCTGTCTGTCTGTCTGTCTGTCTGTCTATCTATCTATCTATCTATCTATCTATCTATCTATCTATCTATCTATCTATCTATCCTTATCTCTTCCCCTCATCTCTTTATCTATCTTCTCTTCTCTTCTCTCCTCTCCTCTCCCTCCCACCCTTCCCCTCCCCTCCTCCCCTCCAATCTCATCTCTCTCCCCTCTCTCATCTCTGTATCATCTATATATTCTATTTATCATCTACCATCTTTCTATCTATCTGTCAGATTTCCAGGTGATGGAACCCATTCAAAAGAAATATACAAAGTCCATCTTCCAAGACAAATTTCTTTTTACTTAGGCAAACATCAAAATTGGCAGAGCCTGTTGTAATTCTGGATCTGACACAAACTGGAATTACACCACATAATATTGAAGATTAGAAACATCCCACAAAAAAAAAAAAACCCAACCACATTCCCCAATTAAAAACAAGAGTTATCATCGCCCTGGTGTCTTCAACTCCACCTCCAGCTCTCACCAAGGACAGCCTCTGTTCCCACGGGAAAGAAGGTCACCTAGCCAAAACAATCCTCACTATCTATTCTCTCCTCCTCCCCCCTTAAGAATGTGGTGAACCCAAAAAACGCATCTTACATAGTGAAGAGAAAGAAAAGGAATAAATGAGCATAATAGAGAGCTAAATAAAATGGCTACACATGTCAATTTCAGGTTTGACACCATCATCTGTCTGTCTGTCTGTCTGTCTCTTTCTATATCTATCTATCTATCTATCTATCTATCTATCTATCTATCTATCTATCTATCTATCTATCTATCTATCTATCTATCTATCTATCTATCTATCTATCTATCTATCTATCTACCGTGTTTCCCCAAAAATAAGACAGAGCCCTGTTTTCTTTTGACTCCCAAAATAAGCACTTGGGCTTATTTTTGGGGAGGTCTTATTATTTTTCAGGTGCAGGAGACGGTAAGCAGGGTCACCTCATGGCTGTTATTTTCAGGGGAGGGCTTATGTTAGTGCATGCACTCCAAAGCTCAATTGGGTTTATTATCTGGGAGTTCTTACTTTTGGGGAAACAGACTATCTATCTATCTATCTATCTATCTATCTATCTATCTATCTATCTATCTATCTATCTATCTATCTATCTATCTATCTATCTATCTATCATCTATATATATCATCTATATCTGTCTGTCTGTCTGTCTGTCTGTCTATCTATTTATCTATCTATCTATCTATCTATCTATCTATCTGTCTGTCTGTCTGTCTGTCTGTCTGTCTGTCTGTCTGTCATCTATCTATCTATCTATCTATCATCTATTTATCTATCTATCATCTATCTATCTGTCTGTCTATCATTTATTTCTATCTATCTATCATCTATTTATCTATCTTCTATATCTATCATCTATATCTATCATATTTATCTATCTATCATCTATATCTATCTATCTATCTATCTATCTATCTATCTATCTATCTATCTATCTATCTATCTATCTATCTATCTATCTATCTATCTATCTATCATCTCTATCTAGGGGTGATGTAATGGCTCAGCAGTTAAAGACGTTGAGCGACAGCCTGTGTTCAAGATCTGAGCACTGCAGGACAGGGTGAGCACCTGTCCTCATCTCAGCTCCTGCCCACATAGCAATTTCAAAAGCAGGCAAATGCAAGTACTACTTTGGTGGAAAGCCACAGCATCCTGTGTGCTTCAGCGTGTAAGTCATGCTGGCCACATGACTACGGAAGCATCTTCGGACAACACTGGCTCCTTCGACTAAGAAATTGAGATAAGCAAAAGAATACAATACAATACAATACAGTAGCAGAGTTGGAAGGGACCTTGGAGGTCTTCTAGTCCAACCCCCTGCCTAGGCAGGACGCCCTATACCATTTCAGACAAATGGCTATCCAACATCTTCTTAAAGACTTGCAGTGTTGGGGCATTCACAACTTCTGGAGGCAAGCTGTTCCACTGGTTAATTGTTCTAACTGTCAGGAAATTTCTTCTCAGTTCTGAGTTGCTTCTCTCCTTGATTAGTTTCCACCCATTGCTTCTTGTTCTGCCCTCAGGTGCTTTGGAGAACAGTTTGACTCCCTCTTCTTTGTGGCAACCCCTGAGATATTGGAAGACTGCTATCATGTCTTTTCATTAAACTAGACATACTCATTTTCTGCAACCGTTCTTCATATGTTTTAGTCTCCAGTCCCCTAATCCTCTTGGTTGCTCTTCTCTGCACTCTATCTAGAGTCTCCACGTCTTTTCTACATCGTGGTGACCAAAATTGGATGCTGTATTCCAAGTGTGGCCTTACCAAGGCCTTATAAAGTGGTATATAAAGCAGCGCTCCGTAGAATCAGACATGACTAGAAACGGGAAACCTTTATTCTCCCTCCCTTCCCCTCCACCCCCACTCTCATGTTTTCTCTGCTGTGCTTTGCATATTTAATTTTCTACTCTGCTGGTTCGAACAACTAGTTCGGCTTAACCAAATATCTGAATCACAGGGCTGGAAGAGACCTTGAAGGTCTTCTAGTCCGATCCCCTGCCCAAGGAGGGGGGGGGGATGTTATACCATCGTGGACAAATAGTTCCCCAATCTTTTCTTGATATTGATGGCACTTTGGTCTCCAAGCTTACCATTTAGCTTCTGAATGTCTCATCACCAGGCTAGGTAACGCTTGGAATTCTGCATTCAGTTTTGATTGCCATGAAGTAGAAAAGATGTGGAGACTCTAGAAAGAGTGCAGAGAAGAGCAAGAAAGAGGATTAGGGGACTGGAGGCTAAAACATATGAGGAACGGTTGCAGGAACTGGATATATCTAGTTTAATGAAAAGAAGGACTAGGAGAGACATGATAGCCGTCTTCCAATATTTCAGGGGTTGCCACGAAGAAGAGGGAGTCAAACTATTCTCCAAAGCACCTGAGGGCAGGACAAGAAGCAATGGGTGGAAACTAATCAAGGAAAGAAGCAACTTGGAACTGAGGAGAAACTTCCTGACAGTTAGAACAATTAAAAGTGGAACAACTTGCCTCCAGAAGTTGTGAATGTTGCAACATTGGAGGTTTTTAACATGTTGGATAACCATTTGTGTGAAGTGGTGTAGGGTTTCCTGCCTAAGCAGGGGGTTGGACTAGAAGACCTCCAAGGCCCCTTCCAACTCTGTTATTCTATTCTATTAGTGTGACTTTGTTTAAAGCTTAGGCAAAGATGATGAAACATTCAGAAGCTGAATGGCAAGCTCAAAGCACCATTAGTAGATAGCAATATCTACTAATATTTTCCACCATTTCTTTTCTTGATCTTTTCTAATCTGCCCAGTGACAGGAAGAGATCTGGGTTTATTTGTAACGCTTGGCTGTAAATCCCAGGCACTTTGGTGCTGGGTTTTGAGCTTATGAGCCTTGGAGACCAGCAAAAAATTATGTGAATTGCCTTAAACAGCAGTTTTTGTATTTTTGTATTTTTGTATGATTTTAATGATGCCTGTGCGCCGCCCTGGGTCCTTTTTTAGGAGAAGGGCGGGGTATAAATTTAATAATAAAATAATAATAATAAAAAAATGTTCACCCAACACACTGTGGGATAAAATTCTACCGTAAAGAGCCACTTGTTATATCAAGGTCTCACCACTCCACCAAGTGGTAAGAAAGAAACACAGGAAAAAACAAAACGAAGTATAAAGCTAGGAAATTAATTCAATGAGGAAGTTAAGCCTATTGCATTAATATGATAGTAAGTAAGTCTTTTTTAAAAAATTGGATTATATACCGCGCCACTCTCCCGGAAGGGACTCGGGGTGGTGCACAGGAAATTAAAACACGAAAAAGACAATACAAAGAATAAATACATCATAAAATCAATAAAATCCTATTAAATTAGATAATACCTGTGCTAAAATCAATTTAAAACCCCTTATTCACTTAATTTAATTTAAAATCAGTCGATGATATAGTCTCGGAAGTTAGGCCAGGCCAGCTAGGTGAAAGAAGTGAGTCTTTAGGTGTTGTCGGAAGAGGCGCAGGTCCCTGATGTTTCTAAGATCAGGGGGTAGCTCGTTCCAGAGGGCAGGGCCCGCCACAGAGAAGGCTCTTCCACTGGGCGTCGCGAGCCGGCATTGCCCGGCCGTAGGCACCCGGAGAAGGCCCTCTCTGTGGGAGCGGATCGGTCGAAGGGATGTGTGGGGTAGGAGGCGGTCTCGCAAATAACTAGGCCCCGAGCCTTTTAAGTCTTCAAGTCTTAACAAGTGGTGGCTCAGTGGCTAAGATGCTGAGCTTGTCGATCAGAAAGGTCAGCAGTTCAGCGGTTTGAATCCTTAGCGCCGTGTAAGTGTTGTGGCCCAGCCGGCTCCGGATGAGCTGCTGATGGACTCCTCTAGTGAGGAGTCCTATGAGTCTGCTCTGGAGGAGGAGGGTGACCTTGAGAGAGCAGAGAGCCCGGCTGGTCATCAGGAGGCACCTGGGTCTTGGAGTAGTGGGGAGGATCAAGGCTAGTTTTTCTCTGATGCTAGAGTGAGAAGGGCTGAAAAAAGAAAGCTTCAGTTGCAGCAGAGGCGAACTCGGAGGAGGTGAATTAGTCCCAGCTGCCTAATGACTGGCCCCTCCCAAGAGGGTTTAAAATGAAGCCTCTGCTAAGGAAGTCCTTGCAGAGAACAACTTGCAATGGTCATAAATGTGAGTCAGTGATCAAGTATCCTAATGTCAATCACGTGACCATGAGGATGCTGCATTGGTCATAAGTCTGAAAAATGGTCATAAGTCACTATTGTCATGTCATCGTAACTTTGCAGGGTCACTACGCAAACTGCTGTAAGTTGTGGACTACCTGTAGTAACCTAATTTACTCATCGTTGCAAGTAGTTCTCATCTTACAATTCACTTAATGACCATTTGGAGTTACAATAGCCCTGAAAAAAATGACTTATGACCATTTTTCACACTTATGACCCTTGCAGCATCCCCATGGTCACGTGATCAGAATTCAGACACTTGGCAACTGGCATGTACTTATGACAGTTGCATTTTTCCAGGGTCATGTGATCAGCTTTTGGGAACTTCTGACAGGCAAAGTCATTGAGGAAGCCCGAGTAATATAACAACCGTATTATTAACTTAAGAACTGCAGTGATTCACTCAACAACATGTCCACCTTTGGGGCGTCATCACTCACACTAACCTCATGTGTATAACCTGGAAGATTCTAGGAAGGGACCAGCGAAGATTCTAGGAAGTCCTCCCCTTACAACCACAATTGAGCCCAACATTTCTGTTGCTAAGCGAAACATTTATTAAGTGAGCTGTGCTTTATTTCCCCCCCACTGCAACTGCCACCTACAGGATAAAAGTATAATGGCATCTTTCAAACAATTTGATCCTTGCAGTCAGGGCTTAGTCAAATGTCCCCGGTTGCTGGGTGGGAGTGGGCATGGTGGGCGTGGCCCAGGAGTGGATTCCGGCCAGGGGTGGGTTTCTGCAGGTTCGCATCTACTCGCGAGAACCGGTTGGTGAAATTTAGAGAACCGGTGAGAGGGGGTTCCACCGGCGTACCTGGAAGTAAATCTGGCCCGCCGCTGCCAGTGACCCAACGGGAAGAAAAGGAAAGGAAGGAAAGGAAAGGAAGGAAGAAAGGAAAGGAAAGGAAGGAAGGAAGGAAGGAAAGAATTTATCATCACAATTGAGTCCAAAATTTTGGTTGCTAAGCAAGAGCGTTGTTAAATGAGTTTCACCACATTTTAAAAGGTGGCCACTCCCACCTGTCACATGACTGCCAAGCCACGCCCACAAAATAGGCCACACCTACAGAGTAGGTTCTAAAAAATTTGAAACCCACCCCTGATTCCGGCAATCGCTACTGCCGGTTTGCTCATGGCCTCACCATGCACATGCGTGCATGCTCTTGAAGCAAAAAACAAGATGGCGGCCCCTATGGTGCCACTCAGAGAAATGATTCGGGGGAATGGCAGGCCTGGGTCGCTGCTGGTTCCAGTGAACCAGGCAGCCAAACCACTACCGGTTCAGCCAAACCAGTAGGAACCCACCACTGGCATGACCTAGTCAGCCTCCTGCACCATGGTGGGGGGGTTGGGGGTTAGGGTTAGGGTTAGGGTTGGGGTTGGGGTTAGGGGTTAGGGGTTAGGGGTTAGGGGTTAGGGGTTAGGGGTTAGGGGTTAGGGGTTAGGGGTTAGGGTTAGGGTTAGGGTTAGGGTTAGGGTTAGGGGTTAGGGGTTAGGGGTTAGGGGTTAGGGGTTAGGGTTAGGGGGCGGGGCATTTTTGCTTTCCCCAGGCTCAGAAGGCTTTCCTCAAGCCTTTGAGAGGGTAAAAACTGCTTCCCCTGGGCTCAGGATGCACTCTGGAGGTCGGAAACAGGCCCATTTCTAGGCTCCTGGAAACAAACAAACAAATAAACAAGCAAGCAAGTAAGTAAATAAGTAAATAAATAAATAAGAAAATAAATAAGTAAGTAAATAAGAAAATAAGCCAATACCATATTTTTCGGAGTATAAGACGCACCTTTTTCCCCTCAAAAAAGAAGCTGAAAATCTGGGTGCATCTTATACACCCTCCAGGAGCACTCTATAACCCTTCTAGAGGCTATTCATGCCTTAAAAAAAAAAAAACCCAAATTGGCCCATTTTCATGAAAAACGGGCTGTTGTGGGGAGTGCAAAAACTTTTTTTTAAAAAAATTGCCTCTTCAAAATCTTGGTGCGTCTTATACTCCAAAAAATATGGTAAGTAAATTAGTCAGTAAGTAAATAAGTAAGTAACCAACCAAACAAACAAACAAATCCAAAGTAGGCTGAGGTAGGTGACATCATTTATTTATTGAGCACTGAAGTCTTTGGTGCTGGAGAAGATTGCCGAGAAAACCAACGGAGAGCTAAGAAAAGAAACAATCAGATCATCGCATCATCTTCAACCCAAAATTCTCATTTGAGGGCCCAACGATCAGGCTTAAAAAGCTTCAAATTCATGAGGCAAAGACCTCGCTGTCTAGAAAAGTAGCTGAAGCTGAAAAAGGTGGAAGGAAATAGAAAGACAGGATGACCATCAGCGAGAGTGGGGGAAATGGACTCAGTTACAGTGGTGATGGGTTCGTTGTTAGAAGACCTGGCTGGCTGGGGAATTCTGGGACTTGAAGTCCACGGGTCTTAAAGTTGTCAAGGTTTGACACCCCTGTTTTATAACATTCAGCCGGCAGGCAGGAATGATCACTCAGAGTTTTAAGGGAAAGCACTGTGCTCACTAATTATCTGGTGCAAAATAGTTTATTAGAAATTTGATTAGAGTTTCTTGTAGGATTAAATGCAAATGCAAACAAAAAAATAAGGACATGAAACAGAGAAAAAGAAAAGCGCAGAAAGAAATAAGAAAAAAGGCATCACTTCTAACATTTTTGAATGCAGTAGAACACAAAACCTGTAGAGATTCTCAGTCATGCAGGTCATGGTTGTCCCAAAAGTGCTTTTTCAGGAGGCAATTGAACTTTCTTGGTTTTTTTCTTTTGAAGATGTTTCGCTTCTCATCCAAGAAACTTTTTTGGTTCTGAAAGGACAGAATCCTTCCTTCCCTGACTGTTCTGTCAGAGCTGATGAAGCTTCTTGGATGAGAAGTGGAACGTCTTCAAAAGAAAAACCCCCCAAGAAACTCCAGTTGTTTCCAGAAAAGGCACTTTTGGGACCTTAGAATACAGAAAATGTGTCAGAGAATTCATGACTGGCAAAGACATGGTAACAAGGTCAGCCAATGAATAGCATAGCAACAGATCAGCCAATGGGAGCTGAAAAAGATTAGAACCTGGGCACGGTTAGATTAGAATCCTGCAGCTCTGTGTGCTGTGCTGAGAATTGAAACTGAAACTAAGCTCTGAACTCTAAACTGAAACCGTCTCTCCTCTGCCTATGTGTTGCCTGTAACTACTACCACATTGGAGAATCCACTATTAGTATTGTACATTTTACTCATATGTTATTTATTTATTTATTTTATTTTATTCACATTTGTATACCGCCCTTCTCCCTAGCGGGACTCAGGGCGGTAAACAGGCAGCAATAAAATCAACAATAAAAACAAAAAATACAATAAATACGCTAAAATAAATTAAACAAATAAGCCTGCTCTAAAATCCCAATACAAACCCCTGGTAAAAACAATTAAAAACTACACCAGGCCAGCCGCATGAAATAGGTGGGTTTTCAGGGCCCGACGGAAGAGGCGCAGGTCCGTGGTTGTCCGTAGGTCAGGGGGTAGGTCATTCCAGAGGGCAGGAGCTGCCACAAAGAAGGCTCTCCCCCTAGGGGTCGCCAGCCAGCCAGCATTGCCTGAGGAGGCCCTCTCTGTGGGAGCGGACTGGTCGGTGGGAGGTATTTGGCAGGAGGCGGTCTTGCAAGTAACCAGGTCCCTTGCCATGGAGCGCTTTAAAGGTGGTTACTATTAATTATATACAGAAGTTAATGAATCCTGCTGAATCAGTTATGTGTGTGTCTTTTCTGGATGTGATTTCTGCAACAAACTCTGACAAAATGTTATAGCCTCGTCCTTTTTGCTTTGCATTTCTAAATCTTTCAAACAATTTCTATAATGTATCTGCTGCTGTGGCCTAGAGGAGGAGCTCTTGCCTCACAAGCAGGAGGTTGTGAGTTTGATCCTAGGTAAAGGCAGATGTAGGGTATCCTGCTTGGGCAAGGGGTTGGGCTAGATGATCTGCAAGGTCCCTTCCAACTCTGTTAATCTGTTAATGCTGTCAAAACCTAAAACTGAAGTTTCTTTTATCTCCCAGTTTCACGTACAAAATCCAGAAGTGGTTACTGACTGGAAACAAGGCTAGATAAATCTGAGGAAGAAGAAATATCTTTTAGAAGCATGGTTGCAGAGGTCATTTCCAATATTGGTAACCTTATTTGGAAGACACCTCACAGAAGCAAGCACTACATTAAATGGAATCTTGTGGTCTTATAGGATTATAAATATTTTTACTGGCCTTTGCTCTTGTGGCTTTGAAAAAACAGCTTGCACTGCAAATATTGATCTACAGATAAGGCTCAACTTTAGGTAGTGCAAAATGTAGTCCTTAAATTTTCAGCAGCAAATGTCATCAGTCAGGTCTGAGAATTCTTGGAGAATTATCTTTTTGGGAATAATAAAAAAAAAAGACGTTGAGGAAGACTGGTGCCTGTTTTCTTTCAAATCATTCAAATACATTTTTTAACATTGTGGATTTGCATTGTATTTAAGGAATCCCATGTCAGGGAATTATGCAGCAGCTGTCCCAAAGAAGTTGTCATAGACATTGACACAAACGTGTCATTTTATATAAATAAATATATTTACAGTTATACAGTGGGACCCCGGGTGCTAACCATAAGACTTCGGTCGGCACCCAAAAACGCACTGCGCATGCACGCACACACACAAAAATGGCGCAGAAGGGGAAATCGATGGATCAGGGAAAATTACCACAGCTACATTTATTCAGCACCTAAGGATGTGTTTGTGACCTGAGTGAAATTATTGTTGGTCTGGGCCATTTGGGACCTGAGGTCCAACAGTATTTACATCAAACAAGATAGTCAGGCAAACCAGGAGTGAGGTAAACCACCACAGGAACATCGTCATGAGGTGAATTACAGAGCACATAAGAGAAAAAGGCGGGAAACAAGGAATTGGGCAGCAGGTGTCTCAATGAAGTCATAGACATTGACACGAACTTGTAATTTTATATTAATAAATATATTTACAGCTATATTTACATCAAGGAAAATAACCAGGCAAACCAGGAGTGAGGTAAACTATCATAGGACCATCATAATGAGGTAAATTACAGAACACACGATAGAAAAAGGCGGGGAAAAAGGAATTGTGCAGCAGGTGTGTCAATGAAGTCATAGACATTGACATGAACTTGTAATTTTATATAAATAAATATATTTACAGTTATACAGTGGGATCTCGGGTGCCAATCGCAGTCCATTCCAGGACTTCAGTCGGCATCTGATTTGGTTAAGACTGACTGTGCACCGCACATATACAAAAAATGGCACTGAAGAGGAAATTGCCGTGGCAGGGAAAATCACCACGACTGTGTTTATTCAGTACCCGAGGATGTGTTTGTGACCTGAGTGAAACAGGTGAAAAATATTTACAGCTGTGTTTACATCACACAAAAGTCAGGAAAACCAAGAGTGAGGTAAACCATCACAAGAACATCGTCATGAGGTAAATTACAGAGCACACAGGAGAAAAAGGCGGGAAACAAGGAAATTCCTCCTTTTCACCCACAGCAATCAATCACAATCTTTTTTTTTTTATATTGAAAAAGTTTTATTGAGTTTTAAAATTTTTCCAGGTAGGGTAAGGGTAAGGTGTGAAAAAGATATTTTGAGAACTTTCACGTCGAGATCGTTGGCCCCCTCCGGGGCTTCATGACAAAATATAAATGATACAAAAATTTCAATAGTACTACAAAGTGAAGAGAAGTGCATACATCATTGTAAAATTCTGTGCTAGCAATCATATACAAACATCCAAACAAAAATTATACTATATTAAAAAAGTCATTTTTTAGATCTAAGTCTCTTAGCAATTGTATCTTCTTGCTCTCCTCCCTGGCCCCCAGTGGGCGAGGCCGCGGCCCCCTCTGCTCTTCCATTTTCATCCTCCAGGATTGAGGAATGTTTTTTAAGAAAGGCTTCCGCCTCTGCAACTGTTTTAATCCTCACTCTCCCTCCTTCCCAGAACACCAACATCCCTTCTGGCATCACCCACTTAAACCAGATCCTCTGTTTGAATAATTTTTTAGATAAGAAGGAATATTTCCTTCTTACCTCTCTAATCTTTTTCGGGATCTGCTTCAAGATAGCGACTTCTTTTTGTTGATAAATTAAAGGACCGTCCCTCTGCGCCCTCAAAATTCCCTCCCTTGTCGACCTTCTAACAAATGTAATATGTATCTCTCTGGGTACTTCATTTATCCTGGCATATGCTGAATTTATTCTATATACCAAATCAATATCCCCCCTGATCTCCTCTTTAAGTTTATGTAAATAGTCTGCTAAAATTGTACTCATAAGATCAGCTAGGCTTTCACCAGGTTCTTCAGAAATATTTTGAAATCTTAAAAAATATGACATACTTTCAAAATCCATCCTAGACATATGACCAGTTAAATCTCCAATTTCAGTATTAACATTTTTAAGTTCTCCCCTTGCCCCCGCCAGCCCCTCCTCCAACTCTTCAGTCTTCTGTGTATTCTGCATTAATTTCTTCTGTGTCTCCAAAAGTTCTAATTTGGAACTGCAGTGGTCTTTTCTAAGTTCTTTAATCTCCATTACCAAAGATTGTAATACTTCTTCCATAGCTGTTAATCTTGCATCCGTATCTGGTTTTTCTGGTTGCTTTTTTGAAGCCATGGTGAGTGATTTAAATCAGCGTCAATAAAATGGCGTTTATTGGGTGCGGCCGGTGAGGCAAGTCCAAGAGCGGAATCCAATAAGCAAAGTCAAACTTATAAAATCCAGAGAGAAAACCAAATTTTACACTCAATTATAAAAAGGAAGGCACTCCAGGGAAGGAATCAATTAATCAATTACCACAAATCAGCCATTAAAAGAGAGAGGCAGTCCAGGTCACAAAGGGATGTCGGAAATTTTCCATGAAGAATAAGTCTCCTAAGAACAAAGGGACGCCATCTTCCCCCGCCCAATCTGAAAGCCACCGGGAGAGAGCAGCGAAGGAAATTGTTTCATTGTTGCAAGACTTCGATACTATGTATCTAGAATCAATCCACAAAAACTTTCACTCCTTTAGCAAAGTTCGGATGTGAAATATTCCGCTTCCTCAGGCTTGAGGAGCCATTTCAAAACGCCGCTGTTCTTAAATCCGAGGTTTTTTTTTTAACAAACTCCCCCCTCCATCGTTTTTTAAAATCAAAGCTGCCAGCAGAAAAAGACAAATTCACTTACATTCCACATCGCAGCCAGAGTCCCGGCATTGCCATCCAACTCGAACGATCCAGCTCTCTCCAAATTAATTATCTGCTCCTGTTATCTGTTGGCGAAGGGAACCAAGCCCCCCACAGCATGTCTTTTCACTCCTAGGTCAAAGACAAGAACACCCCCCGACCGCCATCGGGCTAGGAAAGGTCCCAGCAAGCCAACCTTACGGGGGGGTTCCTTTGAAAGGAACACCCCACCCCATTTGGGGCCGCAAAAACGACAAAACGGCGGAAGGAAGTCAATCACAATCTTCACAGTGCTTTATGTTCAGACCTAGGCTTCCCAAGAGCATGAAGCAAACTCCTGGTCCTGACAAAAACCCCTTTTATTAATTTACTGTGAATTCTGTTCATTCACATCCAGCAAAGTCTTTCAAGGGAGGATTTATAGTCACAGACCTTATCTGGCTTGGAGAGCTGCCAGGCTGATATCTGCAAAACTTGGCAAGGAGTCTCAGAGAGTCACGAACCAATTAAGTGAACTAATTGTCTCCTGCAAACTCCACTCCCCTTTCGCTCCTCTTTTATTTCCCCTGGGAGGGACCATTCATCGTCCACCTGTGGCCTTCCTCCCAAGTTGACCCCTGTTCTTTAATTGTTCCCTTCATCTGGCAGCTCTGTGCATGCACACACTGGGAACAGGCTCCAGCTGTTTGTCTGCCCCACTGATGTCTGACTCTGAAGGCAGCTGATAACTGTCAGATGGCTCTGGCTCCATCTCTGCCTCTGACACAGAGCCCTCATCAGGGCCTTCCCCAGACTCCAGGATTGGCCCAGGTTCCTCCCCAACTTCCTCACTGTCTGAATATGCAGCCAGCCTCTACTGGCTGCTGGTGGGCCACAATACTTTAATTCAATCCGTTAGTCGAAGTAGGTGGCTTGAGCAGCATCTTACATTCACCAATAAGATTATTATTACTCTTTTTTTTTATCCTACTGTCCAGTTCCTATAAAATCATCCAACGGCTGTAACAATGACAGTAACAACAACACTTTAAAAAGCAGTTACTTCAAATGCAACAGCAACAACAGTCAAGGGAAGCCTGGCAAATCTACTACTTTAGCTTCAGTGTTGCTAGCCATGGTGCTGATTCCAAAGACAAGATTATCCCATCTGGCAAGTATAGAACTGTCCAGGGTCCTGAACTTGCTATTTTTGAGCTCTGTGTTGCAGATATTCCTTGACTTACAACCGTTCATTTAGTGACTGTTGAAAGCTACAACAAAGCTGCAAAAAAAAAAAGACTTATGACAATTTTTCACAGTTACAAGCTTTGCAGCATCTCCATGATCATGGGATCAAAATTCACATTGGGTACATTTTTATGGCCATTGCTGTGTCCCGAGGTCATGGGATCCCCTTTTGCAAACGGACAAGGAAAGTCACTGGGGGAATCCAGATCCACTTAACAACCAGGTTACTAACTTACCAACTGTAGTGATTCACTTAACAACTGAAGCAAGAAAGATCATAAAATGGAGTAAAACTCACTTACCAACTGCCTCACTTAGCATCATACATTTTGGGCTCAATCATGGTCACAAGGCGAGGACCACCCATAACTGCTTTATCATGCTGTCCTCACTTACCCAAGTCACCATTTAACCGAATCCTTGATGGAACAAGATACCAAGCGTCTTTTGGGGCAGACAGATTCAATCAGCAACCCTATTCAAGAGTATTTCATCTCAAATTGAACTATAATAAAATTTGGGCAATAACCCTAGAGAGATTACACTTCTCTTCAGATGAAACATTCTGGCAGGTTATGATTCTTCTAGCACATAAAGTCACTTACTCCATTAATGTAATAATCCATCCAATTCAGAAAAGATCAATTTTTCAAGAGTCTGTTATTAGCAGCTTGATTCTGAAAGATCCTTCTCTCCCTGCAGCGGGATGGATTTTCATACAGTAATTGCCAAATTATTAGGAGCAAACAGAAGATTGAAATACTCTAGTGCTCCAGAAGAGGGCACCCTTAACCATTATCAAAATACTGTATACTGCAGCAATAAAAGAGGATAATGCCTCAAGAGCATGTGGAGGACAATCTTACTCTGTGCAATAAATAAATATATAAAAAACAAATGGCGGGGCAAAAGATATTGATTGTGTCAATTAGTAAACAACTTTGGTGTAAAATACGGGGTCAAATTAAAGGAGCAATTCGGAAGGAGTTCAGGATCTTCACCCCTTATTCTTTCCCTCCCGAGATTATTATTATTATTATTTCTTCTTCTTCTTCTTCTTCTTCTTCTTCTTCTTCTTCTTCTTCTTCTTCTTCTTCTTCTTCTTCTTCTTCTTCTTCTTCTTCTTCTTCTTCTCCTTCTTCTCCTCTTCCTCTTCCTCTTCCTCTTCCTCTTCCTCTTCCTCTTCCTCTTCCTCTTCCTCTTCCTCTTCCTCTTCCTCTTCCTCTTCCTCTTCCTCTTCCTCTTCCTCTTCTTCTTCTTCTTCTTCTTCTTCTTCTTCTTCTTCTTCTTCTTCTTCTTCTTCTTCTTCTTCTTCTTCTTCTTCTTCTTTTAGTGTCATGGACTTGAATTCAATTCCTGATGAGCCTGTGCACAAAACTCTTTCCTTCCTCAACTTCTTCTGATGCACAAAAAAGGATGAAAAAGAAAGGTCAGACGGCCCAAGAAGCTGCTGACCCAATTCTACAAAGGAATTATGGAGTCTGTCATCCGCACCTCCATAACTGTCTGGTTTGGCACAGCAACCCAACAAGACAGACACAGACTTCAATGGATAGTCAGGACTGCAGGAAAAATAAATAATTGCAACCAGCCTGCCTTCCATGGAGGACCTGTATACTGCACAAGCCAGAAAGAGGGCTGTGAAAATATCGACAGACCCCTCGCATCCTGGACACAAATGGTTTCAACTTCTTCCCTCAAGATGACACTATAGGGCATTGCACACCAAAACAATTAGACATAAGGATAGTTTTGCCCCCAGGCCATCACTCTGCCAAACAACTAATTCCCTCAACATTGTCTTCTGCGCTGGGATGTCCAACCACCTAGTAGGGTTGTATTACTATTATCCTTCCCATTTTTGCTACTGCCTATTTCCTTAGCTTCTTATGACCAAAACTATGTGGTCTGTATCTTATGATTTATGTTGATTGCTTTTATTAGTATCCTATTATGATTTATGTTGATTGCTTATTTAGTATTATAGGACTATCACTGAGTGTTGCATTTACGATTTATAATGATTGTATTTTATGATTACGATCATGATTTATCACTTGTTTGTATATAGACTAAGATTTTATGCACCAAAGACAAATCCCTTGTGTGTCCAATCACACTTGGCCAATAAAGATTTCTATTCTATTCTATTCTATTCTATTCTATTCTATTCTATTCTATTCTATTCTATTCTATGCTATGCTATGCTATGCTATGCTATGCTATGCTATGCTATGCTATGCTATTCTAGTAGAGTAGAGTAGAGTAGAGTTGAACTCTACTCTACTCCATCCCATTCCATCCCATCCCATCCCATTATTCTATCTTGGATTGGAGATGAACTGCAGGTCATTTTCTCATTCTCATGCTTTGCCATTAAAGCCCAGTACCTCCAATTCTTCCTTTCTATAAGACTGGGGCAATTCTCCATTTGAAATTCTGTTGTCCCACTGCTATTCAGCTCTGCTCCATTCTCTAATTGCTCTTCCTTGGCTGCATATACACAACACATGGCATGGAGCCGTGAGATTTGCAGGACCCGTTACCAGAAAATGCATCTGGCTATCCCAAAAGACTCAATGAGAAGGACCTGCCTTGAGTCCACTCTATGAAACAATGCCATATGGTGGGATACAAGAGGCATCCCCCCTCTTTTTTTGAAAAAATAATTGGGACTCCCCTATGAATCAACCACCTCCTAGGTTTTGAGTATTGGTCGAATGAATATTCAAGGGATGACTATTGGTGGAAAAAAGTCCCTAAAGCAGCTGAGTTTGAGTTTCCCCAGCCGATTTATTAGTTTTACAAGAGCAGACTTTAGGTGACCCATAGAGGGAGGAACACCTGGGCCCTCATTCCGGTTGTGCCTGGGTGGTGGCTCTGGCTTGGGTTTTGGTAACCTGAGTCTATTAGAGCAGGGGTCTCCAACCTTTGCAATTTTAAGTCTGAAGGACTTCAGCTCCCAGAATTCTCCAGCCAGCTTTGCTGGCTGGAGAATTCTGGGAGCTGAAGTCCTTCAGACTTAAAGTTGCAAAGGTTGGAGACCCCTGTATTAGAGTTTGAAAAGTGCCCCGGGCCCCTGTCTTTGGGACTGTGAGGCACGGCTTGGCCTGCGAAAGATGAGTTTTAACCTCTAGTATTTTGTAGAGGGGTAGACCTTCCCCGCCCCCCCCGCCCCCCAAGCTGGAATGGCCGTTGCAGGGCTCAGTATTTCTCTGTTTCTTATAGGTCAGTGCCACTTTAGCTAGCGGTTTCTTGAAATTCTCCCATGTTGCTTTCAGCGTTGACAGCGAGTCTGTCAAGCTGACTGAGGAGGGGGGGGATCCCTTGGGTATTCTGGCATTGGGACGAAGTCCATGCCGCTCACTACTTTGAACGGAGTTAGTCCCGTGCTACTGTGAACAGCATTATTGTACGCGACCTCAGCGAAAGACAGGAGGTCCACCCAATTGGACTGCTGATAATTCACATAACACCTCAGGTATTGTTGTACTATGGAGTTTAGTCTCTCTGCCCCTCCATTGGTGCTTGGATGAAAGGCCAACCTAAGGCCCTGGAACAACCCAACGGATTTAATTAGGGCATCGGTTGAAACCCTGACACCAGCTTCCATAACAGTCTTTTTCTTAGCAATAGGTCAAGGTGCTAGATGAGCTGTTTTGTAATAGTTGGAAACATGATTGTGTTTCTATATAAAAGCACAGCTGTAGAATAAGTGGCACCTGGCCCAACAGCAGAGGAATCCATGTGTCCAATGGACCACTACTGAAGTACTCTATATTGCCAAAAATATTCGCTCACCTGTCTTTACTCGCATATGAACTTACAGTAAGTGACCTCCCATTCCTAATCCATAGGGTTCAATAGGGCGTCGGTCCACTGCGCACTATTCTTGAGCTAATCTGAAGGCCACATGAAGTTTGGAGGTCTGTAGCGATTGACTCTGCAGGACATTGGTGACCTCTTCGCATTAGGCACCTCAGCATCTGCTGACCCCGCTCCGTCCGTTTACGTGGCCTACCCCTTCGTGGCTGAGTTGCTGTCGTTCCCCAACACTTCCACGTTCTTATAATACAGCTGACAGTTGACGGTGGAATATTGAGGAGCGAGGAAATTTCACGACTGGATTTGTTGCACAGGTGGCATCCTATCCCAGTTCCACGCTGAGCTCCTGAGAGCGACCCATTCTTTCACACATGTTTGTAACAACAGTCTACAATACAATACAATAGCAGAGTTGGAAGGGACCTTGGAGGTCATCTAGTCCAACTCCCTGCCTAGGCAGGAAGCCCTATACCATTTCAGACAAATGGCTATCCAACATCCTCTTAAAGACTTCCAGTGTTGGGGCATTCACAACTTCTGGAGGCAACTTCTGTTCCACTGATTAATTGTTCTAACTGTCAGGAAATTTCTCCTCAATTCTAAAGTTGCTTCTCTCCTTGATTGGTTTCCACCCATTGCTTCTTGTTCTGCCCTCAGGTGCCTTGGAGAATAGTTTGACTCCCTCTTCTTTGTGGCAACCCCTGAGATACTGGAACACTGCTATCATGTCTCCCCTAGTCTGCATGCCTAGGTACTTGATTTGATACACCTGTGGCCATGGAAGTGATTGGAACACCTGATTGATTATTTGGATGGGTGAGCAAATACTTTGGGCAATATAGTGTATGAGCCAGCGGTGTGGTGCAGCTACCAAAAAGGCCAATGCAGTCGTAGACTGCATCAACAAAGGGATAGTATCAACAACACATGAAGTGCTAGTTACTGCTTTATGCTGCACTGCTGGTAAGACAACACTTGGAATACTACATCCAGTTTTGGTATAAAAAAAAAGGATGTTGAGACTCTAGAAAGAGTGCAGAGAAGATCAACACATGCAATTAGGAGGCTGAAAACTAAACCATATGATGAACTAGTTGCGGGAACTAAATATGTCTAGTCTAGCAAAGAGAAGGACCAGGGGAGACATTATAGCAGACTTTGAGGGCGCAGGAACTGGGTATGTCTAGTTTAATGAAAAGAAGGATTAGGGGAGACCTGATAGCAGTGTTCCAATATTATTAACCTGCCTGTACACCTCCCTGAGTCCCAGTAGGGAGAAGGTGCGGTATATAAATTTAATAAATACAAATACAATATCTCAGGGGTTGCCACAAAGAAGAGGGAGTCAAGCTATTCTCCAAAGCACCTGAGGGCAGAACAAGAAGCAATGGATGGAAATAATCAAGGAGAGAAGCAACTTAGAACTGAGGAGAAATTTCCTGACAGTGAGAATAATTATTCGGTGGAAGAGTTTGTCTTCAGAAGTTCTGGGTGCTCCAACACTGGAGGTTTTACAGAAGAGACTGGACAGCCATGTGTCTGGAATGATAGAGGATCTCCTGCTTGAGCAAAGGGTTGAACTGGAAGACCTCCAAGGTCCTTTCCAACTCCATTATTCTACGTTCTGTTATTGTTCAGGTGCTTTTGTTTTGTTTTCTATTTAAATCCATCTCGATGCCCAGAGTCACAATCATATAAATTGACCCACTGAATAAGCATATTGGATTTGAGTACAGCACTCAATTAACCCATTATCTAGATTCACACAATACAATGACCCATAAAGCGATCGAACAGATGGGTTAACACAACATGCCAGCCAGGGGGGAAAAACCAAACACCAGGTATGAACAATAACTCAGCTTAACAAGTGAGTTGTGCGAACACAGCTTTTGTGATATTCTTAAACTGTCTTGGAAAAAGTGAAGAGAGGCTGGTCTGAAATAAATAAATTAGACAGATGGTACTTTGTACTTTTGGTTTAATTATGGTTTAATTCGGTTTAACATAATGTTCTAATGACTGATGGCTCTAATTTCGGATGAGAAGGACTAAAACAATGTAGCCCATCCATTTTTAACTGAGGAAAAATACAGCAAGTGTATTTATTGCTGCCTCTCAGAAATTGTCCCACCCCACCCATTCATAGATTTGATATCTCATGGGCTATATTTTATTTATTTTCATGTATTAATTAGATTAGTGTGCCACCCATCTCATCTGGAGGCATTTGAGTGGTTGCCACAAAGAGGTCAACCTATTCTCCAAAACACCTGAAGGCAGGACAAGAAGCAATGGATGGAAACTAATCAAGGAGAGAAGCAACTTGGAATTAAGGAGAATTAATTGCTAACAGTGAGGAAAATTAACAAGTGGAACAGCTTGCTTCCAGAAGCTGTAGGTGCTTCATCACTGGGGTGATGAAGAAAAGACTGGACAGCCACTTGTCTTAAATGTTATAGGGTCTCCTGCTTGAGCATGGGGTTGGACTAGAGGACCTCCAAAAGTCCCTTCCAGCTCTATTGTGATTGATGGAAGAAACAGTGGATGGAAACTAATCAAAAAGAGAACCAATGTAGAACGAAGGAGCAATTTCCTGACAGTGAGAACAATAAATTAGTGGAAGGGCTTGCTGACAGTGTTTGCTGTAGAAAAATCAAATCCAGAAGCACACACAGATAACTGATTCAGCTAGATTCATTAACTTCTTTATATACATAAGAATCTATATAAATAAAAATGTAAAATAGTTTGTGCAAAGCCGCTAATCTCAGAAAGTACGGCACCGATCGGCACCAAATTTTTACACAATGTTCCCAAGAACTTCTGATGCAATCATACATACATTTTGTGTGGCTGCCACACCTCTTCATGTGCAAGCAGCACAAACGTAAAAGGTACACACTTCTGAGGTTTTCACCTCCCTGAAACTCCCCGCACCCGGCTGCTTCTTATGATGTGTCACGCACATGCCCCTCACATTTCCAAGGGTCATTTCCTCAGCAACCAAATAAGCCTCCAACGTTCCCTCACACATGGCACACTCCCATCTGGCCCAGGCAGGCCTACTAGGCCCAAAACAAGATGCAGAGGGTGACATACTCCCATGTGGCCCAGGCAGGCCTACTAGGCCCAAAACAAGGCGCAGGGGGTGGCACACTCCCATATGTCCCATTTTTGATTCCAGGAGGCTGCATGGTAGGTAGGTAGGTAGGTAGGTAGGTAGGTAGGTAGGTAGGTAGAGGGATAGAGAGAGGGGGGGATACAGTAGGTAGGTAGATAGGTAGGTAGGTAGGTAGGTAGAGGGATAGAGAAAGATAGGGAAAAATAGAGTAGGTAGGTCGATAGGTAGAGGGATAGAGAGAGAGAGGGAAAATACAGTAGGTGGGTAAGTAGGTAGAGGGATAAAGAGAGGGGGGGAGAAATACGGTAGGTAGGTAGGTAGGTGGATAAAGAGAGAGGGGGAAATACAGTATGTAGGTAGGTAGAGGGATAAAGAAAGAGAGAGGGAAAATACGGTAGGTAGGTAGGTGGATAGAGAGAGAGAGAGAAGGAGAAATACAGTAGGTAGGTAGGTAAGTAGGTAGGTAGGTAGGTAGGTAGAGAGATAGATAGAGAGGGAGAAATACAGTAGGTAGGTAGGTAGAGGAATAGAGAGAGAGGGAAAATACAGTATGTAGGTTGGTAGGTATGTAGGTAGTTAGGTAGGTAGAGGGGGAGAGGAAGAAATACAGTAAGTAGGTAGGTTGGGGGTTATACGGTGGCTGTGTGTATGTGTTTGTGTGTGCAGGTGTAGATCTACACACAGATTGGTTGGCCATTTAACCAGACTGGGCCACAGCAACACGTGGCAGGGTACAGCTAGTAGATGAATAAATGTACAATACCAACAGGTGGTTCTTCCAAGTAAACACAAGGCAGGAAAGTTACAGGCAAACACAAGCAGTTAGTTTCATTTTAGCAGACAAGCCCAGACAGATTGTTAGTTTCAATTCTCTGCACAGACTCAGATCTGTTTAAGCTCCCATTGGCTGACTTAGTTGCTATGCCTATTCATTGGCTGACCTTGTCCCCATGTCTCTCTCAGTCATGAATATTTTAACACTTACTTGCAGAAGTTTGGGGTACTCCACCACTGAAGGGTTTTGAGAAGAGATTGGGTAGCCATTTGTCTGAAATGGTATTTACAGATCCCTCACATCCTGGACATAAATTGTTTCAACTCCTACCCACAAAACGACGCTATACAGCACTGCACACCAAGACAACTAGACACAAGAACAGTTTTTTCCCGAATGCCATCACTCTGCTAAACAAATAATCCCCCGCCACTGTCAAACTATTCACTAAGGCTGCATTACTATTACTAGTAGTCTTCTCATCGTTCCTATCACCCATCTTTTCCCACTTATGACTGCAGGACAGTAAATTTGTTGCTTGTATCCTTATGATTTATATTGATATTGATTGTTTCTTGATTGCTTATTTGTACTCTATCATTAAGTGTTGTACTTTTATGATTCTTGACAAATGTATCTTGTCTTTTTAAGTACACTGAGAGCCTATGCACCAAAGTCAAATTCCTTGTGTGTCCAATCACATTTGGCCAATAAAGAATTCTATTCTATTCTATTCTATTCTATTCTATTCGCTCCATGGCTCGGGGCCTAGTTATATGCGAGACCGCCTCCTGCCCCATACATCCCTTAGACCCAGATACGCTCCCACAGAGAGGGCCTCCTCAGGGTGCCGTTGGCCGGACAATGCCGACTGGCAACACCCAGGGGAAGAGCCTTCTCTGTGGCAGGTCTAGCCCTTTGGAACAACTTACCCCCTGAACTTCGCACCATCTCCAACCTCCGCCTCTTCCGCAAGTGTCTAAAGACACATTTGTTTCATCTAGCCGGCCTAGCGTAACCTCCATAACTGACTTTTAGATAGTTTTAAATTTGGGGATTTTAATTTGGTTTTAGCGCAGGATTTCATTGAATAAGTTTTTTAAATTTTATATGGTTTTTGTATGTATTTTTAATTTTCCTGTGCGCCGCCCTGAATCCGTTTGGAGAAGGGCGGGGTATAAATTGAATAAATGAAATGAATGATTCTATCTCCTGCTTGAGCATAGGGATGAATTAGAAGACCTCCAAGGTCCCTTCCAACTCTCTTACTCTGAATCCCTGGTCATTTGGATGTCTTATAATTCACTGCCCTATGTAAGGAACCTCACAGGATGGGATTACTTCACTCAGCATGTTGGAGCTTCTCCAATATGTTACTAAACCCACAGTGTTGTAGATTAAATACAACAATAACAGCTGGTAGCTTTCTGTCAGAAGCCACTGGAAGAGTGCGAGTCATTTAGACAAAAACAATTTTACATTTCCACATCTCTCTCTTTTAACCGCTTCTCCAATCTTTACTTCATGAGCCCTTAATCAAATGCAAAACCGGGGGGTTGAAGTAACCCCCACTTTGATTTTACTGGTACTTTAACATTACTATTAAGGGAAACGAATCTTCCAAACTTGCTAGGAGTCCAGTTTACAGCAATCAGACATTTGTCCGAAATGGGATATAATGGATGGTAGTTAAAACGCCTCTCCAACCTGCCCTCTCTCAGTTCTTTGCCATTATCTCTTGGCCAACTGGAAGGGTTTACAGCAGACTTGAACCAGACTGGGTGGGAATGATGGGCTATATGGTATCCGACACAACTGGACAATGTTGAGCAGGCTGCATCAAGCCTACATTTACAAATCATGTACTATAGTTGACATAAGATAGAACAGGGAACAAGTAATCCTAGGGATGAAAGGGACCTCAGAGATTTTCTAGTCAACCCCCCTGCTCAAGGCAGGAGAACTTACACCATCCCAGTATGTCAGAGTTTTGCAAAAATGAAATCCAGAAAACACACAGAGATAACTGTGTCAGGTTTCCAAAAGATACCCTAATTGATTCATGAGGCTCGAGCCAATATTAATATTTAATAATAATAATAATAATAATAATAATATTTTTATTTATAAACCGCGTCCTCTCCCCAAAGGGACTCAGAGCGGTGCACAGGGAGAAATTAAAAATACCGATATAAAATACATAAATAGATAGATAAAATACGAATTAAACCAAATTATCCCTGCGCTAAAATCACCCTATCTTAAAATACACTAAAATCCCCTAAAAACCCTATTGATGCAGCAGGATTCATTAGCTTCTTTATAACACATGAATAAATGTACAATACCAACAGCAGATTCTTCCAACGTGGTAGAGAGGAGAGATTGGTTTCCAGTTTCAATTCAGAGAGCAGACTAGATGAGTTCTCTTGCACAGACTCAGAACTACAAAGGTAAGCCACGCCCAGGCTCCGAGCCATCTGGCTTGGCTCTTAGTCACCAAAAGGTTCCCATTGGCAGACTCAGTTGCCATACCTACACATTGGCTGATCTTGTTACCATGTCCTAATCCAGCCAGTCCCCAATGGCTGCTGCTATGTCCTATTCCAGTTCATGAATATTCTGACACAGTCAAATGTGTGTCCAGTCTATTTTTGAAAACCTTCAGCGATGGAGCACTCACAACTCCAGGTGGCAAACTATTCCATTGATTGATTGTTCCCACTGTCAACAAAAATTTTCCTTACTGTGTTTCTAGGTTGGATCTTTCTTTAATAAGCTTCCACTGATCGCAGCGACCCAAATACAGGTAGCCCTCAAGTTAAGACTACATATGAGTCCAAAATTTATGTTGCTAAGTGAAACATTTGTTAAGTGAGTTTGCCCCCATTTTACGACTTTTCTTACTACCGTTGTTAAGCGAATCATTGCATTTGTTAAGTTAGGGACACAGTTGTTAAGTGAATCTGGATTCCACATTGACTTTGACCCACCGACAATCTCAGATGCATTTCTGAATAAAGAGATAAACAGAGTTGGAAGGGACCTTGGAGGTCTTCTAGTCCAGCCTCCTGTTCAAACGGCAGGCCCAACACTGTCGCATTGCTGAGTTGTATTTTTTTCTCATCATTGATAAGAAGTTAACTGGCTAATGTGTTTTTTTCAGTGGAGTTTATATCTGGGCCTGTAATTATGTTACTCCCATGTAATTTAATGTAGCATATTATTTATGTAATTTGTCAGTGGAAGCTTGTTAAAGAGAGTTCTAACCTAGAGGTGTAGTAAGGGGGGAAAAAACTCTGACAGTGAGAACAATTAATCAATAAATACAAATACAAATACAATAGCAGAGTTGGAAGGGACCTTGGAGGTCATCTAGTCCAACTCCCTGCCTAGGCAGGAAGCCCTATACCACTTCAGACAAATGGCTATACAACCTCTTCTTAAAGACTTCCAGTGTTGGGGTATTCACAACTTCTGGAGGCAACTTCTGTTCCACTGATTAATTGTTCTCACTGTCAGGAAATTTCTCCTCAGTTCTAAGTTGCTTCTCTCCTTGATCAGTTTGCTTCTTGTTCTGCCCTCAGGTGCTTTGGAGAATAGTATTACTCCCTCTTCTTTGTGGCAACCCCTGAGATATTGGAACACTGCTATCATTATTATTATTATTTATTTATTTATTTATTATTTATTTAGATTTATAAACCGCTCCCTTTCCCCAAAGGGACTTGGGGCGGTGCACAGGAAGTTAAAAAACATATAAACATAGCAATTATAAATACTTAAAACCGAATTAAATAATTATCCCCTATGCTAAAAAAATTTTAAATCATTAAAACTATTACCCCTCTTAAACCCAATTAAAACAATTTGAACTTCAGACTATAGGCTAAGTGAAATCAATTAGGCCAGACCGGCCTGATGGAAAAAATAAGTCTTTAGTTTCTGCCGGAAGGAGCGGAGGTCCGTAGTTGTTCTAAGATCGGGGGGTAGGTCGTTCCAGAGGGTTGGGCCTACCACAGAGAAGGCCCTTCCCCTGGGCGTCACCCACTGGCATTGCCTGGTGGACGGCACCCGGAGAAGTCCCTCTCTGTGGGAGCGAATCGGCCGAAGGGATGTATGGGGTAGGAGGGATGTATGGGGTAGGATGTCTCCCCTAGTCCTTCTTTTCATTCAACTAGACTTACCCAGTTCCTGCAACCGTTCTTCGTATGTTTTGGCCTCCAGTCCCCTCATCCTCTGTGTTGCTCTTCTCTGCACTCTTTCTAGAGTCTCCACATCTTTTCTACATCGTGGCGACCAAAACTGAATGCCGTATTCCAAGTGTGGCCTTACCAAGGCCTTATAAAGTGGTATTAACACTTCACGTGATTCTATCCCTCTGTTGATGCAGCCAATGGAATAGCTTGCCTCCTGGAGTTGTAGGTGTGCCATCACAGAAGATTTTCAAAAACAGGCTGGACACCCATTAAACTGGGATAGTATAAGGCAGTGATGGCGAAACCTTTTCTTACGGCGTGCCAAAATTGGCCACTCAATCTCCCTGCCCACCTGTGCATGCGTGCATGACCCCTCCCTAGGCTGTGGAGGCTTTCCTAAAGCCTGGGGAGTGCGAAAACAGGTTGCCCTCCGGAAGGGCAAAAAAAAATCACATGGCCATCTCACGGATGTGTGCCAGAGCTGACAGCTGCCATGCCACCAATTATGGCTCCGCATGCCATCTGTGGCATGCATGCCATAGGTTCACCATCACAGGTATAATACAACGATGGAAAAACGTTTAGGCATTGAGTACCCAAAGTGTGCCTGCTCCCAAACTGCAAGGCATGGGTGCGTGAATGCATGCACACCATGCGTGCATGCGTGCCCCACACATGCACCCATGCCCCGCCCAAACTGCAAGGCATGGGCGCATGCACAGACATGCCCCATGAATACACAGCAGAGACCCGAAGACCAGCTGGCTGGTGGGAGGTGCGCCCCCATATGTGGCAGGTACCCGAAAGAGAAGTGGCGCAATGGCACTCATACCCACAGAGAGGGCTCTGCATGCTACCTCTGATATGCGTGCCATAGGTCCGCCCCCACTGGTATAAGGTCTTCTGCCTTTATCAGGGGGCTTGACTAGAAGACCTCTGAGGTTCTTCCAGCCATAGGATTCCTTGTTCCATGTAGTACCTTATGTGAACTATAATACATGTGTCAACTATGAAGCTGGCCTGACTGAGGCTACCTTGGAGGCTTCAGTGTTGCCACAATGGTGCTGAGGGATAGGGAGGCGGGAATAGAGATAGGTGGGGTTTTATAGTCAAAGCAAAAGACTTTCCCCTGAGAACCAAGGACATTCCCACGGGTGGCTGAAAAGAGGAGGAGTGAAGTTTCCAAGCAACCGGACAGCACCGTGATTGGACCATTTGACTCATTGTTTGGGAAAGGGGGAAAAAAACCCTCTACTTTTAATTAGGTGAAAAACCATAGGAAACTTTAGGGTCGTATTTCACCAGTCTGTGCCAATGTGATATATCCAATAAACTTGTTCTTTAAGGAACTTGCTCGCCTTGGAACTTTGTTTGCTATGGGTGTACTAGCTGTACCCAGCCATGCATTGCTGTGGCCCAGTCTAGTTAAATGGCCAACCAATCTGTGTGTAGATCTACACCTGCACACGCAAACACGTACACACAACCACCGTATAACCCCAACCTACTCCCTTTCTTCCTCTCTCCCTCTCTATCCCTCTACCTACCTACCTACTGTATTTCTCCCTCCATGTGTGAGGGAACGTTGGAGGCTTATTCGGTTGCTGAGGAAATGACCGTTGGAAATGTGAGGGGCGTGTGCGAGATGCATCATAAGAAGCAGCGGATGGGAGGAGCTTGATAAAAATAACTGAGAAGAGCGGCACTTTTACATTTGGGCTGCTTGCACATGGCACAGGTGTGCCAGCCACACAATCTGTACGTATGATTGTTACTTCCTTTCTTAACAACATTGTGTGAAAATGTGGTGGCAATCAGTGCAGTACTTTCGGAGATTAGTAATTTTGCACAAACTATTTTAAATTTTTATTTATATAAATTACTTGGAACCTGTTGTGGCCTGCTGGTGGCCAGTGGAACTGGCAGCAGAGTCGGACAGTGAGGAGGTTGGGGAGGAACATGGGCCAGTCCTGGGGGTTGATGAAAGCTCAGATGAGGGCTCTGCATCGGAGGGAGAGGGAGTTAGACAGGAGTTAGACAGCAGTGAGGCAGAGGAACAGCTGGAGCCTGTTCCCAGTGTGCTCATGTGCAGAGCTGCCAGAAGACAAGAACAACTAAGAAAGCAGGGCCGACTTGGGAGTAAAGCCACACCTTGGAGGTGATTGGCCCCTCCCACAAGAAACAAAAGAAGAATGAATGGGGAGTCGGCTTTTGCAGGAAACATTCCTTCGGTCTGGAAAGTTCTATTTGTGACTATAAGAGACTCTGTGCCAAGTTTTGCTTTGCCCTGTGTTTGGAGACTAGTTATCTGGCAGCTCTCCAAGCGAGATAAGGTGTGTGTGGATAAACATTCCAAGCGAGATAAGGTGTGTGTGGATAAACATTCATTTACAGTCAGCAAGGCTAAAGCCTTGCTGACTGTAAATGAAAGGAATTCACAGCCGTGTAAATAAAAGACATTTTGTTGGGATCAAGACTTTGCTTCTTGCTTTCTAAGGAACCTGGGTCAGAACAGAACACTGGCATCATGGTTTGTAAATGTGGGCTTGATGCAGCCTGCCCAACCTTGTCCAGTTGTATCAGATAACATATAGCCCATCGTTCCCACCCAGTCTGGTTCCAGCCTGGTGTAAAGCCTTCCAGTTTTGTTCCATAGGCCAAGGGATGAGGTCAAAGGCCTGCAAGAGGATGCGTTGGGGTGACAGTTTTAACTACTATCCATTCCGAATGGGAAATCGGTATCTCTGTATTTATAGGTACCCCTGGGGCAAAGTTATTGCCTTCTGGCTCAGTAAGGTCGGTCATGGCTAATTACTTAGGAGGAAATCTAACTTTAGTCTGGTGTTTCTCTGTCTCATTAATAAGACATGAATATGTAAATGCATCCCAGAATGATTTCACCCATGCGCAAATTCCCATGGTTTATTTAGATTTCACTGCAAGAGGTAAACACCGGAGGTCTTATGGCGTCGTTCATGATCCATCTCTGGAGAACGAGGGGCAAAGGAGAAAAGTTTCTCTGTTGGGAGGATGGGATGGGATGGGGGCAACGGGGAGAGCAGGGAAACTGTTTCTGAAAAGCAACCAGTCAGGACAGCCCTGAAATCTGAATTAGGGTTGAAATGGCATGTTCCACAAGCCATTTTCTACCTCTCCCCCAAACATGCTCAAACAGGCCACAAATCTCAAGAAAGGATGGCTCTATTGTCCCACTTCAGAAAGGGCCTTCTGCTTCCTTTCCTTTCCTTTCCTTTCCTTTCCTTCCTTCCTTCCTTCCTTTCTTTCTTTCTTTCTTTCTGTTTCTTACTCCCTCTCCTACTTTTATTCTCCTGGTTCTTTCTTTCTTTCTTTCTTTCTTTCTTTCTTTCTTTCTTTCTTTCTTTCTTTCTTTCTTTCTTTCTTTCTTTCTTTCTCTTCCTCCCTCCCTTCTTCTCTTACTTTTATTCTCCTAGTTCATTTTTCCTTCCTTCCTTCCTTCCTTCCTTCCTTCCTTCCTTCCTTCCCCTCCCTCCCTCCCTCCCTCCCTCCCTCCCTTTCTCTTTTTCCTGGTTCTCTCTCTCTCTTTCTCTCTCTCTTCTTTCCTTCCTTCCTCCCTCCCTCCTTTTCTTTCTTTCTTTCTTTCTTTCTTTCTTTCTTTCTGTCTGTCTGTCTGTCTGTCTGTCTGTCTTTCTTTCTCTTCCTTCCTTTCTTCCTCCCTCCCTCCCTCCCCTCCCTCCCTTTACTTCCTTAATCTGATTTAAGTAGCCACCGTACATATGACTCTGCTCAGCTTTCAATAAAACAGATGAAAACAAATAAAATACAGAATATAAAAGTAAAAAAAAAGTTTACATTTATAGGGAGTTATCCATTTGCTATCCTTCCCATATTACGGCTGTTCCATTTCCCATATGTGAAAAATAATCTTGAGAAGTCAGGGATCACATATGGGAGGTGAAACCCACTTAGATATAGACAATACTTCCCACCTTACTCCTGAGGAGGATCCCTGGCAATCAATCTCAGAACAAATCCCCTGTCTGTCTGTCTCTCTGTCTCTGTCTCTGTCTCTGTCTCTCTCTCTCTCACTCTCTCTCTGCATTTGTGTATCTGTGTTTGTGTATGTATGTGTTTGTGTGTGGTGTTATATGTCTCCCCCCCCAAATCAATCAAAAGAGCATGAAGATTTGCCCCCACCACATTCCCATTTATATTAAGCACCGATGAATGAAGATGTCTTGCTTTGCATTTACTCAAATTAGACGATGAAATGTTTTTATTGTTTTACCATTTTTTTATCATTATAAGGTGTCAGGAAGGTTTTAATTCTAGAATATTTTTTAATTGTGAGCATCTGTTTGAATCTTAGAATAACAGAGTTGGAAGGGACCTTGGGGGTCTTCTAGTCTAACCCCCTGGTTAGGCAGGAAACCCTACACCAGTACAGACAAATGGTTATCCAACATCTTCTTAAAGACTTGCAGTGTTGGGGCATTCACCACTTCTGGAGGCAAGTTGTTCCCCTGATTAATTGTTCTAACTGTCAGGAAATTCCTCCTCAGTTCTGAGTTGCTTCTCTCCTTAATTAGTTTCCACCCATTGCTTCTTGTTCTGCCCTCAGGTGCTTTGGAGAATAGCTTGACTCCCTCTTCTTTGTGGCAACCCTAAGATATCTGAACAGTGGTATCATGTCCCCCCTAATCCTTCTTTTCATTAAACTAGACATACCCAGTTCCTGCAACAGTTCCTCATATGTTTTAGCCTCCAGTCCCCTCATCATCTTTGTTGCTCTTCTCTGCATTCTTTCAATCTTTGTTAGATGGATGGCTATATAAATCAAAGGAATGAACGAGTGAATGAATGAATGAATGAATGAATGAATGAATGAATGAATGATGAACTAATCAAAGAGAGAAGCAACTTAGAACTGAGGAGGAATTTCCTGACAGTTAGGACAATTAATCAGTGGAACAGAAGTTGCCTCCAGAAGTTGTGAATGCCCCAACCCTGGAAGTCTTTAAGAAGATGTTGGATAGCCATTTGTCTGAAACGATATAGGCGTGGGCAGCTGGGGCTTCACTGGGGGTTAGCTAAGATTCTGTGCAGTTCGGAGAAACCCCAAATCTTACTCCTGGCTGGCCATGCCCACCCTGCCCCTCCCAGGAGTCCCCATGCAGCCCGTTTTGGATGTAGGTAAGTGAGGAGGCTTGAGGAGGGAAAAAAGGGAGCCCACCGGAAGTTTAGGAAGGCTGAAAACGGGCCTGTTTCCAGCCTCCAGAGGCCCTCCAGAGCCTGGGGGGGGGGGTATTCTCGCCCTCCCAGAGGCTCAAGGAAAGCCTCCAGAGCCAGGGGGGGGGGGCAAAAACACTGCTTCCATGGTGCAGGAGCCCAACTTGGCCACACCCACCATGGCCACACCCACCCAGCAACTGAGTAGAGAACCCCTTGCTAAAATTTTTGAAGCCCACCCCTGGAGGGCAGCCAAGGAGCCTCCAACTTTCCTCAACAAGTGACAGACGAGAAACTGCCACTAATTTAGAAGTTGAAACACTGGAGGTAAAAGACTCTAATTGTGAGATATTGTAAAGCTGTTTCCAAGGGAAGCATGGTAGAAAGATCTTGGATTGACATTCTCAAAGATGTCAACCTATTTTACCAGTTGCTCCCCCAGGTTTGGGTTAAGGGCTGGCCTAAAATCCAGGAGACTGTAAATTCTAGTCTGCTTTAGGCATGAAAGCCACCTGGGTGACTTTGGGGGCCAATCATCAGGAGACTGTGAGTTCTATTCCCACCTTAGTAATGATAGCCGGTTGGGTGACTTTGGGCCAATCACCAGAAACTGGCCATAGGCATGAAATCCATCTGAGTTACTTTGGGCCAACTACCAGGAGATTGGAGTTCGAGTTCCACCATAGGCATGAAGGTTACCTGTGTGATTTTGGGCCAATCAACAGGAGACTATGAGTTCTAGTTCTGCCTTAGGCATAAAAAATGGCTGGGTGACTTTAAGCCAATCACCAGGAGATTGGGAGTTCTAGTCCTGCCTTAGGCATGGAAGCCGGCTGAGTGACTTTGGATCAGTCACCAAGAGATTGTGAGTTCTAGTTCCTCCATAGGCAGGAAATGCATCTGGGTGACTTTGGGCCAACTACCAGGAGACTGTGAGTTCTAGTCCTGCCTTAGGCATGAAAGCCAGCCAGGTGACTGTGGACCATTCCATTTCTCTCAGCCCAACTCACCTCACAGGGTTGTTGTGGGGAAAATAGGCGGAGGGAGGAGTATTAGATATCTTTGCTGCAATAAGAGTAAGGACAAAAAATAAATAAATTAAAAAATTAAAAATCCATCACGAAAGATGAAATGTTGCCCATTCCCACACCTGAATCCCATTGATTAACTCAGCCTTTGAAAGCTGAGAAATCTGAAGCCTGATCCCATGCCTACGTTTAATCTGATAAATTATGTCCCACCTGAAGTGTAAATTGGACTTACCTCCAGAAAGGTGTGCAATCACCCCTGTGTGACGTGCTCCTAGGAGTAAGACTCAGCAATAAATCTCACTGGCTGCTTTTGCACAACGCAATTAATCCACTCATTGAAAGGTAACAGCTGCATTTGCTCAACCAGCTAAACTCAAGTTACTGCAAATCAGGTTTAGATTATTATTATTTTATTGGTTTAGCTTCTGGTACAAATCCAGCAGGTGGGATTAATTCATGGTTCAGTGCATAGTGTGAATTTGCTATCCAGATTAACCAGATGAAGACAGCCCTTATACTCTGCAGTATTATAATTATACAGAGGAATCATTGAGTCTGTCATCTGCCCCTCTATAACTGTCTGGTTTGGCTCTGCAACCCAAGAAGACAGACACAGACTTCAGAGGAGAATCAGAACTGCACAAAAAAACAATTTGAATTTGAATTTTGAATTTTATTGAATTTTTATAACGCACCTTCTCCCCAGCGGGACTCAAGGCAGTGTACAGGCAAACAGTAAAAGTCAGTTAGTATAAAATTAATGATAAAAACAAGTAAAATGCTATTAAAAATGTATTAAACAGTAGGCCTAATTTTCAAATTTTGATAAAAACCCTATCTAAAAGCAAGTTAAAAACTACGCCAGGCCGGCCGCACGAAATAAATGGGTCTTCAAAGCCCGGCAGAAAAGGTGCAGGTCCGTGATCATGCGAAGGTCAGGGGGTAGGTCATTCCAGAGGGTAGGAGCAGCCACAGAGAAGGCACCCCCTGGGCGTCGCCAGCCGACATTGCCTAGCTGACGGCACCCTGTAGGAGCGGACTGGTTGGTGGGAGGTATTAGGTAGCAGGAGGCGGTCTTGCAATTAGCCAGGTCCCATGCCATGGAGCGCTCTAAAGGTGGTTACTAGCACCTTGAAGCGCACCTGGAAGGCCACAGGCAGCCAGTGCAGCTCGCGCAGGAGAGGTGTCACATGGGAGCATCTCGAAGCTCCCAGAATCCCCCGCGCGGCCGCATTCTGAACTAACTGGAGCCTCCGGGTACACCTCAATGGAAGCCCCATGTAGAGAGAGTTGCAGTAGTCCAGGCGGGAGATGATGAGGGCTTGAGTGACCGTGTGTAAAGCGTCACAATCCAGAAAGGGGCGCAACTGATAAAAAGCCCCCCCCTGGTCACGGCTGTCAAATGATCTTCCAACGACAGCTGAGAGTCCAGGAGGACGCCCAAGTTGCGGGCCCTCTCTGTGGGAGCCAGTGATTCGCCCCCAATAGCCAGAGATGGCACCACCTGGCTATATCGTGACGCCGGAAGTCACAGCCACTCGGTCTTGGATGGGTTGAGTCGGAGCCTGTTTCTCCCCCTCCAGACATCGGGACATCACTTCCACAGCATCGTTGGGGTGGTCCGGGGTAGAGATGTACAGCTGAGTGTCATCAGCGTACTGATGGAACTCTACCCCGAAACCACAGATGATCTCACCCAATGGCTTCATATAGATGTTGAACAGGAGAGGCAAGAGGACCGACCCCTGTGGTAACTCATAAGTGAGGCACCTTGATGTCAACCTCTGCCCTCCTGCCAACACAAATTGCTACCGGTTGGAGAGGTAGGAGGAGAACCACCGTAAAACGGTGCCCCCCATCCCCAACCCCTCCAGCCGGTGCAACATAATACCATGGTCGATGGTATCAAAAGCTGCTGAGAGATCTAATAGGACCAGGATAGAGGAATAACCCCTATCCCGGGCCCTCCAGAGATCATCCACCAACACGACCAATGCCGTCTCTGTGCTGTGCCCGGGCCGGAAGCCGGACTGGCGCGAGTCCAGATAGACAGTTTCCTCCAGGTGCTGAGGGAGCTGTCACACCACCACACTCTCAACAACCTTCGCAAGAAATCAAAGGTTGGAGACAGGACGGTAGTTGGCCAACACAGCCAGGTCTAGGGAGGGCTTCTTGAGGAGGGGTCTCACCACCACCTCTTTCAAGGCAGCTTGCAGAAACCCCTCACTCAAAGAAGCGTTAACTATTCCCTGAAGCCAGCCTCGTGTAACCTCCTGGGAGGCCAGTACCAGCCAGGAGGGACATGGGTCCAGTAAACATGTGGTGGCATTCAGCCGTCCCAGCAACCTGTCCATGTCCTCAGGAGTCACGGGATCAAACTCTTCCCACATGACAGACTCAGGACCTGCCACTGTCAGCCCATCTGCGGGATCGGATCCTGCCTCATACTTCCCTGCAGCCGATTCGCTCCCACAGAGAGGGACTTCTCCGGGTGCCGTCCACTAGGCTATGCCAGTGGGCGACGCCCACGGGAAGGGGCTTCTCTGTGGCGGGCCCAGCCCTCTGGAACGACCTTCCCCCCGAGATCAGAACAACTACGGACCTCCGCTCCTTCCGTCAAAAATTAAAAACACACTTTTTCTGCTTGGCCGGCCTAGGTTAGTCTTCCGTCTTTTAATAGGGTTTTAGGGGATTTTACTGTATTTAGATAGGGTGATTTTAGCGCAGGGATAATTTGGTTTAATTTGTATTTTATCTATCTATTTATGTATTTTATATCAGTATTTTTAATTTCTCCCTGTGCACCGCTCCGAGTCCCTTCGGGGAGAGGAGGCGGTATATAAATAAAAATATTATTATTATTATTATTATCTGAACTCGTCCAGTCGGAAGCCAACTTGTTGCGGATCTGATCGATTTTATCGTGCAGATAACACCCAAATTCCTCTGCACGACCCTATAAGGGGGCATCCTGTGCCCTCTGGTGAAGAAGGGAATGGGTCACTCTAAACAAGGTGGCAGGGCGGTTATCTGTAGATGTGATAAGAGCGGAGAAATAATTGCGTTTTGCCGCTTTTTTATATTGAAAAAGTTTTATTGGTTTTACATTTTCTATAGGATGGGGTAAGGGATACAAAGAAATTTTGAGAGCATTCACGTCGAAGTCGTCGGCTCTTCCGGGACCTCAAAATACATTAATAACAATTAAAGAAAAAACATTTTTCATCACACTACAAAGTGAAAGCGTGTACATATATCTAAATTCTCATTTCTATACTGTCAGTCCTTTACAAAAAATCCAAATACAAATATTATGCAAAGTTGTTCAAAAGAAAAGTCAAGGCAAAGTTATTTTTTTGATCTAAGTCTCTTGGCAATTGAATCTTCTTTTTCTCCTTCCAGGCCCCCATGGCCCCCTCCGTCCCCCCTGGATCTTCCCCCAGGATAGAGGAATGTTTTTTAACAAAGCCATCCTTTGTTCTAAACTTGTCAGTGCTGTTTCCTGAGCCATGACTAACTGTTAAAACCAATGCCACTAAAATGGCGTTTTCAGGGTGGGGTTGGTGAGGCTGACTGGGAGCCAAAAGTTCTGATCAAGGTTGTAACGTTGTAAAATTCAGGAACCAAGAGAGAAACAATTTTCCAACTCAATAGGTGTGATAGCGAAGGTACTCCAGAAAAGAAATCACAAATCCAAAAGAAAAAAATTCTTCATTAAAAGCCAGAGATAGTCCAGATTGCAAAGAGACGCTGAAAATTTTCCATAAACAAAATAGTCAATCAGGAACAAAGAGAGGCCATTTTCCACCGCCCAGCTCAGAGCCCGCAGGAGAGAGTAGTGAGAGAAATTGTGTCAGCCAGACCTAGAAAAATTGTTGCAAGCAAGCCGCAATCCACTTTCCCTTAACGCAAACAGTCAGGATTAAAGATTTCCGCTCCTCGCCGCGAGGAACCATTTCCAAGTGCCGCTTAAGTCCGAGGGTTTTTTTTTAAAAACAAACACCCCCCTCCCAGTCCTTTCAGCCCGGCTGACAGTAAGAAAAACAAGTTCTTGAACACTCACTCTCCCCTTGCAGCTGAAGCCTCGGAAAGCCTTCCGACATCGACGTTTAGCCCTCTACATGGATGTGAATGGCGCCGTCCTCCTTAGGCGAAGGGAGAACCCCCCGCAGCATGTTCTCCTTCACCTAGGCCGCGACGAGGGTCGCCTCCCCCACCGCCATGAGGGGGGGCGTCCCTGTCGAGCCGGCCCTACAGGAGACCCCCCAAAAAGGGGCGTCTCGCCCCTGTGGGGGGGCAGAAAAAGCAACAAAACGGCGAGCGAGCGCTAGGCTCGCCCGTCGCCGCTGGAGCCGGAACCGGAAGCCGCGTTTTGCCGCTTTTATCGCCACTAGGTAGGTCTTCAAATGTAACCTTACCAGTGTCCGGTCAGATTCGGAACGGGTGGCCCTCCAACCACTCTCTAGGCATCTCTTCCAATGCTTCATCACCCTCCGCTCCTCAGAGAACCAGGGAGCCAGGGTGATTCGGTGATGGGTGAGAGGCCGCAGGGGCACGACCCTGTCCAGGGCCCTCGTGGCCGCATTATTCCAAGTGGCCACTAGGTCCTCTGTCGAGTTGCAGGTCAGAGTCTCAGATATTGGCCCAAGCTCCATCTGGAACCTCTCAGGGTCCATCAGGCGCCTGGGGCAGAACCATCTCCAGTTCCGTCTCCCCGCGGTGGGGTGCAGCAATTGGGAAGCCTAGCCGAAGGAGAGAGTGTATCTGACCATGACAGGGGTTCAATGGCTATTTCCCCTAAACCCAGATCACTCAGCCACTGGCCAGAGACAAAAATTAATTCCAGCATGTGTCCCCCATTCTAGGTGGGGTCATGAACTAGCTGGGTCAGGTCAATGGCCGTCATGGAGGCCATGGACTCCATGACCACTCCACTCCACTCCACTCCACTCCACTCCACTCCACTCTATCCTTCTCCCTTTATTCTATTCTATTCTATTCTATTCTATTCTATCTGAAATTTGCACCCTCGTTGTGATTGTCCCTAAGGTGGTTTTTCAAAAGGAAGCTGGACCTTGAAGAAGCAGCTTGTCCAGAATGCAGCCGCGTGGGCAATTATGGGAACTTCTAGGTTTTCCCATGTAACACCGCTCCTGCGCGAGCTGCATTGGCTGCCTGTCGTCTTTCGGGTGCGCTTCAACGTGTTGGTTATCATCTTTAAAGCGCTCCATGGCACGGGACCGAGTTATCTGCGGGATCGCATCCTGCCCCATACATCCCTGTGGCCGATTCGCTCCCACAGAGAGGGACTTCTCCGGGTGCCGTCCACTAGGCTATGCCTGCGGGCGACGCCCAGGGGAAGGGCCTTCTCTGTGGTGGGCCCAACCCTCTGGAATGACCTTCCCCCCGATATTAGAACAACTGCGGACCTCCGCTCCTTCCGTCAAAAATTAAAAACACATTTCTTTCGCTTGGCCGGCCTGGGATAACTTAACTGTTTTTAGGGGGTTTTAGGGGGTTGTTTTAGTTTTAACATGGGATTTTAGTGCAGGGTTTAGTTTAATTCTTTTTAATACTGTATTGTTTGTGGTTTTATATGCATTTTTAATTTCCCTGTGCCCCACCTCGAGTCCCTTCGGGGAGAGAGAGCAGGTTATAAATTAAATTATTTATTTATTTATATTTATTTGAAGAGTTTCCTCTATTGCTGATAACTGTGTAGCTTCCTCCTGTTTCTTTGGATAACATTGAAGTAATCTTAGGTTGATGTGGCTGCTTTTTTGAAGCCATAATGAAAGTATTAAGTTCTTGTCACTAATATGGCGTCTGTTGGAGAGGTAGTCCGTGAGGTGAAGAGAGAGCAAAAGTCAATATCCAAATTCAAAGTTCAATTTGCTTACAGTCCAGAGAGAGAACAATTTTTAAAAGCAATCAAATAAAAAAAAAAGAAAAGAAGGCACATCTGGGAAAGGTCCTAATAATCAATTAGATCAATCCACTGTTAAAGAGTTCAGTCCCAAAGATGAGGGAGTGTCAGCAAATTTCAAAAGGAAGCATTTCTTGCCGAGAACAAAGGAACGCCATCTTCCTCGCCCCTCTGGAAGCCAGGGAGAGCTAATGAAAGTTCATTTCAATTGTTGCCAGACAGAGATACGAAATATCATTGAGAATCTTAAAGCAAAAGACTTTCACTTATAGTTTAAAAGTCGGATGTTGATTCCTCCACCTCCCCAAAGTTGTTCCACTGATTGATTGTTCTCACTGTCAGGAGATTTCTCCTTTGCTCCAGGTTGCTTCTCTCCTTGATTAGTTTCCATCCATTGCTTCTTGTCCAGGGGCTTTGGAGAATACAGTTATACAACAGCAGAGTTGGAAGGGACCTTGGAGGTCATCTAGTCCAACTCCCTGCCTAGGCAGGAAACCCTATACCATTTCAGACAAATGGCTATCCAACATCTTCTTGAAGACTTCCAGTGTTGGGGGCATTCACAACTTCTGGAGGCAAGTTGTTCCACTGATTAATTGTTCTAACTGTCAGGAAATTCCTCCTCAGTTCTAAGTTGCTTCTCTCCTTGATTCGTTTCCACCCATTGTTTCTTGTCCTGCCCCCAGGTGCCTTGGAGAATAGGTTGACCCCCTCTTCTTTGGGGCAGCCCTGAGATATTGGTCACTTTTGTTCAGTACCGTTGTAACTTTGGATTGTCACTAAATGAATAGTTGTAAGTAGAGGACTAACTGAACACTTGTTGCTGAACGATAACTCTTAGCAACCAGCATGATCAGCGGTGGGGCACCTGGGAACAGTATTTGGCCTCAGGTGTTACATGAATTTTTCAAGGATCTTTTCTGAGAGATGATTTGTGCCTGAACAAGTCCCTGCAAACCAGGAAAGACAGCTGCAATGCTTCCAAACATATTACTTTATTGCTCCTTACTTTATAGACAGAATCTTGCCGGAATGAATCACTCTACTCTCTCAGAGGTGGTATTCTGCTGCTTCACCCCGGTTCAGGAGAACCGGTAGTGGCAGCGGCTGGAGGCTCCACCCACCTGGCCAGACGTCATCACAGACGACTGCGCATACGCAGAAGGTTGTTCACATCTGCCAAAGCACTGCATGTGCATGCTCCCAGTTCCGAACCAGTAGCGAAGATAATAGCATTTCATACCTGTGCTGTCTACATTAAAAACATACCGTATTTTTTGGAGTACCTTCCCCCCCTAAAAAGAGGGTGAAAATCTGGGTGCGTCTTATACACTGAATACAGCACTTTCGGCCTCCCCAAAACCCTCCCCCTTCACAAAAATGGATGTGCAGAGGTTTGAGAGGCCTGCAAAGTGCCGTCCACTAGGCAATACCAGCAGGCGATGCCCAGGGGAAGGGCCTTCTCTGTGATGGGCCCGACCCTTTGGAATGACCTTCCCCCTGATATTAGAACGACCACGGACCTCCGCTCCTTCCGCCAGAAACTCAAAACCCACTTGTTTCATCTAGCCAGCCTGGCCTAACTTCATGCTTCCCGCCTCAGTTTGTAATTTTAAATTATTTTATTCGGTTTTATGGGTCAAGTTTTAATTTTTATAAATTTGTATATATTTTTATTATATTTTATCAAATTTATACCCCGCCCTTCTCCTTGTTAGGACCCAGGCATCATTAAAAACCATTACAAAACAATACAAACTCTTAAAAGCATATTAAATTAACCTAAAACCCGTGCTAAAACCCTTTAAAACCCTTAAAATTTAAAATTTATAAATATAGTAGGAAACGGGGGGCTACGCTAGGCCGGCTTGTTGGAATAAGTACGTCTTCAAGCATTGGCGGAAGAGGCGGAGGTCCGAGATGGTACGAAGGTCGGGGGGGTAGGTCGTTCCAGAGGGCCGGGCCCGCCACAGAGAAGGCTCTTCCCCTGGGTGTCGCCAACCGGCATTGCCCGGCCGACGGCACCCTGAGAAGGCCCTCTCTGTGGGAGCGGAGCGGACGAAGGGATGTACAGAGGACTATTTAATTCGATTTTAGTTTATATGTATTGTTATGGTTTTGATAATTTTAATTTTACCTGTACACCGCCCTGAGTCCCTTCGGGGAGAGAGGGCGGTCTAGAAATCTAATAAAAATAAAAAATAAATAAAATCCTGGGGGCTGGGGAGGGAAAAGACGAGCAAAAAATAGGCCATGTTTTGCTTGTTTGTGACCCCCCAGCCCCCGGGGAGCACTCTACAAACCTCCCAAAACTTATGCATGCCCTTTTTTGGGCAAAAAATGGCGCTGTTTTTGCAAAAAAACAGTCTTTTGCTTGTTTTTGCCCCCCTCCCACAGCCCCCAGGAAAAGTTTGCAGGCCTCTCTATGCATGCCCCATTTTTCACAAAAAATGAGGAGTGCACAGGATTTGGGAGGTCTGCAGAGTGCAAAACCATTTTTTTTTTTAAATTTACGTCTTCAAAATATTGGTGCATCTTATACTCTGGTGCTTCTTTTTTTTTTAATAAGAATTTTTATTTCTAAAACAAACATACACAAACAAAACATAAAACTATCTTCCAGTTACATCCAGCGTGTTGGTTGGTTACAAAAGTTTTGTGCATCCTCTCCATAGTCCTCTCTTACAATTTCTATAAAATCTCATATTATCAATCTAATATATCCGGTGCATCTTATACTCTGAAAAATAAGGCCACACTTGGAATACGGCATTCAGTTTTGGTCGCCACGATGTAGAAAAGATGTAGAGACTCTAGAAAGAGTGCATAGAAGAGCAACAAAGAGGATTAGGGGACTGGAGACTAAGACATATGAAGAACGGTTGCAGGAACTGGGTATGTCTAGTTTAATGAAAAGAAGGACTAGGGGAGACATGATAGCAGTGTTCCAATATCTCAGGGGTTGCCACAAAGAAGAGGGAGTCAAACTATTCTCCAAGGCACCTGGGGGCAGAACAAGAAGCAATGGGTGGAAACTAATCAAGGAGAGAAGCAACTTAGAACTGAGGAGAAATTTTCTGACAGTGAGAACAATTAATCAGTGGAACAGCTTGCCTCCAGAAGTTGTGAATGCCCCAACACTGGAAGTCTTCAAGAAGATGTTGGATAGCCATTTGTCTGAAACGGTATAGGGTTTCGTGCCTAGGCAGGAGGTTGGACTAGAAGACCTCCAAGGTCCCTTCCAACTCTATTTTATTTTATCGAATTTATACCCCGCCCTTCTCCTTTTTAGGACCCAGGGCGGCGCACAGGCATTATTAAAACCACAATAAAAACAATATACATCGTTAAAATATATTAAATTATTTAAACCCGTGCTAAAAACCCTTTTAAAACCCTGCCTAATTACAATTTATAAATAAAAAGTCAGAAACTCTGCTATCGTATTGTATATGGTACTTAGGGAACTATTAGGAATGGTCTGTCTTCCCCTTCCTTCTCTCACACAAACTATCAGAACTGAGCTGCCTCTTACTCCTCTGGAATGAAGCCCCTCCCTCCTGGAATCCAGACTACATTCCATCACATCAGATTGTGGCCGAAATGTAGCTCAGCTTTTTCACCCTGGACAGAAAAAATGTGATCCCCTAGTGCAGGGGATTCGGATGTGCAAAGAAAGCAAAAACCCGACATTCCAGCTCTGTCAACTCTTTTCGGAAGCCAGTCCAACCATATCTGCTCCTAAACAGACAAGTCAATTTATGTTGGGATACTTTATTAAACATTTGGACGTAAATCTGCCAGAACAGAAACTTGCCCTATAAAGAGAGCAGTAAAATGAATCCAATTAACATTGATCCTCACATTTCTAGATCACCCCATCCTTGGCATAATTAAATTCAGCCCCCACTGAACACAAGAGATACCGAGACTTGACTGTGTTTCTGGAACCCACAGGACTCCCCCTTCCCAAAAAAATTGTTTGCTTAAAACCCATTGAGGCCCTCTCCTTGATGGCATATGAGATGTTGGAGAGAGAGAGACAGACAGACAGACACACAGAGAGAGGGGAGAGACAGAGAGAGAGAGGAGATAGAGAGACAGAGAGAGACAGAGGGGATGGGAGAGACAGAGACAGAGAGGAGAGAGATGGACACATGCAGAGAGAGACAGAGACAGAGGGAGAGAGACAGAGACAGGCAGAGAGAGACAGAGAGGAGAGAGAGATGAGGAGATGCCTTTGTGCATTCAAGCAACCTCACTCACCCAGAATCTGTCTGCCAACTTGGAAAATGTTGCATGCCAGATGCCCACAGAGCGACTGGGCACTCCAGGTCTCAAGGTTACAAAGCAGAAGAGGGGCATTGTTTCATAGGTTGCAACGATGCTAAACAGAAGAAGATTATTTTTGAGGAAAAATGCTGACACGCAGGGCTGGCAGGTAAAGGTGGAAGTAGGGGAAGAAAGAAAGGAAGGGAGGGAGGGAGGGAGGGAGGGAGAAGGGAGGGAAGGAGGAGGAGGAAGAAGAAATAGAAGAGAGGAGGGAAAAGAAAAGAAAAGAAAAGAGGAAAGGAGAGAAGTGGAAGGGAGGGAAAGAAGAAAAGGAAGGGGAGAAGTAGGAGGGAAGGAAGAAGAAGGAAGGAAGGAAGGAAGGAAAGAAAGAAAGAAAGAAAGAAAGAAAGAAAGAAAGAAAGAAAGAGGAAGGAAGGAAGGAAGGAAGGAAGGAAGCTAGGAGGATGAAAGCAGGGAAGTGGGAAGGAGGAAAAGAAAAGAAGGAAAGAAGAGGTGAAGGAAAGAAGGATGAAAGAAAGGAAGTAGGAGGGAAAGAAAAACAGGAAGGGGAGAAGGAGGAGGGAAGGAAGAAGGAAAAAAGGAAAGAAAAAAGAAGGAAGGAAGCTAGGAGGATGAAAGCATGGGTGGGAGGGAGGAAAAGAAAAGAAGGAAGGAAGAGAAGAACGAATGAAGGAGGATGAAGAAGGAAGTAGGAGGGAAAGAAGAACAGGAAGAGAGGAGGAGGGAAGGAAGGAAGAAGGAAAGAAGGAAAGAAAGAAAGAAAGAAAGAGGAAGGAAGCTAGGAGGATGAAAGCAGGGAAGTGGGAGGGAGGAAAAGAAAAGAAGGAAGGAAGAAAAGAAGGAAAGAAGGAGGATGAAAGGAAGGAAGTAGGAGGGAAAGAAGAACAGGAAGAGAGGAGGAGGGAAGGAAGGAAGAAGGAAAGAAAGAAAGAAGGAAGGAAGGAGGGAAGGAAAGAAAGAAAGAAAGAGAAAGAAAGAAAGAAAGAAAGAAAGAAAGAAAGAAAGAAAGAAAGAAAGAGGAAGGAAGCTAGGAGGATGAAAGCAGGGAAGTGGGAGGGAGGAAAAGAAAAGAAGGAAGGAAGAGGTGAAGGAGAGGAGGATGAAAGGAAGGAAGTAGGAGGGAAAGAAAAACAGGAAGGGGAGAAGGAGGAGGGAAGGAAGAAGGAAAAAAGGAAAGAAAGAAAGAAGGAAGGAAGCTAGGAGGATGAAAGCATGGAAGTGGGAGGGAGGAAAAGAAAAGAAGGAAGGAAGAGAAGAAGGAAAGAAGGAGGATGAAAGGAAGGAAGTAGGAGGGAAAGAAGAACAGGAAGAGAGGAGGAGGGAAGGAAGGAAGAAGGAAAGAAAGAAAGAAGGAAGGAAGGAGGGAAGGAAAGAAAGAAAGAAAGAAAGAAAGAAAGAAAGAAAGAAAGAAAGAGGAAGGAAGCTAGGAGGATGAAAGCAGGGAAGTGGGAGGGAGGAAAAGAAAAGAAGGAAGGAAGAGGTGAAGGAGAGGAGGATGAAAGGAAGGAAGTAGGAGGGAAAGAAAAACAGGAAGGGGAGAAGGAGGAGGGAAGGAAGAAGGAAAAAAGGAAAGAAAGAAAGAGGGAAGGAAGCTAGGAGGATGAAAGCATGGAAGTGGGAGGAAGGAAAAGAAAAGAAGGAAGGAAGAGGTGAAGGAAAGGAGGATGAAAGGAAGGAAGTAGGAGGGAAAGAAGAACAGGAAGAGAGGAGGAGGGAAGGAAGGAAGACGGAAAGAAAGAAAGAAGGAAGGAAGGAGGGAAGGAAAGAAAGAAAGAAAGAAAGAAAGAAAGAGGAAGGAAGCTAGGAGGATGAAAGCAGGGAAGTGGGAGGGAGGAAAAGAAAAGAATGAAGGAAGAGGTGAAGGAGAGGAGGATGAAAGGAAGGAAGTAGGAGGGAAAGAAAAACAGGAAGGGGAGAAGGAGGAGGGAAGGAAGAAGGAAAAAAGGAAAGAAAGAAAGAAGGAAGGAAGCTAGGAGGATGAAAGCATGGAAGTGGGAGGGAGGAAAAGAAAAGAAGGAAGGAAGAGGTGAAGGAAAGGAGGATGAAAGGAAGGAAGTAGGAGGGAAAGAAGAACAGGAAGAGAGGAGGAGGGAAGGAAGGAAGAAGGAAAGAAAGAAAGAAAGAAAGAGGAAGGAAGCTAGGAGGATGAAAGCAGGGAAGTGGGAGGGAGGAAAAGAAAAGAAAGAAGGAAGAGGAGAAGGGAGAAGGAAGGAAGGGAAGGAGGGAGCGAGGGAGGGACGGAAGGAAGGAAAACAGGAGGGACTCTCTGCTGCAAATCTATCATTTGTTTCCTGGTCTAAAGTTTCATCCATTGTCAACTCACAGAAGGAAAAGAGCCCCGATGGGAGGCTGTGCAACCCCTTAGAGCAGAGGCTTCCCTTTGCCTTGTCTGATTGAGCAATCGGAATGGCCCTGAGCCAACCCGGCCCCTTTGCTCTGTCCAGCAACTTTTAAAGGACGTCCATGTAGCCTATTGAGTAGGAATGGAGGATTGCAGGCTCAGCCTTCTCCCTGGGGTTTCCCTGACGTCTTCCTGCAGGTTCCACAGAACCCTATTGCATCGTTTATTGGCTTTGCAGCTGATAAAGTCCCTGGGGGGTTCATCTAAGGGACAATGATGCAAGAAGAAGAAGAAGAAGAAGAGGAGGAGGAGGAGGAGGAGGAGGAGGAGGAGGAGGAGGAGGAGGAGGAGGAGGAGGAGGAGGAGGAGAATGAATTAGAAAGAATAGGAGAAGGAGGAGGAGGAGAAGAGGAGGAACAGGAGCAGGAGGAGGGGTGGAGGGGAGGGGAGGAGAAGAAGAAGGAGGAGGAGGAGGAGGAGGAGGAGGAGGAGGAGGAAAGGAGGAAGAGGAGGAAAAGGCAGAGGAGAGGAAGAAGAAGAAGAAGAAAGAGGAAGGAAGGAAGGAAAGTGAAAAAGGAGGAGGAGGAGGAAAGGAGGAGGAGGAGGAAGAAGTGGAGGAGAGGAAGAGGTGGAAAAAGAAGAAAGAAAGAAGGAAGGAAAGAAAAAGGAAGGAAGGGCAATAAGAAGAAAGGAGGAGAAGGAAAGGAAGAAGAGGATGATAGGAAGAGGGAGGAGAAGGAGAAGAAGAAAGAGGAAGAAAGGAAGGAAGGAAGGAAGGAGGAAGGGTAATAATAATAATGAGGAGGAGGAGGAGGAGGAAGACGGTGGGATCCTTGGTGTTCTCTGAGCTTGGTTATTTCCTTGCAGACTTTTCATGTTATTCAAACAAGGATACTGGATCGTCATATATGAGAATGGTTTATCTAGGTAGTCCTTGACTTATGACCACAATTGAACCCCAGAAGAAGAAGGACAACCATCCCTGTTGCTCTTCTCCAAGCATCAGACTGACAGGAGTGTACTGTCTGTGTTTTGGTGTGTGTGTGTGTGTGTGTGTGTGTGTGTGTGTGTGTGTGTGTGAGAGAGAGAGAGAGAGAGAGAGAGAGAGAGAGAGAGAGAGAGAGAGAGAGAGAGAGAGAGAGAGAGAGCACTTAAGTAATCTTCAGGCTATTTGCTAATAAAACCCTTCGAGTTTTCATGCAGCTACTGGCACTTCTTAAGCAATATGGAAAGAATGTTGTTGTGATGTTTTTGGAAAGGGCAGAATATGATAATTTATATTGTGTTGTCCTCCCCCACTTTGGTCGTATATTTCGCAACGATTTTTATGGCACTCCGCAGGATCAGAGAGATTTAACTGCTTTTGACTGAGCGGTGTGATGCATCATATTGAGCGGCGCGGCGCAGTACCACAAAGCAAATAGCATTGTGTACCCAAAAGATGCGATTGCTTTGCACATTGTGTATTCCCTCTGTGCCTGGGACCAGGAGACCTGGCTTGTGGTTCTTTTTTTTTATTTTAAACTTTGCTCGTTTCATGCATAATGCATAGCTTCCATGGTGCTTGTGCAGATCCGACAACCGACAATGAAAGAAGGGTAATCGGAAGAGACAAGCCAACATTTCTGGGAAGCCGAAGATGGTTTTTCAAAAGGAAAAATCTCTTTGGAGTCAACTTCAACACTTGTTCGTTCCAGGAGCACAAGATGTGCTTTTCTTGGCAACGTTATGCAACTGATTTACCACTTCTACCTTCTCTTCTGACTTCCCAGTCTAGTGGACGGCCTTTGTATTCCCACAGAGTAGACAAGGTGGAACCGTGGAGTCCTTGGTGCTGTCCCAGCTTGGCTCTTGGCGTGCAGAGATTTCATTACCCAAATAGGTAACATCATCAATGCCAACGGGGGTAACGAAACATCTGCAAACACACAAAGACCTGCAAGCAACAACTAAGAACAGACAGCATCAAGAACAATATATAGTCCTTCTCTATCTCTGTGTCCCTCTGTCTCTCTCTCTCTCTCTCTCTCCATTCATCCATCTTGCTAACTCTCTTCCAGTTACTTCTCTCTCTCTCTCTCTCTCTATCCATCCATCTCATCCATCCATCCATCTCACTATTTTTCTCTCTGTCTAGCTATCTGTCTGTCTGTCTGTCTGTCTCTACCTATCTCTCTGTGTCTGTCTTTCTGTTCATCCATCCATCTATCCATCCATCCATCCATCCATCCATCCATCCATCCATCCATCCATCCATCCATCCATCCATCTATCTATCTATCTATCTATCTATCTATCTATCCACCAATCCATCTCACTATCTCTCTCTCTCTAGCTATCTATATGTCTGTCTCTGTCTGTCTGTCTGTCTGTCTGTCTGTCTGTCTGTCTGTCTGTCTCTATCTACTGGTAATTATCTACCACCTATCACCTATCATTTATCTGTATCCCCCCTATCTATCTATCTATCTATCTATCTATCTATCTATCTATCTATCTATCTATCTATCTATCTATCTATCTATCTATCTATCCATCCATCCATCCATCCATCCATCCATCCATCCATCCATCCATCCATCCATCCATCCATCCATCCATCTATCTATCTATCTATCTATCCACCAATCCATCTCACTATCTCTCTCTCTCTAGCTATCGATATGTCTGTCTCTGTCTGTCTGTCTGTCTGTCTGTCTGTCTGTCTGTCTGTCTGTCTGTCTGTCTGTCTGTCTGTCTGTCTGTCTGTCTGTCTGTCTCTATCTACTGGTAATTATCTACCACCTATCACCTATCATTTATCTGTGTCCCCCCTATCTATCTATCTATCTATCTATCTATCTATCTATCTATCTATCTATCTATCTATCTATCTATCTATCTATCTATCCATCCATCCATCCATCCATCCATCCATCCATCCATCTATCGTATCTATCTATCTATTCTATCTATCTATCTATCTATCTATCTATCTATCTATCTATCTATCTATCTATCTATCTATCTATCTATCTATCTATTTTTCTATCTATCTATCTATCTATCTATCTATCTATCTATCTATCTATCTATCTATCTATCTATCTATCTATCTATCTATCTATCTATCTATCTATCTATCTATCTATCTATCGTATCTATCTATCTATCCACCCATCCATCTCACTATCTCTCTCTCTAGCTATCTGTCTGTCTGTCTGTCTGTCTCTACCTATCTCTCTGTGTCTGTCTTTCTGTCCATCCATCCATCCATCCATCCATCCATCCATCCATCCATCCATCTATCTATCTATCTATCTATCTATCTATCTATCTATCTATCTATCTATCCACCAATCCATCTCACTATCTCTCTCTCTCTAGCTATCTATATGTCTGTCTCTGTCTGTCTGTCTGTCTGTCTGTCTCTATCTACTGGTAATTATCTACCACCTATCACCTATCATTTATCTGTATCCCCCCTCTCTATCTATCTATCTATCTATCTATCTATCTATCTATCTATCTATCTATCTATCTATCTATCTATCCATCCATCCATCCATCCATCCATCCATCCATCCATCCATCCATCCATCCATCCATCCATCTATCTATCTATCTATAGTATCTATCTATCTATCTATCTATCTATCTATCTATCTATCTATCTATCTATCTATCTATCTATCTATCATCTATCTATCTATCTATCTATCTATCTATCTATCTATCTATCTATCTATCTATCTATCATCTATCTATCTATCGTATCTATCTATCTATCTATCCACCCATCCATCTCACTATCTCTCTCTCTAGCTATCTGTCTGTCTGTCTGTCTGTCTGTCTGTCTGTCTGTCTGTCTGTCTTTGTCTCTGTCTCTCCTGGTAATTATCTACCACCTATCATCTATCATTTATCTGGATCCATATCTATCTATCTATCTATCTATCTATCTATCTATCTATCTATCTATCTATCTATCTATCTATCTATCTATCTATCTATCTATCTATCATCTCTATCACAATATCAATAGCACATATACCACTTCATAGTCCTTTACAGCCCTTTCTAAGCGGTTTACAGAGTCAGCCTATTACTCTCCCACCATCTGGGTCCTCATTTTACCTACCTCGGAAGGACAGAAGGCAGAGTCAACCTTAAGCCCCATCAGGATCGAACTCCGCTGTGGGCAGAGTTTGGCTGCAATACTGCATTCTAATCACAATGCCACTCATAACACTTTAGAATCTAAGGTTGAGCCAACTTCACTAAGAGCAATTTTTGCAATGATCTCTTTTAGCAATTTGAGCCACAGATACCAATGAAAAGGGTTTCTTCAGCTTTCAGAGGGATTGGAAATCTCCCCTTCCTTCTGAACCGCCTTTGAGACTTTGCCCTCAAGGCGAATCTGGATGAATGATGTTATCAATCCATTGTCATGCACTCTTGGTGGTCTGCTGGGATCACACGGTTAATCTAAAGAAACTGCGGGTGGTTGAACTTTAAATGAAACTAGAGTTCAAGATTCATCACAGGCGTCTCCAAAGCTTTCAGACTGGAGTCTAAAACATATGAAGAACAATTGCAGGGACTAGAGATGTCTAGTTTAATGAAAAGAAGGACTAGGGGAGACCTGATAGCAGTCTTCCAATATCTTGCATCACAGAGGTTATTGTCTAAAGACAACTACGATAAGTCTGCAACAGTTTGGAACTGATATGTGTGTCTGTGGAGGGGGGGGGGGATGAATTGTTTGGTCACAACCACACAAAATACTTTTGGAATAAAAAGTTTGAAGGCGAAGAAGAACAGAACATCTTGCTAACTGTGATAAGAACGGGAAGGACTGCATTGTCTAGTTTAATGAAAAGAAGGGCCAGGGGAGACATGATAGCAGTGTTCCAATATCTCAGGGGTTGCCACAAAGAAGAGGGAGTCAAACTATTCTCCAAAGCACCTGAGAGCAGAACAAGAAGCAATGGGTGGAAACTAATCAAGGAGAGAAGCAACTTAGAATTGAGGAGAAATTTCCTGACAGTTAGGACAGTTAATCAGTGGAACAGCTTGCCTCCAGAAGTTGTGAATGCCCCAACACTGGAAGCCTTTAGGAAGATGTTGGATAGCCATTTGTCTGAAGTGGTGTAGGGTTTCCTTCCTAAGCAGGGGGTTGGACTAGAAGACCTCCAAGGTCCTACTCTGTTATTCTATATTCTAAATTAAATCTGAATTGTAAAATATTGAGACTCTAGAAAGAGTGCAGAGAAGAGCAGCAAAGATGATTGGGAGACTGGAGGCTAAAACATTATGAAGAACAGTTGCAGGAACTGGGCTTGTCTAGTTTAATGAAAAGAAGGAGTAAGGATGACATGATAACAGTGTTCCAATATCTCAGGGGTTGCATTAATTAAAGAGAGTCAAGCTATTCTCCAAAGCACCTGAAGGCAGGACAAGAAGCAATGGGTGGAAACTAATCCAGGAGGGAACCAACCTAGAAAGAAGGATACATTTCCTGACAGTAAGAACAATAAACCAGTGAAATAGCTTTCCACCAGAAGTTGTAGATTTTAAAGAAGAGATTGGACTACCATTGGTCCAGAATGGTATAGGGCAGGGCTGGCCAACTCTTGGTCTGTGGGCCAGATGTGTCTGCACTGGCCATGCCCACACCCAGTTTAGCGAAGGGGAGGGGGAATCACAATCCATCATGTGACGTTGTCTTAATGAAGCAAGTTTGACACCCTTGGTATAGGGCTTCCTGTTTCAGCAGGGGGTCAAATATGAAGACTCCAAGATCCGGTCTATTATTCACTTATGTCTATTATTCTGCATAGATTGGGCACGGCAATATTTGCTTGCAAATATTTGGCACAGGTCTATTTTTTTTTTTAGTCTTTATAATTTACAGTGCTGTTCTACAACTTAAAATAACCAAACAGACAATATTTGGCCTTCCCCCTAAAAAAGTTGTATGGGAGAAATTTACCTGTTATTGGAATTGTATTCCTTAACATGTTCATTTCTGAGCTGGGATCAAGGAAACAGCAGGTGGTTGACACTGTGCTGTTAGGTGGGCTGCCATAAAGACCCCGTTCATCTAACAACTTCTTCTTCTTCTTCTTCTTCTTCTTCTTCTTCTTCTTCTTCTTCTTCTTCTTCTTCTTCTTCTTCTTCTTCTTCTTCTTCTTCTTCTTCTTCTTCTTCTTCTTCTTCTTCTTCTTCTTCTTCTTCTTCTTCTTCTTCTCCTTCTCCTTCTCCTTCTCCTTCTCCTTCTCCTTCTCCTTCTCCTTCTCCTTCTTCTTCTTCTTCTTCTTCTTCTTCTTCTTCTTCTTTTCCTTCTCCTCCTCCTACTTCTCCTCCTCCTTATTCCCCCTTCTCCTTCTCCTCCTCCTCCTCCTCCTCCCTCTCCTTGCCTCCTCTCCCTCCAACTTTTTCTTTTTTCCTCCTCCTTCCTTTCTCCTCCTTTCTTATTTTCTCCTCCTCCCCTTCCTTCTTCCTCCCTTCTTCTTCTTCCTCCTCCTCCTCCTTATTTCCTCCCTCCTCCTCTTCCTTCTTCTTCCCTCCTCCTCCTTCCTTCCTCCTCCCCCTTCTTATTTTCTCCCCCTCCTCCTCCTTGCTGTAAACCCCCCTCTCTTCTAGCACTTCTATAGATCTTTGAATACATTTTAGCTCATGTTTGAAAGGAGGAAGAAAAAAGGATTATCCCAGAACTGAGCTTAGATGCCAGCAACTATTCCCCTCTGGAGAGTAAACAATTCCAAATTAACAAATATTCTCTTTCCCGTAGGTGTGGTGGCACCGTTCTGCAATTTTATCCATAATTAATTTTATACCTGTAGCCTGACAATGCTGAACTGCTTTGTAACCAATTAATTGGGAAGGAGCTGCAAATTAGTAATAATTAGTAGAAATTACAAGGTGAACCACCTTAATAGAACATCAAGCTAATAAGCCTCTGATGGGCAATTTCAATTCAGAAAGAAGCTGCGATTTTGTTTTTTCTCTGTTTGAATCTCTCCTTTGTTTCCTCTTAGTTATTTAGAAGTGGAACAGGCAAATCGCAGTGGTGTTCTTTTCTTTTTAAAGATATTACGATGCTAATTATACGACATAATGAACGCACATTATTGAAATGTAACTTATACCTGGTTACTAATCAAATAACTGTTCTTAAAAGATGTAGTGTTGATTCTTGGGTTTTTTTCTTGGAATTTTTATTTATTTATTTTTAATAAAACAATAATACAAAAAGGAAAAATTATTTTATTTTATTTATTTTATTAGATTTCTAGACCGCCCCCTCTCCCCAAAGGGGAGATACAATACTACATTGCATCCTTTAGAAAGTATGTCGACTGGTTACACATAACTCTTGTGTATTTTGAAAATCATTATTATTCATGAATAATCTCGTTTTATAGATTTTAAATCAAAGGATTCATTAAATATCTTAATATCATTACACCGGAATTCTCCTATAATATTCCATATTTCCATATTCCATATTCCATATCTCCTATAATATTCCATATCTTCTTCTTCAGACATATCTTACTTAAACATCACCACGTGATGGCATCCATTGTCTATTCCAAACATACAATAATTTGGACGAGGGAATAAATTGGGAACTCATCAAATTTGCAGACGACACCAAGCTGGCAGGAATAGCCAACACTCCAGAAGATAGGCTTAAGATACAGAAGGATCTGGACAAACTTGAACATTGGGCACTATCTAACAAAATAAAATTCAATGGTGAAAAGAGTCAGGTTCTACATTTAGGCAAGAAAAACAAAATGCACAGGTACAGTATAGGTGGTACCTTGCTCAATAGCAGTAACTGTGAAAGGGATCTTGGAGTCCTAGTAGGCAACCATTTAAATATGAGCAAGCCGTGAGCAGCAGCTGCCAAAAAAGCCAACACAGTTCTAGGCTGCATCAACAGAGGGATAGAATCAAGATCACGAGAAGTGTTAATGCCACTTTATAATGTCTTGGTAAGGCCACACTTGGAATACTGCATAAAGTTTTGGTCACCACGATGTAGAAAAGATGTGGAGACTCTAGAAAGAGTGCAGAGAAGAGCAACAAAAATGATTAGGAGCAGTGGTGGGTTTCAATTTTTTTTAGAACTTACTCTGTAGGTGTGGCCTATTTTGTGGGCGTGGCTTGGCAGTCATGTGACAGGGTGGGAGTGGTCACCTTTTAAAATGTGGTGAAACTCGTTTAACAACACTCTTGCTTAGCAACCAAAATTTTGGACTCAATTGTGATGATAAATTAATTCTTCCTTCCTTCCTTCCTTCCTTCCTTCCTTCCTTCCTTCCTTCCTTCCTTCCTTCCTTCCTTTCCTTTCCTTTCCTTTCCTTTCCTTTCCTTTCAGTTGGGTCACTGGCAGCAGCGGGCCAGATTTACTTTCAGGTACGCCGGTGGAATAGAATAGAATAGGAATAGGAATAGGGATAGGGATAGGGATAGGAATAGGAATAGAACAGAACAGTACAGAACAGAACAGAACAGAATAAAAAAAAATGGATAAGAATACAATAGAAGAATAGGAATAAGAATAGAACAGAACAGAATAGAATAGAATAGGAATAGAACAGAACAGGATAAGAAATGGATTAGAGTAGACTAGACTAGACTAGACTAGACAAGACTAGAATAGAATAGAATAGACTAGAATAGAAAATGGATAAGAATAGAATAGAATAGAAAATGGATAAGAATAGAATAGAATAGAAAATGGATAAGAATAGAATAGAATAGAATAGAATAGAAAATGGATAAGAATAGAATAGAATAGAAAATGGATAAGAATAGAATAGAATAGAAAATGGATAAGAGTAGAATAGAATAGAATAGGAATAGAATAGAATAGGAAATAGATAAGAATAGAATAAAATAAGAAATGGGCAAGAAATGGATTAGAATAGAATAGAATAGAATAGAATAGACTAGACCAGTGCTTCTCAAATAGTGGGGCGGGCCCCCCAGGAGGGGCGCGAGGCTCCGTAAAGGGGGGCGCGTTTGACCTCGGCAGAGGTGTACTTATAACAATTTTATAGACAAATGATACTATTTACAGTCGCGCGGGGGGCGCGAAATGTTTTCTTCTTCCTAGGGGGGCATGACAGAAAATAATTGAGAAGCACTGGACTAGACTAAGAAAGGAATAGGAATAGGAATAAGAAGAGAAGAGGAGAGAAGAGGAGAGAAGAGGAGAGGAACAGGAATTCTAAAAACAGGAACCAGAACCAGAACCAGAACCAGAACCCAAACCAACCCATTAACTAATTGATTAACTAATAAAAAAGTTAAAGGTAAGAAAATACACATGAACAATAAAGCAGTCTGAGCTCGCTCGCTTTCTTGCAGACATCCAGAAGTGGGCTGCTATGTCTTTGCCCGGGTCTAGGAGGACCCATGGCTAATGTTGTAGGAAGTTAAAACCCATCCCTCTCTTAGAAAAATGAAATATCCCAGGAAATATTGAAAAGGCAGAATATTACATCTCCCTGGATGGGAAAAAGGGAGAAACATGCAGCTCCCCGCAGCTTCCTGCCCCCACCCCCTTTGTCAATGGGCCATGGAGATGTCCAAGCCAGTCCCTTTACATCGTGAAGAGTTCTCCCCTTCAAATCCAAGGTGATGGGATTAAGGCATGACTAACCTTTACCCACTCACCACATGGCATCTGAGAACTCAACCAAACCTGGATTCAAAACACAGCCTAGAGTTGCCCCTGCATGGCCCCATGGGAGTCTGACAACCAACCAGAATACAAGATCAAGATCAAAGGCCAGAGAGGGCATAAAACCAGGGTCTTTCAGCATCTCAGGCCTGCCTTCTCTTCTTCTCCACCAACATTGAAGTATGTGATCACCTTTCCTGTTCAGGACTCAAGCCATGTGGTCCTGTCCACCATTAAACCATCTTTCCAAGCAGCCTCCATGTCTCCAGTGTCTTTTTCCCCACTTGGAGCTGAACCCAGAAGGACATTTCTTCCAACAATGTTATGGCTGGTTTGGAGAACTTTCAAATTCCACTCCTGGCTGGCCTCGCCCACCCCACCCCACCACGCTCCTGTCACCTCACCCCACCTCTCCCAGGAGTCTCCACATAGCCCGTTTTGGATGTGAAGCAAGGGCAGGGCCCATGTGGAGCCACAGGGAGAGAGAAAAACAGACCTCCCAGAAGGCCTCCGGACCCTGGGGACAGGCAGTTTCCACCCTCCCGGAGGCTTGAGGAAAGCCTCCGGAGCCTGAGGAAGGCAAAAATGCCTCCCACACCGTGGTGCAGGAGGCTGAGTAGGCCACGCCCACCCAGCAACTGAGCAGAGAGCCTGTTGCTGAATTTTTTTGAAGCCCACCTGTTAGGAGTAGACTCCTAGTGTTGGGTAGGCAATATATAATACCATGATGACAAATGGTTGTTGCTGCTTTAAGATGTTGGAATGCAATTAGAAGCTGTAATTATCTCCACAATAAGAGGAAATCAGGAGAGCACATATTCTCTCTCTGCTCGATCTCTCTGCTGATTGCTCTCTGCTGTCTGTGACTGAAGGAATATGGAAGAATTGTTAATTACGACTGTAAGCAATTGTTTGTTTGATAAGGACTTTGTTTGACTCACTATATATTATCACTGTGTGGGAAGCAGCAGTTTAGTTTTACAACATCAGTAAAGCTAATTTGTTTTTACTAGCAGTGTCTGAGTTACTATTTGTGTGTTTACTAGCAACGTTTCTCTAGCTGCACATTCCACTGCACAACTTTCTGTCTCCCAATGGAGATATCTTCAACGTCATCTCTGCAGACATTATATTACCCTAACTAGCAGGGGGCGGGGTGTTGCTCCTGGCATTATTGCCAGTTCGGTGCGTGCAGAAATTTTGTGCGCATGCATTCGCTTTGCTCACGCATGCCTGATGGGCACTCTGCACGTGTGCACATTTGCACAAAAATAGATTTGTGCATGCACAATACGTTAAAAAAATGAAAAAAAAATTAAATTTGTGCAATTAGAATTGTTGTGCGCGTGCCCAGAATCGAAAATCAAGATGGCAGCCCCATAGGAGAACCGGTTCGAGGGCGTGGAAGGACTGGGTCGCTGCTGGTTCCAGTGACCTAGGCTGCCAAATCACTACCGGTTCAGCCGAATCCATGCGAACTGTTAGGAACCCACCTCTGCTAACTAGGTAACATCATCAATGCTAGTCTGACATGTTACCTAGTTAGGATAATGAAACATCTGCAAGGAAATAAGCAAGCTCAGAGAGCACCAAGAACCTCTCATGTTCACCCTGAGCTACAAATATTCTTTATCTATATAAATAAAAATGTAAAATAGTTTGTGCAAAGCCACTAATCTTAAAAAGTACTGAACCGATCAGCTCCAAACTTTCACACAATGTTCCCAAGGACTTCCGATAATATCATACGTACTTATTTTGTGGCTAGCACATGTGTGTCATGTGCAAGGTACACAAATGTAAATGTACCCACTTCTCAGATTTTCACCTCCCTGTAGCTCCTCCCACCAGGCATATCCAACAGTCATTTCTTCAACAACACTGTATGGAAGCCTAAAAGGGCCAAAACAAGGCACAGAGGATAGCAAACTCCCAGGTGGCCCATAGAGAGAGAGAGAGGGAGAAATACGGTAGGTAGGTATGTAGGTAGGTAGGTAGGTGGATAGATAGAGAGGGAGAAATATAGTAGGTAGGTAGGTAGGTACGTAGATGGAGAGAGGAAGAAATACAGTAGGTAGGTAGGTTGGGGGTTATACGGTAGTTGTGTGTATGTGTGCAGGTGTAGAGCTACACACAGGTTGGTTGGCCATTTAACCAGACTGGGCCACAGCAATGCGTGGCCGGGTACAGCTAGTGAACAATAAACCTGGTTAAAAACAGTTAATTTTAGAAGCCCACTTAAAAGCCTTGTTAAAATAATACACTTTCTGAACTCGGAGGGAGGTCTAATCATAGTTAATTAATGCGGAGACTTTAATGACTCAGAAATCTGTTGGGAAGCCAAATCTGCCAAGTGTGAACCTTCCAGGAAATTCCTCCCCTCCTTTTTTTTTTTTTTTTTTTGCTGACAACTTTCTTCTTCAAAGGGAGGAGAAATAAACAAGAGGATACTAATCGATAGGAAAGAATTAACAAGAACCCTGAAGAAAAGTGATCTGGCAATCCTGGATTTCTTGGTCATCCAGGAAACTAAAATCGAGCATGCTTAATGTCACATTCTAAAGAGATATTCTAGATAAAATTCAGTGATGGGTTTCACAACTTTTTAGAACCTCTTTTCATGTGGTTCTAAGGAATGCGCATGTGCGAAGAGATGGCGGTCTGCCTCTGAGCTCCGCGCGGGCCGCGGGGGCTCTTTGGAAAACAGGGATGCCGCCCGACCCTCTTTACCAGCTCTGAGGGTTGGGCCCAGTAAGTGACCACCCTGGCTTACCATCGAGGCCATGGACGGCCTCCCAGGGTGAGTTGACGGCCAAGAACGGGGGTTTTGCTGACCGGAAGGCGCCGGTCAGCTGGAGACGCCGGGCGTCAGGCCGATGTCGGGCCGATGCCGGGCTTGTAGAGCCCGCCGGGGGGAGAAAGCGGGGGAGAAAGCGGAGAAAGCGGAGTGTTGGAGACCGGGCAGAAGGTTTGCTGGACGCTGGAGAGGCGGAGACCGGGCAGGAGGCTGGGCAGGAGGCTTGCCAGAAGGTCTGCCGAGGCGTGCCGAATGCCGAAGGCCGAAGGACGTGAGAGGCCGGGTTGCCAGAGGCCGGGACGCCAGGCTGGACAGAAGGCAAGCTGGGACTGCCGAGTGCGGAGGGCCATGGGGGGCCAGGACGCGGAAGGCCGGGATGCCAGCCTGGGAGGGACAACTGGCGAGGACGATCTAGGCCCGATAACAGCAGGGCCGTAGCCGAGATGACCCAATCTGGACTCCTTTATTTGGCCGACTCCATTAGTGTACCGGTGAGTGGGAAAATCGGAGGTCTAGCAGCCGGGAGCCGGGAGGCCGCATAACAGCTGGGCCGAGGCCTAAGAAGATCCAGGCTGAGGCCCTGTTCCCTACTGACTCTGCCCTGTTTAAACCAACTTAAACCAACTTAAACCAGGACCCACAAGGGGGGCCGGGAGATCCTGCAAGGGGCCCAACCATGTACCATCTTTGGCTGAGGCCTGAGGCTCTGGAAGAATGGGACTGGACTGGACTTGCTAAGGCCACGCCTGTGATAGTGCACTTATGTGATCATGTGCACTTTATGCGATTATTTATGGACCATCATACCCAGGATTTTAACTTCCCTATACCGTATTATTGACTTACTGGAATTAATTAATTTTAACATCTATTTAATATTTATTGAATATATATTTTAACATCTTATTTAACATCTTATTTAATATTTATTCTGACCATCCAAGCATCTCTGTACCCAATTGATTGATTCCCTGCTGTTGATGTGACCCGTAATATATTCAAGGGCAGACCTAATCCTACTGCGGGAGTCCCCCCTCTCGCAGGTATGGCCCGCTGTGTTATCAAGGGCACACTTTGATGAGGGACTGATAAGTCAGGAGAAGTGGCGAAAGCGCAGGTGTAGGGGTTTTTTAGTTAAAAAATTGCTGTTTATTTTAGGGGGTACCAGGGAGGGGGGAGGGTTTAGACAGGTTGAGACTAGCCAGAAGGGAACGGGCCGAGCCAGCAGACGACGGAGGGAGGCGGATGGTTCCGCTAAGAGGGGGGAAACACAAGTCATTCCGGTGGAGGGCTTCCCCATCCAGAGGGTCGTGGGGAGGGGCAGGTCCGAGGGGAGACAAGTTCCATCCTCCCGGTTGGAGGCACGTAGCCGTTGGTTACAAACGGTCAGTTGCCACAACCCCCGCAGGCTAGGAGGTCAGGGAGTACAGAGCCAGGGCCTGCGGCTGATGTTTTGCAACGCCAGGTCCGTTGTCAACAAAGCCCCCCTCATTAATGACCTGGTGTCAGAGGGGGAGCCGGACCTGGCTGGAATTGCGGAGACCTGGTTGGGCCACGAGGGAGGACTTCCCCTCGTTGAAATGTGCCCACCAGGCTACCGCGCTTTTCATCAGCCCCGGGCCCTAGGCAGGGATGGTGGGGTAGCGGTCATTGTTAAGGAATGTCTTGAGCCGAGAGAGACCGTTGTGCCACAGACCACCGGTTGTGAGTCCCTCTGCGTGAAGTGGGGCCTAGGGAGGCAGTTGGGCTTGCTGGTTGTATACCTGGCTCCCCGCTATGTAGCAGCAGCCCTGCCCGAGCTCCTAGAGGTGATCGCTACGGTGGCAGTTGAGACCCCCAGACTTCTAGTCATGGGGGACTTTAACCTGCCATCGGTGGGCGAATCATCCGGGGTAGCTCGGGAGTTCATGGCTTCCATGACGGCCATGGACCTGACCCAAGTAATTCAAGGCCCCCCGCACGAGGGTGGACACACACCGGATCTCATCTTTGTCTCAGGCCAATGGAAGAGTGATCTGGGTATAGGGGATATAGTCATCACACCCTTGTCATGGACAGACCACTCACTTCTCCGGCTTGACTTTCCGACCGCTACTCCCCTCCGCGGGGAGGTGGAACCTGAGTTACCAATCTGGTTCCGCCCCAGGCGCCTGATGGACCCAGATGGGTTCCAAGCAGCGCTTGGGCCACTTCCTGTACCCCTGACCCGTGCCCCGATGGAGGACCTCGTGGCCGCATGGAATACTGCGACCACGGGAGCCTTGGATCGGGTCGCGCCCTTGCAGCCTCTCTTGCGGCGGCGAGCCACCCTGGTTCCTTGGTTTACCGAGGAGCTGAGGGTGATGAAACGCCACAAGAGATGCCTAGAGAGAAGATGGAGGTATACCCGCTCTGAATCTGACCGGACACAGGTAAGAGCCCATTTACGGACTTACATTGTGGCGCTGAGAGTGGCCAAACGCCATCATTGCGCCACTCTCATAGCATCCGCAGATAACCGCCCTGCCGCCCTGTTTAGGGTGACCCGTACCCTCCTTCAACAGAGGGTGCGGGAAGCCCCCTTACAGGGTAGAGCAGAGGAATTTGTGTCTTATCTGCAGGAGAAAATCGCTCAGATACAGAATGAGTTAGCCCCCATTGCTGGTCCAGTGGATTGCCACGAGGGGGATCTTGTTTGGGAGGAGTTTGACTCCGTTACTTCCGAGGATATGGACAGGTTACGTGGGCGACTGCGAGCCACCACATGTTTATTGGACCCGTGTCCCTCCTGGCTTGTACTGGCATCCTGGGAGGTGACACGAGGCTGGCTCCAAGAGGTTATCAACGCATCCTTGAGTGAGGGTTCCTTGCCTGCCTCCCTAAAAGAGGCCATGGTGAGGCCCCTCCTCAAGAAGCCCTCTTTGGATCCAGCTTTATTAACCAACTATCGTCCAGTCTCCAACCTTCCCTTCCTGGCGAAGGTTGTTGAGAGTGTGGTGGCACAACAGTTTCCCCGTCATCTGGAGGAAATTGATTATCTAGACCCGCGCCAGTCCGGCTTTCGACCCGGGCATAGCACCGAGACGGCATTGGTCGCGTTGGTGGATGATCTCTGGAGGGCCAGAGATGGGGGTTGCTCCTCCATCCTGGTTCTGTTAGACCTCTCGGCGGCTTTCGATACCATCGACCATGGTATCCTATTGCATCGGCTGGGGGGGTTGGGGGTGGGAGGCACCGTTCTGCGGTGGTTCTCCTCCTACCTCTCTGGCCGATCGCAATTTGTGTTGGCAGGAGAGCAGAGGTCGACCCCGAGACCCCTCACATGTGGGGTGCCTCAGGGGTCGGTCCTCTCGCCTCTCCTGTTCAACACATACATGAAGCCGCTGGGCGAGATCATCCGTGGTTTTGGGGTAGAGTATCATCTCTACGCTGATGATACTCAGCTGTATATATCTACCCCAAACCACCCCAACGATGCCGTAGCGGTGATGTGCCAGTGCCTGGAAGCCGTGCGGATCTGGATGGGAAGTAACGGACTCAGGCTCAACCCGACCAAGACCGAGTGGCTGTGGTTTCCGGCTGCCCGATTCAACCAGCTGACTCCATCGCTGGCCATAGGGGGCGAACATCTTGCCCCTGTGGATGGGGCGCGCAACTTGGGTGTCCTCCTGGATACACGGCTGTCCATGGAAGATCAAGTGACAGCCGTGGCCAGGAGGGCGTTTTACCAGGTTCGCCTGGTACGCCAGTTGCGCCCCCTATTGGATCGGGACGCCCTTCGCACAGTCACTCATGCTCTCGTGACATCCCGACTGGATTATTGCAACTCTCTCTACATGGGGCTCCCCTTGAGGTGTACCCGGAGGCTTCAGTTGGTCCAGAACGCAGCCGCGCAAGCAATTATGGGCACCTCTAGGTTTGCCCACGTAACACCGCTCTTGCGCGAGCTGCACTGGCTACCTGTCGTCTTCCGGGTGCGCTTCAAGGTGTTAATTACCATCTTCAAAGCGCTCCATGGCTCGGGACCTAGCTACCTGCGGGATCGGATCCTGCCCCATACATCCTCACGGCCGATTCGCTCCCACAGAGAGGGACTTCTCCGGGTGCCGTCCACTAGACTTTGTCAGCGGGCGACGCCCAGGGGAAGGGCCTTCTCTGTGGCGGGCCCAGCCCTCTGGAACGACCTTCCCCCCGATATCAGGACAACCACGGACCTCCGCTCCTTCCGCTTAAAATTAAAGACACACTTTTTTCGCCTGGCCGGCCTTGGGTAGTCTCTTTTTAGGTTAGGGGTTTTAGGGGTATTTTTAGTTTAGTTTATGGGTTTTAACGCAGGATCAATTTAATCCATTTTTAATTTTGTATTTTGTATTTTGTCTGTGGTCTTATTTGTATTTTAATTGCCTGTGCCCCGCCTCGAGTCCCCTTGGGGAGAGAGAGCGGGATATAAAATTAAATTATTATTATTATTATTATTATTTTGTAGGTGTGGCTTGCCGGCCATGTGACCAGGTGGGAGTGACCAACTTGTAAAATGTGGTGAAACTCACTTAACATAAGAACATAAGAACATAAGAATAGCCTTGCTGGAACAAGCCACAGCCCATCCAGTCCAGCATTCTGTCTCACACAGTGGCTCCCCATTTGCTTCAGGGTCTTCCCAAGCAGATGTCTTCACCTGCTTATGATTCCCTGCAAATGGCATTGAGAGATATCCTGCCTATCTCTCCAACCCGGAGGGTGTCCTTAGGCCTCCATCATGATAGCCATGGATACCCTTGTTCTCCATGAACTCGTCTAATCCTTTCTTAAAGGTGTCGAGGCTGACAGCTGTCACCACTTCTTCTGGCAGGGAGTTCCATAGACCAGTGATCCTCTGGGTGAAAAAGCACTTCCTCTTATTTGTTTGAGGTCTAGCTATCAAAAGTTTCATGGAGTGCCCCCTAGTTCTAGGGTTGTGCGATAGGGAAAACAGTTTTTCCTTTTCGACTTTATCCACACCATGCATGATTTTTTTTATATTGAAAAAGTTTTATTGGTTTTACAATTTTTCATTAGGGTAGGGTAAGAGATACAAAGAAATTTTGAGAGCTTTCGCATCAAAGTTGTCGGCCCTTCCGGAGCTTCATAATAAATCATTAACAAAAAACATTTTTCATAATACTACAAAGTGAAAACAAGTACATATTTCTAAGTTCTCAATTCAATGCTGTCAGTCATTTGCAAAAATCCAGATACACATGTTATACAATATTACTCAAAAAATCAAGGCAAAGTTATTTTTTAGATCTAAGTCTCTTGGCAATTGTGTCTTCTATCCCTCCTTACAGGCCCCCAGCGGGCCGTGGCCCCCCCTGCCCCCCCTGGATCTTCCCCCAGGACAGAGGAATGTTTTTTAAGAAAGGCTTCCGCCTCAGCAACTGTTTTAATCCTCACTCTTCCTCCTTCCCAGAACACCAGCATCCCTTCGGGGATCACCCACTTGAACCAGATCCCGTGTTCAAACAATTTTCTAGACAAGAAGGAAAATTTCCTTCTCGCTTCTCTAATCTTTCTTGGAATCTGCTTCAAGATGGCAACCTCCTTTTGTTGGTAAATTAACGGTCCTCCTCTTTGCACCTTCAAAATTTCCTCTCTGGTTGACCTTCTAACAAATTTAACATGTATCTCTCTGGGTACTTCATTTATCCTGGCATATGCAGAGTTTATTCTGTAGGCTAGGTCAATGTCCCCTCTGATCTCATCCTTAGGTTTATGTAAATAATCTGCTATAATTGTACTCATGAGTTCAGGGAGACATTCACCAGATTCCTCAGAAACGTTCTGAAATCTCAAAAAATATGTCATCCTTTCCATATCAATCCTAGACACATGCCCATTTATTTCTACAACCTCATTAGTAACATTTTTAATCTCTCCCTTAGCCCCAGCCAGCCCCCCTTCCAACTCTTTATTCTTCTGTGTGTTCTCCAGCACTTGTTTCCGTGTGTCCAGTAGCTCCTTTTTAAAGTTGATATTTTCTTCTCTCTGGGCCTTGATTTCTTGTACCAAAGTTTGTATAACTGATTCAAGAGAAGCCATCCTTAGTTCTAAGCCTGCCAGTTCTGATTTTTGTGCCATAGTTAGCTGTTAAAGTCAATGCCACTAAAATGGCGTTTTTTGGGTGGGGCCGTTGAGGCAAGTCAGGAGCTGGAAGTTCAAATCAGGATTGTGGAAAGTTCAGGAACCAAAAGAGAAACAGTTTTCCAGATCAATAATTATAATAGCGAAGGCACTCCAGAAAAGAAATCACATAATCCAAAAAAATTCTTCTTTAATAACAAGAGGAAGTCCATATCACAAAGCGATGCTGGAAATTTTCCATAAGTAAAATAGTCATTCAGGGACAAAGAGAAGCCATCTTCCACCGCCCAGACTCAGAGCCAGGAGAGAGTGGTAAAAAAAATGTTTCAAGTCAGCCAGACCTAGATACTTTGTTTCAAAGCAAACCGCAGATCATTTTCCCTTGTTTCAAACAGTCCGGATTAAAGATATCCGCTTCCTCGCAGCGAGGAGCCATTTTTGAGTGCCGCTTTAGTCCGAGGGGGGGTTTAACAAGCAGACACCCCCCTCCAAGTTCTTTCAGCCCAGGCTGACAGCAAAAAAAAAAGTTTAAAACCACTCACTTTCCCCCTCGCAGTCGAAGCCCCGGGAAGTCTTCCGACTCAGACGGCCAGCTCTCTTCATGTTCTCAAAACGATGCCGCCCGCCGTTGGCGAAGGGGAAACCCCCCGCAGCATGTCCTCCTCCACCTAAGCCGAAGATAAGGGTCGCTTCCCAGCTGCCGCTGGGGGAGGGCGACCCAGGCAAGCCGGCTTTACGGGAGACCCCCAAAAATGGGGCGTCTCGCCCCCGTGGGGGGGTAGGAAAAGAAACAAAGTGGCGAGCGAGCCCTAGGCTCGCCCGTCGCCGCTGGAGCCGGAACCGGAAGTTCAACACCGTGCATGATTTAACAACACTCTTGCTTAGCAACCAAAATGTTGGCTCAGAAACTCTGGCATTTAAAGCACGCAAATCTTAAAGCTGTCAAGTTACAAGACCGTCGCACCCCTAACCCTTTAGAAAAAAAAACCCTGCAGGGGTCTTCAAACTTGACAGCTTTAAGATTTGTGAACTTCAACTCCCAGAATTCCTTCTCTCACTCTTCCTCTGGATGATGGGCGGACGGCCCGGGGGAGGGAGCTGGAACCGGTTCTAAATGGCCCTGGAGATTGGTGGAACCTTTTCTATAGAAGAGCTTAGAACTGGCAGGAACCCCACCCCTGATACAATTAGTCCTCACTTAACAACCATTCTGTCATGCACCTGGGAAGTCAGAAGATCCGGGCAGTACAAATGGGTATAAAGATTTATTGCAGCCTTCAGCTCTCTGCAAAAATGAGGATGCAGATAAACCCCCCAGTGGCAGTGGGAAGCCTCCAGAGAGCGAAAAACGGCCTCAAAAGAAGGCCTAAATCAGCTGGCCAGCGCACACATGCGTGCTGGAGCTGACAGGGCAATGCCTCGCGTGCCCTAAGAAATGGCTTCACGTGCCACCTGTGGCACCCGTGCCATAGGTTTGCCATCATGGCTGTAGGAGAAACATGCATTTCGCCAGATTCTAGTTTCTGTAAATTTGCTCGTGTGGGTATTTATGAAACGTGTAACCCCCAGCGATCCAGCAACTCTTGGTGGCTTAGAGTGTTTACATTAAAATAAGAATTAAAACACCCATGGTACAAACTAAAATCAATACATCATAAAACTCCAGCAAAAATAGAGAAAAGCAGACAGAAAAAAACCCAATAACAATAAAAATGTCGCAATAAATTAAACCCAGAGAAACAGACTCCAAAACACTACAATCTTCAGTAGAATCATAAAAACATGGGATTGGAAGGGACTTTGGAGGCTGCCCAGTCCAACCTCCTGAGACCAAGACAATTCCTAATCCTAATACCGTCTCAGACAAATGGAGCACCCACAATTTCCCGCAAAGAAAGTCTTTTCCACTTCTGAAGAGTTCTCCTGTCAGGAAATTCCTCCTTATCTCTAGTTTGGATCTCCCTCTCAGGAGCCTCCACCCGTTGCTTCTTGTCCTCTCTTCGGGTGCTATGGAGAATATATTAAGGCTCTCTTCTCTGTGAAAACCAATAAACTATCAGAATGGAATGGATTAGGATTGGGATTAGGATTGGGATTGGGAATATGATTAGGATTAGGATTAGGATTGGGTTTGGGATTAGGATTGGGATTGGGATTGGGATTGGGATTGGGATTAGGATTGGGATTGGGAATATGATTAGGATTAGGATTGGAATTGGGATTGGGAATATGATTAGGATTAGGATTGGGATTGGGATTGGGATTAGGATTAGGATTAGGATTGGGGTTGGGATTGGGAATATGATTAGGATTAGGATTAGGATTGGGATTGGGATTGGGAATATGATTGGGATTGGGATTTGGGATTGGGATTGGGATTAGGATTGGGATTGGGAATATGATTAGGATTAGGATTGGGATTGGGATTGGGAATATGATTAGGATTAGGATTGGGATTGGGAATATGATTAGGATTAGGATTGGGATTGGGATTAGGATTGGGATAGGGATTAGGGATTAGGGATTAGGGATTAGGGATTAGGGATTAGGGATTAGGGATTAGGGATTAGGGATTAGGGATTAGGGATTAGGGATTAGGGATTAGGGATTAGGGATTAGGGATTAGGGATTAGGGATTAGGGATTAGGGATTAGGAATATGATTGGGATTGGGATTGGCCCACCCCCTTCTCTTCTCTGCCTCCCGAGTCCCAGCTGATCAGGAGGGAATGGGGATTTTGTAGTAACCTCCTCCTGGAGTGGGGAGGGAATGGAGATTTTGCAGTATCCTTCCCCTGCCATGCCCCCCAAGCCATGACATGCCCACTAAGCCACGCCCACAGAACTGGTAGTAAAAAAAATTGAATCCTACCACTGAATCGAATAGAATGGATAGAATAGGAGCTGGAAGGGACCTTGGACGTCTACATCGTGGCGACCAAAACCGAAGGTGCTCCAACACTGGAGATTTTAAAGAAGAGATTGGATAACCTGTTATGTATTGACACCCGTTTGAATTCCCCGGCAACAGCCAGTCGCGTCTGATTGGCCAAGACGCGACTGGCTGTGGCTGAAGCGGGAGACGCGCGGATTGGCCGGCTCTCTGACAGCTCCATATAAAAGGAGCTGTCAGAGAGAAGGCGCGCGCTTTTTGTTCTTAATACGTACCGTGGTTGTTGTACTTGTTTACCTTTAATAAAAGCCGTTGGATCAACCGGGTCTGGACCCTCTCTATCTCAGTTCACAACACTGGCGACGAAGACTGGGGCCCGGCATCGATCCTCCTAATCAGACCTCTTCACCCTACGGATCGAAGAGACATCGCATTTGCGCGGGCAAGTCTGTTTTGCCTCACGAAAATGGCCACGCTTCCTCCCTTCGCGACCTACGACCCGTCGGCGGAGTCATGGGAGGCCTTTCTAGCACGTTTTGAGTGCTTTCTCCTCACGGACGTGTCCGGAGAAATCTCCCCTGCAAGACGCCTGGGTCTTTTCCTTGGCTGCGGCGGCCGGACAGTGTTTGCGGTCGCGCGGAACATTGCCTCCCCAGCCGCGGTTCAGGACTTGGATTGGGGCGTGCTGCAAACCCGCCTCAAGGCCCATTTCGCGCCGGCACCTTCTAAGATTTCGCGCCGCTGCGCCTACAGGCAATGCCGCCAACAGCCGACACAGTCGGTGACTGACTTCATGCAGTCCCTGCGTGCGGCTGCCCTCCTTTGCGAATTCCCGGCCCCGTTCCTCGACGAGTCCTTGTGCGAGCAGTTCGTGGCCGGGCTCCGGGACATCAAGCTCCGCCGCCGGCTCCTGGCTCGCTCGGACATTACTCTGGAGCAAGCCGTCGAGGACGCCAGGGCCGCGGAGCTGGCGGATGCCACTTCCGATCTCTTCCTGGGCCAGCCTGCCCAGCCGTTGCCCTCCCCGAGAGCCTGCCTCGTGGACGAATTGGCCCCACTCGACCCCCTGGATGACAGCTCGCCCTATGACAGCGTGGCCCGCCTACAGGCCTCCGGCCGCAGTAACGCCAGGCCGGGCGCCTCTCGCAAAGGGGCCGCCTGTGCTGGCTGCGGCGGTGCCCATGCGAGGAGCGTGTGCCCGTATAAGGACACGATCTGCCGCCGGTGCGACAGACGGGGCCACATCGCCCGCTCGTGCCGCGCTCTCCTGTCCCGTCAAGCGGACCAGACACCCCGCCGGCCCGAGGACACGGCCCCGCCACACGTTCCGGCCTACGGGAGACGACCCCCTAACCGACGCCCGGCTCAGGATGCGGCCTGCTACGCCACGTCCGACTTCAGGGATACCGTCCCCATCGCAGCCGATGACCGTAGGCGAATCTCCACCTCCCTATTCCTTGAAGGACGCCCCTTGTCCATGGAGGTTGACTCGGGGTCGTCCCGGTCCCTCATCTCATGGGGACAGCTGAGAGCTCTGCGCCCCAACCTGTCACCCGGGGACCTCTCCAGCCCAGACGCAATGCTCCGGGACTATCAGGGCAACCCCATCGCCGTATTGGGCCTGCACCGGGTCCGCGTGGCGTACGGACGTTTTTCCGGGGCCCTCCCCATTCTAGTTGTCGAGCGCCCCCTTCCCGCGCTCATAGGCCTTGATTGGTTCGACGCCCTGGGCCTTTCCATCCAGCGAGTCCATCGGGTGCCCGCCGCCTCGGCCGTTGAGGCGGTCCTGGCCGAGTTCAAGGACGTATTTGACGGCTCGCTGGGCTCCTACAGGGGCACCCCGGTCTCCCTCAACCTTGACCCCCAGGTGGCCCCAATTCGGCTCAAGGCCCGCAGGCTGCCGTTCGCCTTGAAGCCACGGGTTGACGCGGAGTTGGATCGTCTTGTGGCGCAGGGCGTATTGGAGCCCGTCGACCAGGCGAAATGGGAGACCCCTATTGTGGTCCCCATTAAGCCCGACGGGTCCATACGCATCTGCGCCGACTATAAGTCGACGATCAACCGCGGGCTTCAGGCGAACCCATATCCGGTTCCCGTAGTGCAGCACCTGCTCCACTCTTTGGGGCAGGGGCGCATCTTCGCGAAGCTGGATATGGCTCAGGCCTACCAGCAGTTACCGGTGGATGACGATGCGGCTGACGCCCAGACCATCGTCACTCACCGAGGAGCTTTTCGCTGCCGGCGTCTTCAATTCGGCGTTTCCGTTGCCCCGGGGATCTTCCAGAGCCTCATGGAGCGATTGCTCCACGGGCTCCCGGGCGTCGTGCCGTACTTCGACGATGTCTTGATAGCTGCTGCCAGCCTGTCAGACCTCGCCGAAGTACTCCGGAAGGTCCTCCACATCTTTAGGGGCGCGGGTCTTAAATTAAAGCTCAGCAAATGCAGGTTTGCTGTGCCGAGGGTGGAGTTCCTGGGTTTCGTTGTTGATGCCCAGGGCATCCACCCCGCTCCTGCCAAGGTCGAGGCCATCCGCAAGGCCCCAGTGCCAAGCTCCAAGACGGAGCTGCAGGCATTCCTCGGCCTGGTCAATTTCTACGCCCCCTTCATTCCGCACAAGGCGTCACTAGCCGAGCCGCTGCATCGATTGCTCGATCGCTCGGCGGTCTGGCTCTGGGGCAGCCGCGAAGCGCATGCGTTCGCGGCTGTCAAAGAGCTGCTGACGTCAAGGGCTGTGCTAGTGCAATATTCTGCAAGCCAGCCCCTGACGCTAGCGGCTGACGCCTCCCCCTTCGGACTGGGGGCTGTCCTGAGCCATGTCCTGCCCGATGGCTCGGAGGCCCCCATCGCCTTTTACTCCCGGACACTGACTCCAGCGGAGCGGAACTACAGCCAGATCGATAAGGAGGCTCTGGCTGTGGTCTCCGGGATTAAAAGGTTTCACGAGTACCTGTACGGCCGCTCGTTCACCGTGTTCACTGACCACAAGCCTCTCCTTGGGCTTCTGGCCGGTGACCGGCCCACCCCCCCCATCCTCTCGCCCAGGATGACACGGTGGACGGAATTCCTGGCCGCGTACGAGTACGCGCTGCTTTACCGTCCGGGCAAACACCTGGGGCACGCAGACGCCCTCAGTCGCTGCCCCCTCCCTCAGGCGGACCAGGAGCCGGTACCGGCCCTCTCCGTCCTGTCTGTGGCCTACGCCGGGCTTCCCCTCACGTCTTCGGACGTGGCGGCCCGGACCAGATCCGACCCCGTCCTTTCTCGGGTCTCCACTTGGGTCCTGCGGGGGTGGCCGTCGGCCGCCGTGGCCGCCGAGTTCAGGCCTTTCAAGGCCCGCCAGCTGGAGCTGTCGCTCCACAGTGGGTGCTTGCTATGGGGGGACCGTGTCATCCTTCCACAGCCCCTGCGCCGTCAGGTACTCGAGGCCCTCCATGCCAACCACCCAGGCATAGCTCGCATGAAGGCCCTTGCCAGGAGCTACGTCTGGTGGCCACGCATGGACGAGGAGGTGGCCGCCTTCGTTGGCGCGTGCCAGGCTTGTCAATCCACCCGCTCTGCCCCTCCGGCGTCACCTTCCCGATCCTGGGATGCCCCCAAGTCTCCGTGGGCTCGCGTCCACATCGACTTCGCCGGCCCCTTCCACGGCCGGACATTCCTGGTGGTGGTGGACGCTTACTCCCGCTGGGCGGAGGTCGTTCTCATGGCCTCCACCACAGCCGAGAGTACCGTGCGCGCGCTTAGGCGCCTATTTTCAACGCACGGGTTGCCGGACACCCTCGTCTCCGACAACGGCCCGCAATTCCACTCCTCCACTTTCCAGGAATTCCTGGCCTCCCTGGGGATCCGTCACGCGCCTGCCGCCCCCTACCACCCTGCCGCCAATGGCCGGGCGGAACGGGCCGTTCGCTCGGCCAAGGAGGCCCTCGGCAGGATGGCCGGGGGGGATTGGCAGGCAAGGGTAGATGCTTACCTGCTTGGTCAGCACTCTACGCCTTGCCCGACGTCAGGGAAAAGCCCCGCGGAACTGCTGATGGGCCGCCGCCTGAGAACCGAGTTGGACCGACTGCACCCCCTCTACAACGAGGTGCAGCCGTGCAACCTGGGGGTTCCCCCTCCCCGCCTCTTCACCGCGGGTGAGGAAGTGTACGCCCGAAACTTTGCAGGAGATCCCCGATGGGTCCCTGCCACCATTGACACACTAACCGGGCCGTGCTCTTATAGGGTTCGGAGGCCCGACGGATCCGAGTGGCGGCGCCATGTGGACCAGCTAAGGCGTCGCCACCCAGTGCCGGATGATCCGAACCCTCAGCCGACATCCGCGGACCCGGCGACCGACATTCCGCTATCCGACCTGAGCCAGCCGGCCGAGCCCCGGCCCACGGCGGGCTCCAACTCCACAGCAGGACCGTCCCCGGGGCTGACGACGATGGAACAGCCCTGCCTGGGGGGGCCCTGGGACGCATCCTACCGACAGCAGACAACTCGGCCCCCTGCTCGCCCAAAACCACTAGGACTACCAGGCCCGGCCTACTCCTCCCCTCGGCGCCGGGGGCTTGACTGTGTGCTCAAACCGATCGCCACGCCCCCTCGCCCCGTCCTACCTCTTTTGGAGGCTTCCGGCTATTCGCTAGGCCGCTCTGACGTCGTCCGGGACTACACCCCCGGCAGGGAGGAGCCCGATCGGACACGTCCTCTTCCTCCGCCTCCCGAAGTCGATCTGAGGCGCTCTGGGCGGAGTCGACGCAGCCCCGCCTACCTCAGCGAGTACGTATGCTAATGGGCCCGCATGCGTACTCGCTGGGGGGGAAGGAGTGTTATGTATTGACACCCGTTTGAATTCCCCGGCAACAGCCAGTCGCGTCTGATTGGCCAAGACGCGACTGGCTGTGGCTGAAGCGGGAGACGCGCGGATTGGCCGGCTCTCTGACAGCTCCATATAAAAGGAGCTGTCAGAGAGAAGGCGCGCGCTTTTTGTTCTTAATACGTACCGTGGTTGTTGTACTTGTTTACCTTTAATAAAAGCCGTTGGATCAACCGGGTCTGGACCCTCTCTATCTCAGTTCACAACATAACCCTTGGTCAAAAAGGGTATAGGGCAGTGATGGTTAACCTTTGTGGTGCCCAGTGCCCAAAGTGTGCACACACCCCTGCAAATGCATGCGTGCATGCCCCAATCCCCAAAATACAATGTGAGCACTTCCCTGCGCATGCACCCCACGCATGCGCTCACATTCCCTGTGCATTCCTCCCCTCCCTCCCTCCTCCCCCAGCCCATGTTTTGGCTTCCCGTAGGAGGCTTTTAAGCAGTGGTGGGTTCTGGATCCCGTTGCAACCAGTACGTTGCAATGAGGCCCAGGGCCCACCACATAAATGCGTGCAGCATGAGCATACGTCTTTACCTCCTGCGATGCCTCCACAATGCTCCAGCTGCTCGGCGGAGCATTGCGCAGGCACCGTAGCAGTGGTGGGTTTCAAATTTTTTTAGAACCTACTCTCTAGGTGTGGCCTCTTTTGTGCGCATGGCTTGGCAGTCATGTGACAGGGTGGGAGCAGCCAACTTGTAAAATGTGGTGAAACTCATTTAACAATGCTCTTGCTTAGCAACCACAATTTTGGCCTCAATTGTGATGATAAATTCTCTTTCTTTCTTTCTTTCTTTCTTTCTTTCTTTCTTTCTTTCTTTCTTTCTTTCTTTCTTTCTTTCTTTCTTTCTTTCTTTCTTTCTTTCTTTCTTTCTTCTTTCCTTTCTTCTTTCCTTTCTTTCTTTCTTTCTTTCTTTCTTTCCTTCCTTCCTTCCTTCCTTTCCTTTCCTTCCCATTGGGTTACCGGCAGCGGCAGGCCAGACTTACTTCTGGGTCCGCCGCTGGAACCCCCTCTCACCGGCTCTCTAAATTTCACCATCCGGCTCTTGCGAGTAGGTGCGAGCCTGCAGAAACCCACCACTGCGCCATAGGCACCATGTGCCTGCGCAGAAGCGCAGAAGAGCTCAAATGCAGGTAAGGAGGATGGGCGGGTGGGTGGATCCTTCGGAGCACGGTACTGGAACAGTACCCAGTGCTCCTGGCAGTCACCGGTATGTCTGTACCGGGGCGTACTGCCTGCAACCCACCAGTGCTTTTAAGGCACAAAACGGGGCGCGGAGGGGAGCCTCGCGATCTTCGCAGTTTCTTCCCAGCCTGCCCAGGCTTTCTCCTTCATTTCAGCCTCTCCAATCTAAGCAGTTTCTCTCTCTCTCTCTCTCTCTCTCTCCCTCCCTCCCTCCTCTCTCTCTCTCTCTCTCTCTCTCTCTCACACACACACACACACACACACACACAGTCCCCAGCCTGCCAAGGCTTTCTCCTCCATTCCTGCCTCTCCGATTCTCTCTCTCTCTCTCTCTCTCTCTCTCTCTCTCTCACACACACACACACACACACACACACACACACACACACACACACAGTCCCCAGCCTGCCCAGGCTTTCTCCTCCATTCCTGCCTCTCCGATTCTCTCTCTCTCTCTCTCTCTCTCTCACACACACACACACACACAGAGTCCCGAGCCTGCCCAGGCTTTCTCCTCCATTCCTGCCTCTCCGATTCTCTCTCTCTCTCTCTCTTTCTCTCTCTCTCTCTCTTTCTCTCTCTCTCTCTCTCTCTCACACACACACAGTCCCCAGCGTGCCCAGGTGTGCAACTCCATTCCGGTGGAGATCGGTGAAGGCCCCATGCATGCACAGCAGAGATCCAAAGACCAGCTGGCCTGCAGCAAAGCCATGCACAGATGCGTGGTGGAGCTAGGCTGGGCAACAGCTGGCTGGCCTGCAGAGAAGACTCTGCATGCCACCTGTGGCACACCTGTGGCCATCCCGGGTATAGGATCTCCTGCTTGAGCAGGGGTTTGGACTAGAAGACCTCCAAGGTCCTTTCCAGCTCTGTTATTTTGTATTTTACGTTCAATATTCTGATCTTGATGATGCCATCCCTCTGTTGATGCAGCCCAAGATCATGCTGGCTTTTTTTTTTTTGGCAGCTGCAGCACGTTGCTAACTCACACCTAAGACTGAGGAATAAATCTGATGTCCCTAAACTGTTGTTGAGAGGAATTTCCTATGAGAAAGTAAGTTGAGAGATTAAGGAATGCAGAAATCCTTTGGCTGACACGGTGCTGAATGTGTGCCATTTGAAGAGTGGCAGACGTTCAACCCGGAATCTTTGAATTATTCATTGGACACTGTAGTCACTTGAAACTTAGAAACTCCAAAATTAGATAGGACTTCATTTGTTTAATGCTACCTAATGATAATTTTGTGCCCCCGAGCGTGAACAATTTTAGGTTGTCCTTTTGCAGCTGCAGTGCTGACTTGTTAAGTAAAACAGAACATTTATATATTAGCTCGGTGCAGACCAAAGTGAACCTTAGCTATAAATTAATGAGGAAATCTGAATTTGCTTCACTGAATTATTTTTATTATTTTTTAACCTGCAGCTGATGGCTTGATTTTCTTGGGAGAGATCTTGATGTATTCTTCTTCTTCATTCCATACTTTTCTCTATTCATTCTTTCTTTCTTTTTTAATTCACAGAGGGCAGATTCATCAGATTCTGTCTTCTGCATTATACCTGAATGTTTCTGCATTATTGTATTTTATTGATTTGTGCATCCCAGACACAACTTATCAAACTTATGGAAGCATTATGTAATGACATCGGGGTGATATGTCAGTGCTCCTGATTATATATTTCCTGGATCTAAATGCTGAAATCATTTGAAAAAGACCAAGCCTGCTATTCTATCCTTGGTTACAGGAAGGAGAAGAGGAAGAACTAAACTAATTGGTGGTTTTAAATGGTTATCTTCATCTCACATGCTTAATCTTCTAATAACATTCATCATTTTCTGATTTAAACAAAAGGTACCAAACGGATGGGATTCGGAGGGATGGCTCTCTGAGTCTGGTTGCTTTTGTGCAGACATTTCATGATACAGTTCAGATAACATCATCAGTGCTAGAGGGAGTGAGGTTTGCTCTCTTTTTATATACTAGTGCAGTGATGGCTAACCTTTTTTGGCTTGCATGCCAAAAGTTGGGGGAGCGGAGGGGTTTTTGCATCAATGGTGGGTTTCAAATTTTTTAGAACCTACTCTGTGGGTGTGGCCTATTTTGTGGGCGTGGCTTGGCAGTCATGTGACAGGGTGGGAGTGGCCACCTTTTAAAATGTGGTGAAACTCATTTAACAACGCTCTTGCTTAGCAACCAAAATTTTGGACTCAATTGTGATGATAAATTCTTTCTTTCTTTCTTTCTTTCTTTCTTTCTTTCTTTCTTTCTTTCTTTCTTTCTTTCTTTCTTTCTTTCTTTCTTTCTTTCTTTCTTTCTTTCTTTCTTTCTTTCTTTCCTTCCTTCCTTTCCTTTCCTTTCCTTTCCTTTTCTTTCCTTCCCGTTGGGTCACTGGCAGCAGCGGGCCAGATTTACTTCCAGGTACGCCGGTGGAACCCCCTCTCACCGGTTCTCTAAATTTCACCAACCGGTTCTCGTGAGTAGGTGCCAGCCTGCAGAAACCCACCACTGTTTTGCATGGGCGTGCCACACCCATAACGATATGTACGCAACCCCCTGCATTTGGCACACTTTTTTCACCCTCCCCAGGCTCCAGAAGCTTTCTAGGAGCCTGGGGAGGGTGAAAACAGCCTCCCCCCCACCTCCAGAGGTTTCAGGAGCTTCCCTGAAGCCTCCAGAGGGCGAAAAACGGCCTCAAAAGAAGGCCTAAATCAGCTGGCCAGCGCACACAAGCGCACTGGAGCTGACAGGGCAACGCCCCGCGTGCCCTAAGAAATGGTTCCATGTGCCACCTGTGGCACCCGTGCCATAGGTTCGCCATCACAGTACTAGTGTGTAGGAAGTTAGTACCCACCCCTCTCCTAGAAAAATGAAATATTCTGGGAAATATTAAAAAGGCGGAATATTATATTTCCCAGGATGAGAAACCGAGAAACTGTCAGGGTTCCAAATAGCATCTTAAATTAAATCAGAGCCCAAGGCAAAGTATTGTTCAAAGTTCCAATTTATGAAGAGAGCCATGTTGGCACATCGGGGGAAACCCGAATCTGAAAGCTTCCCGGTTTTCTCCACCTAGTTGAAAGTTCAAGATCTTGCCCCCACACCCACAAGTCCATCACATCGTCCAATCTTCCACTGCCATGCTGGCAGCTTCCACCCATCCAGTTCTGGTCAGGTGCAGAGGTACAAAGACAAAGGATGACCTTGGCTTTCTAGTCCTAGTGGACAACCATTTAAATATGAGCCAGCCGTGTGTTAAGCACATCTGGTCTCCCTTACCGACTGTACTTGTTGGAAGGCCTCTGAGAAAATCACCAATGGGCATCATATGACTCCCAAGAAGCTGTAATTATCATAAATAGCTGGCGATTGGCAAGTGCCTGGATTTTGACCACATGGTCAATGTGGAGGCTGCAATGATTACGAGGAATAGTTGTAAGTCGCTGTTTTCAGTGCTGTTATAACTTTGAATACTTGATAAATAAAGTGTTGTAAGTTGAGGACTACCTATATGTCCACGGTGACATACATTTCAGATTTTGGTAGTTCCCCCAAAAACCTTTGTGATGCTGGGTGATAGGAAGAAGGGAGAACATTTGACGTTGTAGCCCCAAAAGGGCTTTTTCAAGAGGCAACTGGACTTTCTGGTATTTGTTTGAAGATGTAATTAGGAGCCAGCCGTGTGCAGCAGCTGCCAAAAAAGCCAACACAGTTCTAGGCTGCATAAACAGAGGGATAGAATCAAGATCACATGAAGTGATAATACCACTTTATAAGGCCTTGGTAAGGCCACACTTGGAATACGGCATCCAGTTTTGGTCGCCACAATGTAGAAAAGATGTGGAGACTCTAGAAAGAGTGCAGAGAAGAGCAAGAAAGAGGATTAGGGGACTGGAGGCTAAAACATATGAAGAACAGTTGCAGGAACTGGGCATGTCTATGTAATGAAAAGAAGGACCAGGGGAGACATGATAGCAGTGTTCCAATATCTCAGGGGTTGCCACAAAGAAGAGGGTGTCAATCTATTCTCCAAAGCAGCTGAGGGCAGAACAAGAAGCAATGGGTGGAAACTAATCAAGGAAAGAAGCAACTTAGAACTGAGGAGAAATTTCCTGACAGTGAGAACAATTAATCAGTGGAACAGAAGTTGCCTCCAGAAGTTGTGAATGCCCCAACACTGGAAGTCTTTAAGAAGATGTTGGATAGCCATTTGTCTGAAACGGTATAGGGTTTCCTGCCTAGGCAGGGAGTTGGACTAGATGACCTCCAAGGTCCCTTCCAACTCTGCTATTGTATTGTATTGTATTCTATAAAGAATGCTGTTATGGCTACATAGCATCTAATGCCATACAATCCCCTCTCCCATTTCCCCACAATAGAAAAGGCATAGTGGAATAATAGAAAGTGTGGGAGGCCAAAGATCCAAAAGAAAAGATGGCTGCAGGCCAGACAGAAGCACGTTTTAAAGACATAGCAGCTCCCTGCCGCTCCCTGCCCCTCCCTTTCAGCTCCAGGTTGAGGGTATTAAGACATGGCCCTCAGGACATGGTAGGATTAGCCCTCTACCCATCTCACTGCATGGCACCTGGGAAGATTCCATCCCCCAGCGAGGCTCAACCAAGCCTGGGACTCAGGAAAGATTACAGAGTTGCCTCTGCATGGACCCATGGGAGTCTGACAACCAATTAGAATACAAGCTCAAATTCAAAAGCCCAGAGAGGGTATAAAACTCAGGTATTCACAACATCTCCTTCCTTTTTCCCCTCTTCACCCAACATCTTCAAGGCATGTGGTCCTGTCCACCATTAAAACCATCTTTCCAAGCAGCCTCCATGAATCCAGTGTCTTTTCCCCACTTGGAACTCAACCCAGAAGGACATTTCTTTCAACAAGTGGCTTCCCCTGTTTTTGCTGGTGGAAATGTGCTTGGTGGTTTCTTGATTAAGCCGTTGTTTACTATTGGCTTGTTAGTTTAAGTTGGTCATTCCTGGACACCTTGATTGGGAGGAATATTGTTTACTTGATTGTTCATCTAGCGTTAATCTCAGCTCATCCGGGTGTTGCTGGCTGGTATTCTGGTCTTTTTGTTTCCTTTTTGCTTTTCTTGACTATCTCTTTTGGTATGTAGATGTTATTTATCTCTATGTGTCTTATCGATTTGTCTGGATGACAAGCTCTCACACCAGAGAATTCCTGGAAGCCTGGCACTCAAGCAAAGTACTTTCAAAAAATCTTTGCAGTAAAGCTGCAGGGACTTGTCAATGCAGTCTGCAGGAGGAAAGAAAGAAAGAAAGAAAGAAAGAAAGAAAGAAAGAAAGAAAGAAAGAAAGAAAGGCAAAGAATACCAAAGAAAGAAATAAAGAAAAATGAAGGAAGGAAGAATGAAAGAAAAAGAAAAAAGAATAAAATGTTGCTGTTATTTAACCTGTTAGCTATTTTTTCATGTATGTAACATATGACGGGTCAATTGGGTTGCAAATAGATGTAGAAGCTTACAAATTTTGGACCAGCTTTGCAAGGGGCAGGGAGAACAAATGAATTTTTCCTTGACAAGTTATGTCCAGAAAGAAATAAAAAGTAAAGGTTCTCTTCACACATGTGGATTAGTCATTTCCAACTCTAGGGGGCGGTGCTCAGCTCCATTTCAAAGCCAAAGTGCCAGCGCTGTCCTAAGACATCTCCGTGGTACGTGGCCGGCATGACTAACCGCTGAAGGTGCACGGAACGCTGTTCCCTTCCCACCAAAGGTGGTTCCTATTTTTCTACTTGCATGTTTTACATGCTTTTGAACTGCTAGGTTGGCAGAAGCTGGGACAAGTAATGGGAGCTCACTCCGTTATGGGATTCGAACCACCAAATTGCTGACATTTCCAATCAACAAGCTCAGCATTTTAACCACTGAGCCACCGCGTCCCTCCCAGAAAGAAATACAGCTGCAATACAGGGGTGACTTCCAGCAGTCGCTACTGCCAGTTCACTCATGGGCATGCTGTGCACGCATGCTCAGTGCAATGAAAATTGCTTTGGGCATGTGCAGAAGCAAAAAATAAGATGGCGGTGCCTACGGCACCACCCGGAGAACCAGTTCAAAGGTGTGGCAGGTTGGCTCCAGCCAGTGGTGGGTTTCAAATTTTTTAGAACCTACTCTGTAGGTGTGGCCTATTTTGTGGGCGTGGCTTGGCAGTCATGTGACAGGGTGGGAGTGGCCACCTTTTAAAATGTGTTGAAACTCATTTAACAACGCTCTTGCTTAGCAACCAAAATTTTGGACTCTTTCTTTCTTTCTTTCTTTCTTTCGTTCTTTCTTTCTTTCTTTCTTTCTTTCTTTCTTTCCTTCCTTCCTTCCTTCCTTCCTTCCTTCCTTCCTTCCTTCCTTTCCTTTCCTTCCCGTTGGGTCACTGGCGGCGGCGGGCCAGATTTACTTCCAGGTATGCTGGTGGAACCCCCTCTCACCGGTTCTTTAAATTTCACCAACCGGCTCTCGCGAGTAGGTGCAAGCCTGCAGAAACCCACCACTGGCTCCAGCGACCCAGGCCGCCAAACCAATATCGGTTTGGCTGAACCGGTCCGAACCGGTAGGAAACCACCACTGCTGTAATATATTGGAAAAATGAAACAATTCCCGCCCACCTTTATTTATTTTTATTTATTTATTTATTTTCGTATTTGTATCCCGCGCCCATCTCCCACCAAGGGACCCGGGGCGGCGCACAGGAAATTTAAAAACATAGATATACAAATATACAAAATACAAAACCTATTTAAAACTATATTAAACCCCATCCTGTGCTAAAACCTCGTTAAAACCCCCAAATTAAAACTAAAACATTTATCACTAAAAGCCAGTTCAGAGTCGGGTCGTTCATGCCACGCCGGCTAGATGAAAAAAGTGCATTTTTAGGCGCTGGCGGAACAGGCGGTGGTCAGAGATGACTCAGAGTTCGGGGGGTAGGTCGTTCCAGAGGGCTGGGCCCGCCACAGAGAAGGCCCTTCCCCTGGGGGTCGCCAATCGGCATTGCCCAACCGACGGCACCCGGAGAAGCCCCTCTCTGTGGGAGCGAATCGGACATAGGGACGTATGGGGCAGCAGACGGTCACACAGGTAACTAGGCCCCATGCCATGGAGCACCCTTCCTAGTCTTGTGCAGAGAAGCAAAGCATGTAGGACCATGATGGCGAACCTATGGCACGGGTGCCACAGGTGGCACACAGAACCATTTCTTAGGGCAAGGCCTTGCCCTGGCAGCTCCAGCGCACTTGTATGGTCTGGCCAGCTGATTTAGGCCTTCTTTTGAGGCTGTTTTTCGCCCTCTGGAGGCTTCAGGGAAGCTCCTGAAGCCTCTGGAGGTGGGAGGGAGGCTGTTTTCACTCTCCCCAGGCTCCTAGAAAGCCTCTGGATCCTGGGGAGGGCGAAAAAAGCACGCCAAAAGCAGGGGATCACACACATAGCATTATGGGTGTGGCACGCCCACGCACAACCCCCCCCCCCGCGTGCTCCCCCTGCTTTTGGCACGCGAGCCAAAAAAGGTGAGCCATCATTGATCTAGGATATGCAAAGTCTTTTTCTTTTGAGTAGATTCACAGATCTTTTGAGACACATGGGACTCTTTGCATGTACTCCACTTATTTGCCAGCTGCTAGCTGATAAATGAGGCTCTGGCACGACTGAAGAGAGGAAGAGTTGAGCCTGGAGCCCATCCCTTTGTCTAAAGAAGACAGAAGACGCAAGGCTGGGAGGCAAATGACAAGTGACATCCGGGAGGAGAGTTGAGTTGTCCTGAGACTGACAGCAGCAAGGAACAGAGTCAACAGAGCCCAGAGCTGTGTGTGCAGGCGGCGGAGAGGTTGCCTACGATCTACGATCAAAGCTAAACCTTCCTTTGAAGTGACTCACCCGCTGGGGGAATCCCCAAGAAAGATGGAAACAAGATCCCCGACGAGGGTGTTAATTGGCAGGGTAAAATAATAATAATAGTAATATTGCATAGAGGCCACGATCGTAAAAGACGTTTGAAGGAAGGGTGGAGAACTCGGCAGGACTTAAAGGGACCAAAATGAAAGCTGAGAATGTATGTTATTTGAACTCAAGCCATCAATACAATACAATACCAGAGTTGGAAGGACCTTGGAGGTCATCTAGTCCACTCCCTGCTTAGGCAGGAAGCCCTATACCGTTTCAGACAAATGGCTATCCAACATCTGCTTAAAGACTTGCAGTGTTGGGGCATTCACAACTTCTGGAGGCAACTTCTGTTCCACTGATTCATTGTTCTCACTGTCAGGAAATTTCTCCTCAGTTCTAAGTTGCTTCTCTCCTTGATTAGTTTCCACCCATTGCTTCTTGTTCTGCCCTCAGGTGCTTTGGAGAAGAGTTTGACTCCCTCTTCTTTGTGGCAACCCCTGAGATATTGGAACACTGCTATTGTGTCTCCCCTGGTCCTTCTTTTCATTAAACTAGAAAGCTGAGGGAGCCCACGTTGGTCCAGAATAGAGCTGGAAGGGACCTTGGAGGTCTTCTAGTCCAACCCCCTGCTCAAGCTGGAGACCCTATTGCCGTGATGGCGAACCTAAGTCATGCGTGCCACGGGTGGCATGTGAAGTCATATCTGAGGGCATGCAAGGCGTTGCCCTATGACAGCTCCAGCGTGCATGCGCATGGCTAGCTGATTTTCAGCCTTTCAGGAGGTGGGGGGAGGCCATTTTCACCCTCCCCAGCTTCAGGCAAACCTCCGGAACCTATGGATGGCGAAAAACAGGCCCAGCAGGCCTACCGGAAGTTCGGAAACAAACATTTTGTGCCCCCCCCAGGCTTCAAGAGGCTTTCCTGAAGCCTGGGAGGGCGAAAAATGGCCCAACTTGCCTACTGGAGGTGCGGAAGCTTCTGTGAGGCCTGTGTGCATGTGTGTGTCTGTGTGTGTCTGTGTCTGTGTGTGTGTCTGTGTGCAAATGCACTGGGGGAAGGGAGTTGCATTGTGGGTGTGGACATGCATGCACATGTTATCATATGTGTGCGCCCCCTTTTGGTTCTCTTCCCTAATGATCAGCTGCGTAGGAGGGTCTCAGTGGTCATGTAACTGGGTAGGTGTGGCCAACTCGACATCACTCATGTTGAGTGATGTGAGCGTTCCAGCTTTCATGGTGGGCGGTAGGGGTTTTGTCCGATACTGAAGCACTTTCCTTGTTTTTTAATTTAATTGACTTCCCTACTTTATAAATCACCATTACTTTGGAACGGGTGGGCGGTTAGAAAATTTTACTACTAAGAGATACAAAAGTGGGCGATAGGTATAAAAAGGTTGACTACCTGTGGTTTAGACTGATATACCACTTCACAGGGCCTTACAGTCTTCTCTAAACCGGGATTCCCCAACCTTTCAGATCTCAGGGACCACTAAATTCAGAGTCAGCATATTGTCCTCAACAATCCGGGTCCTCATTTTACCGACCTCACAAGGATGAAGAAAATGAAGAAATCCCGGTTAAAAAGCAGGTCGAATACAATAGCAGAGTTGGAAGGGACCTTGGAGGTCATCTAGTCCAACTCCCTGCCTAGGCAGAAACCCTATACCGTTTCAGACAAATGGCTATCCAGCATCTTCTTGAAGACTTGCAGTGTTGGGGCATTCACAACTTCTGGAGGGAAGCTGTTCCACTGATTAATTAATAATAATAATAATAATAATAATAATAATAATAATAATAATAATAATAATAATAATAATAATAATAATAATAATAATAATAATAATAATAATAATAATAATAATAATAATTAATTTTGTATACCGCATCCTCTCCCCAAGGGGACTCGGAGCGGTGCACAGGGAAATTAAAACATATAAAAATATATACAAACAATAAATACAATAAATAAAAGCAGATTAAATTGATCGTCCCTGCGCTAAAAACCCCATTAAAACTAAATTCCCTAAACACCCCAGAGGTAGAGACTAACCAAGGCCGGCCAGGCAGAAAAAGTGTGTTTTCAGTTTTCGACGGAAGGAGTGGAGGTCCGTAGTTGTTCTAATGTCTAATGTCTAATTGTTCTAATTAGACATTAGAATGTAATGTTCTAATTGTTCTAACTGTCAGGAAATTTCTCCTCAGTTCTAAGTTGCTTCTCTCCTTGATTAGTTTCCACCCATTACTTCTTGTTCTACCCTCAGCTGCTTTGGAGAATAGTTTGACTCCCTCTTCTTTGTGGCAACCCCTGAGATATTGGAACACTGCTATTGTGTCTCCCCTGGTCCTTCTTTTCATTAAACTAGACATACCCAGTTCCTGCAACCGTTCTTCATATGTTTTAGCCTCCAATCCCCTAATCCTCTTTTCTTGCTCTTCTCTGCACTCTTTCTAGAGTCTTCACATCTTTTTTACATCGTGGCAACCAAAACTGGATGCCGTATTCGAAGTGTGGCCTTACCAAAACATTATAAAGTGGTATTAACACTTCCCGTGATCTTGATTCTATCCCTCTATTTATGCAGCCTAGAACTGTGTTGGCTTTTTTGGCAGCTGCTGCACACTGCTGGCTCATATTTCAATGGTTGTCCACCAGGACTCCAAGATCCCTCTCACAGTTACTACTATTGAGCAAGGTACCACCTATACTGTACCTGTGCATTTCATTTTTGTTGCCTAAATGTAGAACCTGACTCTTTTCACCATTGAATTTCATTTTGTTAGATAGTGCCCAATGTTCAAGTTTGTCAAGATCCTCCTGTATCTTAAGCCTATCTTCTGGAGTGTTGGCTATTCCTGCCAGCTTGGTGTCATCTGCAAATTGCCTGTGGTCTCCTAACGTGTTGCAAGGAAAGAATGTCCCATAAGGGGAAATGGCCGTGTATAATAATGGACTTCTGTCCGCTTTGTCTTATGGAATTGAGAGTTGGCTACATAAGGGCAGCCATCAAAGTAAAGCTGAATGGATTGAGGATGGGGTTGCTTAAGAAATAAGGGCAGTCAAGCCAGAGGAGATAAGGTCAAGAATGAATGGGTGATGAATGAAGGCGCTTTGAATGCAGGAATGAAGAAGCGTAGGAGAGAAACGGCATTGAGGTGGTTGGGTCATTTAAAGAGGATGAATGAGAACTGAATCGTAAAACAAATAGATGAACAAAGAGTGAATGGGCTGAGGGGGAAAAAAAGGAGGCAACAGAGAAAGTCATACTTGAATGGAGGCCGATGAGATCCTCAGGGGGAAAAAGGAGGTGAGAAGTTTAAAGAACAAAAGGATGGAGATGAATCAATCCAGGGGATGGGACACCAGGGAAGGAAGGATGGTTTTCAAAGATAGGAAAATAGAAGAGGTGTCTTGATGGAAGTGAGATTTAGCTACGGGATCCCTTTGACTTAGGCTGTTAATATCTTTCGCTTAATGTTATCTGCTCATCTTCCGTTGCTTGGTGCAATGGGGATCACCTTAAAAGGGAATAATAGGTTTGTTTGAGGTGGCTCAGTGGCTAAGGCGCTGAGATTGTCGATCAGAAGCAATTCAGTGGTTCGAATCCCTAACGCCGTGTAACGGAGTGAGCTCCCGTGGCTTGTCCCAGCTTCTGCCAACCTAGCCGTTTGAAAGCATGTAAAAAAATGCAAGTAGAAAAATAGGAAACACCTTTGGTGGGAAGGGAACAGCGTTCCGTGCGCCTTCGGCATTTAGTCATGCCGGCCACATGACCACAACTGGCTTTGAAATGGAGATGAGCACCACCCTCTAGATTCCGGAACAACTAGCACATCTGTGTGAGGGGAACCTTGACCCTATTCTATTCTATTCTATTCTATTCTATTCTATTCTATTCTATTCTATTCTATTCTATTCTATCCCATCCCATCCCATCCCATCCCATCCCATCCTATCCTATCCTAATAACTAGCTGATAACCTTGTGTTGCCCAGGTATTTATTTATAGGACCAAACATAATTTCTAAAGTTGGATTTTCCTCCTTACCAGAGAGAGCCCCCTTGTGGAGTACTGTGAATCTGTTAACATGGCAACTCCACTGGGCTGTTCAGTAGAAGCCATTTGAAGGTACAACAGGCTGCACCGCCCTGAGTCCCTTTTGGGAGATAGGGCGGTATAAAAATCCGATTAAATAAATAAATAAAATAAATAAATAAATCTTAACAGAACACACACCGCGAAGGGTGTTAGAGGGGTCTTACCAGAGAGTAAGTCACCTTGGTTGAAATTGCTCGAGGCCTTCCAGAGTTATGCTGGAACACACACACAAATACACACACACACAAACACACACACACATAGCCCTTTATATATATATATATAGATAAAAGAGAGGGGATAAAAAATGTAATAAATAAATAAAAGTAATAAAAGAGACGCCTAGCAGCATTAAAGTGAAAGAAATGAGGGATGACTAAAATAAACACATCCACAGCCATCTCCGTAAACATCCGAGGCCAGTGTCTATGAATCACCTCTCAGGATGCAATGGGAGGGCGAGAGGGAAGCAAAAGAGCAAAGGAACACACATTCTCCAGAAGACAGTCTGTCCTTTTAAAGCAAAGCAATGTTTTTGCATTTTCCAGCTGACATAACACTTTTGGAGATTTGATATACCGAGCGGCGTCAATCCAAGCATTACATCATGTTTGAGTGGAATGGATGGATGTTTGCCCTTGGATTCAGGTGGGCTGTCTTACGGGGACCTGTGGTTGCATAGAAAGATCTGAGCATCCCTAAACTTCTGTGTTACAATACAATAGCAGAGTTGGAAGGGACCTTGGAGGTCATCTAGTCCAACTCTCTGCCTAGGCAGGAATCCCTATACTGTTTCAGACAAATGGCTCTCCAACATCTTAATTTAATTTAATTTAATTTTCAAATTTATACCCCGCCCTTCTCCTTGCAAGGACCCAGGGCGGCGCACAGGCAATATTAAAAAACCATACAAAATTACAAAAATACATTATTAAAAAACGATTAAATTATATCCCTCTGCAAGTCTTCTTGAAGACTTGCAGAGTGGGGCATTCACAACTTCTGGAGGCAACTTCTGTTCCACTGATTCATTGTTCTCACTGTCAGGAAATTTCTCCTCCGTTCTAAGTTGCTTCTCTCCTTGATTAGTTTCCACCCATTGCTTCTTGTTCTGCCCTCAGGTGCCTTGGAGAATAGTTTGACTCCCTCTTCTTTGTGGCAACCCCTGAGATATTGGAACACTGCTATCATGTCTCCCCTGGTCCTTCTTTTCATTAAACTAGACATACTCAATTCCTGAAACCGTTCTTCATATGTTTTAGCCTCCAGTCCCCTAATCATCTTTGTTGCTCTTCTCTGTACTTTTTCTAGAGCCTTCACATCTTTTCTACATCATTGATTTTGACTTTGTTCATCAGAAGGTCACAAAAGGGAATTACTGTAATTATAATCTGATTAAATGACCCCGGGGGACTGCAACCATCATAAATACGAGCCAGTTTCCAAGCGTCTGAATTTCCACTGACACAAAGAAGATGAGGTCAACCTATTTTGCAAAATACTAAAGGCAGGACAAAGAAGCAATGGGTGGAAACTAAAGAAGGAGAGAAGCAACCTAGAACTAATAGAGTAAGAACAATGAATCAATACAACACAATAGCAGAGTTGGAAGGGACCTTGGAGGTCTTCTAGTCCAATCCCCTGCCTAGGGGGCAGGAAGCCCTATACCATTTCAGACAAATGGCTATCCAACATCTTCTTGAAGACTTGCAGTGTTGGGGCATTCACAACTTCTGGAGGCATACCCAGTTCCTGCAACCGTTCTTCATATGTTCTCGTCTCCAGTCCCCTAATCATCTTTGTTGCTTTTTCTCTGCACTCTTTCTAGAGTCTCCACTATATAGTACCATGATGACAAATGGTCATTGTGGCTTTAAGGATGTTAGAGACTGTAATTAGAGAATGTGATTATCTTCAACTATAAGAGGAAGCCAGCAGAAGGCCTGCTCTCTCTCTCTGCCGGATTTGCTGATACCTCTGCTTGAAGATCCGTCTACTGATAACTGACTGCTCATGTGCTGTGACTGACTGTGTTTGAAGAAGGAAGAAGGAAGAAGTGTGGTTTATTGACTGTAAGCAAACTGCTATTTGTTAAGACTTTGTTTGACTCACTTTACCATCACTGCTTGTTAAGCAGTAATTTAGTTTTACAACATCAGTAAAGCTAATTTGTTTTTACTAACAGTGTCTGTTTTACTATTTGTGTGTTTACTAGCAACGTTACTCTAGCTGCATATTCCACTGCACAACATTGTGTCTCCCAACAGAGATATCCCCTGACACATCCAATTGCTGATTACTACAACTGCTTACAGCCAGGTCTCCAGTGTAACATTTACCTTAAGTTTCCGCCACCTGCTGTAGTCTGTTGAGTACTAGTGGGGCACATTTCAAACACTTCCGAGTGTTTTTCTCAGACAATTAATTCAATAACCCTTCGCAGATGGGAGGCTAAGTTTACAAGACAAGTGGCTGTCCCAACTGAAGTGAGGTTGGGATTTTCTAGGTCCACAACGCTCATTCTTAGCCACGCTACTAATTCCTATGTTATTTCTTATTGCAGCGCCACAATTCATACAGTCCTGCTTAGAGACGGGAAGGCCTTGGGGAAAACCTGGCTGCCATACCAAGAGAGTCATTAGTCGAAGGGCAAACGGTGAGGCACAAAGGATCAGTATCAGGGGTCTCTTGTTCTGATCCAGGCTTCCTTAAAAAGCATGTTCTGGTCACCATACCTTCAGGAGGATATTATGGAAATGGAAAAGGTGCAGAGGAGGGCAATCCGAAGGATTAGGGGGCTGGAACCCCTTCCTTACCATCTGAGGCTGCAACTCTTCACTCTAGAACGACGGCGCCTGAGAGGTGACCTGATTGAAGTCTATAAAATCATGCACGGTGTGGACAAAGTAGAAAAGGAAAAACTGTTTTCCCTATCGCACAACACTAGAACTAGGGGGCACTCCATGAAACTTTTGATAGCTAGACCTCAAACAAATAAGAGGAAGTACTTTTTCACCCAGAGGATCACTGGTCTATGGAACTCCCTGCCAGAAGAAGTGGTGACAGCTGTCAGCCTCGACACCTTTAAGAAAGGATTAGACGAGTTCATGGAGAACAAGGGTATCCATGGCTATCATGATGGATGCCTAAGGACACCCTCCGGGTTGGAGAGATAGGCAGGATATCTCTCAATGCCATTTGCAGGGAATCATAAGCAGGTGAAGACATCTGCTTGGGAAGATCTTGAAGCAAATGGGGAGCCACTGTGTGAGACAGAATGCTGGACCAGACGGGCTGTGGCCTGTTCCAACAAGGCTGTTCTTATGTTCTTATGAAGCAGAGTCTTGGTCCCGGCAAAACTTCTTTGATTTACACGAATGTGAATTCCTTTCATTCACAGTCAGCAAGGCTTTTTAGCAAGCAGTTTTTCAAAGGAATGTTTATCCACACGCACCTTATCTCACTGGCAGAGCTGCCAGATAATTAGTTTCCAAATGGAGGGCAAGACAACACTTGGCACAGAGTCTCTTATAGTTACAAACAACCAGCTATATCACTGTTTTATTCACTTACTAGCCGTTCCCGGCCATGCATTGCGGTGGCCCAGTCTGGTTAAATGGCCAACCAATCTGTGTGTAGATCTACACCTGGACACACAAACATGTACCCACAACCACCATATAACCCCCAACCTACCTACCTACTGTATTTCTCCCTCTTTCCCTCTCTCCCTCTACCTACCTACCTACCTACCTACCTAGCTAGCTAGCTACCTACCTACTGTATTTCTCCCTCCCCCCTCTATCCCTCTACCTACCTACCTACCTACCTACTGTATTTCTCCCTCCCCCTCTATCCCTCTACCTACCTACCTACCTACCTACCTACCTACCTACCTAACTACTGCATTTCTCCCTCTCTCCCTCTACCGACCTACCTACCTACTGTATTTCTCCCTCCCCCTCTCCATCCCTCTACCTACCTACTTACCTACCTACCGCATTTCTCCCTCCCTCTATCTATCTCTACAGCTGCCTACCTATCTACCTACCTACCGCATTTCTCCCTCCCTCTCTCTATCCGTCTAGCTGCCTACATACCTACCTACTGTATTTCTCCTTGAATCTTGTGGACAGAGTATTTTATGTCATAAAGGATGACATAATACCTGTGGTCCATTGCTCTCTCTGTATCCATCTACCTACCTTTTTTTTTTTACAATTTTTTACATTTCCGTTGCGTGTACCTGGCACAGGTGTGACATCTACACAATCTATATATATCATTGGTGCCATTCTTGAAAGGAACGTTGTGTGAAAATTTGGAAGCGATCGGTGCAGTACTTTCGGAGATTAGCGGTTTTGAACAAACTCTTGTTATATTTTTATTTATGTAGATTTATATAGATTTTTGTACCTTTAAGTCAGTGTTGATTCTTGGCAATTGTCTGGAACACATCCCCCCAGGGTTGTCTTTGGCAAGGTTTTTCAGAAGTGGTTTGCCATTGCCTACTTCCTAAAAATGGATTTAGGTTTTGCTGATTAGATTAGCATGATTTTGTTGTCACAGAAATGGCTCAAAATGTTTAAAAATGTAAAACAAAAGATTAAGGCTCCAATTTTTTTTTTTTGTATTCAGCTATGCTGAAGGGATGTGGTGGCTCAGTGGCTCCACTTGTCAATGCTCCATTTGTCAATCAGAAAGGTCAGCCGTTTGGCAGTTCGAATCCCTAGCGCTGCGTAACAGAGTGAGCTCCCATTACTTGTCCCAGCTTCTGCCAACCTAGCAGTTCAAAAGCATGTAAATGTGCAAGTATAAAAATAGGAACCACCTTTGGTGGGAAGGGAACAGCTTTCAATGCTGGCCACATGACCATGGAGATGTCTTCGGACAGCACTGGCTCTTTGGCTTAGAAACAGAGATGAGCACTGCCCCCTAGAGTTGGGAAGACTAGCAAATATGTGCAAGGGGAACCTTTACCTATACAGTGGTACCTCGGTTCACGAACGCTTCTGTTCACGAACAACTTGGTTCACGAACAGAAAAGTTCATCAAAATATGCTCCGGTTCACGAACTCCGCTTCGGTTCACGAACAGGAGCCACGGCCATTTTAATGCTATTTCCTGGCTGTCACATGGTTGTGACTTCCTGTAGGAAGATCGTGGAGAGAAGGAGACACAGAAAAAAGTACACTGTGAGTACTTTCAGTGACTTTTTTTGATTTTTGTTATGCTTTTAGCACATACAGTACTAGAACAGATTAACTGGATTTACATTAAATTTTATTTATTTATTTATTTTATTTTATTTTATTAAATTTATACCCCGCCCTTCTCCTTGTTAGGACCCAGGGCGGCGCACAGGCATTATTAAAACCACAAAAATACAATAAATATCAATTTAAAATATATTAAATTAGATTAACCCGTGCTAAAACCCATGTTAAAAACCTTCCCAAATTATAATTTATTTATTTATTTTTTAAAAAAGTCAGGAACAGGGGGCTATCCTAGGCCGGCTTGTTGAAATAAATACGTCTTAAGACGTTGGCGGAAGAGACGGAGGTCCGAGATAGTGCGAAGGTCGGGGGGTAGGTCGTTCCAGAGGGCCGGGCCCGCCACAGAGAAGGCCCTTCCCCTGGGTGTCGCCAACCGGCATTGCCCCGTCGACGGCACCCGGAGAAGGCCCTCTCTGTGGGAGCGGATCGGACGAAGGGATGTATGGGGCAGGAGGCGGTCTCGTATATAGCTAGGCCCCGAGCCATGGAGCGATTTAAAGATGGTTGTCAACACCTTGAAGCGCACTCGAAAGGCCACAGGCAGCCAGTGCAGCTCGCGCAGGAGAGGTGTTACGTGGGTTTGCCTTGAGGCACCCATAATCACCCGCGCGGCCGCATTCTGCACTAACTGTAGCTTTCGAGTGCACCTCAAGGGGAGCCCCATGTAGAGAGCGTTGCAGTAATCCAGCCGGGATGTCACAAGCGCTTGAGTGACTGTGCGAAGGGCTCCCCGGTCCAGTAAGGGGCGCAACTGGCGTATCAGGCGTACCTGATAGAACGCCCCCCTGGCCACGGCCGCCACATGGTCCTCCATGGACAGCCGGGAATCCAGGAGGACACCCAAGTTGCGCACCCTCTCCACGGGGGCCAGTTGTTCGCCCCCAATGGCCAGTGTTGGACTTAACTGGCTGAACCGGGGTGCCGGAAACCACAGCCACTCGGTCTTGGACGGGTTGAGTTTGAGTTTGTTACTACCCATCCAGATCCGTACGGCCTCTAGACACCGGGACAGCACTTCGACGGCATCGTTGGGGTGGTTTGGGGTGGATATGTACAACTGAGTGTCATCAGCGTACAGATGGTATTCCACCCCAAAACCACGGATGATCTCGCCCAGCGGCTTCATATAGGTGTTGAACAGAAGGGGAGAGAGGACCGACCCCTGAGGGACCCCACATATGAGGGGCCTCGGGGACGACCTCTGCCCTCCTGCCAACACCCATTGCGACCGACCAGAGAGGTAGGATGAGAACCACCGTAGAACGGTGCCTCCCAACCCCAACCCCCCCAATCGGTGCAATAAGATACCATGGTCGATGGTATCAAAAGCCGCTGAGAGGTCTAATAGGACAAGGATAGAGGAACAACCTCTATCCCGTGCCCTCCAGAGATCATCAACCAACGCGACCAATGCCGTCTCGGTGCTGTGACCGGGCCGGAAGCCGGACTGGCGCGGGTCTAGATAATCAACTTCCTCCAGATGTCGGGGAAACTGTTGAGCCACCACACTCTCAACAACCTTCACTAAAAAGTGAAGGTTGGAGACGGGACGATAGTTCTCTAACAAAGCCGGGTCCAGGGATGGCTTCTTGAGGAGGGGCCTCACCACCGCCTCTTTCAAAACGGTGGGCAAGTACCCCTCACTCAGAGATGAATTCACAATGCCCTGGAGCCAGCCTCGTGTCACCTCCCAGGATGCCAGTACAAGCCAGGAGGGGCACGGGTCCAATAAACATGTGGTGGCTCTAAGGTTCCTCCGCAACCTGTCCATATCCTCGGTAGTAACAAAGTCGAACTCCTCCCAAGGTGTTATCTCAAGACCAGCACCGGACGCCCCGACTGGGCCACTAGTGGAGGGCAACTCGTTCCGAATCTGAGTGATTTTGTCCTGCAGAAATACTCCAAATTCCTCTGCTCGACCCTGCAGAGGGGCTTCCCGCGGCCTCAAATGAAGGAGGGAGCGGGTCACCCCAAACAGGGCGGCAGGGCGGTTTTCCGCAGACGCGATAAGGGTGGCACAATACTCACGTTTGGCCACTCTTAGCGCCACTAAGTAAGTCCTAATATGGTCTCTCACTAGTGTTCGGTCAGCTTCGGATCGAGAAGATCTCCACCTACTCTCTAGGCGTCTCTTGCGGCGTTTCATCTCCCGAAGCTCCTCGGTAAACCAAGGAGCCTGGGTGACTCGACGCCGCATGAGAGGCCGCAAGGGCGCGACTCGGTCCAAGGCCCCCGTGGCCGCACTATACCACGCGGCCACTAGGTCCTCAGTCGAGCCGCGGGGCAGGGATACAGGTACTGGCCCAAGCTCCCTCTGGAACCTTTCCGGGTCCATCAGGCGCCTGGGGCGGAACCAACTTGGTGTTTCCGGTTCCGCCTCCCCGCGGTGAGGTGTGACGGTTGGAAAGTCTATCCGAAGGAGAGAGTGATCTGTCCATGACAAGGGTAAGATGACTAAATCCCCTGTTCCGAGATCACTAATCCAGTGTCCAGAGACTAAAATCAGATCCAGCGTGTGTCCTCCCTCGTGAGTGGGGCCCTGAACTACTTGGGTCAGGTCCATGGCCGTCATGGAAGCCATGAACTCCCGAGCTACCTCGGATGTTTCGCCCGCCGATGGCAGGTTAAAGTCCCCCATGACTATAAGTCTGGGGGTCTCCACCGCCATCGCGGCGATCACCTCGAGTAGCTCGGGCAGGGCTGCTGTTACATAGCGGGGAGCCAGGTATACAAGCAGCAAGCCCAACTGCCTCCCTAGGCCCCATTTCACGAAGAGGGACTCACAGCCGGTCGTCTGAGGCACAGTGGTCTCCTTCGGCTCCAGACTTTCCTTAACAATAACCGCCACCCCCCCACCCCTGCCTAGGGCCCTAGGCCGATGAAATGCACGGTAGCCTGGTGGGCACATTTCCACGAGGGGTAAACCCCCCTCGGGGCCCAACCAGGTTTCCGTAATTCCCACCAGGTCCGGGTCCCCCTCTGACACAAGGTCATTTAAACCCTATGGGAAACTGTGCCTCGGTTCACGACCAATTCGGTTCGCGACCAGAGTCAGTTCATGAATTAAGTTCGTGACCGAAGTACCACTGTATACTGAAAAAACCCTCAGAAGTTACTACTTTTTTCTTTTCTTTTTTACTTCTTTTTGCATTTCTCTTCCTCTCTCGGTAACTTCCTTAATTTTTGTTTGCACTTGTATTTCACCTGATAATTTTAATAAAATTGGGAGGGGAAAGCCCAATTCACACCTATTTCATCCTCTTTTCTTTGAATTTGCTTTGTCTTCTATCGAATAGAAAAACATGAGATTTCCCAGAAAATGCTTACGCCTTAAAATATGTGTGTTAGTCTGTAGGCTGTTGACTGGAGAGATTGAATATTAAGTGATTCTCCGAGTGATTGAATATTAAGTGATTCTTTGAGTGATTGACTATTAAGTGATTATTTGAGTGATTGAGCTTTAAATGATTATTTGATTGGCTTGTGTGCCGTTAACCTCTTAAACAAATTGCATTGAGCGGTTATTAATTACAGTCTAATGTTTGAACTCCCGGAATGCATGAGACTATTTAATAAAACTTTAGTTGAAGTTTAATAGAAATGGTGATGTGGGAGGCTCCAGTTTGTTACAACGTAGATGTAAGTAAAATTAAATAAAGCAGGATCAGGGGTGGGATTCAGCTGGTTTGGACTGGTTCGAGAGAACATGATGCTAATTTTACAGCTGGTTTGCTGAACTGGTAATTATTTTGAAAACAATTTTTATTGGTTTTACAATACAATACAATAGCAGAGTTGGAAGGGACCTTGCAGGTCTTCTAGTCCAACCCCCTGCATGGGCAGGAACCTTATACCATTTCAGACAAATGGCTATCTAATATCTTTTTAAAGACTTCCAGGGTTGGGGCATTCACAACTTCTGGAGGCAAGCTGTTCCACTGATTAATTGTTCTAACTGTCAGGAAATTTCTCCTCAGTTCTAAGTTGCTTCTCTCCTTGATTAGTTTCCACCCATTGCTTCTTGTCCTGCCCCCAGGTGGCTTGGAGAATAGTTTGGCTCCCTCTTCTTTGTGGCACCCTCTGAGATATCGGAACACTGCTATCATGTCTCCCCTGGTCCTTCTCTTCATCAAACTAGACATACCCAGCTCCTGCAATCGTTCTTCATATGTTTTAGTCTCCAGTCCCCTAATCATCTTGGTTGCTCTTCTCTGCACTCTTTCCAGAGTCTCCATGTCTTTTCTACATCGTGGCGACCAAAACTTTTAGTCTCCAGTCCCCTAATCATCTTGGTTGCTCTTCTCTGCACTCTTTCCAGAGTCTCCATGTCTTTTCTACATCGTGGCGACCAAAACTGTATGCAGTATTCCAAGTGTGGCCTTACCAAGGCACTATACAGTGGCATTAACACTTCACGTGATCTAGATTCTATCCCTCTGTTTATGCAGCCTAGAACTGTGTTGGCTTTTTTGGCAGCTGCTGCACACTGCTGGCTCATATTTAAATGGTTGTCCACTAAGATTCTAAGATCCCTCTCACAGTTGCTACTATTACAATATATAAAAAGGAAAAGGGGGTATATGGGGTATTTTGTTAACATTTTAGGACTTCCATGTCAGGGGTGGTGACCGCCTCCGAGTCTTCGTACAAAATACATTTAAGTAAATGATGGCAAGAGATACATATATATATCACATCATAAACTTTGTACATTCAATGTTTTGTTTCATATTAACATCCGTTTCAGGAATTACAATAATAGTTTCAAAATAACTTCATTTTTGAGATCTGAGTCTCTTTGCTATTGTTTCTTCTTCCTCCTTCCCACCAATGGGCGGGGCCGTGGCCCCTCCCATTCCCTCTTCTTCATCTCCCAGGATTAAGGAGTGTTTTTTTGAGAAAGGCCTCCGCCTCTCCTACTGTTTTAACTCTGATTCTACCCCCATCCCAGAATACCAACATTCCTTCAGGCATTAACCATTTGAACCATACTCCTTTTTTGTATAATTTTTTGGACAAGAAGGAATGCTTCCTTCTTACCTCTCGAATTTTTTTGGGAATCTGCTTCAATATGGTAATTTCTTTTTGTTGATATTTCAAAGGCCCCCCTTGTTGTGCCCTCAGAATCTCATCCCTTGTGCACCTTCTTAAGAATTTAATATGAATCTCTCTAGGTGCGTCATTTATTCTAGCATATGCGGAATTAATTCTGTAAATCAGGTCTAGATCCTCCAGAGATATTCTTTATTCTTTTTAGTATAATCTGCTAAGATTGTGCTCATTAAATCCTTAAGGTCCTCTCCTTCTGACTCTGGGACGGCTGAACTGGTAATTGGAAGGACTGGCTGACCTTCCCCAGCCCACACCTCCCCTCCCCTCCCCTCCCAGGGGTCTCCATGTGGCCCATTCATTATGTCAGGTAAGTGCAGGGTCCATGCAGAAGGTCTGAGAGGGTGAAAAACGGGCCTCTCATAAGTCCGGAAATGAGTCTGTTTTCAGCCTCAAGAAAGTCTCTAGAGCCTGGGCAGGGCAAAACATGGGCCTCCCAGAAGTTCTGGAAGTCCAGAAACAGGCCCGTTTCTGGCCTCCGGAGCCCGGGAAAGGCCATTTTCACCCTCCCAAAGTCTTGAGGAAAACCTCCAGAGCCTGGAGAGGGTGAAAATGCCTCCCACTGCCTTGGTGCAGGAGGCCGAGTAGGCCGTGCCCCTCATGGCCACACCCACCCAGGAACCAGGCAGAGAACAGGTTGCTAAAATATTTCAATCCCAAAACACGCCTAAGTTTAGAATTGGAAAACAGAGTATTAATATTGTATGATAGTAGGAATTGGATATGTATATGTAATTGGTAATAACTACCGTATTTTTCAGAGTATAAGTCGCACCCTTTTCTCCTCAAAAAAGAGGCTGAAAATCTGGGTGCATCTTATACACTGAATACAGCATTTTTGGCCTCCTGAAACCCTGCCCCCTTTGCAAAAATGGCTGTGCATAACCTTTAGAAGACTTCTGGAGTGCTTCTAGGGCTGGTGGGGGAAAGGCCTGTTTTTTGCTCATCTTTGCCTCCCCCAGGAGCACTCTATAAGCTTCCTAAAGGCTACCCAGGCCCTTTTTTGGACAAAAAATGGGCCCGTTTTCATGAAAAATGGGCCATTTTTTGCTCGTTTTTGCCCCTCCCCAGGAACACTCTGCAACCTCCCTAAAGGCTAGCCATGCCTTTTGGGGGGGGGAATGGGCCCGTTTTTGCAAAAAATGGGCTGTTTTTGGGAAGTCTGCAGAGTGCAAAAACCTTTTTTTTAAAGTTTGCCTTTTTACCTTGGTGCGTCTTATACTCCGGTGCATCTTATACTCTGAAAAATATGGTATATAACAAAAGGGATTAATGGATAGGTAATTTGACTGACCACATATACCTCTGTAATGGATATGAACTGTTATTGTTGTAAGATCAAAAAACACTATGGAAATGACTATGCCAGAAACGTCATATTATGTCCAATGGTTTTAATGTTTACCTAATAAAAACCTTTAAAAAAAAATATATTAAACATTTTTTCAATCCCACCCCTGAGCAGGATCCAATTTGAATCAGTCACTAGGAAGTTGGGTATTCTGAACTTTTGGACTCATGCTATAGTCCATCCTCAGGGATCTTCTCTTGCTGCAGAATATGACCAAGATTGGATCCTGTGACATTATCCTGGGACACATTTATCTGCCTTCATTTGTGTTAAATAAAGCAAATCAGGATCCCAATGACCAAAAGTTTCTTCTTCCAAGCTTTTGGGTTCATCCTGCAGCCCATCCTCCAGGAACTTCTCCTTCTTCAAAATGTGTGCATATTATCCTACAAACATACAACATACAATAGTAGAGTTGAAAGGGACCTTGGAGGTCTTCTAGTCCAACCCCCTGCCTAGGCAGGAAACCCTATGCCATTTCAGACAAATGGCTATCCAACATCCTCTTAAAGACTTCCAGTGCTAGGGCATTCACAACTTCTGGAGGCAACTTCTGTTCCACTGATTAATTGTTCTAACTGTCAGGAAATTTCTCCTCAGTTCTAAGTTGCTTCTCTCCTTGATCAATTTCCACCCATTACTTCTTGTTCTACCCTCAGGTGCCTTGGAGAATAGCTTGACTCCCTCTTCTTTGTGGCAACCCCTGAGATGTTGGAAGACTGCTATCATGTCTCCCCTAGTCCTTCTTTTCATTAAACCAGACCTACCCAGTTCCTGTAACTGTTTCTATATCCTTTAGTCTCCAGTTCCCTAATCATCTTTGTTGCTGTTCTCTGCACTCTTTCCAGAGTCTCCACATCATGGCAACCAAAGCCGAATGCCATATTCCAAGTGTGGCCTTACCAAGGCCTTATAAAGTGGTATTAACTCTTCACGTGATCTTGATTCTATCCCTCTGTTTATGCAGCCTAGAACTGTTTTGGCTTTTTTGGCAGCTGCTGCACACGGCTGCCTCATATTTAATTTGTTAAATATGATTTGGATAAATATATTCTTAATTTGTTCATTTAAAATTGTCTCCTGTACCTTAAAAATTATGATCTAAAATTTTTTCCAAAGGTCTCCTAAAGCTATTAGATGGACCGAAGCTGAGATAAGTGATAAGAGCTCAGCCCACCACGTAATACTAGGGCTTGAATAATCAGAGTTGAGATCATTTCCAGCATCATTAAGCCACTGAGCCACCATGCTTCTAGTTATGGCACATATAAAAACCAGATATAAAAATATATGTATAAAATCAATTCAGTCAATATTATAAAATCTGAGATATAAACCCTAGGCTATTTATTTCTAGGCTGCATAAACATTTCTAGGCTGCATAAACAGAGGGATAGAATCTAGATCACGTGAAGTGTTAATGCCACTGTATAGTGCCTTGGTAAGGCCACACTTGGAATACTGCATACAGTTTTGGTCGCCACGATGTAGAAAAGACGTGGAGACTCTGGAAAGAGCGCAGAGAAGAGCAACCAAGATGATTAGGGGACTGGAGACTAAAACATATGATGAACGGTTGCAGGAACTGGGTATGTCTAGTTTGATGAAGAGAAGGACCAGGGGAGACATGATAGCAGTGTTCCAATATCTCAGGGGTTGCCACAAAGAAGAGGGAGTCAAACTATTTTCCAAGGCACCTGAGGGCAGGACAAGAAGCAATGGGTGGAAACTAATCAAGGAGAGAAGCAACTTAGAACTAAGGAGAAATTACCTGACAGTTAGAACAATTAACCTTCAGAAGTTGTGAATGCCCCAACCCTGGAAGTCTTTAAGATATTAGATAGCCATTTGTCTGAAATGGTATAAGGTTCCTGCCCACGCAGGGAGTTGGACTAGGAGACCTCCAAGGTCCCTTCCAACTCTGCTATTGTATTGTATTGTATTGTATTGTATTGTATTGTATTGTATTGTATTGTATTGTATTGTATTGTATTGTATTGTATTGTATTGTATTGTATTTATTTAGCGTACGGCGATTTTATATTAGCCAAGAGAATACCAATGCTAATGCAGAGTAGTAATTTGGTTGCCTGTTTGCTAGCTGTTTGGTTCGTGAGTGAGTGTTTCCCAAGGTGTGCCACAGGAGGGCGAGCTTGCGCCTCACCAGAAAGAGAGACAAGCAGGGTTCCTGCAGTGTCATCTGAGGTCCTTCCACCAAAGCTGCCTCACAAATGGCTGTCACAACCTGGAAGGTTCAGCACTGGCAGGATTATGACCACCTGCACAAAGTGCCAGCTCATCTTCCCATCAAAGTGGTACCTATTTATCTACTCACACAGAACATGCCTTCGAACTGCTAGGTAGGCAGAAAGAGAGGCGAGTGACGGGAGCTGTCAGGGTTCCAAATAGCACCCAAAAGTAAATCAGAGTCCAAGGCAAAGTATTGCTCAAAGTTCCAATTTATGAAGAGAGCCATGTTGGCACATTTGGGAAAACCCAAATCTGAAAGCTTCCCGGTTTTCCCCACCCGGTTGAAAGTTCAAGATCTTGTCCCCCCACACCCACAAGTCCACCCCATGGTCCAATCTCCCACTGCCATGCTGGCAGCTTCCACCCATCCAGTTCTGGTCAGGTGCAGAGGTGCAAAGACAAAAGATGACCTTGGCTTTCTAGAAAGAATTTTGTTATGGCTACATAGCATCTAACTCTGTACAATCTCCCCTCCCATTTCCCCACAACAGAAAGTGCATAGTAGAATAATAGAAAGTGTGGCAGGCCAAAGATCCAAAAGAAAGGATGGCTGCAGGCCTGACACTCTGCCACACAGCACTGGGACTCAAACCACTGGAGGAATGACCATCTGCAGCCTCATTAAACCACTGAGTCATCACGCTTCAACTTTGGGTGGTGGTGTTATGAGAAGAGATGGCCCCGCAGATGGCTTTCAGAAGGCCAGCGCTCCTGATCTTGTGTGACAGACGTGGGAAGGAGCCTGCTGCAGCAAACGCCAGCCAGGACTTCACAGGAATGAGCAATTGGTCTCCTTCCTGTTCCCTGCCGAAAGCTGTCAATCTCACATGAGTTATTTCCAAGCAGCCAGTGCTCCATTCTAAAATAAGTGCCCGAACGAGAGCCTTATAGGTCAATCTGTTGCATTTTCCGAGGCTTATGGGTAGACAGCTCGAGGGGGGAAGATAAATGGATGCGTTTTCAAAAAACAAAACAAAAACCCCTTCAGCTGAATGGATGAAATTGATACCAAGAGACAACAGTTGAAACACTCTGCTCCCTTAGATGGGAGTCAGCTCTGTTAAATGCTGCTGGATTGACTAGTGGATAAACAAAGTTAGGAGGGCTTGAACCTGTAGTGTGTGTCAAAATTTTTTAGAACCTCTTCTGTAGGTGTGGCCTGCTTTGTGGAAGTGGCTTGCCAGTCATGTGACCGGTGGGAATGGCTTACCGGCCATGTGACCAGGTGGGAGTGGCCAACTTATAAAATGTGGTGAATCTCACTTAACAACACTCTTGCTTAGCAACCATAATGTTGGCTCAGAAACTCTTGCATTTAAAGCACGCAAGTCTTAAAGCTGTCAAGTTACAAGACCCTTCCACCCCTAACCCTTTAGGAAAACGAACCCCAGGGGTGTTTAAACTTGACAGCTTTGAGACTTGTGGACTCTTCTCTGGATTCTCAACATCGTTTTTGTATTGGGGTGGCCAAAACTGGATGCACTATTCTAAAGTGTGGCCTTACCAAGGATGTGTAGAGCGGTACCAGTACTTCACGTAGTTGTCATCAGTACACCTCTTTGAATTGGTAAAGTAGATTGTTACTCTCTCGATCCAGTGGTGGGATTCAGCCAGTTGGCACCTATTCGGGAGAACCGGTTGTTAACTTTCTAAGTATTAACTGCTTAGAAAGTTAACAACCGGTTCTCCTGAATAGGTGCCAACTGGCTGAATCCCACCATTGCAGAACTTACACAAGAATATACGTTGTTTTGGAGGGCACCATTGGAATATATTGTATATCTAAGAAATATAAGGGGAGGGGAAAGGTCTCCAGGGGATGGGGGTCAATGAAATATGTGGCTTTTTGTCTTCTTTTGTATTCAGTTGTACATGTAATGTTTGTATGATTTGTGTTTAAGAAAAACAATAAAGTACTTATTGGTTTGTATTGCTGTTAGAGAGCCAGTTTGATGTCATGGTTAAAGCATCAATCTGGAAGCCAGGAAACCTGTGAGTTCTAGTCCCACCTTAGCCATGAAAACTGGCTGAGTGACTGGATCAGTGACCAGGAGACTGTGAGTTCTAGTCCTGCCTTAAGGATCAAAGCCAGCTGGGTGAGTTTGGATCAGTCACCAGGAGAATGTGAGTTCTAGTCCTGTTTTAGGATTGAAAGTTGGTTGAATGCCTGGATCAATGACCAGGAGACTGTAAGTTGTAGTCCCACCTTAGGCATGAAAGTTAGCTAAGTGACTTTGGGCCAGTCACTTTATCTTAGCTCTAGGAAGGAGGCAATGGCAAAACATCTTTGAAAAACCTTGTCAAGAAAACTGCAGGGACTTATCCAAGCAGTCTCTGAGAATCGGACATGACTGAATAGAAGAAAAGGGAAAAGATGTGGCAATACAGCAATATAGTGTTATTATTGTGTCTTATTAGTTACAAACTACTAAGATTAGTTGAAATGCCAAACAAAAGGGATGAACAGCATGTTGGCTATGATATCTTTGATTTCAGATGTTTAGATCTAAGCAACCTTGTGACCCACAATAATTAATGTGTAGAATGAAAACCCACTGAGTTCTTCACAGTTTATATTTACTCCTCTGAAGTTTGGATCAACCTTTTCTCAAGAAAAACAACAACAAAGCACCCCTTCCCATGTAAAATTCCAAATAATTAACAAAACCGGTATAATATCTTGCATTAAAAATCCATTAAAGTTACCCTTCCATTCTATTCACTTGCGTGCATTTAATAGGATTAACTCTACGCTCCTTCTATACCTGTCCAAGGTGCTGAACGAGCCAGTTTGCATTGTAGCATTTACAGCTTGCGTGGGATTTAAAAACGTAATCGCAGCTTTTCAAAACGAGGCCTTTTGAGACAGCTTTCTGGGCAAAAAAAGAGAGAGAGCTTATCCTGATGCAAACAAACACCTCATAACAATAAAGGGGAAAAGCTGTTCCAGTTTGAATAATTTAACTTTGAGACAACTGTACAATCTAAATAATTTAAATTTAAGATATATTGCTTCTATTACATACGGAGGGTCCCCACACACACACACTGCTGTGCACTCAGTCCATTTCTTAGGAAGAGCTAGGCTAGCAGGAGATTTGCAAAAGAAGATTTATTTACACTAATCAAAACCATCAACATTGCATCTAAGTATCCTCTCCCATCAACAATAGACGATGGAATGGAATGGAAAAGAATACGGTAAAGGTTATCCTCATACATATGTGTAAGTCGTTCCTGACTCTAGGGGGCGGTACATGTTAGGACTTTAATCCTCCTAGTGTAGGGTTGGCAATATATATATATAAGCCATGATTACAAATGGGCTCTGTTACTTTAAATGTTATAGTTCAATGTAATTAGCTGCTGTAATTAACTCAGCAATAAGAGGAAGCCAGGAGCACTGTTAGCTCTCTCTCTCTCACTAGCTCTGACTGACTGACCGAACAAGGAAGAATCGTGGATTGCAACTGTAAGCAATTGTTTTTGGGTTAAGGACTGTATTTGATTCAATACCTACTATCACTGCTTGTGAAGCAGTAGTTTATTTTTCCATCACAAATAAAGCTACTTGTTTTTACTAGCAGTGTCTGAGACTCTATTCGTGGGTCTACTAGCAACGTTTCTCTTGCTGCAAATTCCGTTGCACAACTCTCTGTCTCCTAAAGGAGATAGCCCTAACAGTACTCATCTTCATTTCAAAGCTGAAGAGCTCCATGATCATGTGGCCATCATGATTAAACACCAAAGGTGCACAGAATGCTGTTACCTTCCCACCAAAGGTGGTCCCCATTTTTCTACTTGCATTTTTATGTGCTTTCAAACTGCTAGGTTGGCGGAATCTGGGACAAGTAACAGGAGCTCACTCCATTATGCAGTGCTAGGGATTCGAACCACTTAACTGCTGACCTTTCTGATCAACAAGCTCAGTGTTTTAGCCACTGAGTCACTGCATCCGTTGGAATAGAATTGGTATTAATGCCGGCCTAGGATAGTCTCTCTGTCTCTGGGGTTTTATTGGGAAGTTTTTTAGTATAGCTTAGTTTTAATGGGGAATTTTAGCACAGGTTTAGGTTTAATTCCCCGTCACCTGGAGGAAGTTGATTATCTAGACCCGCGCCAGTCCGGCTTTCGGCCCGGGCATAGCACCGAGACGGCATTGGTCGCGTTGGTAGATGATCTCTGGAGGGCCAGAGATGGGGGTTGTTCCTCCATCCTGGTCCTATTAGACCTCTCGGCGGCTTTCGATACCATCGACCATGGTATCCTATTGCATCGGCTGGGGGGGTTGGGGGTGGGAGGCACCGTTTTACGGTGGTTCTCCTCCTACCTCTCTGGCCGATCGCAATTTGTGTTGGCAGGGGAGCAGAGGTCGACCCCGAGACCCCTCACATGTGGGGTGCCTCAGGGGTCGGTCCTCTCGCCTCTCCTGTTTAATGCATACATGAAGCCGCTGGGTGAGATCATCCGTGGTTTTGGGGTTGAGTAAAATCTATACGCTGATGATACTCAGCTGTATATATCTACCCCAAACCACCCCAACGATGCCGTAGCGGTGATGTGCCAGTGCCTGGAAGCCGTGCGGATCTGGATGGGAAGCAACGGACTCAGGCTCAACCCGACCAAGACTGAGTGGCTGTGGTTTCCGGCTGCCCGATTCAACCAGCTCTCTCCAACGCTGGCCCTAGGGGGCGAACATCTTGCCCCTGTGGATGGGGCGCGCAATTTGGGTGTCCTCCTGGATACCCGGCTGTCTATGGAAGAGCAAGTGACAGCCGTGGCAAGGAGGGCGTTTTACCAGGTTCGCCTGGTCCGCCAATTGCGCCCCCTATTGGATCGGGACGCCCTTCGCACAGTCACTCATGCCCTCGTGACATCCCGACTGGACTATTGTAACTCTCTCTACATGGGGCTCCCCTTGAAGTGCACCCGGAGGCTTCAGTTAGTTCAGAATGCAGCCGCGCGAGCAATCATGGGAACCACTAGGTTTACCCACATTACACCGCTCTTGCGTGAGCTGCACTGGCTGCCTGTCGTCTTCCGGGTGCGCTTCAAGGTGTTAATTATCATCTTTAAAGCGCTCCATGGCTCGGGACCTAGCTACCTGCAGGATCGGATCCTGCCTCACACATCCTCACGGCCGATTCGCTCCCACAGAGAGGGACTTCTCCAGGTGCTGTCCACTAGACTTTGTCAGCGGGCGACGCCCAGGGGAAGGGCTCTCTCTGTGGCGGGCCCGGCCCTCTGGAACGACCTTCCCCCCGATATTAGAACGACCACGGACCTCCGCCCCTTCCGCTTGAAATTGAAGACTCATCTTTTCCGCCTGGCCGGCCTAGGGTAGTCTCTCTCTCTCTGGGTTTTCAAATGTATGGGGATTTTTAGTTAATGGGATTTTAGCACAGGAATTAATTTAATCTGTTTTAATTTTGCTATGTATGTTGTATATTTATTGTTTTTATTTCCCCTGTGCACCGCCCCGAGTCCCTGTGGGTAGAGGGAGCGGTCAATAAATTTAGCTATTATTATTATTATTATTATTATTATTAATTTGTTTTTTAAAGAAATGTTTGTATATATTTATTGTTTTTTATTCTTCCTGTGCACTGCCCCGAGTCCCTATGGGGAGAGGGAGCGGTTTACAAATATTAAATATTATTATTATTATTATTATTATTATTATTATTATTATTATTATTATTATTATTATTATTATTATTATTATTATTATTATTATTATTATTATTATTATTATTATTATTATTATTATTATTATTATTATTATTATTATTATTATTATTATTATTATTATTATTATATTATGATTATTATTATTAATGGATTGGAATGGAATGGAATGGAACGGAACGGAACAGAACAGAACAGAACAGAATAGAATATCGAGTAGAGCACAGTAGAATAGAATAGAAGCTGGAAGGGACCTCAAAGATCTTCTAGTCCAACCCCCTGCTCAAGCAGGAGACCCTAAACCATTTCAGACAAGGGTCTATCCAGTTTCTTCTTAAAAACCTCCAGTGATGAAGCACCCACAACTTCTGGAGGCAAGCCACATGCCCCATTTCCCGCCCATTTTGATCCCCGCCTCCCGGAACAGGCGGAAAATGGGGCACAGAGGCCAAAAACGAGGCATACGAAGGCTGAAAAACGGGGTGAGCGGAGGCTGAAAATGGGATGCGGAGACTGAAAATGGGGTGCAAAGAGGTGGCAATAGGCAATGGTATTCCCTGCAGCCTGAAACAGCTGGTTGTCAGGAGGCCCAACAATCAGCTGCTTATGCTAATCAGGCTGTGCTGAAACTGAAAAGGGATGTTTGCTGCAATGAGGCAAATTGCTGGGAGGCAGAGGCAGATTTTTTTTTCTTGGGCTAATCAGCTGTGCTGAAATGGAAACTGGCTGTTTGCTTTTTGCTGCAAGGAAGCAAATTGCTGGGAGGCAGAGGCACAATTCCTCCCCCCTTTTTTTCCCCTCTCCAAAAGCTAGGTGTGTCTTGTACTTCGGAGCATCTTATACTCCGAAAAATACGGTAGTTTTTGAGAAGTGGGGTTTCCCTTTTAATACATTTCCATTTTGAATGCTTCATCTTAACTGGAGTCAATCCCATTCATAACTCTCTTGCTCTCTGCATTAAGAGATTACTTTACTTGAAAGGGAAGCGCACCTGTTACATCCATTAAGACAAAATTAACTTACCATTCAGTGCTCAGAGCTGCAACTGAATTCTGAATTACAATTGCCAGTGTAATTTCATTTTTCTCCATGAGTACTTGCTCTTATATTCACTGGGGGGGAAGGAGGACTCTTGAGTGTTTAGCCAACAGAGCTAATAGCAAGCAGTAAACAATACCCTAATCAAGGAATTACCCACTCAGACAAACAGCAAACAATAAACAACAGCTTAATCAAGGAACTACCAAGAACACTTGTCACCAACATTGACTTTGCAAGTATAAAAACAGACAGCAAACCCTACTCCCTTATAGCACTGATGATGTTACCTAGTTGGGTAATGAAATGTTTGCAAGAAAATAACAAGTTCAGAGAGCACCAAGGACCTCAGAATTAAGAGTGTTCAAAACTACTGGTTCTGGGTGGGTTTCAAAACTACTGGTTCTGTGAGCATGGCTTATTTTGTGGGCGTGGCTTGGCAGTCATGTGACCGGTGGGAGTAGCTTGGCGGTCATGTGACCAAGTGGGCGTGGCTTAGCAGTCATGTGACTGGGTGTTGTTGTTTTTTAACTAAGGGGAAGCGGTTGGCAATGCCTGGGGATTTCTGGGGATTTCCCCTTTGTGTTAGAGGCACCAAAATAATAATAATAATAATAATAATAATAATAATAATAATAATAATAATAATAATAATAATAATAATAATAATAATAATAATAATAATAATAATAATAATAATAATAATAATAATAATAATAATTATGGGAAGTAACGGACTCAGGCTGGATGGGAAGTAACGGACTCAGGCTCAACCCGACCAAGACCGAGTGGCTGTGGTTTCCGGCTGCCCGATTCAACCAGCTCACTCCATCGCTGGCCATAGGGGGCGAACATCTTGCCCCTGTGGATGGGGTGCACAATTTGGGTGTCCTCCTGGATGCCCGGCTGTCCATGGAAGATCAAGTGACAGCCGTGGCCAGGAGGGCGTTTTACCAGGTTCGCCTGGTTCGCCAATTGCGCCCCCTATTGGATCGGGACGCCCTTCGCACAGTCACTCATGCGCTCGTGACATCCCGACTGGACTATTGCAACTCTCTCTACATGGGGCTCCCCTTGAGGTGCACCCGGAGACTTCAGCTAGTCCAGAATGCAGCCGCGCGAGCAATTATGGGAACCACTAGGTTTACCCATGTAACACCGCTCTTGCGCGAGCTGCACTGGCTGCCTGTCGTCTTCCGGGTGCGCTTCAAGGTGTTGATTATCATCTTTAAAGCGCTCCATGGCTCGGGACCTAGCTATCTGCGGGATCGGATCCTGCCTCATACATCCTCACGACCGATTCGCTCCCACAGAGAGGGACTTCTCCGGGTGCCGTCCACTAGACTTTGTCAGCGGGCGACGCCCAGGGGAAGGGCTCTCTCTGTGGCGGGCCCGGCCCTCTGGAACGACCTTCCCCCCGATATTAGGACGACCACGGACCTCCGCTCCTTCCGTCTCAAATTAAAAACTCATTTCTTCTGTCTGGCCGGCCTAGGATAGTCTCTCTGTCTTTGGGGTTTTATTGGGGTTTTGTAATATTGCTTAGTTTTAATGGGAATTTTAGCGCAGGTTTGGATTTAATTTATTTTTAATGAAATGTTTATATGTATTTATTGTTTTACTGTGCCTGTGCACCGCCCCGAGTCCCTGTGGGGAGAGGGCGCGGTTTAGAAATATTAAAATTATTATTATTATTATTATTATTATTATTATTATTATTATTATTATTATTATTATTATTATTATTATTATTATTATTATTATTATTATTATTATTATTATTATTATTATTAAAATAACAAGATGATATAAGGTCTCCTGCTGAAGCAGGGGGTTGGGCTAGATGACCTCTGAGGTCCCTTCCAGCCCTGGATTGCTGTGCTGTTTCAAAGCATCCTCTGAAGCTGCGTCTAATGCCAGATTTGTGGTCCTTCCTTCCTCCCCTTTCTCTCTCTCTCCCTCCCTCTTGCCCATCCCTCCCTCCCCCCCTCTCTCTCCATTTTCCTTATCTTTTTACCTCACCAAAATGTAAGTGACTAGCTGGTTTACGAATACAATAGAAGCCCAATATGAAAGCACAGTGAAGGGGACCCTTAAAATATTTATGGCAGCGACTTTTCTAAGTGTACAAGTCCCTTAAGTCCTGGGCCAAGGGTACAAGTGTACAAGTCCCTTAAGTCCTGGGCCAAGGGTACAAGGGTACAAGTCCCTTAAGTCCTGGGCCAAGGGTACAAGGGTACAAGTCCCTTAAGTCCTGGGCCAAGGGTACAAGGGTACAAGTCCCTTAAGTCCTGGGCCAAGGGTACAAGGGTACAAGTCCCTTAAGTCCTGGGCCAAGGGTACAAGTGTACAAGTCCCTTAAGTCCTGGGCCAAGGGTACAAGGGTACAAGTCCCTTAAGTCCTGGGCCAAGGGTACAAGGGTACAAGTCCCTTAAGTCCTGGGCCAAGGGTACAAGGGTACAAGTCCCTTAAGTCCTGGGCCAAGGGTACAAGGGTACAAGTCCCTTAAGTCCTGGGCCAAGGGTACAAGGGTACAAGTCCCTTAAGTCCTGGGCCAAGGGTACAAGGGTACAAGTCCCTTAAGTCCTGGGCCAAGGGTACAAGGGTACAAGTCCCTTAAGTCCTGGGCCAAGGGTACAAGGGTACAAGTCCCTTAAGTCCTGGGCCAAGGGTACAAGTGTACAAGTCCCTTAAGTCCTGGGCCAAGGGTACAAGGGTACAAGTCCCTTAAGTCCTGGGCCAAGGGTACAAGTGTACAAGTCCTTAAGTCCTGGGCCAAGGGTACAAGGGTACAAGTCCCTTAAGTCCTGGGCCAAGGGTGAATGTGTTTGTGGAACCTCTATTGTGCTTTGACGTAGTTCTAGTTGGTTTTTTTTTTTAATTAATCAGGCCGTTATATTTCACTGTTATGTTTGAATTGCATATTTGATATGTTGCAAGCCACCCAGAGTCTTTGGATGTGAGCATGTAATAAATCTTAATCATAACATTACTTAACAATTGTGAACAATAGCTAACAAATGATGGAAGTGTCATTGTGAAAATCAGCATCCATTAATTCCTTATGAACATCTGTATGAATGGAGCATTACTCTGACCTGGTATTTTTTTTAAATGAAAACAAGAAAAATGTGCATTGGTTGCCTGAACATTCTGAAACATAAAAACATTTGTATGCAGATCTCCATAATAGTGGTGGATTTTAATGCCCATCTCTATAGCTTTTCTTAGTCAGGCATATTTCCATGTCTTTCTGAAACCTAATTTTCCTTCGTGTGTATTACTCCTGATGTTTCAGGCTAAGTTAAGCAAACATCCCCAAAATATGTGCATTTTTTCCCTGATTTAACAAACAGGGGTTGTTCCTCAAGAATTTCTTGACAGTTAGAACAATTAATCAGTGGAATAACTTGCCTCCAGAAATTGCAAATGCTCAAACACTGGAGGTTTTTAAGAAAAATTTTTTTATCTTCTCTATTCCATTCCATTCCATTCCATTCTTTCTTCATTGTGCTATTGCTATTGCTAATGCTATTGCTATTGCTATTGCTATTGCTATTGCTGTGCTGTGCTGTGCTATTCCATTCCATTATTTCTTCATTATTCTATTCTGTTCTGTTCTGTTCTGTTCTGTTCTGTTCTGTGCTGTGCTGTTCTGTGCTGTGCTGTGCTGTGCTGTGCTGTGCTGTGCTGTGCTGTGCTATTCCATTCCATTATTTCTTCATTATTCTATTCTGTTCTGTTCTGTTCTGTTCTGTTCTGTGCTGTGCTGTGCTGTGCTGTGCTGTGCTATTCCATTCCATTATTTCTTCATTATTCTATTCTGTTCTGTTCTGTGCTGTTCTGTGCTGTGCTGTGCTGTGCTGTGCTGTGCTATTCCATTCCATTATTTCTTCATTATTCTATTCTGTGCTGTGCTGTGCTGTGCTGTGCTGTGCTGTGCTGTGCTATTCCATTCCTTCTTCATTATGCTATGCCATGCCATGCCATGCCATTATTTCTATTCTATTCTATTCTATTCCATTCCATTCCATTCCATTCCATTCCATTCCATTCCATTCCATTCCATTCCATTCCATTCTATTCTATTCTATTCTATTCCTATTCCTATTCCTATTCCTATTCCTATTCCTATTCTTATTCTAATTTCTGTCTGGAGCAAAACCTGTTTCAAGGCCATTACCTGCAGAAGGACAGTTCATGGTACTTCAACTATGCAAACATCTGGGCCAATTTCTTTTTCCTCTCTAGACAGTAGACATGTACGTGCAAGTCGACTTTGCTACCAACAAAAGTTTCCCATTTGCCCACAGTAAGCTGCTTATCCTATTTCCCCTGCTCCAAGTCTCAGAGGAATCGTTTTCTCTGGTTCTTGAGAGGAAAAAGGAGATATTTGTTGGTACAACTGCAGAGTAGCTGGAACATCCATCTTTTCTCCCCCCCCCCCCTCGGGAGGAAGTGATAGAGAGCATGCTGAAAACGGGAGTCCTTGAAACATTTATTTCTAGTGCTGGGGGAACCTCAGCCTGGGAAGCTCTCTCTGGCATTGCAGTGGAGAAAATTAAGAATCCTGGTTGTGTTGTGGCCCTCCAGCAACCAGCTGAGCTGGCAGCAGAGTCGGACAGTGAGGAGGTTGGGGAGGAACCTGGGCCAGTCCTGGAGTCTGGGGAAGGCTCGGACGAGGGCTCTGTGTCGGAGGCAGAGATGGGGCCAGGGCCCTCTGACAGTTCTCAGCTGCCTTCAGAGTCAGACAGCAGTGAGGCAGAGGAACAGCTGTTCCCAGTGTGCGCATGCGCAGAGCTGCCAGGAGAGAAGAATGACTCTGAAATCAGGGTGGACGTGAGAGTAAAGTCACAGATGGAAGGTGATTGGCTCCTCCCATAGGGCAGGGGTCTGCAAAGTCGGCTCTTTTAAGACTGGTGGACTTCAACTCCCAGAATTCCCCAGCCAGCTATGCTGACTGGGGAACTCTGGGAGTTGAAGTCCACCAGTCTTAAAAGAGCCGACTTTGCAGACCCCTGCCATAGGGAATAAAAGAGGAGTGAAAGGGGAGTGGGCTTTTGCAGGAAACAATTTGTTTTTTCATTCATGTCAGGAGTGTGAAGATCTGTCCGTGAATCTGAGAGACTCTGTGCCCAGTCTTTCCCTTCACAGCACTGCGTTTGGAAAATATGTACATGGCAGCTTTCCAAGCTAGATAAGTTCTGTGGTCATCACTTCACCTTTGAAAGACTGTTTGCCAGGCCTTAGCTGAAGGTGAATGAGAAGAATTCATATTTGTCTAATAAAAGGGGTTTTATCAGGACCAGGAATTTGTCGGGACCAGGTCAGAACAGGTGGGTGTTGCAGTTTCTCCTTCAGAACACTGTCCCAAAGGTGCTTTTTCAAGAGGTAACTGGACTTTCTGTGTTTTTCCTTGAAGACGTTTCACTTCTCATCTGAGAAGCTTCTTCAGCTCTGACAGAATGGTGAGAATGCAATGGAAGGATTCATATTCCTTGCAGTCATCTGGTCCTTAGCACTCCCTCTGGGAGTCCACAGGGAGGTTTATCTGTGCCCTCAAGGTCACCTGAGTAGTGAAAATGGGTGTGGAACTTTCAGAAGTTCCTTTTAGCCGTTCTGAGAATGGTAGAAGAGAATATTTGTAGCTCAGGGTTGAACAGTAGGGTCCTTGATACTCTCTGAGCTGGGTTGTTTCCTTGCAGACATGTCATTACCAAAGTAGGTAACACCATCAGTGTTGAAAGGGAGTGAGGATTGCACTCTGTTTATAAACTAGTGGCTTGCCTTGTCAGTTTACACATAGAAACTGGGTGAGACCAGGCTTAATAGCAGTGACTGTGAAAGGGATCTCGGAGTCTTAGTGGACAACCAGCTAAATAATAATAATAATAATACTAATAATACTAATACTACTACTACTACTACTACTACTACTACTACTACTATTACTACTACTACTACTACTACTACTACTAATAATAATAATAATAATAATAATAATAATAATAATAATAATAATAATAATAATAATAATTTAATTTATAACCCACTCTCTCTCCCCGAAGGGACTCGAGGCAGGGCACAGGGAATTTAAAAATGCAGATAAAAGCCACAAAACATAATACAATATTAAAACAAATTAAACTAAAACCCGGCGCTAAAATCCCATATAAAAACTAAAACTAAGCCCCTAAAAACCCTAAAAACAGTTTAATTACCCCAGGCCGGCCAAGCAGAAGAAGTGTGTTTTTAATTTTTGACGGAAGGAGCGGAGATCCGTGGTTGTTCTAATTTCGGGGGGAAGGTCGTTCCAGAGGGTCGGGCCCGCCATAGAGAAGGCCCTTCCCCTGGGCGTCGCCCACTGGCATAACCTAGTGGACGGCACCCGGAGAAGTCACTCTCTGTGGGAGCGGATCGGCCGCAGGGATGTATGGGGCAGGATGCGATCCCGCAGATAGCTAGGTCCCGTGCCATGGAGCGCTTTGAAGATGATAACCAACACCTTGAAGCGCACCCGAAAGATGACAGGCAGCCATGCAGCTCGCGCAGGAGCGGTGTTACATGGGAAAACCTAGAGGTTCCCATAACTGCCCACGCGGCTGCATTCTGGACAAGCTAAAGTCTTCGGGTGCACCTCAAGGGGAGCCCCATGTAGAGAGCATTACAGTAGTCCAGTCGGGATGTCACGAAGGCATGAGTGACTGTGCAAAGGCCAGCAAGGTGCAGCAGCAGTCAAAAACGCCAATGCAATCCCAAGTTGAATTAATCAAGATCAAGTGAGGTACTAACACCACTCTATAAAGCTCTAGTAAGACCACACCTAGAGTACTGCATCCAGTTTTGGTCATCACACTATTAAAAAGATGTTGAGACTCTAGAAAAAGTGCAGAGAAGAGCAACCAGGATGATTAGGGGATGGAGGCTTAAACATATGATGATGAATGGTTGCAGGAACTGGGCGTGGCTAGTCTAGTGAAGAGAAGGACCAGGGGAAACACGATAGCAGTCTTCCTCTCAGGCCTGCACCCATTTTTTTCTTTTGGATCTTTGGCCTCCCACCCTTTCTATTATTCTACTATGCCTTTTTCTATTGTGGGAAAATGGGAGGGGAGATTGTACAGAGTTAGATGATATGTAGTCATAACAAAAAAAATTCTAGAAAGCCAAGGTCATCCTTTGTCTCTGCACCTGACCAGAACTGGATGGGTGGAACTGCCAGCATGGCAGTGGGAGATTGGACCATGCAATGGACTTGTGGGTGGGGGTGGGGGGGGCAAGATCTTGAACTTTCAACTAGGTGGGGAAAACCTGGAAGCTTTCAGATTGATGTTTTCCCAGATGTGCTTAATAAATTGGAACTTTGAGCAAAACTTTGCCTTGGACTCTGATTTATTTTTCGATGCTATTTGGAACCCTTCCAATGTTTGAGGGGCTGCCTCAGAGAGGAGGAGGTCAAGCCTTTCTCCAAAGCACCCGAAGTCCAGACAAGGAATAATGGATGGAAACCTGTTCTGTCCCACGGGCTGAATCACTCAGCACACAGGCCTGGCTGCTTGCCACTGCTTAATTACGAGATAAGCGAATACTTTGCTAAGAGCCCAGATAACTCATGTAATCCCAAACACGACTAGAAGGCTCAGACTTTCTGGAATACTGAAGTTCAATCGGTTGCTTCCTGCAAATGTCTCCTCCCAATGTCTCACCTATAAGCTCTCTTGGGAGGGGCCACTCAGCAACCACCTGGCTCTTAATCATTGTCTGCCAGCCTGCCTCCGATGCAATTGTTGCCTCCGCCTCTCAGTCCTGCTCACTCAGGCATCATGGACAAACTGCCTTTGATCCTCCCCACTGCTCCATGACCCAGGCACCTCCTGGTGGCCAACTAGCAAAGAGACTATTGCTGAGCACTCCCCAAGGCCTCCCTCCTCCTTCAGAGCAGACTCATAGGGCTCTTCGCTAGAAGAGTCCATCAGCAGCTCATCCGGAGCCAGCTGGAACACAACACATTTCTATTTTTTCTTCTTATTTTTTACTTTATTAAATTTATATCCCGCCCTTCTCCAAACGGACCCAGGGCGGCGCACAGGAATGTTAAAATACATACAAAACATATAAAATTTAAAAAACTTATTCTAGTAAAACCTGTGCTAAAAACCGAATTAAAATCCCAAATTTAAAACTGTCTAATGGTCAATACAGGGGGTTACGCTAGGCCGGCTAGATGGAATAAATGTGTCTTCAGACACTTGCGGAAGAGGCGGAGGTCAGAGATGGTGCGGAGTTCAGGGGGTAGGTCGTTCCAGAGGGCTGGCCCAGCCACAGAGAAGGCTCTTCCCCTGGGTGTCGCCAGTCGGCATTGTCCAGCCGACGGCACCCTGAGGAGGCCCTCTCTGTGGGAGCGTATCGGTCTGAGGGATGTATGGGGCAGGAGGCGGTCTCGCATATAACTAGGCCCCGAGCCATGGAGCGCTTTAAAGATGGTCGTCAAGACCTTGAAGCGCACCCGAAAGACCACAGGGAGCCAGTGCAGCTCGCGCAGGATAGGTGTTATGTGGGAGTGTCTAGGCGCTCCCATAATCACCCGCGCGGCTGCGTTCTGGACTAGCTGCAGCTTTCGGGTGCACCTCAAGGGAAGCCCCATGTAGAGAGCATTACAGTAGTCGAGTCGAGAGGTGACGAGTGCTTGAGTGACTGTGCGTAGGGCACCCCGATCCAGTAAGGGGCGCAATTGGCGCATCAAGCGTACCTGATGGAACGCCCCCCTGGCCACGGCTGCCACGTGATCTTCCATAGACAGCCGGGAATCCAGGAGGATACCCAAATTTCACGCCCTCTCCACGGGGGCCGGTGTTTCGCCCCCAATGGCCAGTGTTGGAATAATCTGGCTGAACCGGGGCGCCGGAAGCCATAGCCACTCAGTCTTGGACGGGTTGAGCTTGAGTTTGTTACCACCCATCCAGATCCGTACGGCCTCCAAACACCGGGACATAACCTCGACGGCATCGTTGGGGTGGTCTGGGGTGGATATGTACAACTGAGTATCATCAGCGTACAGATGATATCCCACCCCAAAACCACGGATGATCTCACCCAGCGGCTTCATATATGTGTTGAATAGTAGGGGCGAGAGGACCGACCCCTGAGGAACCCCACATATGAGGGGCCTCGAGGCCGACCTCTGCCCCCCTGTCAACACATATTGTGACCGACCAGAGAGGTAGGATGAGAACCACCGCAAAACGGTGCCTCCCAACCCCAACCCCCCCAGTCGGCGCAATAGGATACCATGGTCGATGGTATCAAAAGCCGCTGAGAGGTCTAATAGGACTAGGATAGAGGAATGTCCTCTATCCCGCGCCCTCCAGAGATCATCAACCAACGCGACCAATGCCGTCTCGGTGCTGTGCCCGGGTCGGAAGCCGGACTGGCGCGGGTCTAGATAATCAACTTCCTCCAAGTGTCGCGGAAACTGTTGGGCCACCACACTCTCAACAACCTTCACTAGAAAGTGGAGGTTGGAGACAGGACGATAGTTCTCTAATAATGCTGGATCCAGGGACGGCTTCTTGAGGAGGGGCCTCACTACCGCCTCTTTCAAGACGGCAGGCAAGGACCCCTCACTCAAAGATGCGTTGACAATGCCCTGGAGCCAGCCTCGTGTCGTCTCCCAGGATGCCAGTACAAGCCAGGAGGGACACGGGTCCAATAAACATGTGGTAGCCCTAAGCCTCTTTGACAACTTGTCCATATCCTCGGTGGTAACAAAATCAAACTCCTCCCAAGATGGTGTCACAAGATCAGCCTCGGCCCGCTCGACTGGACCACTGTCGATGGAGGGTAACTCATTCCGAATCCGAGTGATTTTCTCCTGCAGATAAATCCCAAATTCCTCTGCTCGACCCTGTAAAGGGGCTTCCCGCGGCCTCTGTTGAAGGAGGGAGCGGGTCACCCCAAACAGGGCGGCAGGGCGGTTATCTGCGGATGCAATAAGAGTGCCACAATACTCACGTTTGGCCACTCTTAACGCCACTAAGTAAGTCCTAATATGGTCTCTCACTAGTGTTCGGTCGGCTTCGGAGCGAGAAGATCTCCATCTGCTCTCTAGGCGTCTCTTGTGGCGCTTCATCTCCCTAAGCCCCTCGGTGAACCAAGGAGCCCAGGTGGTTCGTCGCCGCAAGAGAGGCCGCAAGGGCGCGACTCGGTCCAAGGCCCCCGTGGCCGCACTTAACCATGCGGCACTAGGTCCTCAGTCGAGTCGCAGGGCAAGTCCACAGGAATTGGCCCAAGCTCCCTTTGGAACCTTATCGGGTCCATCAGGAGCCTGGGGCGGAACCATATAGGAATGTCCGGTTCCGCCTCCCCGCAGTGAGGTGCGGCGATCGGAAAGTCGAGCTGAAGGAGAGCGTGATCTGTCCATGACAGGGGTGTGATGGCTAGATCCCCTCTTCCCAGATCACTACTCCACTGTCCCGAGACGAAGATTAGATCCAGGGTGTGTCCGCCCTCGTGGGTAGGGCCTACAACTACTTGGGTCAGGTCCATGGCTGTCATGGAAGCCATGAACTCCCGAGCTACCCCAGAGGTTTCGCCTGCCGACGGCAGGTTAAAGTCCCCCATGACTAACAGTCTGGGGGTCTCAACCGCCGCCTCGGCTATCACCTCTAGGAGCTCGGGCAGGGCTGTTGTCGTATAGCGAGGAGCCAGGTATACAACTAACACGCCCAACTGCCACCCTAGGCCCCACTTCACAAGGAGGGACTCGCACCCAGTCGTCTGAGGGATCGTGGTCTCCTTTGGCTCAAGACCTTCCCTAACCATAATCGCCACCCCTCCCTAGGGCCCTAGGCTGATGAAAGACTCGGTATCCTGGTGGGCACATTTCTACGAGGGGATGTCCTCCCTCGTGGCCCAGGTTTCCGTAATACCTACCAGGTCCGGGTCCCCCTCTGACACAAGGTCTCGGATGAGGGGGGCTTTTTGTACCACGGACCTGGCGTTACACAACATCAGCCTAGGGCCCCGGGTCTGTGGTTCTTGCCCACCTAGTCTGCGATGGGAGCATGGGGGGTTGGAGCGCGTAACCGCCCGTAGCCAGCAGCCGCGGTCCTCCAACCAATGATGTCCACAAGGAGAGATTTGAACAAGGAGAGATTTGAACCAGGAGAGACTCAACCTGGAAATAAGGAGGAACCTTCTGACAGTGAAAAAATCAACCAATGGAACAGAAGTTGCCTTCAGGACTTATGGGAGCTTCATCCCTTGAGATTTTCAAGAAGAGATTGGACTGCCCTTTGTCAGAAATGGCACACGGTCTCCTGCTTGAGCAGGGGGTTGGACTAGATGACCTATAAGGTCCCTTCCAACCCAGTTAATCTGTCTTGGTGGGAATGTTCCTGGTTATGCCTTGATCAGAGTGAGAGCCACTTATATATAAACAGAAAGCAAAGCCCACTCCCTTTTGGCAATGATGATGTTATCTAGTTTGGTAATGAAATGCCTGGAAGGAAACCAATGTCTCAGAGAGCACCAAGGACCCCATAAAATAATCTTTCCTCTATAGAAAATTAAATAGAAAGATGGAAACTTGGCACTTTCCATCAGTTCAGCATAATATAGGTCAATCTTTTCTCTAAAGTAATACAAAATTAAATTCAACGGTGAAAACTGGGCACTTCCCATCAGACTAAAGTTTTAAATTGGCTATCACCATCATCTTTTAATGACCCCATAATCCCTTGCAGGTCAGAATCTGGGCAACCGAATGGAGCTGAGTGTTTACTGGCCAGATGCCCTTCCTGTCACCAATGCAGAGTTATATTCAGTAGATATAATCTCAATGTGCCAAGAGAGAGAAATAGCTGCCTCTACCTAGGATCGAACTCACAGCCTTCTGATAGTGAGGCAAGAACTCCAACTCTAGCTATGTCAGAGTTAAACCAACTCTGAACTATGGTCCATTCACTGTAAATTCTAAATGCTTGATAATTCAGTAAACTCCAAGACTCTTTATCAGTGGGGGATTTCAATTTTTTTTAGAACTTCTTCTGTAGTGGTGGCCTACTTTGTGGGAGTGGCTTGCTGTCCATGTGACTGGGTGGGAGTGGCTTGCTGTCCATGTGACTGGGTGGGAGTGGCTTGCCAGCCATGTGACCGAATGGGAGTGGCTTGGCAGTCATCAGGTACGCCTGATGCGCCAATTGCGCCCCTTACTGGACCGGGCTGCCCTTCGCACAGTCACTCAAGCTCTCATGACGTCCCGTCTCGACTACTGTAATGCTCTCTACATGGGGCTTCCCTTGAGGTGCACTCGAAAGCTACAGCTAGTCCAAAACGCAGCCGCGCAGGTAATTACGGGAGCCACCAGAAGCTCCCATATAACACCAATCCTGCGCGAGCTGCACTGGCTTCCTGTGGTCTTTCGGGTGCGCTTCAAGGTTCTGACAACCATCTTTAAAGCGCTCCATGACTCGGGGCCTAGTTATATGCGAGACCGTCTCCTGCCCCATACATCCCTTAGACCGATACGCTCCCACAGAGAGGGTCTTCTCAGGGTGCCGTCGGCTGGACAATGCCGACTGGCGACACCCAGGGGAAGAGCCTTCTCTGTGGCGGGCCCTGCCCTTTGGAACGACCTACCCCCTGAACTCCGGACCATCACCGACCTCCGCCTCTTCCGCCAATGTCTAAAGACATACTTTTTTCATCAAGCCGGCCTAGCCTAACCTCCCATGGGGACTTTTAGAAAAGTTTTAAATTGGGTTTTTAATCATTGGTTTTAGCATAGGATCGGGATTATTTAATATATATTTTAAATTATTTATCTACTTTCTATTTTGTATATCTTTTAAATCTCCTGTGCGCCGCCCTGGGTCCTCTGCGGAGAAGGGCGGGATATAAATGTAATAAAATGAAAAAAAAATGAAATGTGACTGGGTGGGCGCGGCCAACTTGTAAAATGTGGTGAAACTCACTTAACAACGCTCTTGCTTAGCAACCAAAATTTTGGCTCAGAAACTCTGGCATTTGAAGCACCAAAGTCTTAAAGCTGTCAAATTACATGACCCTTGCACCCACTTACCCTTTAGAAAACAAAACAAAACCCAGGGGTGTTTAAACTTGACAGCTTTAAGACTTGTGGACTTCAACTCCCAGAATTTCTCCTCTCACTCTTCCTCTTGATGATGGGCGGACTGGCGGAGGGAGGGAGCTGGAACCGGTTAGCAATAGCAATAGCAATAGCAGAGTTGGAAGGGACCTTGTAGGTCTTCTAGTCCAACGCCCTGCGTGGGCAGGAACCTTATACCATTTCAGACAAATGGCTAGCTAACATCTTCTTAAAGACTTCCAGGGTTGGGGCATTTACAACTTCTGGAGGCAAGCTGTTGCAGAGGTTAATTGTTCTAACTGTCAGGAAATTTCTTCTTAGTTCTAAGTTGCTTCTCTCCATGATTAGTTTCCACCCATTGCTTCTTGTCCTGCCCCCAGGTGCCTTGGAGAATAGTTTGACTCCCTCTTCTTTGTGGCACCCTCTGAGATATCGGAACACTGCTATCATGTCTCCCCTGGTCCTTCTCTTCATCAAACTAGACATGTCCAGTTCCTGCAACCGTTCCTCATATGTTTTAGCCTCCAGTCCCCTAATCATCTTGGTTGCTCTTCTCTGCACTCTTTCCAGAGTCTCCACATCTTTTCTACATCGTGGCGACCAAAACTGAATGCAATATTCCAAGTGTGGCCTTACCAAGGCATTATAAAGTGGCATTATCACTTCACGTGATCTAGATTCTATCCCTCTGTTTATGCAGCCTAGAACTGTGTTCAATATCACACTTTTGAAACTTATTTCTCTTCCTACCACCATTCTACTAGGATTATAAAAAATAGACCAAAACAGGACCATAAAAAAGGTGTGATAGAAATAAATAAATGAAGAAATATAAAATAGGACCTTAATATGAAAATAAACAAAAAACAAAAAACAAAAACAAACAAACCAACAAACAAATCTGTCTGTCTGTCTGTGTGTGTTTCAGCATAACTCTGGAATGTCTCAAGCAATTTATTTTTATTTATTTTATTTTATTAGATTTCTAGACCGCCCCCTCTCCCCAAAGGGAGCAAGTTTGGTACACAGATGACTTACTCTCTGGAAACCAATACTGTGGAGGTATTAACTAACACCCCATGGTGTGTGTGTTCTGTTAGGATACAGACTTTTGTGCCTTAAAATGGATTCTACTGTACAGGGCTATGAAGTTGCCACGGTAATGGCTTCACAGTACTCCACAAGGGGCTCCCTCTGGTAAGAGGGAAAATCCAACATTAGAAATTGTGGCGACGTTCACGGAAGGAGGGTTGAGATAAATAAATACCTGGGCAGCGCTGGGTTATCAGAAACAAAATAAAAAATGCTGGGACAAAGCATACAATTAAAGTCCCTTCCCCCATTTTGCCCATCCAACATATAGAAGCTGACGTCCATCCTTTATGAAACATCTTACTGGAGAGTACAGTAAATTGAATCTCACTTTATATTTAGCAAACAGCACTCTTGGTAGCTTTTATCCGCTGCTTCTTCATGTGCAGTAGAGGTGAACCGAAACAATATTTCCTTCGTCAGTTGATGAAAAAGGATTTTGCAAGCAGCAGGTCGGCACTTGTTAGTTGTGCTGAGATTGTAAGGAAAAACTGGGTTGCGTGTTGTAATTCTGGAATCTCTGGGGATTCTCAGTTTGAAGAGGGGTAGAGTGTTGCTGTTGCTGTTGTTTTGTTTTTGAACCACCTAAATTTAACTTTTGCAGGTTTTCAAATATGTGCCACTGGATTAGTTCATGCAAGACTGCAGGGTTGTTTCCAGCAAACTATTCATTTGGACTCTGGGTTTGAAGCCAAAATCACTTGATCCAATGGAAGTGCATAACAATGAGCCAGAAGTAAGAACTAGGGCAGAATAGAAGGGAAGGGAAGGGAAGAGAAGAGAAGAAAAGGTTGAATGGAAGGGAGGGGAAGGGAAGAGAAGAGAAGGTTGAATGGAAGGGAGGGGGAGGGGAGGGAAGAGAAGAGAAGAGAAGGTTGAATGGAAGGGAGGGGGAGGGAAGGGAAGAGAAGAGACGAAAAGGTTGAATGGAAGGGAGGGGAAGGGAAGGGAAGAGAAGAGAAAGTTGAATGGAAGGGAGGGGAAGGGAAGAGAAGGGAAGAGAAGAGAAGGTTGAATGGAAGGGAGGGGAAGGGAAGGGAAGAGAAGAGAAGGTTGAAGGGAAGGGAAGGGAAGGGAAGGGAAGGGAAGAGAAGAGAAGGTTGAATGGAAGGGAGGGGAAGGGAAGGGAAGAGAAGAGAAGAGAAGGTTGAATGGAAGTGAGGGGAAGGGAAGGGAAGGGAAGAGAAGAGAAGGTTGAATGGAAGGGAGGGGAAGGGAAGGGAAGAGAAGAGAAGAGAATGGAGGAATGAAGAAGAGAAGAGAAAAGAATGGAGGAATGAAGAACAGAAGAGAATGGAGGAATGAAGAACAGAAGAGAATGAAGGAATGAAGAACAGAAGAAAAGAGAATGGAGGAATGAAGTACAGAAGAGAAGAGAAGACAATTATTTATTGGCCAAAACTCCCCAGCTTCCATAATAGCACGTGTGAACCACAATTTTATTTCAGAGTCATAAAATAATGTGGACTTCTTTCTGATTCAGGAAAAAAAAACATATCTTCTACCCTTTTTCTAAGCCCTGATTTATTGTAACCTGTTTACTGATTCAACCACAACTGGAATTGAATGGAATGGAAAGGAATGGAATGGAATGGAATAGCATAGAACAGAACAGAACAGAACAGGACAGGACAGGACAGGACAGGACAGGACAGAACAGAACAGAACAGAACAGAACAGAACAGAATAGAATAGAATAGAATAGAATAGAATAGAATTCTTTATTGGCCAAGTGTGATTGGACACACAAGGAATTTGTCTTTGGAGCATATGCTCTCAGTGTACATAAAGAAAAATAAAATAAAATAGAATACATTCATCAAGAATCATAAGATACAACACTTAATGATAGTCATAAGCAATCAAATCATACTAGGAAACAAATAAAACAATATAAATTGAAATATACAAGCAACATCCTCCACAGGGGATGGCTTTTGAGGTTGGTGGCCGCAGAGAGATGGGAGGTGGGAGAGATGGGAGGTGCGGCAGACCGACAGAGCGTCAGAGGCTCCGGCGGAGGCCTGTTGGAGTGGTGGAGGCCCTGACCGAGGCCCTGGCGTGAGTGGCGAACCTGCAACGCGGTGAGAACAGCGGAGGGTATCCTCCCCCCCCCAGGACTCCCCGGTAAAAGATCTACGGGGAGGGGGGGCGAGAGCGAAGCAGGAACAGCCAGAAGGAACAACAGTTTCAGCCACCCTGTGGAAAGCCTCTCCCCGAGGAAGAACTGACTGACTTTGACTACAATCTATTCCTTCCCAGTGTTAACTTGCACTTGCACTTGTACTAGCACTTTATTTAGGCGTTCCTCCCTTTAATAGCCAGCAATGGAGCCACGGGATGGTCTTTTATTCAAGGTCCGACCTCCTCTACCTGCGAGAGTCCCCCCTCTCGCAGGTTTGGCCCCTAGGTTTATCTCGGGCCCACCTCAAGGATGGGTTAATTAATCCAGAGAGGTGGAAAAAACGCAAGCTCAGGGGGTTTTTAAATAAATTTTTAATTAGGCTTTTTAGGGGTTCTGGGGTGGAGGGAGGGTTTATTCAGTCAGGGGGGGGTCAAGACATAGGGCCGGCCGGCGGAAGAAGGTTAAAGGAGGAGTCCATTAGGGAGGGGGGACCAGGGGTCGTCTCTGTTGAGGGCCGTCCTATTCGACTGGTCTTGGGGAGGGGCAGGGGCGGTGGGAGACAGGATGTCCATCGTGGGTTGGGGACGCGCGGTCGCTGGTTAAAAGCGGTCGCCTGCCCCAACCCCCTGTGCTCCACTCGTGGGCTAGGCGGTCAGGGACTACAGAGCCGGGGCCCTAGGCTGATGTTCTGCAACGCCAGGTCTGTGGTGAATAAAGCCCCCCTCATTAATGACCTTGTGTCAGAGGGGGACCCGGACCTGGTGGGAATCACGGAAACCTGGTTGGGCCTCGAGGGGGGTTTACCCCTCGTGGAAATGTGCCCACCAGGCTACCGTGCATTTCATCGGCCTAGGGCCCTTGGCAGGGGTGGGGGGGTGGCGGTTATTGTTAAGGAAAGTCTGGAGCCGAAGGAGACCACTGTGCCTCAGACGACCGGCTGTGAGTCCCTCTTCGTGAAGTGGGGCCTAGGGAGGCAGTTGGGCTTGCTGATTGTATACCTGGCTCCCCGCTATGTAACAGCAGCCCTGCCCGAGCTACTCGAGGTGATCGCCGCGATGGCGGTGGAGACCCCCAGACTTATAGTCATGGGGGACTTTAACCTGCCGTCGGCGGGCGAAACATCCGAGGCGGCTCGGGAGTTCATGGCTTCCATGACGGCCATGGACCTGACCCAAGTAGTTCAGGGCCCCACTCACGAGGGAGGACACACGCTGGATCTGATTTTTGTCTCTGGACACTGGATTAGTGATCTCGGAACAGGGGATTTAGACATCTTACCCTTGTCATGGACAGATCACTCTCTCCTTCGGATAGACTTTCCAACCATCACACCCCACCGCGGGGAGGCGGAACCGGAAACACCAAGTTGGTTCCGCCCCAGGCGCCTGATGGACCCGGAAAGGTTCCAGAGGGAGCTTGGGCCAGTACCTGTATCCCTGCCCCGCGGCTCGACTGAGGACCTAGTGGCCGCATGGTATAGTGCGGCCGCGGGGGCCCTGGACCGAGTCGCGCCCTTGCGGCCTCTCATGCGGCGTCGAGTCACCCAGGCTCCTTGGTTTACCGAGGAGCTTCGGGAGATGAAACGCCGCAAGAGACGCCTAGAGAGTAGGTGGAGATCTTCTCGATCCGAAGCTGATCGAACACTAGTGAGAGACCATATTAGGACTTACTTAGTGGCGCTAAGAGTGACCAAACGTGAGTATTGTGCCACCCTTATCGCGTCCGCGGAAAACCGCCCTGCCGCCCTGTTTGGGGTGACCCGCTCCCTCCTTCATCTGAGGCCGCGGGAAGCCCCTTTGCAGGGTCGAGCAGAGGAATTTGGAATTTTCCTGCAGGACAAAATCACTCAGATTCGGAACGAGCTGCCCTCCACTAGTGGTCCGGTCGAGGTGCCCGGTGCTGGTCTTGAGATAACACCTTGGGAGGAGTTCGACTTTGTTACTACCGAGGATATGGACAGGTTGCGGAGGAACCTTAGAGCCACCACATGTTTATTGGACCCGTGCCCCTCCTGGCTTGTACTGGCATCCTGGGAGGTGACACGAGGCTGGCTCCAGGGTATTGTGAATTCATCTCTGAGTGAGGGGTTCTTGCCTACCGTCTTGAAAGAGGCGGTGGTGAGGCCCCTCCTCAAGAAGCCATCCCTGGACCCGGCTTTATTAGAGAACTATCGTCCCGTCTCCAACCTTCACTTTTTAGTGAAGGTTGTTGAGAGTGTGGTGGCTCAACAGTTCCCTCGACATCTGGAGGAAGTTGATTATCTAGACCCGCGCCAGTCCGGCTTCCGGCCCGGTCACAGTACCGAGACGGCATTGGTCGCGTTGGTGGATGATCTCTGGAGGGCTCGGGATAGAGGTTGCTCCTCTATCCTGGTCCTGTTAGACCTCTCAGCGGCTTTTGATACCATCGACCATGGTATCTTATTGCACCGATTGGGGGGGTTGGGGTTGAGAGGCACCGTCTTACGGTGGTTCTCATCCTACCTCTCTGGTCGGTCGCAATGGGTGTTGGCAGGAGGGCAGAGGTCGGCCCCGAGGCCCCTCATATGTGGGGTTCCTCAGGGGTCGGTCCTCTCGCCATTTCTGTTCAACACCTACATGAAGCCACTGGGCGAGATCATCCGTGGTTTTGGGGTGGAGTACCATCTGTACGCTGATGATACTCAGCTGTACATATCCACCCCAGACCACCCCAACGATGCCGTCGAGGTGCTGTCCCGGTGTTTGGAGGCCGTCCGGGTCTGGATGGGTAGTAACAAACTCAAGCTCAACCCGTCCAAGACCGAGTGGCTGTGGTTTCCGGCACCCCGGTTTAGCCAGATAAATCTAACACTGGCCATTGGGGGCGAACATCTTGCCCCCGTGGAGAGGGCGCGCAACTTGGGCGTCCTTCTGGATTCCCGGCTGGCCATGGAGGACCATGTGGCGGCCGTGGCCAGGGGGGCGTTCTATCAGGTTCGCCTGATACGCCAGTTGCGCCCCTTACTAGACCGGGGGGCCCTTCGCACAGTCACTCAAGCGCTTGTGACATCTCGGCTGGATTACTGTAACGCTCTCTACATGGGGCTCCCCTTGAGGTGCACTCGAGGGCTGCAGTTAGTGCAGAATGCGGCCGCGCGGGTGGTTATGGGTGCCTCAAGGCAAGCCCACGTAACACCTCTCCTGCGCGAGCTGCACTGGCTGCCTGTGGCCTTTCGAGTGCGCTTTAAGGTGTTGACCACCATCTTTAAATCGCTCCATGGCTCGGGGCCTAGCTATATACGAGACCGCCTCCTGCCCCATACATCCCTTCGTCCGGTCCGCTCCCACAGAGCGGGCCTACTCCGGGTGCCGTCGGCTGGGCAATGCCGGCTGGCGACACCCAGGGGAAGAGCCTTCTCTGTGGCGGGCCCGGCCCTCTGGAACGACCTACCCCCCGACCTTCGCACTACCTCGGACCTCCGCCTCTTCCGCCAACGTCTTAAGACGTACTTATTCCAACAAGCCGGCCTAGGATAGCCCCCCGCATCTGACTTTTAAATATAAATTATAATTTGGTTACGGTTTTAATAATGGGTTTTAGCACGGGTAAATTAATTTAATATATTTTTAATTGATTGATGTATATTGTATTTATGGTTTTATATAATGCCTGTGCGCCGCCCTGGGTCCTAACAAGGAGAAGGGCGGGGTATAAATTTAATAAAATAAAAAAAAATAAACATAAATGGGAGGAGATAGGTACTAGGAAGGAAGAGAAGAATAATAGTAATACAGTCTTAGTAAATAATTTGACAGTGTTGTGGGAATTAGTTGTTTAGCAGAATGATGGCATTCGGGAAAACACTGTCCCTGTGTCTAGTTGTTCTGGTGTGCACAGTGGTGGGTTTCAATTTTTTTGAAGAACCTCTTCTGGGGGTGTGGCCTGCTTTGTGGGAGTGGCTTGCCAGCCATGTGACCAGGTGGGAGTGGCTTGGCAGTCATGTGACTGGGAGGCGTGGCCAACTTGTAAAATGTGGTGAAACTCACTTAACAACGCTCTTGCTTAGCAACCAAAATGTTGGCTCAGGAACTCTGGCATTTGAAGCACGCAAGTCTTCAAGCTGTCAAGTTCCAAGACCCTCGCACCCCTCACCCTTTCGGGAAAAAAAACCAGAGGTGTTCAAACTTGACAGCTTTGAGACTTGTGGACTTCAACTCCCAGAATTCCTCCTCTCACTCTTTTTTTTTTTTTTGTTCGAATTTATACCCTGCACCTTCTCCGAAGAGGACCCAGGGCGGCGCACAGGAAATTTAAAACATACAAATATAACAAAATACAAAAATTTTAAAGCATATTAAATTCTTACCCTGTGCTAAAATCGATTAAAATCTCCCAAATTAAAAACTATCTAAGAGCAGTCACAACGGGAGGTTATGCTAGGCCGGCTTGATGGAAAAGGTGTGTCTTAAGACACTGGCGGAAGAGGCGGAGGTCTGTGATGGTACGTAGTTCAGCGGGTAAGTCGTTCCAAAGGGTAGGGCCCGCCACAGAGAAGGCCCTTCCCCTGGGTGTCGCCAACCGGCATTGCCCAGCCGACGGCACCCTGAGAAGGCCCTCTCTGTGGGAGCGGATCGGACGAAGGGATGTATGGGGCAGGAGACAGTCTCGCATATCTTCCTCTTGATGTTGTGCAGACGGGCGGGGAGAGGGAGCTGGAACCGGTTTTAAACGGCAGTGGAGATTTGGGGAACCTCTTCTATAGAAGAGCTTAGAACTGGCAGGAACCCACCCCTAGGTGTGCAGTTCTCTATAGTATCATTTTGAGGGTAGAAGTTGAAACAATTTATGTTGAGGATGCGATGTGGATATTTTCCCAGAATAGCAATAGCACTTAGACTTATATACTGCTTTACAGTACTTTACAGCATTCTCAAAGTGGTTTACAGAGTCAGCCTCTTGCCCCCAACAGTCTGGCTCCTCCTTTTACCCACCTCGGAAGAATGGAAGCCTGAGTCAACCTTGAGCCCTGAGAGATTTGAACTGCCAAATTGCAGGCAGCCGGCAGTTAGCAGAAGTAGCCTGCAGTACTGCACTCTAACCACTGTGCCACCGTGGCCGTTTGCAGGAGATCAGTCTGTCTTGTGCCTAGAGGTAGAGCTCTTTCCTCACAAACATGAGGTTGTGAGTTCGATCCTAGGTAGAGGCAGCTATAGGGTCTTCCTGCTTGGGCAGGGGGTTGGACTAGATGACCTGGAAGGTCCCTTCCAACTCTGTTAATCTAGCTATCTATCCTGTTGATAAATGGGCTGTGCTTTTTTAAGGCTAGGCTCTCTGGCTGAAACAAATGGAGCTGTCTGTGACTGCAGCCTGTGATTATAAAGTTAAAGTGATTTTAATAGTCTGTACTAAATTGGTGCTAGATCAGAGGCAAGGGAATTCAAAAGAGCTTGGATTTAGACTGCTTGTGGGAATGTAAAGACTCCAGGCTGATTCCTTTCTTGACCCCACCTTTTTAAGGCTAGGTTCTCTCTGGCTTAAATGGATGGAGCTCGCTGTGACTGCAGCCTGTGATTTTAAAATTCTGGAGATTCTGTATAAAAACAAGGGCACACAGTTGTGTTTGGTTGCAAGCTTTTCCCAGGAAACCCACAAATAAAACAATTCCGTCTGCTTAGAGAGAGTGTGTGTACTGACCCAGCCTTAGCAGAAGCAAGAAACAGACGCCTTGTCATGAAAAAATCCTCTTTATTTACCTCTTGTGAATTAATGGCATTCACCCACCAAAAAGTCCAGGCAAGAGTCCTGCAAGGAGTTAAATGCATTAACAGATTATTATTAGTTCCTTGCAATAATTGCAAGGCTATGAGTTCCCAGCCCAAAGGCTGCAAATTAAGTTCTGGCAAGCAGCCTCTGAGGCACGAAACACAATGAGCCAAATCTTCAGAAACACGAACTGTTGTCTCCTACGATAGCAATATATATAAGCCATGATTGGAATATGGTGTCTGTAACTTTAAATGCTACAGTGAAATGTGATTGGCTGCTGCTTCCTCAATCAGCCATAAGAGGAAGTCAGAATCACTGTTAGTTAGTGGTCTCTTATTTTATTTTATTTATTTTTATTTTATTAAATTTATACTCCGCCCTTCTCCAAAACGGACCCAGGGCGGCGCACAGGAATTTAAAATACAATACAAAATCAAGTCAAAATTTAAAAAACTTATTTCATACCCATCCTGCACTAAAAACAAATTAAAATCCCCAAATTTAAAACTGTCTAAAATAGTCATTTGTGGACGTTACGCTAGGCCGGCTAAATGGAACAAATGTGTCTTTAAACACTGGCGGAAGAGGCGGAGGTCGGAGATGGTGCGAAGTTCAGGGGGTAGGTCGTTCCAAAGGGCAGGGCCTGCCACAGAGAAGGCTCTTCCCCTGGGTGTCGCCAGTCGGCATTGTCCGGCCGACGGCACCCTGAGAAGGCCCTCTCTGTGGGAGCGGATCGGCCGTAGGGATGTATGGGGCAGGAGACGGTCTCGCATATGAAGACCGTCTCCTTATGAAGACCGACGGTCCCGCATATGAAGACCGACATACAGAGTCTTCTTGAATGAAGACTCTGTATGTCAGTTAGATCAGCAAAAGCAGAGAATTGTGATTGAGCAACTGTAAGCCAACTGTTTGACTGTATTTGATTCAGGACTACTTATCACTTGTTTGTGAAGAAGTGTCTCTTACTTTATTTTTCCACCACAAGTAAAGTCTACTTGTTTTCACCATCAGTGTCTGTGACTGTTAGTGTGGATACCTAGCAACATACCTCTTGCTACATTCCATCGCACATTTTTCGGTCTCGGAGACATCCTTAACAATAACCCCTTTCCTCCTATTTATTTCCCAGCCAGGGAGGGACCATTCAGTGTTCACATGTGCTTTGCTTCCCGAGTCAACTCCTTGTCCTCCGTTGTTCTCATCTCCTAACTGCTCTGCACATGCGTGCATCTGGAACAGGCGCCAGCTGTTCTTCCTCCTCACTTATCTCAGCCTCCAAAGGCAGCTGCCTCTCCGGTGGCTGGGAAATGCCGGATGGCCCTGGCTCTATCTTTGCATCCGACACAGAGCACCCATCAGAGCCTTCGCCAGACTCCAGAGCTGGCCCCAGTTCTTCCCCAACCTCCTCATCATCTAAGTCTGTTGCCAGCTCTGCTGGCAGCTGGCGGCCCACAATGCAGAGCTTGAAAGCACTATGAAGTGGTATATAAGTCAAAGTGCTCTTGCTATTTCCTTAAAGAAGAGTGAGTTTTCATTGTATCGGTTGACGTGAAGGTCTTCCTCAGTGGTGGGTTTCTACAGGCTCACACCTACTCGCAAGAACCGGATGGTGAAATTTAGAGAACCGGTGAGAGGGGGTTCCACCGGCAGACCCAGAAGTAAGTCTGGCCTGCCGCTGCCGGTAACCCAATGGGAAGGAAAGGAAAGGAAGGCAGAAAGTAAGAAAGGAAAGAAAGGAAGAAAGGAAGGAAAGAAAGAAAGAAAGAAAGAAAGAGAGAAAGAGAGAGAGAGAGAGAGAAAGAAAGAAAGAAAGAAAGAAAGAAAGAAAGAAAGAAAGAAAGAAAGAAAGAAAGAAAGAGAATTTATCATCACAATTGAGCCCAAAATTGTGGTTGCTAAGCAAGAGCATTGTTAAATGAGTTTCACCACATTTTACAAGTTGGCCACTCTCACCCTGTCACATGACTTGCCAAGCCACACCCCCAAAGTAGGCCACACCTACAGAGTAGGTTCTAAAAAAAATTGAAACCCACCACTGGTCTTCCTATAAAAACATGGACATGATTCAGTCGAAACTGTTATCAAAGAGAAGGATTAGAGGGGACATGATAACTGTCTTCCCGTACTTGAGAGGCTGTCACAGAGAAAAGGGAATTGAGTTATTTTCCAAAGCACACAGAGGACAGAACGAGAAGTAATGGATGGAAGCTTGTTAAAGAGAGACTCAACCTAGAAGTAAAAAAAAGAAAAAAAAATCTCTAGCAGTAAGAGCAATTAGTCAATGCAATAGCTTGCTGCCTGGAGTTGTGGGTAGTCCATCACTGGGTATTTTCAAAAATAGACCAGACAACAATTTTACCAGCAAGACATAAGGCCTCCAGCCTTGAGCAAGAGGTTGGACTAGAAGATCTCTGAGGTTCCTTCCAACCCTATAATTCTATGTTGCATGTCCCTGAGAATGGGGCACTATTATTGGGAAGCAGAACGGAATATCAGAATAACTGGGTTGGAAGGACTTTGGGGGTCTTCTAGTCCAGGGGTCTCCAACCTTTGCAACTTTAAGTCTGAAGGACTTCAGCTCCCAGACTTCTCCAGCCAGCTTTGCTGGCTGGAGAATTCTGGGAGCTGAAGTCCTTCAGACTTAAAGTTGCAAAGGTTGGAGATCCCTGTTCTAGTCCAACCTTCTGCTCAAATAGTCCAATCTCTTCTTTAAAACCTCCAGGGATGGAGTACCCACAACCTCTGGAGGCAAGCTATTCCACTGTTTGATTGTTCTCACTCTCAGGAAATTTCTCCCCAGTTCTAGGTTGCTTCTCTCCTTGATTCGTTTCCACCCATCGCTTTTTGTCTTGCCTTCAGGTGCTTTGGAGGCCCACCCTTCTTTCTGGTAGCCGCTTCAAGATAAAGGTAAAGGTTCCCCTTGCACATATGTGGTAGCCGTTCCCAACTCTAGGGGGCGCTGCTCATCTCTGTTTCAAAGCCGAAGAGCCAGCGCTGTCCGAAGATGTCTCCATGGTCATTTGGCCACCATGATTAAATGCCAAAGTCGCACGGAACGCTGTTCCCTTCCCACCAAATGTGGTTCCTATTTTTCTACTTGCATTTTTTACGTGCTTTTGAACTGCTAGGTTGGCAGAAGCTGGGACAAGTCACAGGAGCTCACTCCGTTATGCGGCACTAGGGATTCAAACCGCCGAATTGCCGACCTTTCTGATCGACAAGCTCAGTGTCTTAGCTACTGAGCCACCACAACCCTTAGGTATTAGACAGCCCTTTAGATATTAGAATACTGCTATGTCACTAGGTATGCTAACCAGTAAGGCAGCTTTCCCCAATAGGTAACCTCCAGATAAATTCAGACAACTGCTAAAATGTCTTTCCAGTGAAGTCAAGATAGTGATAGAGACTCTCCCGAAAGCTTCACATCAGCCCTTCTGAGCATATTTCTCTTCTGTTGAACATGTTCACCTTGAGCACTTGCCAGAGCAGAAAGATGTGGTATAAATCAAATCGATAAATAAATGTTAGATATTAAACTTGACACCTTCTGCAAGTTAAGCATCTACTTGACCACTGAGCTGTGGCCACTCCCTTGGTCTCATTTAAAGAATCCTATGCTTCATATTAAGGCTCAGTGGCTAAGACGCTGAGCTTGTCGATCAGAAAGGTCTAAAGTTTGGCAGTTCGAATCCCTAGCACCGCATAATGGAATGAGCTCCCGTTACTTGTCCCAGCTTCTGCCAACTTAGTGGTTCGAAACCACGTTAAAAAAATTCAAGTAGAAAAATAGGAACCACCTTTGGTGGGAAGGTAACAGTGTTCCGTGCGCCTTCGGCGTTTAGTCATGCTGGCCACAAGACCACAGAGACGTCTTCAGACAGTGCTGGCTCTTCGGCTTTGAAACAGAGATGAGCACTGCCCCCTAGAGTCAGGAACGACTAGCACATATGTGCGAAGGGAACCTTTACCTTTATGCTTCATATTAAGAAGCTATTCAGAAAATAATTCCTCTGACTACCTCACAATTGCTTAATTATGAACAAACAAAGTTGCACCAGACCTTTTAATGAAGGAGCCCAGCCAAGATATATTTCTCAGAAGGATTGAACAAGGTTTAGGAAATAATTTGGGGAATGTGCTTTTGACAGGTAGGACTGTGAATTTATTATCTGTCTGCTGCTCTTTAAAGTAGCCATTTTTCTTCCCAGGATTACAAGGCAGCTTTCTGCAGTGGGTCTCAGAAGATGCAGATGTTTTCAAAAGTTACAGAGAAGAGCTATGTTCATACTACCATACTGCTTCTGGTTTCGGTCACATACTTTCACGCACACAGTTGCTACGGAAATTAGCAGTTTCCTCGAAGTTCAAGGAGATAATAGCAGACAAGGAAGGCAAACCAAAACAATCTCAGGAAAAGGCTTGCGTGAATTGTTTGATTTACCTTTAATAGAGGAACACGCAGATCAATAGTCAAAATTCAGTCCAGAATTCCATGATCCATATCAGCATTTCCAGCTAGTCCAAAGGTCAGAATTTCATGAGCAGAATTCTCACAACCATTATGCAAGAGCCAAAGGTCAGAATGTTGATTCTGATAGGAATCATGGGTTAAATCAGGCTTCAGTCACCTTTAATCAAAGGATTTACACCCTTGCTTTGCAAGAAGTCTCAGAGAATGTATTTGTTCTGCTGTTCCCCTCAACTCCCTGGGTCCAGAAGCTGGAAGGTCTGCCGTCACCATTATATAACTGTTCCAGATATTCAGATGGTTCTTGCATTTGACCAACCTTAGGTAATCCTTGGCTTTGTGTCACCAAAGGATGACATTCCATTGGTTCTGTTGGAACAGTGGATGGAAAGATGGAGAAATGGATGGATGGTTGTTTATTGATAGAGATAGATGAAATAATATAGATGAGAGATAGATCAAGAGACAGATGATAAGATGAGACAGAAAGTATGTATAATCTTTATTATCATTGTACTTAAATACAACGAAATTGGTTTTAATCTCACGGGTGCAAAATTATAGCAGAAACGAAAAAAGAAAGAAAAAGAAAATAAAACTAGCGTGTGCATGGAGTGATTGTGGTTATATTTAAAAGTCTGGCAGCCCAAGGATAGAAACTATCTTTAAACCTGTTTGTTCGACTGGCTATACTTGGATGTCTTCTGCCCGATGGTAGAAGTGCAAAGAGACACTGACCGGGGTGTGAATCATCTCTGAGTATCTTCCTTACTCTGCTAAAGCAGCGAAACCTGGCGAGGTCATCCAGTGGTGTCAGAGGGCAACCGATGGTTTCTTGTGCCGAATTGATCCCTCTCTGTAGTGCCTTCCTGTCAGTGGTGGGTTTCTGCAGGCTCGCACCTACTCGCGAGAACCGGTTGGTGAAATTTAGAGAACCGGTGAGAGGGGGTTCCACTGGCGGACCCAGAAGTAACTCTGGCCCGCCGCTGCCAGTGACCCAATGGGAAGGAAAGGAAAGGAAAGGAAAGGAAAGAAAGAAAGAAAGAAAGAAAGAAAGAAAGAAAGAAAGAAAGAAAGAAAGAAAGAAAGAAAGAAAGAAAGAAAGAAAGAATTTATCATCACAATTGAGTCCAAAATTTTGGTTGCTAAGCAAGAGCGTTGTTAAATGAGTTTCACCACATTTTAAAAGGTGGCCACTCCCATCCTGTCACATGACTGCCAAGCCACGCCCACAAAATAGGCCACACCTACAGAGTAGGTTCTAAAAAATTTGAAACCCACCACTGCTTCCTGTCCGCAGCTGTTAAACCAGCACACCATACTGGAGGGAGATGAGATGATATAAATGATAGATATAGATAGTGGTGTGTGTGTGTGTGTGTGTGTGTAAGAGAGATAGAGAGAGAGAAATACCAAATACTCTCCACATGGGGGTCTTGTCTTCATCCGGTGTACAGTAGAATACTGTTAAGACCACAGCTAGAATACTGCATCCAGCTTTGGTGACCACACTATAAAAAAGATGTTGAGTTATGTGTATGGATGAGCAGGGCTAGTCTAGTGAAGAGGAGGATCAGGGGAGACAGGATAGCAGTCTTCCAATATTTGAGGGGCTGCAACAGAGAGGAAAGGATCAAGCTATTCTCCAAAGCACCCGAAGGCCAGACAAGGAATACAGTGGGACCTTGGGTCCCAAACAGCTCAGACCACGAAAAATTCGGGTGCCGACTGAAAAATCCACTAAATGTTTCACTCACGTCACGAACACATCCTCGGGGGCCGAATAAACACAGCCACGGCAATTTCCCCTGCTGTGGTGATTTCCCCTTCCAGCACCATTTTATGTGTGTGTGAGCATGCAAGCACAGTCAGCCTTGCTTCTGGTCATGACCAAATCAGGTGCCGACTGAAGTCCTGGAATGGATTACAGTCACCCCCTGAGGTCCCACTGTAATGGATAGAAACTGATCCAGGAGAGGTTCAACCTAGAAATAAGGAGGAACTTTCTGACAGGGAGAGCCATCAACCAACGGAACGGAAGCTGCCTTCAGAAGTTGTGGGAGCTTCATCACTGGAGGTTTTCAAGAAGAGATGGGACTGCCATCTGTCAGTGATGGTGCAGGGTCTCCTGCTTGGACCAGTGGGTGGGTGGGTTGGATTAGATGATTTACAATACAATACAATACAATACAATACAATACAATACAATACAATACAATACAATACAATACAATACAATACAATACAATACAATACAATACAATACAATACAATACAATACAATAGCAGAGTTGGAAGGGACCTTGTAGGTCTTCTAGTCCAACCCCCTGCGTGGGCAGGAACCTTATACCATTTCAGACAAATGGCTATCCAACATCTTTTTAAAGACTTCCAGGGTTGGGGCATTCACAACTTCTGGAGGCAAGCTGTTCCAGAGGTTAATTGTTCTAACTGTCAGGAAATTTCTCCTTAGTTCTAAGTTGCTTCTCTCCTTGATTAGTTTCCACCCATTGCTTCTTGTCCTGCCCCCAGGTCCTGCCCAACAAGATCCCTTCCAACCAGGGGTGGGGTTCCTGCCAGTTCTAAGCTCTTCTATAGAAGAGGTTCCACCAATCCACAGGGCCGTTTAGAACCGGTTCCAGCTCCCTCCCCCCCCCCAGAGGAAGAGCGAGAGGAGGAATTCTGGGAGTTGAAGTCCACAGGTCTTCAAGCTGTCAAGTTTGAACACCCCTGGGGGGTTTTTTTTCTAAAGGGTTGGGGTGCAAGGGTCTTGGAACTTGACAGCTTGAAGACTTGCATGCTTCAAATGCCAGAGTTTCTGAGCCAACATTTTGGTTGCTAAGCAAGAGCGTTGTTAAGTGAGTTTCACCACATTTTACAATTTGGCAAATGCCCACTCGGTCACATGACTGGTAAGCCACTCCCACCCAGTCACATGGCCGGAAGCCACTCCCACCTAGTCAAATGGCCAGAAACCACTCCCACCCGGTCACATGGTCGGAAGCCACTCCCACCCGGTCACATGGCTGGCAAGCCACTCCCACAAAGCAGGCCACACCTACAGAAGAGGTTCTAAAAAATTTTGAAACCCACCACTGCTTCCAACTCTGTTAATCTGTAGTGTTGCTGAACCAACTGAAGTTGCATGTTTCTCTCCATAGCTGCTTGGCTGTGTTTCAGTCCATCCTGAGGAACAGTTCCACATTTGCTTCTGGCTAGGGAAAGGAAAGGGTTGGGTCCTACAAACCATGCCATGAAATGTCTTGGACTTCTCTCTGTTAGCCAAGATTGATCAGAACAGGAAACAGGCTTGATAAGATGACTAGAACTTTTCTAAGGTAGGTTCAGAAGTGGTATTCAGCTGGTTCGGACTGGTTCAAGGTGAACCGGTAGTGGTGACCTGCATGTCCGCCCACCTGCCCCAGATTTATGCCGTTCTATTTAGCCACGTTTTCTAAGCCATGCGCATGCGTGCAAGTCACTTATGCGAGCAAAGTGTATGCACAGAAGGCTGAGCACATGCACAGAGGGGGCATGCAGGGAACCGGTGGTAAACTTACCATATTTTTCGGACGTACCTTTTTCCTCTAAAAGAGGCTGAAAATCCGGGTGCGTCTTATACATCAAATGCACAATTTTTGGGCTCCTGAAACCCCGCCCTTTCATCAAAATGGCCGTGCATACCCTTATGGAGGCTTTCAGAGAGCTCTGCATAGGGTGTTCCCCCACCCAGCCCCCAGCAGCACTCTATAAGCTTTGTATGCAATTGCTTTTTACCAAAAACAGCCCGTTTTCACAAAAAATGGGTCGTTTTTTGCTCATTTTGTCATCCCCCCCGGATCACCCCCCAAGGCTATTTGTGCCTTTTATTTGAAAAAATGGCCTGTTTTCGTGAAAAATGACCCATTTTGGGGAGTGCAAAAACTTTTTTTTTCCTTTCGGAAAGCTGTTTAGTTAGAGGGGTTGATGAGAATTACGTTGGTCAAGGGCTGTCCCAGCAGAAACAAAGTTTTAGGTGCTACAGCGATTTCCTTCTCCAGCACATGGATCAATACACCTGGAAACATCTACCTACCTACCTACTTACTCTGTCTCTCTCTCCCTCCCTACCTACTGTATTTCTCTCTCCCCCCTCTATCTACCTATATACCTACCTACCTAACTACCTACCTAACTACCTACTCTATCTCTCCCCCTACCTACTGTATTTCTCTCTCTCTCTCTTTCTCCCTTTATCTACCTACTTACCTAACTACTCTCTCTCTCTCCCTACCTACCTATTGTATTTCTCTCTCTTTCTCTCCCTCTCTCTCTCTCTCTTTCTCTCTCTTTCTCCCTTTATCTACCTACTTACCTAACTAGTCTCTCTCTCTCCCTACCTACCTACCTATTGTATTTCTCTCTCTTTCTCTCCCTCTCTATCCTTCTATCTACCTACCTATTTTTTTAAAATTTGCCTCTTCAAAACCTGGGTGCATCTTATACTCTGAAAAATACGGTATGTGAAGCCCACCTCTAGGTAGGCTCCAGTGGTGGGTTCCTACCAGTTTGACTGAAACGGTAGTGGTTAGGAGGCCCGGGTCACTGGAGCCAGCAGCGACCCAGGACTGCCATGCCCCCGAATCGGTTCTCCGGGCGGCGTGGTAGGTGCCGCCATATTGTTTTTTTGGTTTCCGTGCATGTGCAGAGCAACTTTTGTTGCCCTGCGCATGCATATGCAGTGTGCCTCAAGCGCACACACTGCGCGCCCATGAGCGAGCCACTAGTAGTGTCTGCCAGAACCCACCCCTGGTAGGTAGGCTGTCCTAAAGGATCTTAGAAGTCTGGTTGCCCTCCCTCTCTCTTCCATCTCATTGAGTTCGGGTCGAGAGCCAAGCTCAATCTCTTTCTCACACTCTTTCCCTAGTGCCTGGGCGTAAAGCCTGCTTTTTCACAGTTTTAGGTTTTTTAGGTTTCGTTTTATTCGTTTTTTTATACCGCCCTACTCCCGAAGGACTCAGGGCGGTGTACAGCCAAAGTAAAACAGATATATAAAAGTTTAAAAAGTTTTAAAAAAACATATTAAACAAAATTAAAACAAACCCCGATTAAAATTAATTTAAAAATCGTATTTAAAAATTCATTTTTATGCCAGCCCGGCTTGTTGGGGAAAAAAGGTTTTGAGCGAATGGCGGAAGGTGTGGATGTCATGGATAGTTCTTCACTCCGGGGGCAATTCGTTCCAGAGGAGAGGTGCTCCCACGGAGAAGGCTCTCTCCCTGGGTGTCGCCAGTCGACATTGTCTAGCCCAGGGGTCCCCAACCCCCGGTCCGTGGACCGGTGCTGGTCCGTGGTTTGGTAGGAACCGGGCCGCAGTGAGTGGCGCAACTCTTAGAAAGGGCTGGAGAGGAGGGAGGAGGGGTAGCCCCCTGGGCAGAGTGCATGCTGGGGGGCGGAAGAGGTCAGGCGGGGCCGCTCGCGCCATTGGGGGCCTGAGAGGGGCGAGTGAGCCAACTCACCCCCCCCAAGCACACATGCGCCGCCTGTTCCCCCTCTCCCCCGCTCCCCCTCTACGACAGCCGAGCCATGGCCACCGGTCCGCGGAATTTTTTTAACATGAAACTGGTCCCTGGTGCCAAAAAGGTTGGGGACCCCTGATCTAGCCGACGGCATCATGAGGAGACCCTCTCTATGGGAGCGTACTGGCCGGTGGGAGGCTCTCGGTGGCAGAAGGCGATCTTGTAAGTAACAAGGTCCTATGTTGCTGTAATTGTCTCTCAATCATTCCTTCCGAGCCCAAGGTCATCTCCGTGGCTCCCTATTAAATCTCCGTGTTTGTGGTTAGTCCCTTTCAACGCTCGCTCTCCCTTTCTCCTCTTTCTTTCTTTCTTTCTTTTTTTTTAAAATTAACATTTTCTCCCTTCCCGGTAAGAATGAAAACATGACTTCTATTTCATCCTTTTTAAAATCTACTTGGCCTTTCCCTAAGGGAGCTTTGCAGGGACTGTGTCATCAATTTTCCTGCAAGCAGCATAGGAGTCCTTGCATGGGGTTCTTGGCAGCATGACAGAAAAGCACTTTTAACTATTGTAACTGAGGCTGAGTCACAGCGAAGAGGATTTTTCATGAATATTTCTCAGCTGACATGTGCGGCTTGCAAAGAAAAAGCTAAACAGGGTTGGATGAGGCTAGCGGTTGGATGGGACATACCAGAGGAGGGATTCAGCTGGTTAGGACTGGTTCGGGCGAACCGGTAGTGGTGACCTGCATGTCTGCCCACCTGCCCTGGATTTATGCCGTTCTATTTAACCACATTTTCTAAGCCATGCGCATGCCTGCAAGACGCATGTGTGAGCAAAGTGTATGCACGGAAGGCTGCACAAATGCACAGAAGGGACATGCGGCAAATCGGTAGTAAACTTATGTGAAACTCACCTCTAGGTAGGCTCCAGTGGTAGGTTCCTACCAGTTTGGCTGAACCGGTAGTGGTTTGGCAGCCTGGGTCACTGGAACCAGCAGTGATGCAGGCCTGCCATGCCCCCGAACCGGTTCTCTGGGTGGTGCTGTAGGTGCCGCCATCTTTGTTTTTGTCTTCTGTGCATCTGGAGAGCAATTTTGTTGCATTGTGCATGCACATGCCGCGCGCACCAAGCACGCACACACTGCGCGCCCATGAGCGAATCAGTAGTAGTGTCTGCCAAAACCCACCCCTGGTAGGTAGGCCCTCCTTCTATGGGATTCTTGGCAGCATGACAGGAAAGCACTTTTAACTATTGTAACCGAGGCTGAATCACAGAGAAGAGGATGTTTCATGAATATTTCTCAGCTGACATGTGCGGCTTGCAAAGAAAAAAGAAAGCTAAACAGGGTTGGAGGAGGCTAGCGGTTGGATGGGACATACCAGAGGTGGAATTCAGCTGGTTCGGACTGGTTCGCCCAAACTTGTAGCAGAAATCCTGGATGGGCCGGCCCACTTGCCCCGGCTGTACGCCATCCTATTTAGCCACATTTTCAAGCCGTGTGCATGCATGCAAGTCATGTGCCCAATCAAAGCGCATGCACAGAAGGCCAAACACATGTGAGGACAGGGCGCATGCACACATGCTCACATTTGTAGTAGTGTTCCAAAACAAGCCCATGGTCAGGTAGTTCTTGACTATCAATCAATCAATCAATCAATCAATCAATCAATCAATCAATCAGAATGGAGCTGGAAGGGACCTGGGAGGCCTTCTAGTCCAGCGCCCTGCTCAAGCAGGAGATCCTATACCATTTCAATTGGTTATCCAATCTCTTCTTAAAGACTTCCAGTGTCGGAGCCCCCACAACCTCTGGACGCAAGTCTTTCCACTGATTAATTGTCCTCACTGTTAGGAAGCGTCTCCTTACTTCCAGGTTCCTTCACTCCTTGATTAGTTTCCACCCATTGCTTCTCGTCCTGCCTGCAGGTGCTTTGGGAAATAAAGCAAGACAAGAAACAATGGATGGAAACCATCCTTCATTTAACGACTGTGCGAAGTTACAACGGCACTGAACAAAATGTGGCTTACAGCCAGTCCTCATGCTTACAACTGACATCACCTGGAATTGCGGCCAACAATGCCTTTTAAAATCTTAAGACCCATGCTTTTATTTATGTATTTACATTACTGATTTTATATTTATAAATAATTATCTATTTATATATTTAATTATTTATTAATACCAATACTACCATGTACTCGAAGCTAGACTTGCTACGACTGCGAGAGGCCCCGCTCTCGCAGGTTTGGCCCTCCGTTCTAACGAGGGCCCGCCTTGATGAGGGATTTATTAATCCGGAGAGGTGGAAGAAACGTGGTCTCAGGGGTTTTTTAAGTCGTAGGTTGTTGTTTATTTTAGGGGGTACCAGGGAGGGGGGAGGGTATTATAGACAGGTAGAGACAGAGGGAGAAAGAGAGGGCCAGGCCAGCAGGCGACGGAGGGAGGCGGAAGGTGCCGTTAGTAGGGGGGAAATACGAGTCGTCCCGGCAGAGGGGGATTTCTATCCAGAAGGTCGTGGGGAGAGGCAGGCCCGATGGGAGACAACTCCCATCCTCCCAGTTGAGGACACAGAACCGTTGGTTGCAAACGGTGAAGTGCCTCAACCCCCGCAGGCTAGGTGGTCAGGGAGTACAGAGCCAGGGCCTGCGGCTGATGTTTTGCAATGCCAGGTCCGTGGTCAACAAAGCCCCCCTCGTTCATGACCTTGTGTCAGAGGGGGAGCCGGACCTGGCAGGAATAGCGGAGACCTGGTTGGGCCACGAGGGTGGACTCCCCCTCGTTGAAATGTGCCCACCAGGTTACCACGCTTTTCATCAGCCCCGGGCCCTAGGCAGGGGTGGTGGGGTAGCGGTTATTGTAAAGGAAGGTCTTGAGCAGAGAGAGACCGTTGTGCCTCAGACCACAGGTTGTGAGTCCCTCTGTGTGAAGTGGGGCGTAGGGAGGCAGTTGGGCTTGCTGGTTGTATACCTGGCTCCCCGCTATGTAGCAGCAGCCCTGCCCGAGCTCCTGGAGGTGATCGCTACGGTGGCAGTTGAGACCCCCAGACTTTTAGTAATGGGGGACTTTAACTTGCCATCGGTGGGCGAATCATCCGAGGTAGCTCGGGAGTTCATGGCTTCCATGACGGCCATGGACCTGACCCAATTAATTCAAGGCCCCACCCACGAGGGTGGACACACACCGAATCTCATCTTTGTCTCTGGCCAATGGAAGAGTGATCTGGGTATAGGGGATATAGTCATCACGCCCTTGTCATGGTCAGACCACTCACTTCTCCGGCTCGACTTTCCAACCGCTACTCCCCTCCGCGGGGAGGCGGAATCTAAGTCACCAATTTGGTTCCGCCCCAGGCGCCTGATGGACCCTGATGGGTTCCAGGCGGCGCTTGGGCCACTTCCTGTACCCCTGACCCGCGCCCCGATGGAGGACCTCGTGGCCGCATGGAATACTGCGACCACAGGAGCCTTGGATCGGGTCGCGCCCTTGCGGCCTCTCTTGCGGCGGCGAGCCACCCTGGCTCCTTGGTTTACCGAGGACCTGAGGGTGATGAAATGCCACAAGAGATGCCTAGAGAGAAGATGGAGGTCTACCCGATCTGAATCTGACCGGGCACAGGTAAGAGCCCATTTACGGACTTACATTGTGGCACTGAGAGTGGCCAAACGTCATCATTGTGCCACTCTCATAGCATCCGCAGACAACCGCCCTGCCGCCCTGTTTAGGGTGACCCGCTCCCTCCTTCAACAGGGGGTGCGGGAAGCCCCGCTACAGGGTAGAGCAGAGGAATTTGTGACTTTTCTGCAGGAGAAAATCGCTCAGATACAGAACGAGTTAGCCCCCATTGATGGCCCAGTGGAATGCCACGAGACAGATCTTGTTTGGGAGGAGTTTGACTCTGTTACGTCCGAGGATATGGACAGGCTACGTGGGCGACTGCGAGCCACCGCATGTTTATTGGACCCGTGTCCCTCCTGGCTTGTACTGGCATCCTGGGAGGTGACACGAGGCTGGCTCCAAGAGGTTGTCAACGCATCCTTAAGTGAGGGTTCCTTGCCTGCTTCCCTAAAAGAGGCTATGGTGAGGCCCCTCCTTAAGAAGCCCTCTTTGGATCCAGCTTTATTAACCAACTATCGTCCAGTCTCCAACCTTCCCTTCTTGGCGAAGGTTGTTGAGAGTGTGGTGGCACAACAGTTTCCCCGTCACCTGGAGGAAGTTGATTATCTAGACCCGCGCCAGTCCGGCTTTCGGCCGGGGCATAGCACCGAGACGGCATTGGTCGCGTTGGTCGATGATCTCTGGAGGGCCAGAGATGGGGGTTGTTCCTCCATCCTAGTCCTATTAGACCTCTCGGCGGCTTTCGATACCATCGACCATGGTATCCTATTGCATCGGCTGGGGGGGGGTTGGGGGTGGGAGGCACCGTTTTATGGTAGTTCTCTTCCTACCTCTCTGGCCGATCGCAATTTGTGTTGGCAGGAGAGCAGAGGTCGACCTCGAGACCCCTCACATGTGGGGTGCCTCAGGGGTCGGTCCTCTCGCCTCTCCTGTTCAACACATATATGAAGCCGCTGGGTGAGATCATCCGTGGATTTGGGGTAGAGTACCATCTCTACGCTGATGATACTCAGCTGCATATATCTACCCCAAACCACCCCAACGATGCCGTAGCGGTGATGTGCCAGTGCCTGGAAGCCGTAAGGAATCTGGATGGGAAGTAACGGACTCAGACTCAACCCGACCAAGACCGAGTGGCTGTGGTTTCCGGCTGCCCGATTCAACCAGCTGACTCCATCGCTGGCCATAGGGGGCGAACATCTTGCCCCTGTGGATGGGGCGCGCAACCTGGGTGTCCTCCTGGATGCCCGGCTGTCCATGGAAGATCAAGTGACAGCCGTGGCCAGGAGGGCATTTTACCAGGTTCGCCTGGTTCGCCAGTTGCGCCCCCTATTGGATCGGGATGCCCTTCGCACAGTCACTCATGCTCTCGTGACATCCCGACTGGACTATTGTAACTCTCTCTACATGGGGCTCTCTTTGAGGTGCACCCGGAGACTTCAGCTGGTCCAGAATGCAGCCGCGCGAGCAATTATGGGAACCTCAAGGTTTACCCACATAACACCGCTCTTGCGCGAGCTGCACTGGCTGCCTGTCGTCTTCCGGGTGCGCTTCAAGGTGTTAGTTATCATCTTTAAAGCGCTCCATGGCTCGGGACCTAGCTATCTGCGGGATCGGATCCTGCCACATACATCCGCATGGCCGATTCGCTCCCACAGAGAGGGACTTCTCCGGGTGCCGTCCACTAGACTCTGTCAATGGGCGACGCCCAGGGGAAGGGCTCTCTCTGTGGCAGGCCCAGCCCTCTGGAACGACCTTCCCCCCGACATTAGAACGACCACGGACCTCTGCTCCTTCCGTCTAAAATTAAAAACACATCTTTTCTGCTTGGCCGGCCTAGGGTAGTCTCTCTTCTATAGGGTTTTTAATATATTAATTTATGGGGAATCTTAGTATTTTAATGGGGAATTTTTAGCACAGGAATATCGTTAATCTGTTTTTAAATATGTTTGTATATTTATTGTTTTTTATCCTCCCTGTGCACCGCTCCGAGTCCCTATGGGGAGAGGGAGTGGTCTACAAATTAAAATTTATTATTATTATTATTATCAGCGTCCTCACACAGTCCCATGATCAAAAATTGGTTTTCTTGGCATCAGGCCAGAGGTGGTATTCAGCCGGTTCGGACCAGTTCGAGTGAACCAATAGCTCCAACGATCAGTTGGCCCCTCCTGCCCACCCCTGCCCTGCCCTGTCCTGTCCTTTAGCCCAGGGGTCTCCAACCTTTGCAACTTTAAGTCTGAAGGACTTCAGCTCCCAGACTTCTCCAGCCAGCAATGCTTTAGCCTGTCCTGTTTTCTAGCTCATCTCAATCGTGCAGCACAGCTCGCTCGCTGTTTTACTTACTGTTGCTGAAGGTAAGCAGCTGAGCTTCTAAATGCTCCATTTTCAGAGCTGCTTTAAGCACACGTATCACACATCCACACAAAACGCGCACTCACCTAACCGGTTGTTAAACCGACAGCCTCCCAGCACTGCATGCATCTGGCACGTATTTGCAATGGTTGCAGCATCCTGGGGTCATGTGGTTATCATTTAAATCTTCCCAGCCGACTTCTGGCAAGCAAAGTCAATGGGGGGAAAGCTAGATTCGCTTAAAGGCCACGCAATTCACTTAACAACTGCAGTGGCTTACTTAACAACCATGGCAAACCAAACCATTAGCTGGGTTTTTAAATTAAGTTTTAGCACGGGCCAAATTCATTTAATTTAATTTTAAACTTATTGATGTTTCTATATTTATATTTATATTTTTTATTCCTGTGCACCGCCCTGAGTCCCATTTGGGAGAGTATTGGGCGGTATAAAAATACGAACAAATAAAATAAATAAAATGTCACGCCATTGGGAGTGACTCGCATAGCAACCTCCTTGTTAACAATGGAAGCAGGAAGGCCTCTTTGATGCTGGGTTTTCAGGAATTAGCAGTACTTTCGATTAAAATTACTAGTTCTTTAAAGTAATGAAGTAAATTGTCCATTAGCAATGTGGCTTCTGGTGAGAACCAGTTCTATGCATAGATTTGAACTTGAATAACTTGCAAATTCCTTCCTTCCTTCCTTCCTTCCTTCCTTCCTTCCTTCCTTCCTTCCTTCCTTCCTTCCTTCCTTTTTTTCTTTCTTGCTTGACTGCTTGCTTGCTTTCGCTTCCTTCTTTATTCCTTCCTTCCCTCCCCCTTTCTCTCTCTCTCTCTCTCTCTCTCTCTCTCTCTTTCTTTCTTTCTTTCTTTCTTTCTTTCTGTCTCTCTCTCTCTCTTTCTTTCTTTCTTTCTTTCTTTCTTTCTTTCTTTCTTTCTTTCTTTCCTTTCTCTCTGTCTTTCCTTTCCTTTTCTTTCTTCTGTTAACTGGTTTCCCCATTGACTTTGCTTGTCAGAAGGTTGCATAGGTTGAAATCTATCTATAAGTTAATTATACATTTAATTCCATATTTTGTCGTCTTTTCATGGGCTGCTAAACACTCATTATTATTATTACAGGAAATCAGAATTTTACTACTGATAACTGTGACCTGCACAGCAGAAGAGGCTCAATTCAGCCCCTGGATTTATTCCACGAATACTTGACCCTTGCAAGCGTCAAATTTCATAAAGGGAAAACAGCGGTCTCGTTTCCTGTTGATCTTGCCCAGCTAAGCAACAAGAGGTCTATGAAACCACCCTAAAACCTGGCAGCATCTTTAATAGCCTCCCGTATTTTATTTATACGCGCTCTGCATAAGCCCAGATCAGATCTGAGACTGACAGATTTAATGTTAGCAAGCTGGCATGCGTCCAGGCCTGCACACAGAGACCCTAAAACTCTTTGCAGCTATAAAAATTTTGTTTCATGCAAGAAATCATAACCTTCCTCCTCCAGATTCTTTCTTTCTTTCTTTGCTTTCCTGCCTGGCATTTTTTTTAAAAATATATATAATTAGCAAGAGGAGAAAACTGTACTCCATCCGTCCGGAGCAGCCAATGTTTTATGGCTCTTGCAATGAAAAATGGATGCAGAGATTTAATTTCCCTTTTTAATTAAAAAAAAAGTGAGGGTTTAAAAGCTGCAGCTTTGAGGGGGGGAATATCTACACGGCACGTATGGCCTTCTGCATTTCTCCCAGCCTCCCCCCCCCCAAGCCACACACACAGACACACACACAGACACAGCCCTTGGTGTCTTAGAAGATGCGTGCCTCTAATAGGGAAAGACCATTACTCATTCTCTTGATAAGGACACGTACGTGCTGAGTCTATCTCCTTCTGAGCCTCTAGCTAGCTGTTAAGCGGACTTTCTGATGCCGTGCCATTCCGGAGGGACCACTTCAGTGGTGGGTTTCAAAATTTTTTAGAACCTACTCTGTAGGTGTGGCCTATTTTGTGGGCGTGGCTTGGCAGTCATGTGATAGGGTGGGGGTGGCCACCTTTTAAAATGTGGTGAAACTCATTTAACAACACTCTTGCTTAGCAACCAAAATTTTGGACTCAATTGTGATGATAATTTCTTTCTTTCTTTCTTTCTTTCTTTCTTTCTTTCTTTCTTTCTTTCTTTCTTTCTTTCTTTCTTTCTTTCTTTCTTTCTTTCCTTCCTTCCTTCCTTTCCTTCCCGTTGGGTCACTGGCAGCGGCGGGCCAGATTTACTTCCAGGTACGCCGGTGGAACCCCCTCTCACCGGTTTTCTAAATTTCACCAACCGGCTCTCGCAAGTACGTGCGAGCCTGCAGAAACCCACCACTGGACCACTTCTCTCCAATGGTGGGCTGCAACCGGTTTAACAACTGGTTTGGTGATCCCATGCTTTGTGCGCACGTGCGCCAGAGGTGGTATTCAGCAGGTTCTGACCACTTCTGGAAAATCGGTAGTGGAACTTTTGAGTAGTTCGGAGAACTGGTAAATACCACCTTTGGCTGGCCACGCCCCCATCTATTCTCTGCCTCCCGAATCCCAGCTGATTGGGAGGGAATGTGGATTTTGTAGTATCCTTCCCCCCTGCCACTCCCACCAAGCCACACCCACTAAGCCAAGCCATGCCCACCAAACCACGCCCTCAAAACTGGTAAAAAAATCCACCACTGGCATGCGGCTAATGCGCAACATTCAAAATATAACAATTTGAAGCTCAGCTGCTTACCTTGAAAGGCAGTCCTAGTAAGTAGAACATCGGAGGGGCAGAATTCAGCTGTGCCACGCGAATCGGCTGAGCCAGAGAGAAGGAAATGTAGGACAGGACAGGATGGGTGGGTGGGCGGGGCCAGCTGATCTTCAGAACTACCAGTTCACCTGAACCGGTCTGAGCTGGCAGCAGCCCACCACTGATTCTCTCCACTTACATCTAGCAGTACCTGATTATATCTGGTCATATGATACAAAAAAGATGTTGAGACCCTAGAAACTGTGCAGTGAGAAGCAACAAAGATTATTAGGCTGCTGGAGGCTAAACCATATGATGAACGATTGAGGGAGCTAGGCACGTCAAGTCTAAGGAAGGGAAGGACTAGGGGTGATATGACAGTAGTCTTCCAGTATCTGAGGGGCTGTCACAGGGAAGAGGAGATTGATTCCCAAAGCACCTGAGGGCAGGAGAAAAGGTAACTGGTGGAAGATCGTTAAACAGAGATCCAAGATAGATACACGCTGCACACCTACTTAAACCACTTACTCTGGTGAGAACAATGAATCCACGGAATGGTTTCCCTCTACGAGTTGTGGTTGCTCCATCACTTTCATCTCGTTCTAGGGCAGAGGGTTGGTATTAGAAGACTTCAGCGGTCCTTTCCAGCCCAATCCATGTTCTGTCTTCCACATCTGCGGGATCAGATTCTGCCCCATACATCCCTGCGGCCGATCCGCTCCCACAGAGAGGGACTTCTCCGGGTGCCGTCCACTAGGCTATGCCAGAGGGCGACGCCCAAGGGAAGGGCCTTCTCTGTGGTGGGCCCGGCCCTCTGGAACGACCTTCCCCCCGAAATTAGAACAACCACGGACCTCCGCTCCTTCCGTCAAAAACTGAAAACACACTTTTTCTGCTTGGCCGGCCTAGGTTAGTCTTCCGCTTTTAACTGGGTTTTTAGGGGGGTGTAGTTTAGTTTTAGTATAGTGGGTTTTAGCGCAGGGACAATTTGTTTAATTCTTATTTTAGCTATTTATGTATTTTATATTTGCTTTTTTAACTTCCCTGTGCACCGCTCCGAGTCCCTTTGGGGAGAGGAGGCGGTCTATAAATAAAATTATTATTATTATTATTTATTATTATTATGTGCCTGTCCCACCAGGCCCAGTGGAAGGCGTGTGGTGTGTCTGTTAGCAACTCTGGGTTCAGAACCAGTGTTACAACTCTGGTCCCGTAGCCAGTGTTTGAAAATAAATGCGGAATAGTGTAATTCACCGGACAGTAAAGAGATACGTTGCTGTAACCACAAACTCTAAAAACAGTGATAGTAACAAAATAAATAGTCTTTACTTTGAAGCAACTAAAATACTTCTTCCGACTAACTTCTCAAAATAATAACAGTCCTTCACCAAGCAGAGTTATCTTACAGTGATGCAAAACAAATCCTCTTCCTTCAATATTCAGCTTCAGCTCCTCAGACGGCAAACAGTAAGAACAGGAATTCAAAGGGAATCAAAAAGGGAATGAACTGTGATTCTGAGCTTGCTTTATGGTAGAGCTGAGAATCACAGCCAATCAGAATTCAAACACAGTTCTTAAAGTTACATAACACCTTAAGAACATAGGCTCATATATATTGTCAACCCAATATAAGGCTGAATATCCTAACAGTGTCTCATCAGCCAGAGAGCTTCTTTGGGTGGGATCTAGAAGTTCTGTTGTTTCTCCCACCCACCCCCATCCTGTGGAACATTATCCTCAGCAGGGTGAGACTAGTACCAATCCAGTTGACGTTGTGGAAGGCCCTTGAAACAGGGCTGTAGGAGAGAGATTGGCAGTGGCCATGGTTCAACAATAACAAGGACATCCTAACGATGACAGATGGCTTAAGTTCTAAGTTCTAAGTTTATTATATTTATATACCGCCCTGTCTCCCTGACAGGACTCAGGGCGGTGCGCAGGGAATGATAAAAACATAGCAATAAATACAATAAATATTGAAAATAGATTAAAAGTAAATTAAATTTAGAACCCGTGCTAAAAGTTATCATTAAAAACCCTATTAAAATCACATTTAAGATTATACCAGGCCGGCCGCATGAAATAAGTGTGTTTTTAGTGCCCGACGGAAGAGGCGCCTGGAACCTCCCTCCTCCATGTCTCTGACTGAATGGATGGATACGCTAAAAGAAGGATGGGAAAATATAAAGCAAGATCTAGCGCAGTGGCAGTCAACCTGGTCCTTACCGCCCACAAGTGGGCGTTCCAGCTTTCACGGTGGGTGGTAGGGGTTTTGTCCGATACTGAAGCACTTTCCTTTTTAAAATTGAATTGACTTCCCTACTTTATAAATCACCATTACTCTGGAACCGGTGGGCGGTTAGAAAATTTTTCTACTAACAGAGATACGAAAGTGGGCGGTAGGTATAAAAAGGTTGACTACCCCTGATCTAGCGGAAGCCGCAGAAGCCTACAAAATGCAAGCTGATAAACACTGCTCGCTCCAACCCCCCTTTTATGTGGGGGGGACAAAGTTTTCATATCTACCAAATACATAAGATTGGACTCTGACTTTTGGAAACCTGACAGCTAGGAGGAGTCACCAAAAGAGGAATTAATTTGGAGTCTCTATGCAGTCACAAGAGAATAAAGTCCAAGCCCCCCCCTTCATATTCCATGCATCCTTATCTAACTCCAAGCAGGTGCTAGCCATTAGTCTGAGAAGATTCCTCTGCACGGGTTTGAATGATAAATCAGCAATTCTCAACCTTTGTGTGTGTGGATCTGGTTTGCTCCTGACAATAGTCTTGTCAACTGGCTTGGGCATCCCATGACAGAGCAGAGTCTTCCCTATGGTT